>JAXQKC010000100.1:0-600000 GCA_037042735.1 Aureobasidium sp. Y128-05A
CTAACCCTAACCCTAACCCTAACCCTAACCCTAACCCTAACCCTAACCCTAACCCTAACCCTAACCCTAACCCTAACTCTCCTAGCATAGCCGAGTGGCTAGATAAGTATATCTCTACCCTACTAGTCCGGCTCTAGATAAGGAACTAGATAGGATATAGGATTAACTAGAAGGTATACCTACTAGGAATGACTACTATAGAGAGATCTAGAGAAGGTAGACCACCTATTTCCGTACCACACCTAGGGTTCTAAGTTTAGGAGCGTAATATAGCTTTTATAGTACTATATGGAAGAGTTGCAAACCCTAACCCTATGCGGTGCTATACGAGACGATGCGGCTTTATGGGGCGCCGTCTGGCGACCTGCCGCGCCAGTGTTCGCATAAAGAACACGTATTCTAGGGATATCATCTCCCTAGAGGCACTAATCTGGATTTGCAGACGCACACGTTACATCGGTCGGCGAAGTACTTCCCGCAGCCCGAGATGTGAGTATCGATGTCTACAAGAGACTTGATAGCCATGAGAGAAAAATCAGCGGACTGATGTTATATGTCTCCTGTAGCTTTAACCCCGACCGCTGGCTCGGCGAAAACTCGAGCCCTAAGGCCAAATCATTCCTAATGCCTTTCGGCGGCGGCTCTCGCAGTATGTATATTTGCTTCGTTTGCTTTCATGTACTCTCAAAAACTCTGATGTCTTGCTAACGTATACAACACTACAGCTTGTCTAGGTATGCATCTTGCATATATAGAGATGCGTCTCGCTATTGCTCGCTTTTTCCTTATGTGTCCGCAGGCAAAGCTGGCTAGTTCGGTAACAGATCATAGTATGGAGATTGTAAATTATGCAGTCAACACGCCTCAGGGAAGGAATCTATTCTTGCATATTTAGTATATTATTAGCTATCTGGAGGAAGAGATATGACGACATATATATACTTATTTAATAACCTATACTCTTCCTAGTCGGCGTAATAATGTATTCGAATGTCCAATACGAAAGGACACTAATTATAGAAGACGGGATCCGGTGTCTTCTAAGCAGATCTAGACTTTGCGGGACGCTAAATAAATTGCATGTCTAGGTGCGCGTCGCGAACTCATATGCTAGAGCTAATCATAGCTTGTGACTTCGGATAGGTGGATGCACCCCAGAATTGTGCAACGATGGTGTGATCGAGCTTCAAATTGCCCCATACCACACCAAGAATCCGCCTGCCCAGTGAGGTTCGTACGACAATCACGCAAAAAATAATCCCACGGTGGGGTAGGACATATCTTATCGCAGGAACGAGCCATGGTGCAAAAGCACGTCTTCAACGCCTGAATCTTATCCATGACACCGACTTCGTAGCAGCAACCGACGACTTGGTAAGCAGCTAATCACCATCTGTTCCTCCGTCATGCTCAAAACGACATGATTTTGACATGGGAAGTGCATGCAGGACTAAGCGTACGGAATTCGTGCAAGCACGAGTCCTCGCACGTAACAACCAAGTATGTGCAGGACAATAGCGACCGGAGAGCAAATACTGCCTCCGCTCGTTTCGTGCGTAATGTTCGCAAGGAACGAATTTATTGCGTGATGCACACAGGTCCGTGTTGCACCAATGAACTGACCTATCCGATAGATAAGACTCGATTCGCAGAGGGCTTCCCTTCGGTATTGCTGACCCTTCTCCGAGCATCAGCTTTAATATCTGCTTTGTCCGTCGTCTGAGCGACCTCAAGATCTCGACTTTTCTCGGAATCAGTGGACTTAAAGTAGCTATGTCCGAAACACACGCAGCAATCCCTCTATCCCAGGTAAGACGCTACGAGCATTGACAATTTGTTCAAGGTTGCTTATCAACTATCTCATAGGGTGCTGGCTACGGCGTGGTCATCGGCCTAGGAGCCTTGTTCGCCTTGGCCATGATCGGCGTCACAACACTCATGAGAAGACGTGGCAATGTCGAGAATGCCGAAGAGTTTACAGTCGCCAAGCGCTCGCTCGGTACTGGTTTGACTGCTGCTGGAGTGACATCCTCTTGGACTTGGAGTACGACATTGCTCTCTTCTGCGACTGTAGCGTATGAGTACGGTGTAGCTGGATCTTTCTTCTATGCTGCGTGCAACAGCACTCAGATCATGATCTTCAGCAACCTTGCGATTGTAAGTTTGGCTTCGAAAATTTTTGACTGAGGTCAGTAGCTGATTCGTACTAGGAGTCGAAGCGCAAAGCACCCAATGCTCGTACATTCCTAGAAATTATTCGTGTCCGTTATGGTACCATTGCACATTTCTCGTTCATGTTCTTCAGCTTGGCTTCGAATATTCTGGTTGTATCATCCATCTTAATAGGTGGTGCTGCGGCAATCAACTCTCTGACCGGCATGAATGTGTATGCCAGTCTGTGGCTGCTGCCCATGAGTGTGACAGCGTACACTCTGCGCGGTGGACTTCGGGCAACGATATTAACAGATTATGTGAGTGGATGACCTGTTACCTGATCCCAGAACGAGCCAAATCACTGACAATTGCAGGTACACACCGCCGTAATCTTGATCATCATTCTTGTGTTCTGGTTCAAAGTCTACGCCACAGGCGATCAGATTGGCTCGCCGGCAAAGATGTGGGACTTGCTTCACGAAGCTGCCAAGCGCAACGACTATTCTGCACCCACCGAAGGTGGCACCTATCTGACCATACGATCCCTGGGAGCGCTGAAGTTTGCGATTTTAAGCATACTTGAGTACACTGGTGTAGTCTTCCTTGACAACTCTTTTCATCAAAAAGGAATTGCAGCTGATCCTGCTTCTGCTGTTCCTGGCTATGTTCTTGGAGGCTTGGCCTGGTACGCAATGCCTTTCACTCTGGCAACTACAATGGGCCTTGCTGCTACCGCGCTAGAGAACACACCAATATTCCCGATCTTCCCGAACAGAATGAGTACAAAGGAGATCAGTGCTGGACTGACACTGCCATATGCTGCACAGACAATCGCTGGAAGAGGCGGTGCCGGTGCTGTTCTTGTTCTTATGTTCATGAGCTGCACTAGTGCCATCTCGAGTCAGTTGATTGGTGTATCCACTGTACTCTCCTACGATGTATACAAGACGTGTGAGCTGAATTCTTTCTCTGATCCTCCGATTCAGATGCTGAGTATATTATCGCAGACATAAAGCCAAGTGCCACAGATGCGCAGATCCTCCGCGCTGGTCATTACTGTGTCGCAGGATTCGCCATCTTCATGGCGGCATTCGGAAGTATGCTTCACGGCGTCAAGATTGATCTAGGCTTCATCTACAACATGACCGGCATCTTCACTGGATCGGCATTGCCTGCACTCATTGCGACCTTTTTCTCCACAAGACAAGGCTCGCTGGCGGCAGTCGCGTCAATCTGGATGGGCTTCTTCTCTGCAGTCATCACTTGGGTACGTTCTTTCCAGCCTGTACCATATCGAAGACCGACTGCTGACTCTAAACAGCTCACACTTGCCCAGAGGTTCTACGGTACTGTGAACATTGCATCGGTGGGGCAGACTGACCCATGTTTGTATGGTTGTGTTGCCGGTATCGGAGCTGCGGCGGTTGTAACCACCACGATCTCTATCTTCCACAATGCCCGATATACCTGGGACACTCTTGGCGCTATTCGTCTGACAGATGTTGACGGTAGCGACAAAGATGTTGCCTTCGAAGATCCTGACTACAATCCGGAGAGATTGCGGAAAGCCGTGTACATCGCGCGCGCCATTACCGTATTCTTGTTCTTAGCGCTATTCATCATATGGCCGTTGAGGTAAGATCCCATCCACTTGTGTTAGCTTCAACATGATTGCTGACAGTATCATCAGTCTATACGGCACAGCATACCAGTTTTCCAGGAAGTTCTTTACAGGATGGATCATCATTTCTTTGCTCTGGGCTTTTCTCTCGTTCGGGTGTGTTACTGTGTACCCGATCATCGAGGAGCGCCACCGTCTTTTGTCCTGGGTCAAAGAGTTTTCGAGGAAGTCGAAGGGCGAAGAGACGTACTCCGTAGATGAAATCGAGGTCGAACATGATGAAAAGACATAGCTATGAGACGTCAACGATGGATCAAGTGAAAGCTGGAATCTAGGTCTCCGCAAAGGACAACATGACTGCTGATTTTGGGCGATAGAGATCTAGAACTCTATATAAGGAAAGGGGTAGAATGGATTAAGATTTGGTCAAATTTCTCTTAGGGTATGACGATACCCCATTCACGAGTGATTCGCAGTGGCAGCTATCGTCGAAAATCATGACAAAAGGTCGAGCAATCACCTGATTCGGCTTTACGATAATGATGAGTGTTATGATTGGTATGGGTTGTATGCGGGAACGAGATCGAGACTGATACCGTTCGGCATAAGACTTCCAGGGAGGAGGTTGCAACAGCACCAAAGTATCAGAGGGCCATACAGCCTCCCACATTTTGATTTCCTCCTCGCCATAGGAGTGCTAATCTACCATCTGCTCTTTCAGTCAACGCAAGACGTCCGTACCCTCGTCGCACTGCTCATATCTTACCATTCCAAGTAAAAGGAATAAGTCTTCCATACTGTCGCGGACGGGCCGCAGCAGCTTCAAGCCACCCGACGCTTTCTCTGCATCTTGCTTAGTCCGTGCAACATCTTCTTTTGGAAGGTTCAACGGTAATTGAGGAGGGCCGGTGCAAGGTGAGGTCGACTGACTCCTATTTTCCTGATGAGGGTCGGTCGAGAAGTAAATACTACCATATTGATCGGAAAATATGGAGCACCATGCTATATTGCTTTTTCTAGAACTTTATCTAATCACTTGCGATACCTGCCCTCTTTAGTGCTTATGTAAAGAAACAAGAAAAGAGATAGAGAAAGAAAAAACGAGAAAGAGGGAGAGTAAGAAGTCATTATGATAAATTAAGCCAGGTCTTCTTCTTGCTCCTGTAGCGGACTTACAGTGTCCAAAACCCATGCCTGTTTCTTTGCATCGACAAATTTAGGATAGGGTCGTCTGCAGTGACAGCTGTCCAGCGAATACCCTCTAAGTTTGGCGACAACCCATTTTGTACCGTTAATTCCGCCTTTCGCAAAACCCCATTCCATCTTTGCAAGCTCCAGTTGTGCCTTTTCCGCCTCCTTGGTCTTACCTTGCATCCACAGGTTGTAGATCTCGATGCAGTACTTTGGGTAAAGATTTGCGACACCAGTGATGGTACCGGTAGCGCCAACGGCGAGAGCTGGGACGAGCCAGTCACTTTGTCCTGCAAGAGCGCAAAACTCGTCGGGTGAAAACTGGGCACGGATTCGGGCAACCTTAGCAATACCACCGCATGTCAGCTTGACGCCAACAATGTTGGGATGGCTGCCGAGCTTTGAGAGCATGTCGGAGTTGACATCGAGCCCAGCGACGACTCCGGGGAAGTTGTAGATCAGGATTGGAACAGGGGATGCATCGGCAAGCTGGAAATTGAGTCAGAGAAGAAGGGCACGGAATACATTGACAAGGCTGACCTCTTGGAAGAACTCAAAGATCGCATCCTCGTGCATGGCAAAGTGGAAGTAGCTTGGTACAAGAACCAACGCAAAGTCAGCTCCCGCTTCTTTTGCAAGTCTTGTCTCTGCAATGACATCGCGGGTGCTTTGCCCTCCACAACCAAGTGTGATTGTGACTTCTGGGCGGCCGAGTTCGTTCGCAAGCTTGCGTGTTGTGCTGACCAAGTCTGACTTCTCTTTGGGTGACAGAGTCACAGCCTCTCCATTGGTTCCGGCAAGTACGACTGTGTGAGACCTGAATCAGTACGGGATGGCATGGCCCAATAGACTTGACACATACTGCCATGCAGACCAGAAGAAATCAAGAATTTGATGTGCTCAGTCTGCGTTGGCCAGTCAATTTCTTGAGTGGCATCGTTGGCAAACCACGTCAGACTGGGAACGTGAATACCAGGAGGAAACGACTTTGGTGTAGTGCTGTGTACCATGATGGCAATTTGATGTGGGAAGCTGGATTGTCGAAAGCAAAGGAATAACAGCGAGCGATAATTTGTGGACTGGCAGAGATACTTGTTGCAAAACACCTTGGTGTTTGAAGCTGTCGGCTCTGCCGCAATCGATCATCGCCTCGGAACCAATCTCGGCGCGGACCACTTTTTCGGCAACGATACATGCCCCAAGTCGATGTTGCTCGCCAATTGTGGAGTGAATGTGGCTTGCGAGGGGCCCCGCAGCTCCACGCAAACGATACCCGATCGGCTTCAAGTCGCGACCCGAGGGAGTCTGCCGACAGCGACAACCGAAAGCATCGCACAGCTCAAGAACATGTCGGGTATGCCATGGCTGATGTCGGGTGAGGTCAGGCGGTTTGATCACGAGCACTGCATACAGCGTGTCATGTGAACGAGAAAACTCGCTCACACAATGGCAAAGCATGCATCAAAGATCTTGTGCATGATGCTGCGAATGTCAACCCTTGTCCTTGTCGAATCTTGCATCTTCTGGACCTCGTCCAAGACTTGAGCTGTCATCTCTGCGTTTGTGGCCACTTCTTGCATCCTGCATATCTGATGCCTGATCCAGATGCGTTCCTGAGGATCCTCTTCTTCTGAACCGAGCATGAGAAGCGGCCAAAGCATATTGACCGGCAAGGGCTCACCACCTTCAACAGCTGACTCCGAAGGTGTGTCAACCATCATCTTGGCGAGTTCTTTGATTTTGGCGAGAGCAAGTACAGTCTCCATGGCTAGAGGCAGTGTTTTGTAGGCAACTCTGTGAAGGTGCACTTTGCTTGCGTAAAAGTTGCTTGCATAGGTTCGAAATGCTCTTGTGATGGTGTGAGACAGATGGAGACTAAGATGTTGGGGTGTCAGTTGACCTTTGACCGCATAGTCCATAAGTCGAGGTCGGCTGTCGAACAGTTTGTCGAGATCTCGAGTGATCTTGGCAGCAACAATCATGACTTCGGTCTCATCTGCCACAGTACCTCGACTTCTATGCCATGGATCGATCTTTGATATACGACCCATGAAGGATTGTACCTTCTGGAAGAAGACAGCGCCTGGTTGATAGAGTGCTTGGAAGAGAGCATCTTCAATCTCTGCGCTCTGGTCGGCACCAGTCGACGAGTCCAGGTCACCCGACAGACTTTCCAAGCCGGCGGGGGATGGCTGTACAAGCATCTCTGTCGCTTCATCGTCGGACAAGAACAAGCCTTCACCACCTGCAGAGACGGCTCTGCCATCCAGCAATCTGATCCAGGAAAGAATACGTATCTCTAGAGGACCAAAACTTGCCTTCTCGCCTTTGTCGAAGATATGATATGCAATCTTCAGGCTGCCATGCGCTGCTTCTGTCCGGCCTTCGAGGATATTGACATAGCTCAGGAAGAAACAAGTCGCTAGAAGGTGCTCGCGTCTTGGCCGGCTCGTCTCGGTGCTCTCAGTATATCTAGACAACTCGCGACTCGAGTCCTGATGGTGCCTCTGCCCTCCACTGGTTGTGTGAATGTTTTGACGGCGACGACGTAAAAGCAGATCGGAGAAGCTCAAGAGAGCAGATCGTACCATAGACGACTCCCTGGCCATGACAAGAAGATGTCGCCGCATCGACGACCATTGTTGTTGTGTCTCGACAGGTGCCAATATCGGAGGTACGGTACTATGCACAAAGTAATCGAGCAAGAACTGATCCTCACTCTGGGTGGTTTGTGTATTGTCCTGTACTCTTGTCACTTGCAGATGTCGATCCCCGGTATGACTGATCGCGATATTCTCGGCGTGGGCTACATGATTGGCTGCCGCGAAAGATGGCGAGTTCGTATCTGGCGAGCTGAACAGTTCGGAGAGTGTCTGATCGATCTGGTTGTTCTGTGGAAGCGCATCGGCTGGTTGAAATTGCTGCCACCATTCGGGATTATCGAACATGAAGCCTGCATAGTCGAAGAAATTGTCTACAGCAGGAGGATGTTGTGTAGTGGCCGGCGATGTTGAAGTCGCGACGGATCCTTGGGTATCTGGCAAAGACCATGCCGACTCGTTGAGAGCAGCTTGCGAAGTTGCACCGCCAGTATCATTCGTCGCATAAGTTTCGCGACTGCCATGCTGGCCCCTCGAAATGGAAGTGTCTGACGGGTTCGTCTGGCGTCTTTGCGCGGCGGCAAGAGCGATGGTCGTGTTTGCCTTCCACGTACATTGAAGATTGAGTCGCTCGCAGTGAGAGCATCTCGGCCGTTGTTCGTTACATCGCACCTTCCTCCGTTTACATGTCAGACATCCGAGCCGCGACCTGCCCGATCGCGACGCGTTGCTGCTCCTGCTTTGTGCATGTTGGTCATTCATGCCGGAGGTGATTTTGAGAAGCCTGTCGGCTTGCGAGCTTGGAGCTCACGCCCTCCGGTCTCGGCTGAGCCTTGCTATCACTATGACCCTGACTTGGCCCTCCAACCAACTCAAACTTGACCTTGCTTGGTCATCGTTGTGTTTGTCAAGATCAATACGGCCATGGAAAATTTGTTGTTTGTGATTAACACGTCATTAGTCTCTGACTATAACTTGGCAGCAGTTGGTGTTGTTGTTCACCATAGTCAGCGGAAATAGGACACTGTCGATGGACATGAGACCTAGAAGGCCCTCGTAGGTTTGCAAGGTCAGGTGAAGCAAGCGAACGATACATCAAGATACATAAGTCAAAATTTCTGTTTACAATACATTCTCTCCTGGTGTGATCTGCTTGATCAATCTCTCTGCGCGTACTCGGTCGTGGTAGCACCAGCTTTGTCCACCAAGTCCATACCCTGCTTGGTACTCATTCCAATTTCTGAATCGTCTGCCCTGGAGTGTCTCTGATACCCAAACAATGCATCCATCTGATCAATTGTCAAGCCCTTTGTCTCAGGCATGAAGAAGAATGTCCAAAGTGTTGCAATCAACATCCAAGCCGCAAAGAAGAACCAGGTACCGTAGCCGAAAGAGCTGAAAATGTATGGCAAGGCCTTTGTCATAACGAATTGAACGAGCCACTGACAAAGTGCAGCATAAGTTCCTGTGAGGACTCTCAAAGAGCCTGGGAAGATCTCAGCCGACACGATCCAAGGGATACCATTGAGACCGAATGACCAGAAGATGGAATAAATCATGATCATGCCAATGGCCGCACGTCCACCAGCTGCCGTGGATGCTGACAATGGTTCACCCGCGGCAATTGCCTTGGCTGGGTGCCCAACCTTGACATATGCTCCGACAAACCACAGGCACAGCGAGCAGGCGATTGATGATACCAGAACTGGCTTGCGGCGACCGAGCATATCGACGAAGAAGATGTAGTAGATGATCGAAGCGATAGCCTTGACAAGTCCGTAGATACCCGTGTACAACGGAATATCTGTGACGCCGAGGGAACCAAACAATGTGGGCGAGTAGTAGTTGATGGCAGAGGCACCGGACAGATTCTGCAAGGCAAAAGCGCAGAAGACAAGGAGAACACGATTGCGCATGCCTGGACGAGAAAGCTCGTTCAAACAGCCACGAATGAAAGCCAACGAGCCTCTGCCATAGCGTGCTGCGATTGCTGCCTCCTCGTCGAGTCTGCTTTGCATATCTTGAACGTCTTCTTGAAGATCTAGGCGCGGTCAGTACGAAAGCTCGATAGGTTGTTCCGGTATATGCTTACATTCGTGTTCAACTGGCAGATGACGGAGCTGAACAAGTGCTGCCTTGGCTTCTGCCTCGCGGCCCTTGCGCATGAGCCACAGAGGACTTTCATGCAAGAAGAAACCACCAGCCAACAAGATAGCAGCAGGTATGAGTTGAATGGCCATAGGTATCCTCCAGCTCAAGGAAGACTTAACGTTCATGTTCTTGTTGATACCATAGTTAACCCAGAAGCCGATGAGAGAGCCGACTTGGTATGCAATCTCGAAGAGACCCGTTAGGATACCACGAATGGAAGGGACTGATAGCTCGGCAATATAGCTAGGTACTGTAGCAGTGATGGCGCCGCATCCAAGACCAGTAAGTACGCGACCAGTGTCTGATACGATGATTTAGCCTAGTTCCGCTGTCAAGTATAGATGTCTTACAGATGAATGAGAGCTGATGAGTCGCCACTGTCATCAAGATGGCGCCCACCACAAAGACTACGACATTTGCTTGCAGAGCCCATTTGCGTCCGACACGCTCAGTGACTGCCCGACTTGTCAACAATCAAGTGAGTAATCGAGTGAGGCAAACCACTCACGGAAATAGCAAAACAGAGCGCCGAAGAATGCTCCTGCTTGGAAGGCAGAGGTAATGTTACTGGAGATTCCAGCGGCTGTATGCTTCGTGATGCCAAAGTCTTTCTTGAAACTAGCACGAGCGATAGTTGTGCCAACGAATGCTGAGTCGTATCCAAACCTGGTATCATGTTAGCGCTGGTGTTCTTGCGAAAGCGAGTTTGCTTGGGACTAACAGTAGAGAACCAGTCGCGATGATCAATGCCTCGGTATACAGACGCCAGTTGTACACCTCCTTAGGCGTAGGTCGATCTTCGACAGCATGCAAGCCACCCATCTTTCTGAGCGTGAGATATGTAGAACGAGATTGACAATTGATTTGGACGATGTCTGAGATCTACAGAGAAAGGGATGGTCGATCATATATGGCTCCAGAAAGAGGCGTTCGCCTCCGCGGCGATGTGGGTACCCCATGGGGTGCTGTCGAGTCACGGCTTAGACAGTCATGGTCGGCGACGGCGGTCGTTTGTCTCGATCCGTGAAAAGTCCCGTGACAAAGTTTGGTCGCATCGCCGTCGGCTACGCTAGCGTAAGCTCATATCCGATCCGATCCGTCTGGGCTAGCTTTGCGAGCAAAACGTGAAAAAATATCCGACGCGCCGCCTCAACTTATAAGTTTGTGACACGAATGTGAGATATTGTGCTTGAACGCAAAGCATTACAAGCCTAAATTACCAAATACTCATCTTCATCCCGGGCGAGAAGTTCTGTGGCATGCTGAAATCCAGCGTTCCCCATCTGACACACTCTTGCGCAAAGCAGCACTTGCGATCATAAAAATCACACGGCGAGCTGCAGAGCAACGGCAGTGTCTGTCTCCTTTTTCGAACTCAGATGCTCAGTTTTCACTTTGACTGGCATCTTTGCATCGCGGCGTGATTTGCTTGTCATAATGGCGGAAGCTGTGGCAACTGCAAAACATCATGCTTATGCTCATGGACGATCGAGGACCACCAAATGACGACGTCAGATTCTATGCGCCCAAGACAGATACTCATACCATTCATTTTCACATCCGACTCTGGCTTGACCTCAGAGGCAGCCTTCATGCAAATCTACCAAAGCATCATCTCCATTTCTCCTCCATCATTATGCCAGAAGCCACTCTCGTAGTCGGCATGAACGAGATTGACAGCAACCTCGGCACCTAGAAGTGGATCCTTCTTGCCTTTGTATCCGTTGAAGGCAGTCTTACAATGACCAGGATTAGCCAGGTAGAAGGTGATTCTGGGCTCAGCTTTGGCCATCTCAAGGGTCATAACATTGAGAGCAACCTTGGAAACACTGTAAGGCACACTAACTGTTGCAGGAAGCTCGCCCGAGGTGAGTTTTGCAATAGATGCGCGACCAGAAGAGATGTTGATAACCTTCGGATTCGGAGATTTCAGCAAAAGAGGCAGAAGAAGCGTAGTCATGAGCCCGACTGAAGTCACATTGGTATCCAAGATCGCATTGTATACCTGACGGTAATCTGAGAGGTCTGATGCTGGAACCGCTGCAATGCCTGCATTGTTGATAAGAACTGAAACCTTGATCAGCCTTGCCCTACGACATATCGTCCGAACATGGTAGCATACCATCAAGCCTTCCATATGTATCTTGGATTTTGGAAACCAGCGCATGTATGCTTCCATCGTTCGTGACATCGAGCGCTGTCGAGTCCAAGGGGTTCTGAGCTCCCTCTTCCTTCAGTTTCTGAATCGCTTCTGAGGCTGCAGCTTGTGCACGAGCCGTGACAATGATAATATCTCTCGCATTCTTTTGTGCGAGTGCTTGAGCTATACAGAATCCGATCCCTCGGTTGGCACCAGTGACTAAGATGATACGCGAAGTCATTCTTGGGTAGTTCGCTGTGGTTGATGAAGAAGGGCTCTGAGCAAAACATTGCGAAGCAGGGAAGCAGAATATTATTGATATAAGGCACAGGAACTTCCTCTGACATGCCTGCTTCCTCGAGCTCACCCCAACAGGAATCCTTCGCTATCTCCTTTCATAGTTACGAGTTGAGTCTGCCAATCATACATCTAGGATGCTGGTTAGAGTTACGGAGATAAATCATCGGCGGAGTTTAGACAGTAATTCCGAGCACCACTGTCGCTGCATTTCATACAGAAGTTTTGACAAGCAACTCGCATTGATTTTGCTAGACAGCTCGACTTTAGAGGACCATTCTCATCTTTCCAAAGCAACTCTGACTGTCGGGATTCTCGGACGTATGCGACAATCGTCCTCTTCCAAGCTTCTTGCAAGGGCACATGGACAAGCGCACAACCATCATAGCTTGCCGCGGTAATCTTGTTTGCTATCGGAAATAGAAGGAAAGTATCGCCGGTATATCCTCAATTCGATCGAGGGCTGACAATGGTCTGCACTGATAAGTGAGTGGGCCAAATTATGAGTGAAATCGAAATTCTCGATCGCCAACATCATTTGCGCAGAAGTGATACTAAACATCTGATGGGTGGATGAATTATAAGGCAGCAGCTCGATTTGCACTGAGCGACAAGATTCATGGCGCATCACAGATGCTATAAAAAATCTCACTGAGCTCAAGCAACCCTAAAACCCTAAAAACCCTAACCCCTAACCCCCTAGGATTTCATACGACACAGTGATGGGATTAGAGCGCATGATTTAACACAGTACTCTATGTATCTACCAGGATACATCTTTACCCTACGGGAATCATCGTACTAAGAATCGTAGCTCCATCAAAACGTTCAGGTTGAGAAGCACTCCACGCTTGCGAGCATCACCAATGAAAGTTTCTCAAAGTGTTCCGACAGCACGATCTTCTGACAAGACTAAGGATCGATGGTCTTATTGTTCCTCTGAAAGCAAATCTTTTGTCCGAGTTCGTAAGAGTATTCCAGATCATTGAACTCCCGATAGACTGTCACGATCTGGAATTGCTGACCCGCCACAATCAGGTAATCGAAGCCGGTCGTACCGATCATATCGCCTGCCACGTCTGACCTGGAAGCGAAGCACGTCAGTTAGGCACCACGTATGAAGAACATAACAACATACAATCCGTCTTCCGGTCCGGCCCACTCGTAGTAACCTTCGTATCGCCAACGTGCAGCAATCTGGTTGCAATCATGCACAAGATTGAGGACGGTGACAGTGATGTTGACAACGTCAGGATTGCTTTCGTTCTCGGCTTGTTGATCGATCCAATCGGCTCGGGATGCAGCAGTCACTGTCCCTGGAGGCTGAAGGGAAACCCCCTTTAGTATATGACGAGTCGCATGAACAATGAATCTTACTGGCCTGTCTGGCGGTGGCGATCCAACGTAGTTATCAGAGTCCGAGTAGAGCTGAAACTGCGGCGCAAGAAGCGCCATCGCGGTGTTATTGTAGTATGGATCGTCGAGCCATGCTGATGGTGGTTGGACGTTTAAAGGCGGCCAGGTCTCGATGATACGGCGAGCTTCTGTCTTATCCAGGCATGATTGGTTACTCGAATGATCTGCTGAAACGAATGGTGTGATTGCGCTAGTGGTAAATAGGATATAATGGAAGAGTATCATGTTGTACTACGGTTTGTTGCCAGAGAACACAGAAGAACAATGGGTCATTCGAAACGTAGCGCGAGACGACTCTTTCTTATGTATTCCAAAGACTCGCAAGCAGTGAACTTGCAAAGAGGAAGTATCCAGAACATCAGCTTCTCCACACCAAGCTGAGGTGTCAGTATGGGCAGCTGAGAGCAGGGATCATCCTGGCAAAAGATGGAGTACATAGCTTTCATGCCTCACTTTCAAGTCGCAATCTCGAAATAAGGAACTCACAAACTATCGGCAAGCTATGCTCCAGTATCGCAAAGCTAATCGCGATCACAATCGAGTATATGAATGTAGCGGATGATGGATTTTATCGCACACATTTCCTTTGCGATAAACCACAAAAGTCTTCGTCACGGCTGTTTAGATCCCTGACGGAGAAGGCACTGATGATAGACGTCTGATCATGCAGTCAGCCTGGGTGACCAAATAAGCCGCATGGCCAAGCAGGTCAACCAGTGATGAGCTTCGCTGTCCTTTGTATATGTACTGCATTCCTCGCTGACTAATAACACTGCAGCTTCTACATTGGAACGAACTTAAGGCTACAGCACTGCATAGCATGATCGTATCGTATCGTTGCTGTGATGATTGGTGCAAGTGGTGAAAGAACCAGAGTACAAATATTTGGCTTTCGGATTCAGCGGCTATGTTACAATGACTAAAAGCGTGGGACGAAAAAGTCGCTTTCAACATCATGCAAGATCAGGGTGGACGAGTGCCTTGGAGGCAAAAACATGAGAGACGAGCGGTGCTACACCGATTCTCCATGCAGAAGGTCTCGGTATGCTACGCGAAACATACAAAGCTCAATGTTTGATCAGATGGGCATTCACTGGTGTCAATGCTTTGCCAGTCAGGAACAACGCTTCCACGTTTTCCATCGCCAACCTCTCGAACCCGTAATTTGTTTCAATAGCTCCTCCAGCATTATGACAAGTGAGAGTCACATTGCGCATTCCGCGAAGCTCGGCGTGGACCTCAGGCTCGCTCTCAAAGACATCGAGTCCAGCAGCGAAAAGCCTACCACTTTTGAGCGCTTGCACGAGAGCGTCTTCGTCGACAAGAGTTCCACGTGCGATGTTGACAAAGCGAGATCCTGCCTTGAACATGGCCAAACGCTCGGCGTCGATAATCTTGTTTCCACCAAAAGGAGTGGCAAGAACGACACAGTCTGAACTACCCAGCAGAGACTCAAGACTGTCTACGAAAGTCGCGTTGACTGCCTCCTCTTGCTGACGGGATTTGCGAGCGACATCGTAGTAGTGTATCTTCATGCCAAAGCCAGCAAAGGCTTTTTGAGCAATGGTATAGCCGATGTTTCCAAGTCCAATGATACCAAGGATGTGGTCGCGTGGATTATGAGCTGTCATAGTAGCGTTCGCATGCGCATCCAGCCATTGTTCAGCATCTCCTGAGCGAGCGGCCAGGTGAGACCATGTGAGGTTGCGGAAGACCGATAAGATATGGAAAATGGCCATATCTGCAACTGCCTCTGAGGATGCTTTTGCACCATTGCAGTACAAAATCCCATGCTCGGCCAGAACGTCCACGTCCGCCCAATCGTATCCAGCACCGGCACTGGCGAAGATCTTGCATGACTTGGGAAGTAGCGGGACTAATTCTGTGTCCCAGCGACCCATCTCACCGCCGGTGACCCAGAAGGGTCGAAGGACGGCATCAAACTCTCCCCAGATCTTCGATCGTAGGGCTTGCAAGAACGCAGGACGCTGGCGTAGCTCGGCGGATGGTCTGATGATCCTGAACTGACTCTCCAGACGTTTGAACACAGCTGGATTGTGCTTCACTTCATCACCTATCCATAGTATTGTAGGTCTGTTCTCCACCGGCATGGTTGATATTATCAAGGTATCAAAAATGGTCAGATTGCTTCGAAGAGAAATGGAAAGTCGAGCGTGTGACACGTTCACTCTCAAAGACTTCAGCTGGTGCTGTTATCAATCAAAGGTCATCACATCTGACCCCGCAGCATCGATACCTCATGCAGAGGTGTGAAGGAGGATCTACAGCCAAGATTATAGCCGAGCCGATCGGAAACCATCCTTACCAGCATACTAACCACAGTCCTCGGATTTCAGATCTGCAGAATATTGTACATGCCGCTGCGGGGTTGACTGTGGAGACCCCGCGTATCACACAGGAGAAGTCTTGAAGATCAAGATCCTCGCTATAAAGGCGCTTGATACGCTCGACATATCTGGGCACGACTATCTTTGTAACCGTTCCTTTGTAACGCACACATGGCCGAGAATAGTATCAAAGTACAAGATGTCTTCCATCTTGACAAGATCGATGATGAGATTGACAACGCATCCAGCGGCGACAGGATTGCTGAGGAAAGAAAGCTCTTAAGGAAGATCGACCTTAGGATGATGCCAATGATGATGCTTATCTGTATGTGTCGTTCTCGGTCGATATCTGAGCTGACGAGGGCCAAACATAGATGTACTCAACTACCTTGATCGCAACAACATTGCGGTCGCTCGTCTCGGCTCTTTTGAGAAGGATCTTGGCCTTCATGGCACCCAGTACAACACAATCATCTCCATCTTCTTTGTCGGGTACATTCTTACGCAGGTGCCCACCAACATGATCTTGGACAAGGTCAAGCCATCTATCTTCCTACCCACCATCATGTGCTGTTGGGGCGCTGTCAGCGCCTGCTCTGGCGCCGTCCAGAACTACCATGGCATGATCTGCCTACGTTTTCTATTAGGTTTTGTCGAAGCACCTTTTTTTCGTAAGTGTCCTCTTCTGTATTTCGATCCCGCATCTGACTGGTGTCTCGAAGCCGGATCACTCTTCTTGTTCTCTTCTTGGTACACCAAGAAAGAGCTGGCAAAGCGTATTTCTATCCTCTATGCAGCTGGTCAGATGGCTGGCGCGTTCGGAGGACTCTTGGGTAGTGCCATTATGGGTGGCATGGAGGGCAAAGCTGGACTGGCTGCCTGGAGATGGCTTTGTGAGTTTACTTACGTGTATATTTATCAGTATGCTGACCACCGAGCCCGACTAGTCATCATCGAAGGGACTGCCACAATTCCCATCGCTTTTGCAGCAGCCTTTGTACTGCCCAATTACCCTGATACGACAAAGTAATAAGACGCTCGCAGGTTGCGAAGCAGACACTACATTGGCTAACAAACATGCAGGCTGACCGAGCAAGAAAGGCAGCTTGCGATACTACGAATCGCCGAAGATGCAAACGAACAAGACGTCCATAAATCGAGCTCTCGCGAGGGCCTGATCCTGGCTTTCACTGATCCATCGCTCTACATTTTGTGGTTCATGCAATTGTGCTTAAACACTGCAGCGGCATTCACAAACTTTTTTCCGACTATCGTCAAAACACTTGGGTACGATAAAACCCGGACTCTGTTATTATCAGCCCCACCGTACGTGTTTGCCGCCATTCTGGGTATCACGAATTCGTGGCATTCCGACAAGACACGGGAGCGATGGCTGCACGTTGTCTGGCCGCAAGTATTCTGCAGCATAGGGTTCATCATCTCTGCAGTAACACTCAATGTGGCGGCACGGTACACAGCCACATTCATGATGATGTCTGTGTACGGTAGCTTTGGATGCATCCTGTCGTGGGTCTCGTCAACTTTGCCCCGTCCTTCCTCCAAACGTGCAGTCGCATATGCTGTGGTCAATGCTGGCTCAAATCTGGCATCCATATATGCCTCTTACATTTACCCAGCTTCCCAAGGTCCACGTTACTGGCAGGCCAATGTCGTCAACGTGGCATTCTCAGCGACTTGTATCGCACTCGCGACTGTCCTACGCATATATCTTGGCTGGAGAAACAAGAAACTTGAACATGCTAGCAGTGACGACGACAGAATGGAAGGCACGGTCATTGGAACACGAGTGACAGCATTAGCGCAGCGCTGGCAATGCCATCCCGACTACAGATATACACTGTAAACAATAGGGCTACAACAGGCATATAGTGAATAGTGGCTTCTGGCTTGACTATTTTGTACGGCTACTGTCAGTCCCATTGGAAGGATCCGAATACATCGGCGATTGTGGCATCTTAGACCAATAGACTGCTGCGTACCCAAGAAGCGTTGTGCTACGTGGAGAGCTGAGATGTCCGAAATGACTGGTCCGCTATGTTGAAAAGCAATGAAGGATCCGGTGGACTGGCACTCTTGCATCGTACGCAGGCATCGTACTATCCTAATATCTTTGAGCTGAGAACCCAATCGGTGATCAGCATGCTTGTGCATGACTTCTAGCCAGCAGAGATCGTTGCGGCGTGCGTGGTTCGACCACTCCAAACGAGATACGACCGGGAAATTCTCAGCCATGTGGCGCCACGTGGGGTCGCGGTCGAGGAAAGCTCAAAACTTAGGTCAATGGGTAATAGAGCATTTCGCACCACTGCGGCCTTCCTTGAGCGATCAGGTAATGTCACAGTCATGTATCTCGCGAGTGATCTGACACGGATCAGTGGAGACTGTCATTTGGCGGTGAGTAATAACATGTTGATTATTGAGCGCAAGATCATGTCCGTGGCAATTGTAAGCGATTGTGGCTGGATTTTCAGCTTCGTTCGCTCTACGTTTCCGAAGCCAACCGTTGCAAAAATTCTTATATTTCGGCGACCCCGAAGAATCCTACGGACGTGAACGCCTGTTCTTTAGGGCTTGACCTACCTGGGTTGTGGAGATGATTGCGATCCTTCAAAGACGATTCAGAGCGTATGTACGATTTCTACACGCCTAAGGCGTGACGCTTGGAACTTTTCGCAAAAGCTCTAAAAGACACCTGATGGCACCGATCAAAAGTTCAAGCTGTTTGACAGCAGCTACTCTACTCAGTTCCGGAATCATATTCACATATACGCCACGTCTGCTCACAAGCTATATGTATAGTAATCCGAGATCCGACGCTTACTGGCGAAGTCAGATAGGCAACGGTTCTCTCTGGCTTGTGAAGAACAATAGAACGGTTTCATCATGGCAGTTTCCATGATCCATGACAAAATGGACAAGTCTGAATCTTGCAGCATGTTAATACACCGCATTGCGACATAAATATAGAAAGCTCCATCCAGTTCAGAACAGCATCTCACCCTACTATACTGCTACTACATCGCTTTTCATACCTCTTAGCATGAACTTCAATCAGATGGACCAGTATTCTCCACGATCGTGCGGCTTTGACTCGACATCATGGTCCAAACCTCCTCATGACTCAGGATATGCTAGCGGCCCCAATGATCCTTTCGAGACTGCTTTCCAGTCTCACTTTCCTGTCGATACCCAGTCACACGCACAAACTCATTACCCTGGATTCGAACAACGATACCAACCAACAAACACGCGTATTCTATCGCAAACAAAGCTTGCAAGACCACAGCTGCGCCACCAACAGTCAATGCCTGTCCTACCCTACACGTATCGGCACTTCGACACATATGAGAGCCTTGACGCACGTCTAAGCAAGTTGTCTGTCGATGCCGGCATCAATACACTGACGGGCTATTGTGACATCGACTCCATGCTCGTTGCCGCACACGACAATACTTGTACTACACAATCTGAGCGTTTCCAATCGTTCGCATCCCAACACACATCTCCCACACGCGCTCCAAGGCCCGCAGTTCCTGGCCCCTTGACGCCTCCTCCGTTGATCAGAGAGGCCGCTTTCCCTGAGCTCGAGAGGTCTCCTGTCTTGGCTGCAGAGCTCTCTGACTCTCCTGCGAAGACCAGCAGAGGCCGTCGCCGCGTCCGATCGACTCACACAGACATAGAGCGACGCTATCGTCACAATCTCATGGCACAATTCCAGAATCTTGCCAGCGCAATTCCGTACATTCCTACTCAGCAGCCAGCACGAGCTGGACAGACTCCCAAACCTAGTAAGGCGGAGGTTCTGCTTGCTGCTTGTGATCATATCAGACAGCTTGAGAACGAAGTCGCTCAACTACGAATTGTGATAGGTTGCGACTTGAGCCCGCAGAGGAAAGCACCTGTGAGTACAGGTTAGCATTGGCGTCCATCATGGCACGATGTGGGGACGAATATGACATATCGTGGTGATCCAAGCGGTGGCGCAAGGAGTTTGGTTTCAATCAAGCGGCTACATTGATTTGACTTCAGTCGCAGTGAACGGCGGTTTCCCTTGGAGTTTGATACGTATGGGTCGAGCAAACAAATGAAGCTCTTATTGTATGCACCTCACCTATTTACCTATCTAATGACGAGCAAGCATGTCTGCTCAAATTGAACTTATCCTTGATGTCTCTCTGTCCCACCAACTGTGCCCACAGCCAAGAACAAGTTATGGGCGAAATGTGACAACTCAAACAGTTAGATGCATGTACCAGTCTGAGCTTTTGGTGGGAGAAGAAGGCATACACCTTCCTTCTGTGGTTTAGGAGGTCCAACTCAACTACATTCCATGCCTCTGCAACAACTCGATCCTTTTTACTATACCATGTCCATAGAGTATCGCTATGACTGTCACAAGTTCATATTGTTATCGTGTCAGAAACTTGCGTGGAAAGACCGAGGTTTGATTGCTCATAACGAATAGTATCTCTGATTCCTGCTGATTAAAAGTCATCCACTGCTATCGTCAATCAATCATTCCCTTCGGCAAGAAGACCACATAGTCCAGCGGAGCAGGCTCAATGCCATTTGGAATCCCAACAATTTCCAGTGTATCGCCTTCCTTCACTGTGACATCTGTAAACGTGATCCTTCTTGCTGAATGTCCATCCAAGTAAATCGAAGGCGTGTGACCGAGATAGTTCTCGCTATCTCCAGCCCAAGTTGCAACAGTCTTGTTATTGATCAACATCTCATACTTTGATATCCCTCCATACATGTCATAGAAATTGACACCGACATCGTAAGTACCGGCTGGGAAATGCAGTCTAGTTGATACAGAGCCAGTCGTACTGTTATCGCTAGTGACGACTGCATAATAATCTGATGCTGTCTCGAAGGGACTGACAGCATATGGTTCGTAGCCATTCAAAGTCATGCTCTCAGCTTCGATGCGGTATGGATGGTTGCCAACTCTGCCGTTCTCGTCGGCAATGCCAGAGATGTTGTGGTAGAAATTGACGATGGCGTCTCTCCAAACAAGTGAATGGCCAGCTTGGTACTTGAGTCGATACAGCTGCTCATCGAAACGTTGGCTGTCAATCTTGCCTGCTAGCGTCTGCCATTGCTCGGGGAATGTCTGAGCGGTGTCTGCGCCAGCATAGTGAGCATCGTAGAAGTGTTGAATGACTGTCTTGCCTGAGTGGAGCTTTTGGGTATAGTTCACGTGGTGGAACCATAACAGCAGATTGTCTGGTGTAGTCTCGATATTTTCATACATCGCTGCAACCTCGGGCGGATAGGTTCCGCTATATCCTGTGCCGTTGGAGACAGTCCTGTCCATACCGATCGTCGTGTGATCGGCTCGTGTCCATTGACCCCAGCCGTTGTTATCTTGTGATTGCGGGTTGGGCCCGAAATGGGTGTACAAGATGTCAGTCAAAGTTTGGATACCGAGATTGCCGCTGTAGTTTTCGTATGCTGGCCAGGACTCCAGTGCCATATGAGTAATGGTATCAACGACATTCTGGTCAAGACCAAATGTCAAGCGTGTCCAGTCCTCGTGTATCTTGGTAGTGTCTTCGGTAGGGTTCCATGCGAGTCGACCGTAAGCGTAGAAGTTTGACATGGAGAGATGACTTCCGAGCCATGTCTGGTTTGTTCCCACATTGACAACTGCAGCGTAGCCACCAAGTGAGCGGTTGAAAGTTCTACCAGCTATGATGTCTCGAACCAGCGATGTCTCGTTGTCGATGCGCATATCGAAGCCAAGGACCGTATCCCACAGGGGCGGAAGATATACCAAATGAGTCTGCTGTCCCAGATATTCCTGAGTAACTTCCAGTTCAATCGCCGTGTTGGTATGGAACAAGTTCGCGAAAAGCGGCGATGCAGGCTCTCTGACTTGGAAATCAATCGGTCCGTATTTGATCTGCACAACAACGTTGTCGTCGAATTTGCCATCCAGTGGTTTGAAGAAGTCGACCGCGGCGTTCGCCCGATCTGCTCTCCAGTCACTCTCATTCAACTGGTTATAGACAAAGGCTCTAAAAAGTACTCTGCCACCATGTGGTTGCAGAGCTCTTGCGAACAGATTAGCTCCTTCTGCAAGCGTGCGATTATACGTGATCGGTCCTGGCTGTCCCTCGGAGTTGGCTTTGACAAGGTAGCCAGCCATGTCCGGGATACGCTCATAGATCTGATCGGTAACGTTTCCCCACCAGGTCACAACTCCAGGGTCGAGAGGGTCAAAGGTGGTGAGATTGGCTTGCCCTTGAACTCCAGAAGTGGGAGAGGCAAAGTAGAGTGAGAGACCAATCTGCACGCCATATGGCCGCATTGTGTCGGCGATTCTTCCAACACCGTCGATGTTCTGTGGCGAGAGGATAGATGCGTTGGCATTGACATTGTTGATGACAATGGCATTGATACCCACCGAGGCAAGTAGACGCGCATACTCAGCCACACGGGTGAGATCATTGACGATGGTGCCGTTAGCGAAGAATATCGAAGCGCCACCGTATCCTCGCTCGATACTGCCGTCGAGGTTGTCCCACTGGTTGACCCATCGAATGGGGGCGTCTGGATTAGATACATATGCAACAGTGGAAAAGTTCGCTTGTGCCAGCATCGACAAGTACTCAAAGGCTCCATAAAGGGCGCCTCGTTCGTTTTGACCGACAATCTGGACGGTATTGTTTTCCGTACTCAGCCAGAAGCCGTCTTCCTTGAGATTCACAGACTGGCTGAAATTGCCGTAAGCAGCGACATATGCGTCGAGCGTGCCCACGATGATAGATTCATCAGGCTTATTGGTCGAAAAGCGGCAGTTCTGACCGAGAATGCTTTGGATACCGCGCTGTAGCTCTTGACCTGCTGTGTAGACAGGACTTGTTTCGGTAGTATTCAGGACGACAATGTGCTTTGGAACTGATGGCCATGATATCGAAGATGGAAGTGCGGCATATCGGAGCCAGCCGTCAAGGCCAGTCTCTGCAAGAGCAAGCCCGAAGAGCGCAAAGAGTGTGAGAAGTTGCATATCGATGCGATAAAAGTCTTTGCCCAGGTTCGCGGATATATCCATCGATTATATACCACAAATGCGGGGCGATATACCGCAGGCGGAATACCACTTTTCGATGATGTGGGGATGCAGATCTCGAAGTGGAGGGGCAATTTGGCCGTCTCAATTTAGCCTATGCGACACCCAAGTTTGGGGTCATGTCGATCTCGGGCTTTGACATGAACTTGCTTTCAAGATCCGACTCTAGCTATTGTGATACCGAGTATCGACGAGCCGAATATCCGAGCTCGCATCACAGACGAAAACGCAACGGGCTTATATGCGTACATGCAGCCATACTAGAATCCTGCTCCTGACTTCTGACCATTGCTTGGGTAAAACTCTCCGTTACCGATGTACTGGCCCTGACCTTGATAGACCCAGTTGCTGATATATGAAGCAGTCTTGCCCTTGATGTTACCATTGTTGGTCGCATAAACCCCAACAAAAGAACCTGTTTCATGTCAGAGATCTCGCCTGCGGATCAGTAAGAATGGAGTGCTCACCAGTAAATCCATTAGAAACAATTGTGGCAGGAACGGTAGCTATCTGTTGGATCTGACCACCCTTCGGTCCAGCAGAGAAGGAAAAGTTTGTAATATTGTAGGCTTGGATCTGCAAGTGCATGCCTTGATTACACCAGTCTTGAGAAATCGACACCACAGTTTCCTCTGGTGCATCAGGCCCTTCGGCGCGGAAGCGTAGGTAATTGCCAGTCTTGTTGAGACGGACAATACCGAGATCAACATGGTAGTCTTGCGTAAGGAATAGCGTGACGCCTGATTCTTCTCCGACTTCAGTGGGCGTGTAACTAACATCCACACTGTAGGTGAAAAGAGTATCAGTCTGTCGACGCCCGATGAAAGTGATGCCATCGGTGGGGACAAAGGTGGCATCTCCAGTCAAATTTGCACGAGATGGTAGCAATCTCAACGTGTTCGGGTGGCTGCTGGGAGATACTGCATAGTTCTGAGTCTGGGGGAAGCGCCAATACAAGAAGTGAGATGGAATGGATGAGCCAGGAGGGAATTTGTAGTAATCAGGATCTCTGACGAAAGCGCCGCTACCGCGAATGTTCTTGTTCGCCGGAGGCAGAGGCGCTTCCATTTTGCCTCTGATCGGTCCGCCTAGGACCGGCCATTGACCTTTCTCCCATGTTGCAGGGTACAGGACTGTCTCTCTGCCCATGGGCCAAGTTTCGTACGCAGGACCTGACCGGGTAGAGAGTGCAACGCCCCACCACTGGCCATTGGTGTCTTGGAAAAGATCAGCGTGGCCAACAGTCTGGAAGTACTCGGTTGTGTTGTATGCTGTGAGGATAGGATTCTTTGGATCAGATTCGAAAGGTCCTTGGGCAGACATGCCCCTTCCGATTGTGACCTGATGCTCTTGAGCTGTTCCACCTTCAGCCAATAACAAGTAATGGTAACCATCCTTGATCATCATGTGAGGCCCTTCAGGAGGTTGTACATTAGTGCCGTTCCACAAGAAGCGATCTGTAGTTGTGTTTCCGGAAGGCATGCTGATGTTGACCTGGTGAATCTCGGTAGTGAATGGATCACTGAGTACCGTTTTTGCAAAGGCCGAGTACAGGATACCATCAGTATCCCAGAACAAATCCGGGTCATATCCTGGAATGTTTGTAGGAGTGACGTTTGTCCATGCGGTGTTGTTGTAGGGATCTGAAGTGCTGAGATATCCCGTGTCAGAGCCCACGCATGAGTCGATGATCCAGAATCGGTTGTTGTGATATCGAAGAGTCGGTGCATACCAGCCATCTTGCTGTCCAGTAATGTTTCCAAAGGCTGGAAGCTGTTCAGGTCTGTTGAAAGCATGACTAACGAGTCTCCAGTTTTGGAGATCCTTGCTTGCGTAGATTGGTATACCAGGGAAAGCCAGGAAAGTGGAAGTGGCGCAGAAGAAGGTATTGTCCCACTCTTTGACAAACACGCAGCTTGGATCAGGATGGAATCCAGGAAGAATGGGATTGTAGATGGTAGAGTTCTTTTGTTTGGCTGGCTGACAGTAGCCGAGTCCAGTCAAGCTTGCTAGGAACAGTGAAACAGCCTTCATCTTGCTGCATAAGTGGTATACGAAGTTTGATGTGGTTCGTCGCTCGTGGGTACCTTGCTTGATATTTATCCTGCAATCATATCGCCAATCACCTTGAGCAAGACCACATGCCCTGGTGTTTGTTCATGGTGATCATTCTTGTATCGCGAAACATCAGGCTAAATGAGCTCGCATGGGGACCCCTCACGATTTCTCCATGATTTTCATGACGAAACTGCGGGGTGTGCAGCATCTCCTCTCAAAAAGTGGTGGCGCATCCGACAGCACGACGCAATGCCAATGGAGATTGTCAAAGCTGAATTGCAGAGCCGGAATTGAATCGCGTTGACGCACGTATACGAGAAAGAGCAGCAGGCTGTGAGACGCAGGAGTTTCTATGTCACGCGAAATGCCGAGCTTGCCCGCTGCTGCCGAGGTCGCCTATTTCTGCTTGAACGTCGTCGGTTCGAATAATCGCATTAAAGTGAGCAGAACTCAATCTCTGCGCGCTTATACTTTCAATATGGGTTCATGGTGTTCGAGCGACGGTATATCTCTAGAGTTCTTTCAGGAATCATTGCTTCGTGTCAGATCCGTCAACAATGGTCTTGTATAGGCAAAGTCTGATGTGATTTTGTTCGATGGAATCGTAAACATAGCTAAGCTATTTGCCATCTGTAGTCTTCGACTGAATGCGAGACGAACAGTGATGTTCAATACTGGTACAGGATAGTCAGTTGGACTGAGTCTTTCGAAATTACACTTCTGAGCTCGAGTGCTACTCAAGAAGGCTAGTTCTGAGCTTCTCCGTCGGGCAATGTCCTAATTTTAGAAACTTTTGGTGTGAAGCCACTCAATAAATTGAAAAGTGCGACCTTGTAGCGTGACCGGTTCATTCCATTCATGACAACAGTTTTTGGAATCCTCTCCTTCTTACGACATGCACAGAGATCTTGTTACTGAACCCCGATGATTTAGAGGGTGATCTCCAGTTGCAAGCGACGACCAGCTACCGCTGAGCCGTTGTTTTGTTGATCAGCAGAATCAGCAGGGCAGGTTGCTCTTGTGTTGTACATGATGCGTCAGGCAGCTCAAGCTGTGCGATAGCAAAACCAGCATACTATGCTACATGCAAGTATATTGCATGGTCGCATACCATGCAGCTGTCCAAATCGGCAACCATAATCATCATGTGGTATCGTAAGCTGCGATTTCGGAAAGCTCTGCAGCACAGTAATCATCCAGTACCAGCATAATGATGATCCAATGAAGCAGCTCCGAAGATGGAGATTCCCGGATTTGGATTGCGAATGCTCAGATCATATGCGGGGCACATGACTGATTGAATTCATTCACCCTTCATAGTGTTGTTGTTGGTGCTGTTGGTGT
This sequence comes from Aureobasidium sp. Y128-05A, assembly GCA_037042735.1. Taxonomy (NCBI): domain Eukaryota; kingdom Fungi; phylum Ascomycota; class Dothideomycetes; order Dothideales; family Saccotheciaceae; genus Aureobasidium; species Aureobasidium sp. Y128-05A. Next base: position 26,423 of record JAXQKC010000100.1, read on the forward strand.
TGGTGTTGGTGTTGGTGTGAAGGGTGGTGTTGATGGTTCTGTAATGGATGAGGGGGAGGCTGCTGGAATGCCGGAAACTCCATAAAGCTGTTCCATGTATCCGACGGGCCAAGCAAGCCATCAATGTGTCCTTGATCCATATGCTGCATGTTCATGTCGTGTCCGACCATCATCTCATTCCAACCGTCTACGGGCACTGGCAGACTTTGAGCTGGCAAAACGTAACCATTTGCGGTACCTGCAGCAGAGGTCGACGGCATCTCTTGCGTTGTGAGGTGGCGAAGGATGTCGTGAACTGAAAGATGAGACATGGAAAAGTCTTGCTCCAGCCGAGAGATGAGCTTCTGGATCGTGGCCGAACCTTTTGCGGCGTGGATGGCAACGTGAGAATATTTTCCGAGTTCCTGGACGACCTGCTTTAGGACGGTAATGTGCTCCTGTCGTTTCTGGGGTATGTAATCTTGTGGATTTATCAAGATATCCAGAGAGGTGTAAACTGCCGCAGCCACAGTTGAGGCGGAAATCGTCCACACAAGCTTGTATACTCGCGAGACCGGAGACAAGTAGCTGTTGATGATATTCGTGGCCGCTGCCATGGCTGCATCGCGATACCGAGTTGATTCACTGCCAATGTTGCCCATGGCCAGAGTGCGCGCAATGCTAAGCATCATAAATTCGATACCATGGTTGATAAGATAGCGCTGGAATGTGATCCAAGGATGTGTAGCTTCCCATTCCTCATCGTCAATATTCGCAGGGAATTTTGTCGATAGATGTAGAGGTAGGTTTCGCTTGACAATCTCGATTTCTTCCAGTGCTTTGATGAACTTTGAAGCATTCTGGTGTGTGTTGACTTTGATGTAAATGTAGAAAATGTAGGACAAGCGACACATGACGGACTGGTAGACCAAGGGCGACGGGCTTGACGTGTGTGTTGGGGTTTCGAGGATCGCATCGTGGTTGGCCTCATTTTCAGTCGAAAACTTGCAGCAGAAACTGGCCGGTGTGATGGTTGGTGGGCGCGACCAACTTCCAAGCCTAGGTATGTCACAATTAGCTCAAGTTGCGCGGTCGTGTCAGATTTTGTCAACCTACCAGTCTCGTATGACATACGTCCACCACACGCGACGACCGAGTTCGCGCTTCTCGAACGACGACCACTCGGGTCTGAGGCTCACGCTACGCGAGTGGGCGACCTCACTGCCCAAACGGTGCATATCAAGACAACGCGCGATACTGGCAGCCCATCCAGTGAACAGCCATTCTCGCTGGGGTTCGCCGAAATTGGAGTGGCAAAGCGACAGAACCGACAAGGCTTGTACAATGCGCAAAGAAGGTGATCCAGAGCAGCCGTAACGTTCGACTTCCTTGAGCGCGATTTCGTACCAGAGACGCGACGTGTGAACAGCATACCCCATCTCATCATGTTGCTGATACTGATGAAGATTTAGCTGTGGCAATTCGGATATGGCAGGTACCTCCTCGGGGTCGAGGTAAAGCAAACCTGTTGCCAGAACAGCAAAGTATAACGCAAGCCACGGTCGTTCTTTGATATCGAGAGCGACGCCGCTGTGTATTTTGTTCCAAAACTCTTCATGTTCCTTCACAAATTCGGGCGCATTGACAGCACCGTGTAGCCAGCCCAGAGTACGCATAGAGAATGTCACTAGCTGTTCGCTGATTTCTCTGGACGGCAGCAGGAGGAAGACGGGGTCGGTTGAGGGTTCGTACAGACGGTCGGCCATGTCTTTTTCCGACATGGCGACAGGATCCGAGTCGTGCGACAGTTGCAAGTCGAATTGCTCGAGCGCAGGTACGAGTTCTTCGAAGGCGGCAATGGGCGGCTGACCAGAGCGGTGGATTTCTGGTTTACCACCATGAGTATGTCCACATGGTTTAGAGAGAGCTAAGGCTGTTTCCAGCTCTGCGATTTGCGCTTGTAAGGCGCATCGTTCCTTGAGTAGTTGATCGACCGAGTTGTCTTCGCTATCTGCCGACAAGCGGTCGACAGTGCTCGCCCTGACATGATCAGTTGACGTTCACATGGACAGTTCCACGACACAGTGTTGAAGCCTGGACGTACACTGTAAGCATGCCCCTAACGCGGGTGATGGGCCGCTGGCACTCGTGAGCAAGATTCCGACGCACACATGGCTTGCACGGGATCTTCTTGTCGCACTTGATCTTTCTTCGGCTGCACTCGATGCACGACCGAGATACGCGCTGCGATGACCTGATGCTCTGTTCGTCCATTGTTGAAGGCGAACGCTGCAAGGCAGAAGGGTCTTGCAAGCAAACGAAAGCGGATGCGAACAAGACCCAAGTGGCCGGACAGGCTGTTGATCAAAGGTCAAAAAATCGCCCAACAGCTGCTGCCACCGTGCTTGGTTCGGGGCTCGGTCTTATTCGCTTGGCGGGTCTCTAGGTTGCATGATTTGCAGTGATAAGATATGCTTTGTCGCTTCGTCAGCCTAAATGGAGACCCTCTCGAACGCTTTACCTATTCGGGTCTGCCGCTCCCGTCGAGGTTTTCGATGATCCAAGGGCAAATCAGCTGTTTTGTCAGCAAATGGAGCGGTCATCGAGTAGGGCTTACAGGGACGCTCAAGGCTTCTCATGGAAACTGGGCATCAAAAAAGCCGTCTTTGAAGGACCATCCTGGGTGGGAACTGCAGCTGTCTCTCTCCGAAGCTACCCCACAATATCACTCCACAAAGAAGGTTGTGGGACTTTGATCGGCTTCGGCAGCTGTTCTGATTGGTGGCGGCGGTTAAGTTCGGACGAGCTTGTCAGCGGCTGGCGCGGTATGGCTGAGATGCAGCTTTCATCCCGCAATCCACTGGCGTAAACTTCCTCTGACAAGCAATTACATCCCCGACACGTTGGTGCGAACTAGAACGGAGTGCTGCTCCTCAATCCTCGCGATTCGAGACAGCATAACGGTAGTTGACAGTCTGCCGGAATAGCAGAATGTAATGAAGGGCCCGCGGTCGATGCACAAAGAATTGCTCTTCCGTTCCAACATCCTAACAAGTCCTCACGCAAGATGGATGTCCTACCTGTTTGGCTCACTCGATGAGTTTGCTTGATGTACCTGCGTCTCGAGAGTCCCAGAGCATGCAGGCTGCTATGATGATCCAGTAAGCTTTCACTGATACGGCCGGGCAATTCGGGCGCAGATGGGCAGGAAAACTGTGACAGGTGGCCATGAACCAGCAGTATCACTAATCATTCATTCCTGGTGCTTTGGGTGGTCGTCCGTGCCTCGATCCTTCATAGGCTCGACTCGATAAGTCTGTGACCAGAATCGCTGGATGGTAAAATCTGGCGACGTGCCTCGCACGATGACCGCGCAATTTCGCCGCGGGAAAAGGACTCAGCCGGAACATTGCCGCACAACAGTCGGACCAGATTTTGTAGGCATGCAAAGTGGTTGTCACGATCGACTCCTGTATATTGCATGACTGTTCTTGATCGCTTGTCGTTGCAGGTGGCAGCGAAGTCTTTTATAAACGAGTTGATTACAGCGTTTCCAGGGCTTGTCGCGACACTGTCCTTGCTACAAGCGCCGAGAAGTCGATATGCGTTGGAGACGAAAGCCTGCACAAAATCCATTGAAAACCAGAGTGCGCTGCTCCAGCGATCAGAGTCCGAAGAGGTGGTCGCATGGTTTCCCAGAGGGTGGCTCGTGTAGTTCCAACGCTATTGCTGCTCTTTGAGCAAAACGTGTGTCGGGAGTCATGACGCGTTGGTGCTTGCATACGCTGGCTTCAATTCAAGCAGTGATAATCAGCCAAAGTCATCCACTTATATCCCATCCTGTGACATAGAGAAGAAAGAAGAAAAGAAAGACCGATGTCAAACGAAATGTTCTTCTGCGGGTTCTCGCTCAAACACGGCCGAGTTTCTCTTGTCGTGGACTTCTTCGGCCGACTTTTGTGCACGGTTATGCTCTGGTATATAGAGTTTTTATGCAGAAACCGGAGAATGCGTCAGGGTCGTACGCACAACTGTCCTTCTGGTGCCAGAATTAGTCGTAACTCGTGACAGAGCGGTCTTGTTTGACATTCAATCGAAGCACTGCTTTCACTCATTTGAAATTAGGTCTTGTGAAGTTTTTGAATGTTTTGAGCCAGACGGTCGTGGTGTGGTGAAGGTTTTCTGAGATGTGGAACCCGAAGCTCGAAGCACCCCTCGCTCTTAACCCATACTTCCTCGCCCTTGGGGAGACTATTGGACATACAACATTTACGCGAACAAGCGAAAAGCGAACTAAGTGACGACACAATCTATTAAAGAACATGTAGCTCTGCAAACAAATCTAGCAGGACCTTTTTAATTCACCACCACGAAACTACTGCCATACGTGTGGTTCCAACTACAGAGAGAAACCAGCCAAGATTCCGTCATATATGCGCTTTCGATTACGAAATTGCTGGTTCGTGTTGGAGACCTGACCTCGTGCTGGAATGTGACTTTTCTATACCAATGCTCTTGCCTTGCCAAGTCGAATCACCTCCTTACTGCCTATGAACGAGACCGATCTGCTCTCGCCAGTTGAGATGAAAAGTACCGCATACAGGAGAACAGCCAAGTACTTATGGAAAGTCTCATTGTACTTCATAACGACTCGACGTCTCGGTATGGCGGCGCCAAAGGTGGGACTGTACCATGTACAGCAGTCTAAGAATGCGGAGTTTTGAGCGATTTGAAGGATGAGCACTCGTGTTGTGCAAGAGCCAAGAGTACATTGTTCAACTGAACATGAGGTGTTGCAGTTCTCGACGTGCCCTTGTAAGTTTTGGAGTTTGCCGGTCTAGGCGTTCTCTTGGATGGTAAACAACAAGCTGCTGGGTATTAAGGCGTGGTAGTTATTTTTCAAGCACGCAATGCCAGGCTCTATGTCGATATCAGACAAGTGCAAAGTGTTGTCTTGCCGTCCACGCCGTGCTCTAGAGCTGAGCAATTCGAGGCTGCGCCTTCACCAAACTGCTGGTTTTGTGATGTCTCGTCCGCTAACTGCATTCTCCGTCTGCCACCAAGTAATCTTACATGCTGTTTGATACTACCATGTCAGAAGGAGAAGACGTCATTCTGATGAATGTCAGTTAGTCGGTTGAGTGTTGTAAGAGCTGTGTGCAACTCGAAAGTTGGCGCCGAACACAGCCACAACAGTGCCAACACTCATCAACTTTTCATGCACTGCTTCCTCATAGTCTTCTTCCTCGACTTCATACAAGCATTCAACAAGGCTTGCCGCATACTGCAGACCCGACGCGAATATCTGAAAGTCTTCTCATGACTCATGACACGTAAACAGGATCCGTATATTATGGCGCGACAATCCAGCTGGCAGCACGATCAAGGTCGCTCTAAGATGATGTCGACAAGCCAAGGTCGAGCGTCTGCCTGGCATCAATCTGGCCTGCAATGTTCGCCGCTGCTCATATCGCGGAGAACAGCAGTCGTTGTCAAGATTCGTCGTCGCACCTTCTCTGTGTGCCGCCAGGTTCCGGTTGTCCCTCAGTGCACCGCGTCATTTCCTTCTAACCCTGACTTCAACATCTTGGCATACGACGCGTCGATCAGGCGGTCGTCCCTTGACAACCTCAAGTCGTGCTTTCAAATGCCAATAAGAGAGGCTGCCGCAAGCGACCGGGGGAGTAAAAGATTCTTGTTCAAAGTCAGAGGCGATTATGTCGTTGCTATCTCGCGACAGATGTCTGCGTGCGGCATCGAGTGGGTTTATCTCAGCTCATCAACGGTCAAATCGGAATGACGTTTGGCAAACTTTGTTTGTTTCGGAACAGCCAAGTTGTCGAAGGGAAAACCATGTTTGGCAAGAGCGATCTTGAGTCTTGACTCTGAGGAGCAACTCGGACAAGAGGCATGACGAATCGACTCTTGACCCTCAGCCTGCAACTCCCTAATCGCAATTCAGCCAACATTCATTCCTTCCACCTAACACAATCTCCATCACAACGGATCGCTTCTCTGCAATGTCCGACACAGGCTCGGCAACGACGGCAACATCAAATCGCAGGCGCAATGGCTATAGAGAGTGCGACGACCCAGAATTGGCACGCGAACCCAATGGATCCGATGGTTATCCGCCAGAGTTAGTCACATGGCGAGATCGCATTGCTCACTTCACCTGGCCGTGGTTCGCATGCACAATGTCCACGGCAGCTGTCGCGGTGGTCATAGGCAACACACCGAATAGATTCCACGGCCTAGACACCATTGGTAAAATCTTCTTTATCCTGGCCCTGGTTTTGTTCGTCGCATTCAACGCTCTCATCGCTACGCGATTTATTCTGGTACCGGAAAAATTCATCGCTTCTTTACATCATCCGGTCGAATCACTCTTCGTTGGGAGTTACTGGGTGACTGTTGCTCTCCTCCTCACCTGTATGCAAATCTATGGCGCGCCGAGCGTTGGTCATTGGCTTATAAAGGCTCTTGAGATCCTCTTCTGGATGTACTGCGCTGCAGTAATCATTGTCGGCGTTTTGCAATACTACGTGTTATTCCAGTTGGAGCGTCTCAAGGTCAACAATGCGATGCCTGCTTGGATCTTTCCAATCTATCCTCTGCTTGTGGTCGGCCCCTTGGCGCAGACCCTGGTCCCATACCAACCACACTACGCCGCTGTCAAAATCTGGTTCGGTGCGATCATGCTGCAAGGTGCTGGATGGTGTGTCGCGCTTATGATGTATGCCATGTACACCCAGAGATTGATGGTCAGCGCATTGCCAGACCCGCCCACGAGACCTGGTATGTTTGTGAGTGTCGGGCCCGCTGGCTACACTGCACATGCCCTTATCTCCCTCGGTCGACAAGCTCCCAAAGTATTCGGCGACAGCGAACTGTTCGGTATCACTACGCTTCCGATGGGAGACGTGATCAAGGTCATTGGCATTCTAGCAGGATTCTTCGTAATTCTCTTTTCCTTCTGGTTCTTCTGCGTCTCCTTAGTCTCAGTGCTTGCCGGAGCCAGACAAATGTCGTTCACCTTGAATTGGTGGGCATTCGTCTTTCCCAACGCTGGCCTCACACTTGCTTCGATTCAGACTGGAGCAGTTCTGGAAAGCGCGGGCATCAACGGTGTATGCAGTGCACTCACTATTGCGCTGGTCATCATGTGGATTGTCTGCGCGATTGCAAACATTCGAGCCGTCTGGAAGGGAGAGATTATGTGGCCTGGAAAGGATGAAGATAAAACGGAGAACAGCATCAAATGGGGAGCACATGTTGCGTGACGGCGCTGACATGTTGACGGCTCCTGCAAATATTCATAATTTCTAATCATACATTTTGCTTCACTACCTGCATACTCCTGGACTCTTGAAGAGGATATATGTGTGACGGATCATCTCGAAAGGTAGTACACTAGCATTGCTGGTGGCTCTGAACAGCATGATGACACGACTTTTGGCCGCGCTTTTTGGCCCTCGGGAGAGAAATTTCGCCGACCCAGGATGCCGCACTGTACCATCGACACCTTATACACCTTCCAGACTAGTGGCTATCACATCCTCCACACATAGACACATACAAAAGCACGATCGGCCTTTTTCTTCACGGACTGATGTCGACCTCAAAGGGGTTTAGGACGCAGGTAGGATGAATAGCTAAGACGCGCTCTCATGACTCAATCCTGCCTAAAACGGTTCACCGCACGCCACTCTCTTTTCACGTGAACACAAAACCACGACATGACCTAGATGAATTGCAGCTCTTCTAACCTTTTGACAGCACTCGTGATTCCTCTGATCAATTCCCGAAAAGTTGACTGCGCCATCACATGAGGCTTCGAGAAAATGGAATCTCATTCATCTCCAGCCATGTACACCACTGTATCTTCTTGGATCGATGACCGGCGCAAGTCAAACGAAAAATGGACAAAATATCCTATGGAGAAAGAAGACAATGATCTCATCATCGCAGCTCTGAAATCACTTTTGGAAGGTAAAGTTTCAGGCTCTGCCACCGCCATGCGACTGGACGATATTCTCCGCCCCCGATTGATTACTGGCCAGAGGGCTGGTGTTGGCTATATCTGGGGCCTTGTAGCTGACGCATCGAGATGGTTTGGCGCTTCCCACACGCAGCAATTGGTCGATCTCGTAGTTGCCATCAAACAACTTCCAGATGTGGTCAATGAGGCTGGATATGTGGTGACGCATGGTGGGAAAGTGATCTGGCGAGAAATGCATGATTTCCATTGGATCTTCTATGAACATGGCCTTTGTCAATGGTCTCCCAATTTCGGTCTCAAAATCATTGTCTAACAAGAGTTACAGATCTGGATCTCGACACTGAAGGCTGGACATATGCCGAATGGCATGCTCAAGCTCCTGGCCATCTCAATGCTCACACTTTTGCCGCGACTTTTTTGCAACAGACAAAGTCCAGCAGCATGTTCTATGCGGACAGCGCGTTCTGGAATATACTACATCCTTTCGATGAGACCAGAGAAATGGCTGATGAGTGGAAAATGTATATCCCTCCTGCAGCGTTATGGATCACGATCAGCGGCCAAGCGGTACATGATCTTTACTTCAAGGACCAGGGCATCGAGGAGAGCAAAGTTGTGCATCGAAATAGGTCATCCCCTCAAACATGGCTGCAGGTCAAACAAAGATTCGCGGCATTAGCGGAGCAGACGGACATTGACGACCATTGTCGAGGCCTTGCAAAAGAGGCAGCTGAAGAAATGGAAAGGATTGAGCAGAAGGCTTAGTTGAACATGATACTTTGTGTGAGATGCGGTCCAATTGCCAGTGGGATAGTGTCGTCTAATCAAATGCTATGCGACTACTGGCGGCTCATTATTCATTTAATGACACAGTATGACCAGATAGTCGTGGAAAGCTGAGGTAAATCCTCGCGACTGAAGGATCGACGAATATCTCGAAACATCAGAACGAGGACGACGACAGATTGATATACGGACAGCTAACTAATTTGAGTATACAGCGCGCCGAAGGATTCGAAGGAAGGTCGGCGATGACGTACGAGAGGGGTAGATTCAGCCGAGACCGACAAGCGACAAGCGAACCTGAATCCAGCCTCACATCCTGGGCACAAAATGCTTGTTTCTTCAAGCTCCATGCTCACTACAGAGCTTTATTGATCATTCTCTATTCGGATCGCGAGAATCCTCGACTGCTGTCATCATACATGGATCGCAAAGCAGATGTCCGCGGACCGCCTGTGTCCTCTCAACATGATTCTTTATTCTCGTGTATCGAAAGCGGCATATCTCAGGACCTAGACAGGCTTGCTGTCGTGTCTCGAGAACAACCGTATCATCATCTGTCAGACGTGGTATCTACGTACCAACATCCGTCCAACAAGTCGAATACCGGAAGCGGCTGTTTACGATGGACATATCGCCAATTCAATGGTGTTTCTGTCTCTCTGGCTGAAGGGCTAGCTCAGAGAATCTCAAGTCCAGGCTCAACCATCGTCACCCTAATACCTAATTCCGTGGAGTGGCTCCTGCTACTTTCAGCATCCATCCTGTCCAAGAACGCCATTGCCTGCTTAGACGCTAATATGCTCAACAAGCCTCGCCATGATGAGCTTAGGCGCAAGATCCTGGACCTGCAACCTTCCGTCATCGTAGTCGAAGACGCTGAAGGGGTGGCTGCAGCAGAGCAGGTACTGAAATCTCTTGAACTCCAAAATCTGGTCAAGATATCGTTCAGCGACAAGTCGATACCTTCAGACTCAGGGTCTTGGCTGCCTTTTGCAGACTTGTGTTCACCAGTTACGGATCAAGTAGCTTCAGCGAGACTCAAGGATGCGCGACATGATTCTCCGGATCGTGCCGCTTTGATTGTCTACACGAGCGGTACTTCGAGCGGTGTCCCCAAGGGCTGTATAAGAGACGTTCGAGGCTGGATCCAAAGCGTCTCACAGCAGATTTGGAGCCTTCCTGGCGATACACGAGGCAAAAGAGCTTTGCAGACTACCAATTTCCGAGTTATCGCACCTGGATGTGCCGTCAAAGCTTGGTATGATGGAGCTACTGTGGTCTTGACTGGCCGCACTTTCGACCCAATGAAATTCCTCGATGCTATGGAAGAGGAAGGAATGTCCGAACTCGTTCTTCTGCCTGCCCAGCTACACGCCGTCGCTGCAACACCCGGGTTCGAGCATCGAGACAAGAGCTCAGTGAAACTGATAATGTCTGGCGGAGATATAGTGACGTCTTCACTGATTGAAGCATCCAAACGACTCTTTCCGGAAGCAGGATTTATGACAGCCTGGGGTATGAGCGAAGCGGGTGGCTGCTTTGCGTGGCCTTACTGGGATGGTATCGAGTACGTCCCTTTCTATTCTGGTATCTCACCCCTAGGTCGTGTGACTCCCGGGACTCGGATTCGCCTGATCTCCGAAGATGGTAAAGTTGTGCAGAGAGGCGAATTCGGCGAGCTTCACATCCAATCGGACTCGGTACTCCAGTCGTATCTGGCTGCACCAGAGAAGATGGATGTGGTATACCAAGATGAGGAAGGTAGATGGTTCAAGACTGGCGATCTCGGGATGATCAATGATGCTGGAGATGTGTATATCGTTGGTCGCCTCAAAGATGTGATCAAACGAGCGGCTGTCTCCATCGCACCTGCGGCAATAGAATCTTGCTTGGCCGCCTTTACTGGATCACAAGTAAGTTCCAGTCTTGATGTTTCAATATAGCTCTACTGACGACCTTTGCAGACAGCTGTGGTGGGTAGACCTCATCCAACGCTCGGCCAGGAACCCTTCGCGATACTGCAAAGCTTCAATGGGAAGTCGGAGGCTGATCTCTCAGCTCATGTCGTCGCAATGTATGGCCCAGACTGGGTCCTTGGAGGGGCAATAGAGCTTAAAGAACTGGGCCTAGAGACGTTCCCCCTTAATCCTACAGGCAAGATTCAGAAGTTGGACCTGTTGACAGCATTGGCCAAGGCACCGGTAGTCGCACCATGATATTCGTATGCGTATTGAAACACGTCACAAATAGCTTGCTAAGCACACTGGTTCCACTTTACTTGATTCCAATCGACTATAGATTCGTCACATGCTGCTATCCCAAATTCGTTTTGTACGCATTATGTTATGGAACGGCTAAAGTTAGACAATTTGACTCTGCCCGTCAAGGCTGGAGAACTTACCTTGATTGTATCGAAGCTTCGTGGTACCAATGTGTTCACTGTACAAGCAGATTTGTCCAATACATGACAGAACTCCGTCCGTCGCTAAGTTCTGCTCCCGCCTTTACTGGTCGTCAGTCTCGAAAGGCCTGATCACAATCTTCGTTCCCGATACACCCTGCTTGTTACGCTCCAGAGCTTCTTCAATGCTAGCGAGTCCACCATGAACCAGAGTCACAGGGTTTGGCTGGAAAAGACCACGAGCAACGAAACCATCTCCGCCGCCGAATCTTTGCCACGCAGCCTCGATCAGGGGGCGTAGATTCGGAAAGCTGCTTGCCCCGACGATTGGTTTGAAGTGTACTACCCGACCTGTTTTAATTTGCTGCTTTACCTCATGAGCAAGCTCCTCGAGGTTGACTCGAGCTACCGGTGCATTCTCGACGTTGAGAGCGGACTGAATGATCTCCACAGCAAGCATGTGAGTCTCTGTGATTGAGATAGTATCAAAGACGAATGCTAGAGGTGTCTTGCCCAACGCAGCTGAGAAATGTTCTGGAGCACTTTCAGTCGAACGATTCAGCACCGTAGTTGCGCCAAATACGATGAGATGCGCGTGGTGGCTCGGACTCGAGTTGGTGATTATCTTCGAAAAACCAGACAGACGAGCAAGTTGAATCGCGTACTGGCCGACTGAAGAGCTACCTCCGATGATGATAGCTGCCCTGCCCTCGCCAGCTTTATCGCCACCTTGCTCCCAAGGCAGAGGTCTCAGATCCAGCCCAGTGTGGTCGTAAAAGGCAGTGATGCCGCATACTGTTGCAAGAGCTACGCCAGCAGCTTCATCATCACTGATGGTGTTCGGAGTCTTTGCGACAAGTGCCGCTGGCATTTTGCAATATTGCTGGAAAGTGGAAGCGTCGTAGTTGGCAATGATGCCTTGAAAGAAGACACGATCACCTTCTTGCAAGAATTTGACATCGTCGGCCACTGCCACGATTTCACCTGCAGCATCTGAACCTAGTACAGCTGGGTAATCTTCCAGCCAGTAATTCCAATCGCGCATCTTCCAGTCAATAGGATTGATAGCGGTCGCCGTGATCTTGATGGCAACCTCGCCAGACTCAAGGGGAGCAAGAGCACGAAACGCCATAACATGTCGAGCATTCTGCTCGGGAATGACTGCTGCTAGAAAGTGATTTGGGACTGGCATAGCGTAAGATCTTTCCAGCAGTGAAATCTAACAAAATATCAAGTCATTTAGAAAGCGCAGTAAGTCGCGATAATGAAGACATTGGATCAGACACTGGAGTAGAAATAATTGAGTGCCAAGTAGTGCAGCAGCCATTACCAAGCAGCTCGATTGCGTGATATGCCATTAGTCAGATGCATTGTCGATAGCTGCATGTGTAGCTGGACTGGTACAGCGTCAGCGGATTTGTCAGCAAGGCAATGGCTGCCACTGTCGTAGTCTTCAGGTCGCATCCAAGAGCCAACACGATGTGTTGAAGTGTAAGCTGATTGAAATCGCAAAACTTCGAGGGATGCAAAAGATGCAATGGAAGGTAAGGCCGGTGAGTACAGTACAAACCTTCGCGTGCCAACCTATCATTGGTTGTTATTTGTCTCCCACAATGCCAGCCTCAGCGGGAAGAACAGATTGATTACATTTGTTCGAATATGTTCTGCAAATTATAGATGTACGATTGGATACTAAGAATAAAAGGAAAACCGAGGCGTCGCTTGTGCTACAATCACAAGCTGTATCAAAAGTGATCCTCGATATCAGCAAGACCAGCACAACCCTCTACTCAAATACAATGGCACATCTAAACAGTCAGGAAGCTCAAGGTATATCCCATCGAACAGCCATAATGCACAATGACATGATACCAAGGCTCTTTAGACGTTGGGTATTTGACATTCCTACATGGCATGATCAGCAAAAGTATGAGCATGGTTCTGATTAGACTTACTGGATCTCTGCCCAAGTAGCCCATTCCGGACAATTAGTCAGAACAGTATTTGTGATCGCATTGCAAGCGCTGTAGCCCAAACGATTGATGGCTCCACCAGATGGGAATATGACTTGAGAAGCCGAGATCATTTTCAAGACTTGGCAAGGGATTAGATCGATCCGATGGAATACACAGATAAGGAGGGACACTGATTGAGAAGTGCAAGGAGACTGCTGTGCGAGCTTGTAGCGTGCTGTGCAAGCGGATGTGATTGGATCGGTGAGAGTTTTAAGAGAAATGGTTTAGATACGTATGCTGACTAGGGATCTATATTTGCAACCATGGATGATGTGACAAGAATAGCATCTCCGATAATGAGAATCAACCTGCTAGAAATCGAAAGAGACCACAAAGACGTCTTGAGACGTCTTAGGTGAAAGTTGTTATACATACAGAGACATGTCTCGGATGCAAGACAACTTTGGGTATCTGATCTGGGGCAGCATTTGTAGCATCATTTGAATCCATAAGGTTATCTCATAATTAGGTATCGTAATATTCAGGGACTGCGATTTCTATTTCACATTCATATCCTCTTTCTTCTCATCCTCCATCTTTTCGCTGTTGCTTCCTACAGACGACCTCTTTTCCAAATCGCCCAGTACATCAGTATTACCCTTGCGTACTCTCTTTTCGACCTTGACAGGATTTTCTCCGTTCTGATGAGCGGTGTGAAATATTTCATCCATCGCTTCAAGTTTGTAACCATTGGTCTCGACGAAAGTGTAGTAGACGACGGGGATGAAAGCAAAGTTGAAGCACATAAAGACGAAGTAAGTCTTCCAGGCAATCGAGTTGATCATGATAGGCGAAAGCTGCACAACGGCATAGTTGAACAGCCAGTTTGCGGATGTCGAGAGTCCGTTTGCTTCAGCTCTGATGCGGATAGGTGTGACCTCTGCTGGATAGAGCCAAGTGATTCCTAGCCAGCCAATGGCGAAGAAAGTGTTGAAGAGGAAAATCATGACTGTCGCTGCATATGCACCGCTCTTAGTGCCTGTTGAGAGGCCGATACCAGCGACCATCATGGCAAGACCCATGCCTCCTGCATTCCACATCATGAGACGGCGTCTACCTAGACGATCCACAACGAAGAGAGCGACCAGAGCAGCGAGGAAGTATTCTGTACCGAGAACGCCGGTGAGAAGTCTTGCAAATGTCGGGTTGAAACCAAGCGAATCTTCGAAGACGACCGTCGCATCTGTGTTCATTAGCGACGGAGCCATGTTTGATAGCGTGTTGCAGACTTACAGTAAGTGACAAGATTGATACCACCGATCTGTTGGAACGCTTGGGCTGCAAAGGCGATTGAGGCTCTCCACAGGTTCATGTCTTTTCCATTCGAGAAGAATTCTTTGAGAGTAAGCTTTGTGCCTGCTGTGATCTCGTTGATCTTCTTGATCTCATTGACTTCCTTCTTCAAATCTTCGTCGTCAACACCTGATTGCTTGAGGCGGGCCATAATCTGGATAGCTTCTTTCTCCTTGCCGTGCTTGAGCAGCCATCGAGGAGACTCTGGAAATGCAAGAATGCCAATGATAAGAATGATGCCGAAGAAAGCCCTGTAACGGGGGCAAGTTAGCAAAACCCTTCAAAGTTGACCAGACAGGCTCATACTGGAAGGCGATAGGGAAGCGCCATTGAAAAGAGCTTTTATTATAGAACCAGAAACCGTAATTGATCCAATAGCTAAGCATCACGCCGCCTGTTATGAGCGCTCCTTCGAAGAGTACGAGGAATCCACGAATTTTGGGGGGTGCCATCTCGGATTGCCACACTGGGATTGAGCTCGTATTCATTCCATTACCTGCTCCTGTGACGATTCTGACCACTTGTTAGCATCATATACCTTGAGGTCATTTTGATAACAAAGTCGTACCGTCCCACGATCAGTTGGGCGAGTGTGGTGGATGAAGCTTGAATAGCTGTTCCGACAAGCATAATCAGAGCCCCAACAAGAACTGCGCGTCTTCTACCGAGCTTATCACCGTAGCCAATGATCAGGAAAGAGCCCAGAAGACAACCGATCTCGTAAATGGCGACAACAAGGGCTTGAATAGCTCCTTTCTTGTAATTACTGTCCATTTTCGGAAACACGGCTAGAAATCCCGGTTCTGTGATGATACCACTCATGACTCCTTGGTCTGTAAGAGTCAGAGATGATCGAATCATTGAGAGATGTTGGTGTTGTGTGAACTTACCATAGCCGAAAAGCAGGAATCCAGCGGATGCCGTAGCGCAAACTCCTATCTCCAGCGCTTTGCCAGTCAAGCGATCACCAATAAATCCTGTGTGTGAGAAAGCCATGTTTGCGATGTGTCCCTGTGAACTGTCGGGCTCAGGCGCAAGCGCAGAGACGCGACAAGTCAAGGGACTAAATAACCACAACACCGCCTGTAGATCCTTGACGTAGGAGAAGTCATCCGCCTACTCGAGTCTAATGACGAGCCAGGAAAGGTTCGGAGTTGTGTCCAGAAGCACAAATATGCGGAGAAGACCGTCATTCACTTCCCTTATACATCAGCGGCGCATGCGACATTCGGAGACTGTTTGGACCTGTAGCTGGTGATGATCCACAGAATCTCCGATCGTGCAAGCCGCGTGGTGTGCAGTCAAAGGTAACCTTAAAAAGTCGAGTGCACAAAAGCACATTCTTGGGCCGACTTGAACGGGCTTTGGCAAGTAATTCGTAGTCGACTGCGCGAGAGCGACAATATCAGCAACGAACATACAAGTCGTGAAGTAGAGGGTGTATCAACAATCTGTCATCCAGCCCTCATGGAGAGACGTTTCTCAATTGTAAAGCAACCTCATCGCGATGAATTGAACAACAGATCTGGAGATGCACATCAAGCATTTGGAAAGGAAATTCTGGCGCTGTCACATAGGACGAACGGAGACAAGGTAGAGTTTGAGGTGTCGTCATGGCCGCCGCCCCGCGGCCGGCGCGCGGGTGTTCCCATTGTCTCCACAAAGCTTCGCTTGACTCTAGCTAGACTGGCACCGAAGAACAGGCAAATACATGTACATAAGACATCGCCCAGAAATGTATCAAGCACTCACGCTCAAGATCAAGCAGTGCCTCGAGCGCGGTCAGAACTGTTATCTCGATGATAGCCTGATCCGCGTCTACCGCCTCCAGCCTGTCACTTCAGTCGAAGCTGCATCAACGTGCCAGCGCGCACACGACATCTACGCTCGAAATATTCTTGGTTGTCCTGGCTCTGGGATCCAACCTCCAGATCTGTTCACGATCCAAGACACAGAACGCAAGATCTTCCACGGCTTGGAAGAGTGTTGGAAAGACTTCATAATCTTCTTACAGTCCACTTATTCAGATCAGATCTACCCAGAAAGCCCAATCGAGTTCCCGTTGGGCTTCATTGTACTCACGGCTCCTGACAGCCAGAGAGCCTCACTGGTATGCTGTTTCAAGGAAGACGAACAATGGAGGATTGGCTCTTGCCTGATACGAATCGACACAGAATTGGGGATGCAAGCTCAGGCTTTGAAATATTCGGAGGACGACTTTGGAACTTTCGCACGGCATTATGAGAACGATCTACCTCGCAGAAGCCCGTAGTGGCGCTTGTACATCTTCCACTTCAGCTCTTGTCAGCCGAATGCTGCCATTTTAACTCCAAGTCTCTTATGTCTCACGGTCCTGCATATCAGCTATTTGCAGGAGCTCGTGGTGCAAAGTCCCATCAAAGTTGACTCATGCATGCCCGATGATTTTTCTGGGCACATACAATTCATCGATGCTTCTGACTTCTTCAGACGATAATTCAAAGTCACAAGCCTCGATCGCTTCGTCAACCCTCTTGATTGAACTCAGACCCGAAATTGGCGCGCTGATGAACGGCTTGGACTGCACATATGCAATAGCAACCACAGCCATAGATACCCCTCTTGCCTTTGCAATCTCCTCAATCTTCTCGTTAATCTTCTTGTCAGCATCGGTCATGGGCTGTCCCAAGAAGCCCTGACCCTGGCCTTTGCCCCTCGTACTCTCACCGAAAGCTTTCCAAGGACGAGTCAAGAAACCCATAGCTACAGGACTCCAAGGGATCCCTCCCATACCAAACTTCTGGCACGAAGGATACATCTCTCGCTCTTCTTCTCTGTAGATGGCGTTGTAAAGGTTCTGCATTGAGATGAACTCAGTCCAGCCATTGGTACGAGCAGTATATTGATATTCCAGCAGTTGATGAGCACGCATGGAGGAAGCACCAATGTAGCGAACCTTGCCTGACTTCACGATATCATGGAGAGCTTCCATCGTTTCCTTGACTGGAGTGTTAGGGTCGAAGCGATGAATCTGCAGCAGGTCGATATAGTCAAGATTTAATCTCGTAAGACTGTTCTCCACGCTTTCGAAGATGTGTTTGCGGGAAAGCCCGTACTGGTTAACATATCCCTTGGTGTTCCTTTCTTCTTCCGACATGGAAAGCGGTTCCTCAAGACCAAAACCGACAGGTGCCCAGACTTTTGTCGCAATGACGATAGCATGGCGGTTCCAGTCGTATTGCTTGATAGCTTTGCCCAGGATGACTTCAGATTCGCCATTTGAATATCCGTTGGCCGTGTCGAAAAAGTTGAGCCCGGAGGTATAGCAATGTTGAAGAATGGGCAGAGCTTCAGCCTCTGCGACTGCCCACTTGTAGCGACCTTCAGGGTTGCCATAACTCATGCAGCCAACGCCAATCGGAGAGATGCGAAGGCCACTTTCGCCCAGTCTAACGTATTTCATTGTGTCAAAAGACCAAATACTTAATTTTTGGATATGAGGAGTTTCGAACGCGCGGGAAAAACGTGTGAGCAAGTGTGGTCGACGATAACGAGGCAAGAGCACTTTATATAGTCATCGACAAGCCTGAGCTTAATCTTGCGTTGAGAAAGTAGCCTACCGGAGGTACAAAGCTTACGACCTATCTCCCGATTTCTTTCCAATTGGCCAACAGACACCTGCATCCATTGAAACTGGCCATACACGACAAGCCCTACTTGGCAGATACTTCTATGTAGAAGCCCTCGGATTTAACGAAGCACAATCTCCAAATTCCGAGATAGCACCCTGTGTTACTTCGGTCAATGCTACTGGTTGGCTCTTGGCGCTGATTTTCGGCCGAAAATGAAAACAGGGCGGTGTTGAGGAATGCTAGGTCTAGGATGTCGATTGTGGAGAGTACTGTTGGGTTGGGTCGATTTTGAGAATCAAGTGGGCAGAGCGATTTGATGGTTAGTGACTCCCCTATCAATGGGCTATCTTAGCCATCTGCTTTCTCTGGATAGTCCTCCGAGTAGTCTAGTCAAGTAATGAACACAGGATCTTGTCTCAGAAATCATGAAGTTGTACCATTTAATCTATTGACATATCTGCCCTGTCCCTTCCTCTCTCTTGCTGGCCTTCAGCATTGACACCGACAACAAGCAGCTCAGTCTATATGTGGTCCAATTATTGTCTGACTGGCTCTGATTACGGTCTCTCAGCTGGTACGCATTCAACAATGCTATCCCTCAAACTCTGCGTATATGTATAGACATTGGAAATCTTCAGACCTGCTTTCGAGATGAGATCGTTCCACTGCTCTCGAGTCCTTTCAAGTGACGAGCAACAAGTCATCATGGTCAGATCAACCTGTGCGGCTTGCCAATGAACACCCTTGTTCTCCAAGAACATATCATCGATGAGAATGACGCTACGAGGACCAAGAGCATCTTTGGTGTTGCGCAAAATGTCGATTGCCTTTTCGTCGGGGTAGTCATGGATGATGTGGCGCATGTAGTAGATTGCTGCTTCACGGACTTGCTGAGGCTTGAAAAAGTCTTGCTCCATCACTTCAACGCCGGGGTGGCTGATAGCATGCTGGAGAGTAGCAGGAATGTCTTGTAAGACAATACGACCAGGTGCATCTGGCACCTTCTCTCTAAGCGCAATACTTTGATGTCCAAAACCTCCGCCTACGTCGACGAACAAGGGTTTTCCCGATGGCGTATTCTTCGCAACCTCTTGGTAGGGATAAGCATCTAGCCAGGTTGGCATGTCCATGTGCTGTACAGTCATGTATGAGTTGAAGTGTGCAAACAGCTCAGGCTGAGTCTGGAAATGGGCGAACAGTGGTAGATTAGAACCCCAACCAGACATGAGGGCGGTCTTTGTTGGTGACTCGGGATCCTGGTAGCCAGTTTCCTTGAGGAAGTCAGGCAAAGCTTTGAGGCCTGGTCCTACGTAGTCGCACATGTGGTAAACACCACCTGCGAATCCTGGTACTGCGAAAGTTTTGGTGACGTTGTTGGCAGCAAAAGTGTTGGTGTCGATCTCCTTGATAAGACGCACGGAGGCCATGTAGCGACAAAGTCGAGCCATAAGCTTCGGCTGGACACCTGTAGTGCTGGCGAGCTCATCAAGAGTTGTTGGTTGTTCAGTTTTGCTGAGCAGGTCGAAGAGCTTCAGATCGCAGCCAATACGGACAGCGGCTAGAGGGAACTGAGAGAACAACAGGCGCTGTGCAGAGTCTTGTGGCTGCTCCAGTGATATTGCCAGGTCATGAAGTTTATCGATCAATTGCTTGCGGCCGTGCTCGTCGGCATTGCGCGCCAGGGCTTCGATTTGTGGAATGATGGCTTCCATCTCGACTTTCAAGGAATTGGGTGGTGTTTGAGCGAGGAAGTAAGGGCGGCGCTTGTCTTATATTTTCCTGATCGCACGGTTATTTTCGAAGGATCAAAGCTATACCCACAGAAGGAGCTGATAGTCTGGTTACCTTAACGTCGATCATGCTCCTAGGCTGAATGAAACTGAGATTCGGTGATGTCAGCGGCTTTTAGCTGTCACGGGCAACTATACACAGATTCATCACTTGTGTGCAGAGGTCAGTGTATCAATATGGCATTCGGAAGATTGATTCAGCGACTTCGAAGCAGAGTGACGAGGGGCATGGTATTTCCCAGTGAATTGAGCATGAACTCGATGTGTAAAGATCCGGCGGGTGTACGAGTAAGCTTGATCGAAGCTTGTCTGGAAGCGAGAAAGCTTGGCCTGCCTCAAGCTAATCTACAGACCCTATATTGAGGGTCTGGACGGCGACTTGAACGGCGACTAGACGGCGACTGCCACTGCAAAGAGAAGCTGAGCCACACCGTGCGTGATTGCTCGAGTGATGGTCGACTCCAGAAATATCTGTATCCAGCTTGGCTTGGTCGGATGACTTTTGGAACAAAGCCACGTGGAGCATCTGTTATCAACCAGGGAAACGGTAAAGCTGACTCCCCGCAATCACCCAGCACAGGCCGCATTTGCCCTTGTCGTCTGCCGCGTAGTCGCCGACCTGGACAAGTTCACCTCTGAGACGTGTCAAAAAGGCGTATTTGACACGATATGGCTTGACTCAGTAGACGATCTGGACTCTGCGAGAATTAATTTCAGGCCGTCCAGGGGTGGGAACGCCTTAGTACTTGATCCGACAGGTGAACATCACTCGGCCCTTGAGGGCAGTCAACCGACTCTGCATATCATATCGGTATAGTCTGCTCATCCGACCAATGAGGCTGCGATGTTGTTTCAGTCAATAATCACAATTTCACTAGATGCGAAGAAGGTATTGAGAGATGTAGTTGTGTTGCAGGCCTATGTCAAGAAACCCCATCCGAAGATCTGCCAAGACAGATTTCGTTCTCAACCGCCTTGTCAGCTTGCTTCACACAAGAATCTCTTACCTCATTGACTCTATCGTTCGCACATGTCAACTCCGCCATGTCAGCACAAACGACACATCCAGGCGAACTTTCGCTGTCAAAGCTTTTGGCCACATTGACAGCGACGTTACACCCTCCGACCTACGTTTTCGCTGTGCTCGCGGAGTCAGAACTCCCGCCATTCTCCGAGGTTGAGATGCTCTGCCGCGAAGCCAAAGCAGAAGGCATAACTGTCATCACTACTCGAGAATATGCCGAAAACCACGGGCTGCAGTATACTTTTCCATGTCGCAAGATCACTCTTGATGTGACGTCGAGTCTCGATGCTGTTGGGTTCATTGCTGTTGTCGCGACAAGACTTGCTGCTGCTGGGATGGGTGTCAATCCGATCAGTGGATTTTATCACGATCATTTGTTTGTGCCTCTCGGCAGAGAACTAGATGCGCTCAGAGTGATTGCTGAGTTAGCTGAAGAAAAGAGACAAGGAGCGCAGGTTTGACAACATTGCGACTGCAAAGAGACGCTTTACGATGTGTAGCGGAATTGCGGTCCGAGAAGCGACGAGATTATCCGCCTTGGCTGACACTCTGCCGCAACTTCCCTCTTTCTTCGCACATATTCTGGCAGTCTTCAAGTCGGCGCCAAGTCGCGTCTCACGTAATCATGTGAATGATTTGTCGCATCGCATGCATTCAGCAACTTTCCAATCCTTGTTGAAAGCGAGCAGGATCGGGTCCCCCCTCTTCAAATGGTTCTTGGCTAGCGATATGTTTGTGCGACGGGAGCTCCACCGAGCATCACCAGCCTCCGCCCAGACGGCTAAACACTTCTTGAGCATGGCAGAGGATTGTGATCAACACGAACAGGATTTCAACTTATATATATTCTAACAGGCTGCAGGATATCATGATCGATCAATCGTAACACTCTTTTCGTCATGCAATTGACTGCGTTCACACTTGCTCTCGCTGTCGGCGGGTCGCTGGCACAGGTCAACGAAGACCAGCTTCCGGTAGAATTTCCCTAGAGCAAGGACATATACAGCGTCTTACACTAAGCAGTTCCCGGAAGTGACCTATCCGAATGCCATCTCTCCCAACCCAAATGCTGTCTCTGGTGCCAGGACCAACCAGACCTCTCCACCAAGATATCCCAGTCCTTGGGGAAGTGGTGCTGGTGGATGGGAAGAAGCATATAAGAAAGCTATTGAAGTTGTCGCACAATTGACTCTAGAAGAGAAGGTGAATTTGACTACAGGTAAGATGCGGCAATTCTGCAGACTTGGGTGTGTAGCTGACAAATGTAACAGGAACCGGTTGGCAGCAAGAACAATGTGTCGGCCAGACTGGTGGCGTTCCTCGCCTTGGTATCAGGGGACAGTGCCTTCAAGATTCTCCTGTTGGCGTCAGATATACAGAGCAAGTACATGGACAAGGATGATCTGTGTGCATACACTCTGACAAATGTGCAGCTTCGTCAGTCTGTTTCCCGCAGGTATCAACATCGGGGCCACTTGGGACAAGCGCCTCGCATACGAACGAGGCAGAGCTATGGGCTTCGAGAGCCGTGACAAAGGCGTCACTGTTCAGCTGGGGCCTGTCGCGGGTGCACTGGGAAGGGTGAATTTCCAGCACTCACAGTCGTAATCAGTTGATGAAATTAACGAACGTGTTCTAGTCACCTGCGAGCGGTCGTAATTGGGAAGGTTTCAGTCCTGACCCATATCTCACTGGCAAGCTGTTTGCCGACTCCATCCGAGGCATCCAAAGTACAGGTGTACAGGCATGCGCCAAACACTATGTCGGCAACGAGCAAGAACACTTTCGCCAGGTCCCAGAGTCCCGCGATTACGGCTTCAACATCACTCAACCTGGCTCCTCCAACATTGACGACCAGACTCTACACGAGCTTTACGTCTGGCCCTTTGCAGACGCGGTCAAGGCTGGTGTAGCCTCATTCATGTGCAGCTACAATCTCGTCAATAATTCGCAAGCGTGTCAAAACAGTTACTTGCTCAATCAAATACTCAAGTCTGAACTTGGCTTCCAAGGTTATGTCATGAGTGATTGGCAAGCCACTGCAAGCGGTGTTTCAGCTATTCTGGCTGGACTGGACATGACCATGGCAGGTGACATCCGTTTTGGCGATGGCTTGAGCTACTTCGGCCCAAATCTCACCATTGCTGTCTTGAACGGTACGGTACCGCAGTGGCGTCTTGATGATATGGCTGTTCGCATTCTGGCTGGGTGGTATCTCGTTGGTGGAGATAAAGAAGTTCCTGATCCAAATTTCCAGTCCTGGACAGCGGATACTTTCGGTCCCGTTCACGCTCATGTCGGCTCAACATGGGGTACTGGCCTTGTCAATCAACATGTCGATGTTCGCCGAGAGCACGGGAGATTGGTCCGCGAGATTGGTGCTGCATCCACTGTGCTTCTGAAGAACGTTCACGGCACTTTGCCACTGAACAATACCGCAAGGCTGACCGCAGTGTTTGGCGAAGACGCAGGAGGTAATCCTAACGGGCCCAATAGCTGCCGCAACCATGCCTGTGATATTGGTACACTCGCTACTGGTTGGGGCAGTGGTCAAGCCAGCTCTCCGTATCTCGTCAGTCCAGATGCAGCGATCCAACACGAAGTCGTCTCTCAATACGGTTCTTGTGAGTCCATCACGAACAATTCAGCTTTGACTCAAATCAATGCATTGGCTCGCCGAGTCAACGATGTTGGCGGAATCTGTCTTGTTTTCGCTAATGCCGATTCTGGTGAGGGCTTTGCCAACGTGGATGGCAACTACGGCGATCGCAAGAATTTGACACTGTGGCAAGGCGTCGATGCTGTGATTGCAAATGTGTCTGCTACATGTAACAACACTATTCTTGTCATTCATTCCGTCGGAGCTGTTGAGATTGAGCAGTACAAGGAAAATCCGAACATCACTGCCATTCTCTGGGCAGGACTACCTGGTAAGCAAGCTATATATTCCGAACCGTACTTCTACTGACTCTAGTCCAGGCGAACAATCTGGATATGCAATCGCCGACGTTTTGTATGGCCGCGTCAATCCTGGAGCGAAGTTGCCCTTCACCATGGGCCGCAAGCGATCCGATTACGGCACTGATGTACTCTACACTCCGAACCAAGAAGTACCTCAATTCAACTTCGAAGAAGGAGTGTTCATCGACTATCGCGGATTCGATCACCGCAACGTCACTCCAGTCTATGAATTTGGCTTCGGGTTGAGTTATACAACATTCACATACTCTGGGCTCGCTGTGGAGAAGCTAGACGTCGCGGAGTACGAACCAACGACGGGTGTTTCTGGTCCAGCGCCTACATATGGCACAATGATCAACGACACTTCCGCCCACATATTCCCAGAAAACATCACTCGCATTCCTCTCTACATCTATCCATGGCTCAACAGTACAAACCTGAATGACTCGTACGGGGCAGCTAACTTCGGCGACTACTCATTCATCCCCGACAACGCGCTCAATGGCTCCAGCTTCCCGTATCCTCCGTCTTCTGGACCTAATGGTGGCAACCGAGGGCTGTGGGATATCCTCTACCACGTTCACGTTAATGTTACCAATACTGGCCACGTTGTTGGCGACGAAGTGCCTCAGCTATATGTTTCTCTGGGTGGACCTTATGATCCCAAGATTGTTCTCCGAGGATTTGAGCGTGTGAAGGTTGATCGTGGCAAAACTGTGCAAGTCACGTTTCCGTTGGCCAGGAGAGACCTGGCAAATTGGGATACGATGGCACAGGACTGGGTTGTTAGTGAGCATAAGAAGACGGTATTTGTTGGGTCTTCGTCGAGAGATCTGCCGTTGAGCGTGGTGCTTGAGTAGATGTTTGGATTTCAGATCCTTCGTCAGATGCAGTTCATCGGCCATGACATGGTTGAACATCAATTGAAGCTCCCATTGAGGGGGTTCCTGAGTGTCGTCGGAGCAGGTATATAGCAGCAAAGGAACCAAACCAAATACGTTCAGGCTGTACCGCGAAGTATTTGATACGTGAGAATCGGTGGTTTTTCTTCATCCAGCCAATTTCGAAGCAGAGTTCCAATTTGACCATATGTGTCATCGTCAGCCGCGCCAGATTCAACGTCGGCGAGTCCTGTATCCCCGTCAAAGGCAGAGATGACGGAGCGGCTTTCGATGGCCTTGAGCCTGGCTAGGATTGTGGTTTTGAACTGTTCTTCCGTTGACTTGTTCGCTACGTAGATATGTACGATACACTGGGTAGTTCCAGGGTCATGCCAACAACGATCCGCCATTGACTTCGATCAAGGAACCGGTAGCGAACGAGCATCTCATCAAGTAGATATAAGCTTCCGACAGCTCTTCGGGCGTACCAACACTATCTGTCAAGCTTCGCTCTCGAAACCTCGATAAGACAGCAGGTAGTCTGTCACTTGGAATGTCATCAAACATTTCAGTATGCACGGCTCCAGGAGAGACGGTATTAACACGAATCGGCGCCAAATCGACAGCAAGACCTCTTGCAATGCCTTCCGTGCCGGCTCCGTATCCAGCAACTGTGGTCCAACCTTTTCCTGGCTTCGTAATGTTTGTGCCGCTGGTCAAGGTTATGGAAGAGGATTTGGAGGACTTCATGTAGTTCTTTGCAAGGCCCCCGAGTAACATGGGACCGAAGAAACGGACGTTACCCATGTTTTGGATGGTTTCGACCTCGAGCTCGGCAACAGGTCTGATCTTGATGCCATCGCCGGCGGTGAAGACAATGTGGTCCAATAGTTGAGTGGACGTGACTGCCTTCAGAAGGGCTTCAAGATTTGGTCGGATTGACTCCACATTGGACAAATCGCAGACTTGACCGTCGACATTTGCTGCCGACTCGGGCACGGAAGATCTTAGTCTCTGGAGGGCATCATCCAGCTTCGCCTGGCGTGAAGATGAAATGGTGACGAGGGCACCCAACGACAGGGCATGCTCAGCTACACAGAATCCGATGCCTGAAGAGCCGCCAAGTACCAGCACTCGAGCTTTTGCAAGCACGGTAGTATATTTGGTAGACATGTTTTGACATGGTCAAGATTGAGGTGAAGGGGGTGTAAAGGGGAAAGTGACATCGGCGCCAAGCCCAGGGGTCCCCGACGCGTCGCGTATTGTTGCTCCGCCTCCGGTCGCCGCGGTCAACCACACCTTGTCGCATCACGCCTGACCATCATCACGCATCGTCTTGTCTCATCACTCTCGGTCTTCAAGATCATCAGAAATCTCTCATAATTCAGCAGTATCCAGTGCGATTATCCTTGGTCATGACGACCGATCCGTACTGCGAGCACCTCGCCTCGCCAAATGGCTGGGTGCTTGCTCTCTCCGTGTAATTAACTCCGCATCAACAATGCCCATCAAGGTGCTGACTTGTTCGTAACCAGCCAACTCGTGCTCGGTATCCTTATTTCCTATATACCACAGCATGTAAAGATCATTCGTCATGGCACGTCCGCTGGACTTTCGCCATGGTGGGTTCTGCTAGGCACCGTCTCGTCTATCGCCGCGCTTGCAAACATTTTGGTTTTGCCGACTAGCCAGCATGATATGGCTTGCTGTCGCGAAATCTCTGGCAAAGCCTGTGGCGCCGCACTGTTGGGTGTTGTGCAGATTGGCGTGCAATGGATTTGTTTCATGACCATGTCAGTCCTGCTATCTGTGATACCTTGAAGTTTCTCAATATGCTGACGGCTAAAACACAGTATGGTGCTTTTCCTTGTCTTCTTCCCCCGAGATGCCTTTGCAAACCCACCGCCTGAGCATCTTCCGCCAGACACACCTCGCAAACGCGACGCTGTGATTGTTGGTGTAGTATCTCTGGTTTCCCTTCTCCTCGCTGGTCTCATCTCAACTCTCTTCCTCTATCGCCTACCGTCTCATCTCCTGAGCTGGGCAAACTTTCTCGGTATCCTCGCTGCCATCCTCTCATCCATCCAATATATCCCGCAGCTTTACACTACTTGGAAAGCCAAGCAAGTCTTGTCTCTAAGTATCGCGAGCATGCTCATTCAGGTGCCTGGAGCTTTCGTGTTTGCCTTCAGTTTATGGTTGAGGGTTGGCTGGGAGGGATGGAGTACTTGGTTTGTGTACTGTGTCACTGGTGTTTTGCAAGGCGCTTTGCTGGTGATGGCCATCATGTTTTACCAGAAAGAGAAGGGTAGTGAGCACGAGGAGCACGAACCTACCGAGACAGATCCATTGCTAGAAGCTTCGCGCAGGACAAATTGATGCGACTCGGTCGACTAGTATGAGGGGTGATAGATAAACGATCTACAATTCACACTGCTTCGCAAGCAGAAGACAGATGTTGTGCTGTCCATCATTCTGTTTCCTGAGCAGCGCGGTGCTGACAGACGAAGGGAAAGCACGACACGTTGTTGAACATCATAGTTCTCGAGTCAATGTGTCGAATTGCGGCTTTCTGGTCATCACACAGCACAACGACAACGTCCGTCAGCATGCCAAACTTGGTAGTGATGGGTCCTTGAGATTGTAGATTTTCGTCTTGTCCTAAACTCACGGTCTCGATCAATCGATATAGACCGAGACCAAAGAAGACGTTGTTGTTTTTGGTTCGCTGTGAAGAACAAAAGCGATGGTCGTCGGCAATTTGCGACGACTTTGGGCTTGGCACATCACACCACAAATCCTGCGCACGGAGCACCTGTCACGCCGCCCATCACCAGTTCGCAGGATTCTGTCACCTTATCCATCACGTTTCTGCCAATTTTCGCATGCCGCATCCAGACTCCGTGGTTCGCATACCGCAGCGACCCGATTTTCCGAGGGCTGGACCTGTCAACTGCGACGATTGTCTTGGCGAAGTAGGGGAAACAGTCGGATTGGGCTCGTCTCCTGTCATCTGCTGATCTGGTGATACCTGTCAAATGAACGAAGTAGACCGGGTGTGTGAGTGAACCACTGCTGTGGTTCCGGATTCATGTGCCTCTCGTACGCAAGCATTGTAGGTAGCCATCTTCTATAAGTATACTATTCCTTCATTCTTGTGTAACACTTTTCTCCATCATCATCAACAACAACAATAACCACATCTCCACTCTACTCACAAACCACCACTCTCCACTCAACTCGATCGATTCAATTCGTCAAGGAAAACTCTCCACACCAATAAATCTCCACACACAATGGCATTCAGACCAACTCAATCCCGCACCTTCTTCCGCACACTCAGAAACCTGATTCGCGAGGAGCATCCTTTCGCACGCAACACATCAACTCTGCTACCTCACGCCCATGACAACTCGGTACTTATGCGCCGCACCGTCCGCACTGCAGCTGCATTTATCCCCTTCTACATGTAAGTTCCTTCTCTCGCAACCTCACCCTTTCCCTACAAGAACACAATGCTGACGATTGTAAACAGTACTGTACTAGGCTGGCCCTGGATGGCAGCTGGCGTGCTCAGAAAGACCGGCATCTGACTCTTGATGCCTGTTTATGTTCTTGTCGACGGCATGGGTCCGTCTGAGAGGACATCGTTTGTCGTGGGGGATACACAGCCTAGTGATCTTCTTGACCGCTATTACTAAAAGAAGACGCGTAACAGGCCTGAATTGTCAGGAATGACAACGATCATCTCTGGATCGCAGGTGACTCCACTTTTGGAGGGGTTGGTCTCTCTCTCATTCATCCTTTCTGTTTCTGTTTTTGTTTTTCGTTTAGCTTCTTTGTAGATATCTTGCATAGTTCTTTGGCGTTTGTCTGGGGTTTGGTCAATTACGTAGATATCAAATTTGCTCAGTTGCAAAAACGTTTCCAAACAGAGCTGTTTTTGACAAAGTCATTTCCTTTGAACTTCGAATTCAAACAGCAGCATACTCCTCGCAAGAGAACAGCCCCTTGACCTCTACATCAGCCCCGGCTTTTGTCCCCACATGACCTGTGATTAGACTGTGAGGTGTTGTTCGACTGACTAGGGGATTGATTCACGATATACTAGACATGTGGATAGAAAATGGGCCACCGAGAATGTCAGCGTTGACTGTCCATGGACAAATCGTTTGCTTTATGGTCAACGCCCACTTGAGGATTCATTCTCCCCATTGTTTGCATGTTTTTGCGCGTTGCCTAGTTGCTACTTCTGGCCAATAGATCTTCTTCTCACATCGTCAATCGCTATATCTCACAGTGTTTTTTTGTTACAATAGATAAAGATCAAGACCTTATAAACGAAGAAAAGAAAAAACAATAAGAGAAAAAACAATTTTCTTGGAAATTGATCAAAAATCATTACATTTCCCATCTTTTAATCCTACACCTCCAATTCCACCTTTACCATCCAGGTTCTCACTCAACTTCCTCATTTTTTTGTCACGAAAAGAAACAAGTAAATGGTTCATACTGGTTTATAACGTCCTTCGAATAAAATGGTTCATGCCCTCTCCTTCATCCTTCTCAAAATTCCCCTCCTTTTCGGTGATGGCCTTGGAGGCAAGAGAGATACCCTGTTCTCATTTGCTTCAGGCACGATAACCAATTCAAGTGCCTGAATAGCCTGTTTATGGATTTGCTTCCGAGGTGTGCGTGTTGTGCAGTTGGCGAACAAATCCCTCATAGTTTGGTACGAGGGTGTCTGATTTGTGCTGCTGCTTGTTGGGCCAACAGAGGCGATGTCCTGATATCTTGGTGGTGGTGGTGTAGTAATGGCTTCGGTATACTCCGGCGGTGATGGTGGTGTAGAAGCATTGCCTTGGAGCAGCAATTCTAACCTTGCCGTTGGTGTTATCTCGGTGGTAGCGGTAGAAGAATATGGTGGTGGAGTGTGGTCGTTTGTTGAGGCGTGGTATGATGGTGGAGCCTGGTCGTTCGTTGATGCGTTGTACGACAGTAGAGCCTGGTTATCCATGGACAATCCATAAGGTGGAGGAGCCTGCTGTATCTCGCTACTCTGACCCCTGCTGTCGTTGATTTTGTTGTTCTCGACAATATCTAAGATATGCCCTCTGAACCTCCTGAGCACTAGCTCCCAAGCCAGCGACTGCGTATTCTTGTCTACGAGCAACTCTGTTTCTGACTTCGCGACGAAAGTCAGTGGCGCGAGTGTCGTTGGAGAAAATGTATGATGTGGTGGGAACCATGATGGATGGATGTGTTTATAGAGGTAGAGTTTTCGAGGAAGAGAATCCTTGGTGTTTGGATTCTGTGCAGCTTGTTTTGTTTGTGGAGTACTTCAAGCAGACAGGATGGAGACAAAGGAGGAAAGAAAAGGCAAGAAGAAGAGGACTTTTTGCGGAACAGCCATTTCTCCCACTCAAATGGGTGTCTTACGTCGGTTGCGATGAATCACAATCTGATCCATGTGTGTGGCAGCCTGCAGAACGAAACAGAAAACTCACCGTGAAGATGGCCTGGTCTTTGCTGGTCAGTTAATCATCTTATCCCCACGCCGCCGTCAACTTTCCCTGTCTGGAGAAGGGTCGCCAACTCCTTGTCGTCGAGCATAGTGACAGTCCGACCGGCGAGCCATTCAAAAGACGATAGCAGACACTTCTAATATCCTCAGAAAGCGACCCGCACAGTAAGTCCCTTTCAGTCGAGCAACCTGAACAAATCTTCAAAGCCAATGGATCAAAATTTGCTCAAACATGAGGTCCATTTTCGCGGCTTTGCGACGAGATCCAGCCACTTCGAGACACACACGCCAGAAGGCCATGCAACAGCGCTCAGAGTGCAATCGAGTGGTTTCCCGAGTGGTTCCCTACTAGTCTGTGATCTGCAGGAAGAAAGCGATGGTAGTTGACGACGGGTGCGAGATTTAGTGCCGTGATCGCTGTCGAGAGAAAAGCTGACGACGACGTTGCTTGAGCATGCAGTACCATGGGTTATCATGAAGCACAAGATGCTGCATGTGATGGTGCATAATATAGTAATGTAGTGTTTTGTTTTTCCAGTGTTGCAAA
The DNA here is from genome assembly GCA_037042735.1 of Aureobasidium sp. Y128-05A. Classification (NCBI taxonomy): domain Eukaryota; kingdom Fungi; phylum Ascomycota; class Dothideomycetes; order Dothideales; family Saccotheciaceae; genus Aureobasidium; species Aureobasidium sp. Y128-05A. The sequence continues at coordinate 57,237 of JAXQKC010000100.1, forward strand.
GGTGAGAAACAAGATGCGAAGGCATCGAATGCGGACGCTAGATGCCAAGCCAAATGGTTGATCACTCAGCGACGGCAAGCACGAAGAAATCACCATCACCAATCTGTAAAGAGAGGATACTGTATGCTATTCTATTCCTATAAGATCATGATAAAGCTATATCGAAAGCCAAAAAGTCATAAACTCCCATGCTTATCAAAGCATCCCAAATGGTATCCCCAAAAGTTCACCCATATGCCCACCGAAAAACGCCTTCAACTATATATGTATGCGACCGTTCAATCATACAGAGAAAGATTTTTGATCCTTTCTACCCTCTAACAACAGACATGACAGACGATCTGCCAATCCTGCCTTGCTGCACTCGTTTGACCAAATCCTCCATTTGAGGCACCAACTCAGGGATTCTGAATGGCTTCGTGACAACACTGTCCATGCCATGATCAATAGCGATAGCAATCTGCTCGCTCCTGGCGTTCGCCGTTACGGCAATGACAGGAACGTGACCAATGATACTGCCTGCGCTCTGCAGACCTCTAATTCTCTTGACTGTTTCTAGACCGCCGAGGACGGGCATTTCCAAGTCCATGAGGACGACGGACAGAGGGATGGTATCCGATTTCGGGACGGTCCTCGGACTTGGTGCTTCTTCGTGACGTCCTGGAGGTGGGCGGAATGCCCAATAAGAGGTCTTGCGAATGAAATCCAAAGCCTCGAGACCGTGATTTGCGAGATGCACTGTACAACCAAGTCGGCGTAACTGTTGCGACATGACCTATGAGAACAAGATTAGCGCTGATGATATCATGGTGTCGAACGTAACTCACCCGTTGATTGATGATGTTGTCCTCTACCACAAGGACATGAAGATGTGGCTTATCTTCGGCAAGATCGTGGGCTACAGTAGACATCTTACGAATCACGTTCTGCGTCTTGTCGTGTTGAACCTTGTCGACAGTCGCTTCGAAAGAATTTGAAGCAGGGTCGCGAGTGTAGGTAACGGGCGTGTTCAGTGTTGGAGTGACCAATTTTCCTTCGGCCACAGGCTCGTCATCGTCCACGGCTCTTCTGGCTTTGATGTAGAAGCTGAATGTACTGCCCTTGTCAGGCTCGCTGTGTACGCCGATCTGACCGTCTTGAAGATCTGTGAGTTCTCTTGAGATGAAAAGACCAAGACCGCTGCCACCGTATTGTTTATAGGTCTTTGGACTAGCTTGTGAAAAGCGGTTGAAGAGCAGTTTCAGCTCTTCCTCATTCATACCCTTGCCGCTGTCTTGGACTGATACCGACAAGAACAGTTCATCGCCACTTCCCCATTCTGCAGTAAAGTGGTGTTCAGGTCTGTTCGCACGGAACGGAACGTATGGGGCTCTATACATGCCTTCCTTGGGTCGGGTAGTGGAGGCGTCAAGATGGACCGTAATCTCCTTGTGGCTGGCAAATTGGGTAAATTTGATGGCGTTGGTCAGAAGATTGATGATGACCTGCAACAAGCGACTAGAGTCAAGCATAACTTTGCCAACGGCCAGGTTGCGGAAGCCCTCATGAATACTGAGGGTTATACCAATCTTGGCCCTGATCAGTTCTGCTTCATGCATTTTGAAGCATTTCTCCAGTAAACATGGCATGTCCACTGTGTCGGGTGATACGACAAGCAGATTTGAGTCAAGCTTGCTCAATGTCAGAATGTCATCCACGATACGACCTTGATGCTGAGCACAAAGAATGATGGTTTGAGCCGCATCCAACACTGTCTCGAGGACATCTCCGCTGAAGGTTGCTGTCTCAGACATTATGCCCAAGCGATTGTTGTTCTCGAGGGTGGTCAAGATACCATCGGCAGATTGTAAAATGGCTGACAATGGATTGCGCATCTCGTGAGAAGTCATGTCGATGAACCTGTCGGCTTGGCGTTTGTGTTCGAGGGCATCTTCCAGCTTCTCACTTAGAAGGCGTTCTGATGCTTTCTTCAAAGAGATTTCAGTGACAAAGCCTTGTATCGCGACCACTGAACCATCGATGCCGATTTCAGCTATAGCTGTACCTTGCAGCCAAGTCTCCCCGCTCATTTCAAGGCCAGTTGCCTCGTCAGTGTACTTCCAGGGTTTCTTGATACGATATTCAAGATTCAGCGGAATGCCACGCTCAGCCAAGGCTAGCCATGCTTCACCGACCCTTGCCTGATCATCATCATGTATTCTGTCACCCCAACCAAGGCCCCTTCGTTGAGCATCTTCGAATTCTTCTCTGGTAAAGCCGAGAAGATCAAAGTATGCTTCGTTAAGATACAGGGGCTCACCGCTGGGCTTTAGAAGATACATTCCCAGAGGTGCGTCTGCAGCCAGGCGCGCGAATCGCGTTTCTGACTGTTCGACTTGGATCTGTTGAATCCGAGTTTGTTCATGAAATTTGCGATCGCTGACGTCGAGCAACCAACCCTGAATATGGACGATATTACCATCATCATCCAATTCTGGTGCTGCAGTGGCCAAAACATAGGTATCGCCTTTGAAAGTCTCTCCCGAGATGGGGTCGGTGAAGGACCACGGACGAGTCACGCGATATTCGCAGGTGAATGACTGCTTGTCCTCCAAGCATTGAAGCCAAGCATTCATGACCCTCTCACGATCGTCAGGGTGGATATACTCAGCAGGATCGGTTTGACCTTCAATTGACGTTTCGGTGATGCCGGTGACATCCAAATAGGCTTGGTTGTAGAATGTGGTACGTGAGTCTGGTGTGATGGCGTACATCGCTATGGGAGCCATTTGGGCCATACGTGCAAATCGGTTTTCAAGACGCTCGGTTTCGAGTGTTGTGGCACGAAGTTGTTGAGCTAAGGAAGCTTCGATTTGTTCAAACTTTTGACGAGCGCGACGTTGTTCTTCGGGGAGACAGATAGCCGAAGCAGACTTGACTAGGATGTCGCGGAGGTAGTAAGCAAACATGGCAGCTTCAGAATTGTATGGCCGACGTGGAGTCATTGCCAGAGTTAGGAAAGCCATTGTGTGGTTACCAGTCATGTCTGGTAGAGGAATAATGCAGACGGTCTGTACTTTCTCACCCGAGGCCCGGCCGGGGACACCTTGATTGAGAACTTCGGGCAGACTGCCATCTTTGAGCTGCAAGACAACGACGTCGTCAGACTTCCAAGCCTTGTGACAGGCACGAGCAAGAGGACTCTGGTCATTTGCGCAATCGGCAAGATCGAAAGTCAGAGGCACAGCAGGATGACCAGCAGCCAGGCCGATGGACCCCTCAAGGGCGTAGCGCTGTGGACTGGAACCAGAACAGGCCGAGAGACTTTCAGGAACAGAAGAATCAGCAGCAGCGTGGTTTGTGTGGAGAAGAGCATAGGGAATGTCGTCCTTGCACGGCTCAAGACCCTCGAGGAACTCGAACCACAGCTCCTTGACGCTGTTGACTCTGGCGATGGACTTGTTGATCTTGACAATGGCGTCTCTGCGACGATCGCTGACGACCTGCTCTGTGACTTCGGAGAACTCGTCGATGATGCCAATGGTGGAACCGTGTGGGCCGACAACTGGAATCAGATTGAAAGACCAGAAGGTTTCCTCGGGGTAGCCATTGCGCTCCATGACGAGGGGGAGCTTGTTCAGACGGGTGCCTCTTCCTTCAGACTGGACGTATTTGATCAAGTGTTGCATGTCGGACCAGATTTCTGACCAAGTGTCATCGGCCTTTGAGCCTAGGGCGCGAGGGTGACGCTCGCCGAACATTGAGATACAGGCCTCGTTGTAGATCATGATGTGGTCGTCTCCCCAGAGTAAGAGGCGCGGGTCTGGGTTGGCCATGGCTGAGAGGACAGCTTGACGGAGGGCATCGGGCCAGGAATGGATACTGCCAATGGTTGTGTCTTGCCAGGGGAAATTGCGCACGAGGTGCATGTGGGCGGACATGGCAGGAGAGGGGATGCGGGTCCAGTCGAGGTAGCGCTGGGCGCCTTCGTCCGAGACGGTGCGCCATGAAGACGAAGCGACCGACTGGCGTCGCGAATCAGACGACGAGGTGCCATTGTTGCTGCTATGCTGGGAGGTGGCGCGCGTGTTGACGCTGTTCTGGGACGAGGTGCGTGCTGGTGCTGCTGCGCGGTGGGTGACGGGAGGAGCGGGAGCGACAAAGACATCTTCCTGAGCGCTGGCGACGAGCCATCTGTGGTTCTGTAGTATGCAATTCCAGGCTCTTCCTCCGTACGTTGCGGCTTGTGGTTGCGGGCTCAAGGCAGTGGCCCAGTCGCGAAAGTGTTGGAGGTCCCAGGCGCCGGCGAGCAGTCGTTCGAGGGCGGGATTGCGATAGGCGATGTAGCCGGCGGTCGTGTCGACGATGCACGTCGGTCGTGGATCGTGTTGTAGGAAGTCGACGAGACCGAGTTCACCAAGGGCGGCGTCCTTGACGGTGCGGATGGGCATGTTCGCCGTGGTGAGGACGTGGTCGTCGCTACCATTGGGAGAGATTGCCTCTGGCCGCGCTCTCTTCTTGGTGCTCCTGTCGGCCGCCATGACTACGAGCTCCTCCTTCTTCTCAGCATGCCCAAATCCTTTGCGAGCGCACCAAGTCCATGGTCAATTAGATCGACCTTCTCGGCCAAACTTAGTCTTTCAACTGCATTAACGCGCGCCGGTCTGGACTCTGGTCTGTCAATCAAACTGGGGGATCCCGCGGCCAAGCCCTTACCTTTTTTGCAAAGACATTCCAAATCATACAATAGCACCTACCTGGAGCACGCCATCTACCTTGCCTATATCCATGTGAATTATGGAAACTGCAAACTGCCCGCTTCGGAGAATACGAAGGTTGTCCAGGGAAAGAGCGACCCTTCGGACCGTCGACCGGTTGGCTGACGCTTTTGTGCCCGCTTCCTCATTCGCTCTTTCTCTTGGCAGGAACAATCTGCTTGCATAAATCTCAATGCATCTTGTGAATCGCCAGCCTACAACACTCCGCCGAATATGTCCACGATGTGTTGGTTGCTGAGCACACATCTTCTGCAAAATGATTCCTCATCGTTGCTCATCAGACAGCTGTCTCCTTGATCATACCATCACTATCCGGCCTTTTGTAGCTATCTGAAGCAGCCTGGCCTCAGCATGCATAATGTGTCACAAATCAAGCTCCATCAAGATTGCGAGCACAGCCCTGAAGTCTGTTCAGCAAGACTTGATGCTCATTGACTCAGATTTGCAGGAAGTCCATAAGGTCAACTACATACAAATCAGTGATCTTCTCGTTGATGTGGAAGACACTTCCAAACTATCGTCAGATCTGGTAGCGCGCATGGAAGAATCCTGGCAAAACAGATAGAGTCAAGGTAATGCTGGCTGGCCCCACGTTCCTCAGATGGAGGATGGTAACTCGAGTCTCGTCTCTGAAAGACGTGCGACGGAGTATTTCCTCTCATTGGGTTGGATGCTTTAGGCAAGACTTGCTTTGTATCATACGGTCCTCAGGAATGCACGCCTCCACGCCCAGCAGTGAAACAAACCCATCCTTCCGCATTCGGAAATTCACAACTCAACTCTACTTTGCAGTGTAGCATACATAACAAAATTGATACTCTTTACCTTATTGTTTCCATCAGAACGAGTGCACCCGTTGCCGCTAGAGATAAGCATCAGAGAAAGATGGCTTATTGGTCTGGCACACATTTCGACCAATATGCGAAACACGAGTCGTGGAATGTAAAACCGCGATGGCAGGAACTCGCCGAGATATCCTCGAGCTTTGCATCTACCACGACAACTCCCGAGCGTCGGTACTCTGATCGCATGTCTTCTACTCCTGACCTCCGCGATGATGACTCTCGACATCGAACGAGAAAAGCATCTCAAATGCATCGTAGCAACAATGCCGCAAAACTAGGCGCCTCTCAGTCTCGTTCGCGGTCGCGACCTGGAAAACCACCCACGAGGATGGTCAAGACACCATCGAGGAACAGACAACGCAACGAATCGATATTGGGTCGTGCGAGTCAATATACCCCTTCGAAACAGACACTGTTCTTGTAGATATTGGGTCGTGCGAGTCAATATACCCCTTCGAAACAGACACTGTTCTTGTGGATATTGGCTTTGGTCAATATTCTCCTGTCTTGGTTCGGGTTCGGCATCTTTGCGTACTCTGAACCATTTGTCAAGTCTGAGAAGGCTTTCTGGACGCCGCAGAGCAAGATTATAGAGGCTCGTATTAGGCACGGTATGTGTCAGATACCTCTGGTGCCGAGAGTTTTGCATTGTGACGAGTCAACTGGGACAGAAACGATATCGCGACATCAATCCATTCGACATGCTATTCCTGGGATTGCATTTGCCTTCTCAGAGAACCCGGATGCAGTGGACAGCATGTTCGACTTGCTCGAGAACATCAAAAATGAGCTTGACATAATGCGTCATGAGACGGAGATGATAGAAACCGCAGAACGCAATGCACCCATCGCAATACAATCCAAGGATACCGAATCCACCATGCTGACCATTCGACTCCTCAACATGAGTGCGATCCAGTTGCAGAGCGACTTGGCAGGCTGCAAGGCTAGACTGGAACTTCAGAGTGGGGCATGAGACTTTTTATAGAGTCTGACAAATGAGAAGAGGAATGTGTAGGAAAAAAGCATTCTTTAGCAAGTTAGTGATGATGAATGTTTGATTAACGGATGTATAATTGCGTATTTGAATCGAGAAGTGTGAGATCATACTGATGCTGACGACTCGGTGCTTGAGATTCAGGTCTACCAGACCAAATATGTGCCTCACTCGCTGAGTAACGCTTGCCTGAATTGAATATGATAGTGCTTTGCGAAAGTATATCAACAATCAACAACATCGCGAATTACGACAGACCAATGGAACCTCAATGTCTGATGGTATTGCTCAGATCATATCTGGTCAATCCCTGCTTATCCTAGAGGAGAATAAATCATCGCCATTCCATTCAGCCGGGAGGTAAACATCTAGCCCTGGCAATTCATCGAACAGATGAGCGCCTGAATTCATCATGTCCACCAGACGGCGCTCTTCCACATCATACTGTCTTTCCATCATCAAGAATACAGCTGTACAAGCCTCTCCCTCAAACTCTTCGCTTCTCCAACCGTATCGCAGAAAGGCGTTGTGGATATCCTGTATCGTCTCGTCATTAAAAGAGGCAACAAAAGGCTTCGATATGGCATTGAAACTGGCTACTTTGTGTCTCGCCCTTCAGACTTGACTGTATCTATCAACCTCATTGTCTAAGACTTCTGGATCGAAATCTTGGATGGATTTTATCCGGGACAGCCCAGGTCATTATTTTGTCAGTGGTCGCTGACATGGTCCGTCTTCTTCACAGCGGTGTTCTACTCTATTTGTCGATTCTGCAAATAGTTCCTCGATTTCCTTCTTTGTGAGCTTCTCAAGTTAGTCAGGGGTGAACGGACGCCCGAAGTTCAGGTCAAGGCGTGGCATGGTGATAGTCATTTTGAGATCATAAAAGTCTGATTAGTAACGACCATGTTCACAATACTGTGTGGTTCACAGAATCATGCGTTGAACTAGATCGTGTTGCTCCTCACTAAAGAGGACAAGATAGCAATGGGTCGAGCTTATCTCGAAGGCAGGGATACAGGGCTGCAAGAATTACACTTACACAGAGAGCTCACGGAGTTGCCACGTTTCATGTGTGCCATCTGAGAGGTCTGTGGAAAGTGGTGAGTATTCCATATAAATACTTACACCATCTGAAACTTTTGCTATGTCACCTTTAGTATTTCAGGACTAATGATCAGCATCTCTAAATTCAGGCACTTTCCGACTAGTCAACAGATCACTCAAGAGGCTGTTCGCGCTGTTATGAAAGGAGCCAGCATGTGTGAAAGGAGTCAGCATGTAATGGAACACACGGCAAAGATTGTATAGAATAAAGATGGACATATAAAGCAGATTGACTCAATGAAACCACTTGATCGCTACACAAAACCAACAGCCCAAGAGTGCTGAGAGATCTCCAACTTGACCGATATCGAGCACTCAAATCCCTGTCAGCTCGCAAGTCATTCGTCGTCATGGCCACCAAGCTACATTGAGTGCTTGTGACGTGCTCCAGCTGATCCTCGTGTATCGTTCATGTGTATATGTATGTTAGCCATCTACCAAAGACCGCTCTTCATTCTTTAGCGACCTTAAAAGTGATGTGGGCCAACTGGTTCGCCCAAGATGTTGAGCAATTCGTTGATGATAGTCTCGTCGAAGTAGGGCAGAGCACCAGGATCCAAGATGTCTAAGAATTCATTACGGCGCGTACATCCGGAGATGGGAACGCCTGCGAATCTAGCGCGGAGGAAGTTGATTACGTCTGGGAAACTGGTGGCGGCTTGAGTAAAGTGCTCGCCGGCTGCGTCTCTGACATAGGTGATCGAAACCCCATCGTTGCAGAATTGGTCGACCAGGGCATCGGTATCAGCGATGGGTGAGATCTCATCAGCCACTGCCTTGTAGACAAACAAAGGCATTGAAGGAACACCATGAAGACCCATCTGAGCATTCGAACGGAAGTATTTGGCAATAGTAGGCTCTGTGATGATGTTATCGCCATCATAGAAATATGAAGACATGTTCTGTCCAGCGAAAAGGACCACATCTCCGTAGAAGCAATTAGCACCGGCTTGGTAAAATTCTGCCTCTTTTTCGGGAATCAGCTGTGCAGTCAATGCATTTTCGAACTCCGGGAATGCATTGGCCATGCCTAATAAGCCTGCAGCAGCAAGACCGGCAAATGGACCATTGTTGATCGATTGATAGACATTAGGCACATTGGGGGTGACTCCACCAATTGCGGCACCGACAAAGTGCAGTTCAGGAGCATAAGAGGCTTGGAGCTCCATAGCCCATTCAGACGCAAGAGCACCCCCGCTGTAACCCCACATTTGAACCTTTGCATCGCTCTTGACACCGGTGATAGAGCCAGAAGAAAGCACAGCGCGAACAGAGTCGAGAGTGGCTTGACCAGCCTGGAAGCCTTCAATGAAAGTTGAGTTGGGACCCTCCCAGTCTGGAGTGCTTACAATCCATCCTTCGTTCAAGGCTCCAATGATCAAGAACATTTCAACATCTCCAGTACCAGCGTACAAAGCTTGAGAGCCAGTCTGAAGGGTGTACGATGGTGCACAGTTGATCTGACCGCCGCTGTCCTCAGCTACTTGATATGACACGACCTTGTCATATGAGGCATTATTTGGGACGAGGACAGTGCTGACGGTAACCTCTGGCTGACCCATGGCGTTGGTCGTGCGGTACAGAAGTTGAACTACTTCTTTGATGTTGATCGGAATGAGGTTGAGCAATTCGAGTCTGGCAGGAGCAGGTCTTGATGCTAGGATTGTTCCTGGAGCAGCATTTTCGAAGCCTGCTGGTGCGCAGTAGAAGGGATCCTGAGCAGGAGGGAGAGGTGCCACACGGCGGTGGATGCTGCCCACAGCCAGTTGGCAGAAAAGTACAAGGTTGAAGAATGAGAGGAACATGATGGAGTGGTGCGCAGGTTCTGATTTGCTTGTACAAAGTGATGGACCAAATGGGCCACCAGCTAGCTTGCTCAATTTATATCAGTTACTGGAGTTCCTGGCGCGCGAATGTACACCCAAGTTACGCACGAATCGACTCGAACTGCTTCTGACCTCGGCTTGTATCTTGCTTTCACGAAGCCTCTGTCGTACGTTGATCATTTACAACCGTTCGACATTGCTGATCGTCGAGCGTGGCGTTCTGGAAATGGGAATGGCTCTGCATCATGAAGGTCGAAGTGTGTTTACTCAAAAGTGGCTGTCACCTCGGTATCTTGACAAGCTTTACGAAGCATTCAGAGAGCGAGAATGGCAAAGTGTCGAATGAGGTCAGGCTTGAGAGCAAGGTATCGGTTTTGGCAGGATTTGAATGCAATTTTACTAAAAGAGACGATGTGAGATTCATGATTTTCACGATTTGCTTGTTTGTAAAAGTAGATGAAAACGCCGAGTGGTCGGATACTCGACCCTTGACCAAGCTCTTTAATAAAAAGTGATGCTGCATATACCAACAGAACTGTCATCTCCTGCGACGGAAGGTGATTGGTGTGAAGTACGGGCGCTCCAGCTGTGAGTAATGATTTGCGTGGCCTGGACGTGCCCAGCTACCTGTGTCCTGTTGTGATAGGCAGGGTAAGTACTCGTATCGACCCGGTGCATGGTTTGAAGCAGTATAACCTACCTGGCTCTCTCAGATTGGGGAGGGGCTATCAGCGGGGTGTGAGGACTCAGATCTTGACAAGGTGGCTGTTGCATGAAGTCTGTCTCGGTCGCGTTCTAACATGCCAGGTGTCCGCGGTGCGAGCTGTGCGAGGGGTACGAGAGGAACGATACAAGTTTGATTGCCAGGCGGGCCGAACCTAGGTGATGCGACTTCAGGAGCGTGACATGGATCCTTTTTCATTGCGGGGAAGGGTCGTACAATGGAATTGCAAGAACGTGCTGCCTATTAATGAGACTACATGGACCAATCTAGTCATCAATCTTCCGTCCGTGGTCAGTCTCCACTATTATTTTCTCATACAGATTCTGGATTTTATGCTGGAAGGGGCCAGCACGGTCGTGTGCTTTCGGTTCTGTGAAACATTATTGAACAACAAACAAGCAGCAGATCAAAATCACGTTCAACACTGCGGGGCTCGCTTTCGGTTTCGGAGTCCTCGCACCTGAATGACTTGCATTCTTGGAGTCAATTCTGCGGGGTTGCGCCAATTCTAACGAATGACAGCATCAAACTTTCATCGTAAGATCTACATCTACACTCGCCTGCTGATGGCAAGCCGAGGCTCACTCAGGCTTTGTTGTGACCCTCACTTGTCCACCAGGCTTCGCGGACGAAGAACGATCAGAAACTCTTGCCATGGAGACTTCCCCCGATAGTCCGTAGATGCAAAAAGAGAAGTATACTGAGCAGAGTGGGGTTCGAACCCACGCTCTTTCGAACTGGCGATTTAAGCAAGAAGCCAACTAGAGAAGGTCTTCCGATAGCGGAGACACCCCTACTGATTCAACCTAAAGCCAGCGCCTTAACCACTCGGCCATCTGCCCTCAATTTGAAGCGTAGGAGTATCTATAAAAATATAACAGTTGGGTTGGCAGAGGCCGACCTGAATTCGCCTCAGGGTGATTCTCGAGGATGGCAGCTCATATCACTGTAATCAATTGAATCCCAGTGTATCCGGAAGACCATGCACTTGTCGGTCGGTGTAGTCGCTGCATCAGAGAGCACTTGGCTACGCAAACGAAGAGGCGAGAGATTTTAGTGTTCTCCATATTTTTCGAGCTTGAGTTGTGCCTACCGAAGATGACCCGAGCGTTAGAGCCTGCGCTTTGGCACGGAGGTCTTCTGTCTCTCAAACCTCATCAAGGGCAGTCAATGACATTGATCAACACACGACGTACATTTTTGGATTTCACGCGACACAGGGATGAACAATCAAACCAAACAGATTCTAACTATTCTGTAGCTATGTATTCCACTCCATATCATGTCTCTTAGATGTCCTCAGTACAACAAAGCAGGATCCATCTCGGAACCGGCGAAATGCAGCCCAAGATTTTCAGCAGGCTTCGATCTAGCATGATACATCTGGTTCAATGCCCACATATCACTCATACCATGTTCTCATGATGCCTTGTGACCATTAGAGAACCCATCTGAGCCATAGACTGGCTCCTAGTGACCCTTCTTGGGCATCTCGCAGTCGCATCGATGACGCCACTCCAAGTCTTGGTTGATATAACCAAAGATCACCTTTCGATTGTCACAATCAACCGCATATAGGGTGAATTTTTCAATTTCATCCCAGCCATCACGGATGATGAAATGGAAATTGGGATATTTCTCATGATCGAGGAAAGCGCGCAAGGCATTCGGATGCCAGTTTCAAAGGACAGTAGCGATGGCAATAGCTCCAGTAAAGTCTTTCTTGTCGGTTCCTTCATCGAAGGCCGTAAGGCTTGTATCTACAATAGCAACGGGGGGATCACCAATGGAAAGATTCAAGTCAGGAAATGGTCGGGTACGCAGATATGTAAGTGGCCTACGAGGGAGACTCGCGATTCTCTCGCCATAGATCAATCATCATATTGGCCGTAGTCATCGCCGTCGGCGTCAAGATGTTCGTTATGCTCAAAGTCGTATGGATTTCTGGTCGTACTTGAGGGTCTATCGCTGATGCTGCCGCTGTTGCTTGCAAAACGTTTTGTGCTGCCTCCAGTGTGTCTTCTGGCAATCTTGTGAACAGTAAAATGCCTGTTTACACCAGAACAACGCTGGTAAGGACTATCAGCTGGTGTAATAGTTGCACAATTGGCACACGAGTGCGACATGCGTGCTGCTCAATATATGTTCGGAAAATGACACTCCAGGATATCAACGCAATCTGACTTTGTGGTATCTGAGCGGCCGTAACAGAATCCTAGACTTACATTTGATAGAGATGATTGCCTGAGGCAGGTTGTGACTGCCCATGGTAGGCAGCAGGGACAAAGATACGCGTCTTTGAAGGCGCTCAAGGCCGAAGATCAACCGTAGATTGGTTTCTCCCCGCTCGTGGCGAGAACCCACATCAACATCACTGTGTGCCGTCTGGAAGTGCCGTCAAGATCATCGAACTTGCGGCGCATGAGATTCAGCTGATATCTAGACGATGGCAGGATGCCGAGAGACGGCTGTAAGGAATGCTCGCGGCGTCGCATTAAGTGCGACAAAGGCACGCCTGAGTGCGCCAAGTGTCTGAAGAAGGGCATCAAATGTACTGGTGTCGGCCGCCAAATCAGGTTTGTCGAGGGTGCCATCTCGAAAGGAAAGCGCAAAGGGCACACTTTTTCCAATCGCCGAAATTTTGCAACAGGGTTGAGCCAGCATCTGGGAGGCGCGTCCGGACCCGGACCATATTCAGAGGCCCAGAGGGATACCCAGGCACAAACTATCGAGCAAATCACCTTTGTTGATTCGCCTATTGTAACAGTTGGCAATGTCGAAAGAGAAAATACCGATGGAGACGTGGAGGAGATTGAACGATTGCCTCGCCCGAGGCAGGATTACACTTCTTTGGACGACAGCACTACCATATCTTTCCAAATCGACCCTGGTGCTGATCTGAGATTGGAGCTATTGAAGCCTGGTATACAGATGCTCTTCCATCATTGTAAGTCGATCATCTGCCCTTTGTTTGCTTACTTGCCAGGCATTTGACAGCAAACAGTTTCGCAGAGCATCGCATCAATTATGGTTATCTTTGACACCGGATTTAATGGTTATCGCAATTTTTTGCTCCCAATGGCCTATCAGGATGACCTTGTTCAGCGTGCAGTGTCTGTTGTCGCTGCCTTTCACTTATCGACCAAGAGACCAGATCTCATTCCTCTGGCAGAGACTGGACGTGCAGAAATAATCAAAAGGTTACGTGCCGATGCATTTGCCAATGAAAGCAACAAGGTCTTCAGCACGTCTACCTGGGCCACTATCATTCTTCTCTTGGTGGGAGAAACTGTCACTGGCTCGCGAGATTTCGTTCATCTATATCCTATGCTCACCAATCTTCTAAGCCATAATAGACTTCTCGAATCAGAGGTGTCGCCCGAACGAGGTTTCTTACTCCAACAGTCTAGAATGTGAGTACGTCTAAGCGTGATCCAGTCGTCGGGCTCATTATACTAGGTTCCAACTATTCACTCCACCTCTTCTTGATCTCTCTCAGGGCTGCAAAACATTCGAGAAAGATTTGGATTTCTATTTTGATTTCATATTTTCTCAAACATATCCAGACGATCCAAGTGTGTTTGAGAATACAGTAATCTTTCGCGAGGCCATCAAGCAAGCAAGGAACATATACATGCGGCAAGCCTTGGGCGACTATCAACAAGGGCAACTCTGTGCTGACATCGAACAATTACGCTGTCTGGTAATGCCCATCCATGCGGACAGCCCTTGCATGCACACACTACCCTGGGTCTACTTCGTTGCGGCAGCTTCCAGCAGAAACCAAGATCATAGAAACTTCTTTGCAGGTAGACTTGCTGAGGTCTACGAGAAAACGCGGATGAACAGTATCATCGTCGCCCTGGAACGTCTCGGACAAATCTGGCTACTGCAACCGAATGGCGAATGGGCTCGAAATCCTAGCTTGGTGGAACCGGTCCTGATCATTTGAAATTTCAAAACTCATCTATTTGCAATGTGATTGTATGCATATTTTTCGTTGTTTTGCACCTCCATTGATCAGAGGCGTGCTGCACGACTTCTATCGAGGTCTCTCTTGACTGCCAGCGCAGCACGAGCACCTTCCTCGATGGCGCCATCAATGAAGCTTCTCCAGCCTACTGCCCAATCGGAGTTGGCAAAGTACATGTTTCCTTGTGGAGCCCGGAGATCTTCCAAATGTTCTGTAACAAGGCCAGGAGGAGAGAAGAACCAAGCGCCCTTAGCGAACTCGTCATCCGCCCAGTTGTGGAATACCTGGAAATCGTCAGCAACAGCAATGGTACACCAGCTGGAAATTGACTTACAACTCTCTCGATGTCCATGGGAGTTAGTACTTTGAGTGCTTCCATTGTCTTGTTGATGTCCTTTTCTGGCTGAATATGGTTGTGCGATCCACCAAAGGCAACGATATGAGTGTTGCCACTGGGAGTCGTACCATCGCCGATAGCATACATCAAGGAATTGTTAGGGTATGTGATGCCACTCCACGATCTCAGATCTCTCTCGCGGACCTCAGCATGGACCTTGACACATTTGTTAACGTGTTCACGGTTTGAAGCGTCAAGCTTGCCTGGTATCAATGCCGGGCTGAAAGCTACGTCCTTCAAGATGTTCATAGGAATTGCTGAGATCAATCTCGCCGCCTTGAATGTCCTTCCGTCTCTTGTGGTTACGTGGACGTCACTGCCATTGTCTTTTATTGCAGCGACAGGCGTGTTAAACGCATACGAGAGTTTTCCTGTTGCACAGGCTCCTCTGAAGAAGTTGATGGCAAAGCTCGATTGACCGCCCTTGAACTTGTACTTGATGAGGTACTCGATACAATACTCGTACGAGTAATTGCACAGTGCCCACCAATGTAGATATTCGTAGAAGCTGGTGTTCTCCGGAGTGCTGCAGCTGCAAAGCAGCACGAATCCGAGCAGGGCAGTGTACTCATCGGGCGTGAGGTCGTCCTTGATCTGTGCAATGCGGTCTGCGACAGACATTCTGTCGTATTTAGCGGCCTCCGGATTGTGGCCCTCGCTGTGTGGGAAAGGCATGACTTTTCTTCCAAGCTCACCATCGACGTTGGCGAATTTCTTCAGAGCCGACTCCATCAATCTGTCCTGCAAACTCTTTAGCATATGTCTCAAGCAATCCAGTTCGCGGGAAATTACTTCTTCCTCATGGCTCATGTTGCGATTACCACTAGCAGAATTGAGCGAGAAATGATTCACGCCTCGACTATAGTCGTGAGAAATCTCTAGCTCATTGCGCATCTCGTATCTTGATATCTCTCTCCAAACATGGGGCTGACCCCAACTGACCCAGGTGCCACCCATCTCGAAGGGATAACCTTCAATATTTGAGCTCCAACTACGACCACCAATTCTGTCGCGAGCCTCTAGCAGCAATACCTTGAGGCCTGCAGATTCCGATCAGCTGTTGTGGTATAAAAACCCTTAGAGAGGCACACACCTGACAGCGCAGCATCTCTAGCTGCTGTAAGCCCACAGTAACCTGCTCCGACTACAATGACATCGTAGACTGCCTGCTCATCACTGACATTTGTGGCCGGCTGGATAACACCGATACTAGGTACGCCCTTGACGAGACCGGAGGACTCTGTCCATTGGTAACCATCTCGAGATGTCATTGCAAATGTCAGTTGTACGTTGAAATTGCCTGTACGTTAGGTCTCAGCACTGAGATCCGCCTGAGTATTTATTTCATGGGATTACCTTCTGCCTCACCTACCATTTCCAGGCTTTCGCAATCCCATGACCAATGGTGTTTGTCACCTCCACCTATCGTCTCTCGTTTCAGAACATTCCGCGTGAGCACAAGCCCAGAGCACGAGGCTTTCTCACTTTCCTTTCCCGATTCAGCTTAGTTCTCCTTTTTCTTTCCGCATCGGGACTTCTCACTTCCATTGCCTATCGCGGAACGCTGCCCCATATCGCTTCGAGCGTACGACCATAACTCAGAATTGTATATCAGCAAGATAGCAGGCCATACAATAGCCATTGATAGGCTACTCGCCAAAGATACCAACTGTGTCTTTGGTCTATCAGAAAAATAAGAGATACGATTGCGGCCAGAACCACAAGCCCCAGCGACGTACAGCCGCCCCTTACCGGCGGGGTAAACTTATTCTGGTTCACATGGTATCAAGTCGAGCATAGTCGAGAATCTGACGGAATAGTTCCATTATCTTCAGCTTCTTAGATGGTCAAACATAAGTATGCCTGAAACCCTCCTCTAGGATGCATGATCACCAACCTGGCTGCCTACTACACTCATAATGTTACCAACTGATCAGAAGAGCATGTCGTCCAGAAGTACACCCCTCTCTGTCATGCGCCTCCTTTAGATGCACCATAGCTGACAAACCCTACACAGCTCGAGCCGATTCCACGACTGCTAAGTACACTATACATGATCCTGTAAGGCTCTCTGTGTCGGTTGGAGATGTCAGTGATCTAGGTGTCGCACCGACCCGTCGACACTTTAGCAACTTCAATATCATCGCCTTGAGCTTCAACATCTGCAATAGTTGGGTTGCTATTGCGACGAGCTTGGCCATCGCTATAAGTGCTGGAGGCACTGCGACCTTGATCTATGGGATCCCTCTGGCGTCAATCGCTTATGCAGCTACTGGAGTCTCTCTAGCCGAGCTGGCATCTTGCTATCCTACTGCTGGCGGCCAGTAAGTCACCACCAATCCTCCTCCTCTGCTCAAGCTAAGCGTTTTCAGATACCACTTTGCATCCATCCTCGCACCAAAACGTTTAAGCCGTGGACTGTCCTATGCGTGTGGGTCAATCGCCATGTTCTCTTGGATAGCGCTAGGAGCTGCCGCCACTCTTCTTGCCACGCAACTCCTTCTGGCATTGGTTGTATATTACCAACCCAATTACGCTCCTCAGGCCTGGCATTATTTCCTCGTTTACCAAGCTGTCAATGTCGTTTTCCTCCTCTACAATCTTTTCGCTCTGGCGAAGACGCCATGGGTGCACAACGTTGGATGTAGGTAAACATCAGCATCCTGATTTGACGACAGCTGATCATAAAATAGTACTCCTCACTCTCGGCTCATTCGTTGTCGTCACTGTTACTTGCCTGGCTCGCTCCGACAAACAAACTTCTGAATATGTCTGGGCAACAATGGAAAGCAATACAGGTTGGCCAGCTGGTGTGACATTCTTGTCGGGCTTTGCAACTTCGTGCTTCATTTTCGCCGGTCTCGATGCGTCGCTTCATCTCGCAGAAGAATGCACAGAACCCGAGAAGACGGTGCCGAAAGCACTGTGCACAACGATAGTCATTGGCTTCATAACTGGATTTGTCTTTGCGATTGCAATGTGCTATGGAATCAGAGATATCAACGATCTTGTCTCGACTACGTAAGCACTGACCCGATATCGCTGTCTGATATGCAAAGAGGGTTGACTGAGCAGTTGCAGTGTGCCCATCTATGAGCTCTGGCGTCAAGCAACCAGAAGCGACGCCGCAGCCACCGTCTTCCTCGTCGTCCTTCTCACAATCAACTTGTTCGTTGTCAATGCCGTTCAGCAAACCTCCTCGCATCTGATCTGGGCATTCGGTCGAGATGACGGTCTTGTCTTCTCAAAACAGCTGGCACGAATGCACCATGGTCTAGAAGTGCCGGTATGGTCTCTCTTCGCCAATGCCGCTGTCATATTCATCTGCGGATGCATCTACCTCGCATCCACAGCTGCTTTCAATGCCTTGATCAACACGACCATCATCCTGCAAATGATCTCCTTTGCCATGCCTTGTTTACTGCTTATGTGCAGAGGCCGCAGCGAGAAGTTCCTGGCCAAAGACCGATGGTTCCGTTTGCCCGGCTGGCTGGGATGGGCATGTAATGCGACTGTTGTTGTGTTTGCCATTATCGAAATCGTCTTCTTTGATTTGCCAACTTCAATCCCGACCACGGGATCCAGTATGAGTAAGTCTTTCATTCTGACCCTTGCATATATGAAACAGATGTTTCAGTTGCTAACGAGGATAATCCAGATTATACGTGTGCTGTGCTGGCTGCTATGGCATTGTTCAGCGGTATCAACTGGGCCCTTTATGCAAGGAAACATTATAAAGGTCCGCGTATTGACCTGGCGTCATGAGAACTGAATTTTCGACACGATTTCAATCTCTCATAGCTTATTTAGCCAGAAGCTCCTGTCGAACTGTGCACTGTTTTTAAACAAACTATGTATTTTCTCTCAGACTATCAACATATTGTGCACAATGAAACAGCTGCAGATTCTTTGTTTCACATCTTCTCACGCGCTGTTGTCCAAATTGCTTGATATGGACCATCGAGCGGGCGCAAAAGATGCACGAACCACCGCGACATGCTGTGGTTCCATCTGAAGAAATACTGTATGAAGAACAGATGATGATCAGATCAATCTTGCTTGGTGCTCAAGTCATGTCTATTCTTTTAGATAGGAAGGTGGGCGAGCAGACACGTCGAGAAACGCGCCTTCCTTCCGAAGATTAACCAAATTGGTTTGCGCCTGCATGTCGGCGGCAAGATCCTTGACAAATGGCAGGTCACCAATCTTGGGAGCTCGCATGCTTCGAAGACGCTTCTGCTTGTGTCTGTGATAGCGGCGAAGAAAGCCCCGGTACTACAAAAACTCCATACCAGACGAACCATGATGCTTGATTACGCATCATGTGGCTCTGTTACAAGGCGTGTCTGTACCACAACAAGCGTGTCACTGATTCTGAGTAGCACAAACGTCCACAACCCGACGGACATGTCAACAAACCTTATTTGGCCATGCGAGCTCCTGTGCCACATTGTTACATACCCTGTCTTCCAGCGGGGTCGTACACGCTCAAAGCAGCCCAGATTCCTGATGGAGTAATACCTGCAGCACACCGTTTTGCTATCTTTGCAAGCTCGCCGTGCAGCATATATCAATGTGTGCATGAGGCATCGTATCCTTACGGCCAACAAGGCTGATCGCCGACTCAAGGCCACTAAACCTACAGGACTGGCATGGAAGTCGGCAGCGCATGCAAAGACGGCATCTGCAGACACGCTTGTAGGGATGTTTGGAGGTCAAGAGGAGAAGGTCCAATTTCGGGTAAGCAAGCGAGCCGTCGACAAAGACATGGAAAAGGTAGATGAGTGATATGCTGAGCCAAGGGATTTCCACGACTTGAGATACGATATTGCGTTGGCATTTCTACCTGATTCGGAGCTTTGAGTTTGACGGCAAACAATGTGCCCATTACCGGGTTGAGGACGAAGACTCAAAGTACGAATCGAGGATACATCGAGCTGATGTTGAACAGACATGTCGAGGAAATCGCCAGCTCCGGTCACAGCAATTCTACCATGTTTCAGCTGTCATTATTGTTCCAGATCAGGGGCATAGAAGCATAGAAGAATGGTTCACGAGACCTGTGTGTCGGATCATGTTGTCGTCTGATCACCGTGTTCGAAATCCTTGGAAGGCTTGTCGAGTCTTCGACAAGGCCTTAGCTGATACCTCCCCCAGGTTTCAACAGCAGTCATGCGACAGTCTCTGTCTGGATTCATCGGTCAGTCGACCGTGCTCGAGTGTTTCGATGCACGATCAGGTAGCCGATCTAGGCTGTTATCCTTTTGTGGGGGAGCTTGCATGACCGGACTTCAAGTTCGCAGAACTACTGCAGCTACTGATAGCTAGCATCGGGCACAGAGCTTCTTGCGGTAGAGCTACATGTCGTGTGTCCAGACGTGGTGCTCTTGGCCTGCGAGCGAAATATCGAAATGTCGGTGAGGTGCGACATTCGAATCAACGCGTGTCGGCAACAGGTTGTTTGTTGTCCCATATGCTGTGGCGATAATACAAGTCGTGCAAGGGAGAGGCGAGTTGACCTTCAGGAGGTCTGACACGTGAATTGCAAGCGATGACAGTCTTCGGGCACCGAGAAGCCGAACCGAAACATGCAAGTCGATTGGCTTGGTACGTACCCCAACTTTCGACTTCCTCATGACCAGTTGACTCGAAAAGAAATGAGTTTTCTGTCGTCGGGCACACACCCCACGAAAGCGAAACAGTTTCGAGACATGTCAGGATGGTTTGACTTGATGCTGTCATGCAAGCTCGCGCCTTCACACGCACAAGAACCAGTAAGAGACGTTCGGCTGGTTGCCTGGGATTCTTGACGCCTGAAGAGGCTCGCTCGGACCTCGGAACAGGCCTTCCATCCTCCTAGACCACAGGACGGCTTTGCGGAAATTGGATGATGCGCTTTCTAGAAGGAGTTGATGGCTTTCCTATTCTCCTGATTGCTGGTTGGAAAATTCTCCGGATTTGCAGGAGAGAGGAAAAAGGAGCATTGATACTTTGGTTGCGACCCAGTTGATCGCGCAACGTCTGGTCATGTGGTGAAGCCCGCGTGGGATCTTCTGTTTGTTTTGAGTTTGGTTGTCCAGCTTGACTCCCTTCGACCATCGTGAGTCAGACCTGTCCACGAATCTGTTCACGAGATCTTGTTTCAGTGTCTGCCTGCAACTGGTGATGGATCTGGACTTGTGCAAGGCTGACAGGTGACTTGTCTGCAGGTTGCGCGTTCAATGCAAACAGCCGAGGATACCGTTAGCAACGGTCAGTCAGTAGATTCTTATCTCGAAATAGCACAGTTGTCAACAGCCAAAACTTCTGACCACGATGCTTTCGGCTCCTCGAAGCGACGGACTCGTGAAAGGCATTCGAGACCTGTCGCCTACAATCTACAAAGATGCGAGTGTTTTCCGTGGCACCAATATTGATAGATCGTCTGCTTCGTGATGAGCGCCCAAAAAGTAAGGGGCAGGGGGAAGCTTCAGGCTCTGGACGGATGTGGTACAGTACACGTTGTCGAGTATTTGTCGCAAGATCGCTGCCTCATGAGACTTGCCTCACACACGGAAGTCGGACACATTCGAATGTCGTCTTTCCGTTGTCGCAGAGGCAAAGTGCCTTGCACGCCGAGTGGCGACTACGAACACATTCGGATTATGATGCCGTTGCCAATTTTCCCAATCCTCATTGTACGTGTACAGTACGAATGATGCAAAGAATTGAAGTCACATCCTTCACGGAAGCGACGGACAATGGTGGATGGGAATGATGGCGCCTGCCTGATGCAATGGAGCAGAGGAACTTTGTCCCCCGCTTTGCGAATGTTTTGTTTTCGCACAGCACACGCAAAAGTAGACGACTTCTTGAGCTGGAAATCGAACTGTAAAGAATAGGTGCGTGTCTATTTGATGATCGACAATAGAAAGTACTCGAAGTAGCAAATCTGATAGACAGTACCATCGCACGAAACGAGAAGGATCTCCCAGAGAATCTGCGAGTCTGTTGCGTATCCAACGTGGCTGATACCCTTTGCCAACGTCCGTCATGGAATTCTTCGGCATCGCAGTCTTTGCATGACGCATATTTCGAAACACAGGCTTACATTGGAAGGAAATGAGACGAACATGGCTGGGGTGCCTGGGTACGTAAACCTCCCAAGAGAGTGCCCTGTTGATCAACCACGACATCATTTCGAAGATCTGCTCTTGCGCGCCTCTCCGCGAAGCGACCTGTGTGTGTGGGCCCTAAATTTTGGTGCTAAGGGTAACGTGAGCCGAACTTTAGGCTTTCCAATGGTCCACCATGACCGTTGTGCCTGCAGGGATGGCTGGACCCTGTAGCGTGCCTCGTGGTACAGATGGAATGGTACAAATGATCTTGTTGATCCTCTTCTCCTTGACTTGATTCTCCTTTGCATACTCTATATCGTCCTATCACTTTTATGCAACAAATCAAAACACTCAACAACAAAAACCTTCGACACTCCGCTCACAACAACCATGGTTACCTCTAAGTTCACCGAGTTGCTTGACGACTGTTCGCCACCATCTCTTCCCTCAGCCAATGTCACACTCGAAGATTGCCTCGAACACCGTCAGAGATCTCCTTCGTCAAGCAGCAGCTCCAAAGGCTCGATTGAGAGTGTCAAGTTCGCCGCTTCAACAAACAGTCCTCCCGCTACGCCTACCTCGCCCATCTCAGGGTTGATGCGAGCCTTCTCCACTAGAAGAAGAAACAATGCCCCTTGAACGCCGTTCAGGATTCAAGACATGACAATACACCTCTTCATCGCCTGATTCAACACCCTCCGGACGGATTATAATCCGACAGTTCAATCATCCATCACACAACAGAAAGGCTACACCTTCACCTACGACAGACAAGTCTGACACCGCTACATTCTGATCAGCCAGATCAGCAGAGCAACCATTGAAACTCTCTTTCGAATTTCGCCTGGTCAAAAAGTATCAGGTGGGCCCCCGGACTATGAGTCAGGGTCTAGCAACCAGACGGTTTCTCCCATACCGGTGCGTGCACCCGTACGCCACCCCGACTGAACCGAGTCAATGCCGCGATATGTGTCCATACAGCGCCGGCGACTCGAAGGTCAACTCGTCTGCGGTCGGCCGGAAACAGAAAATCTCCCGTGAAATTTGTCCGGAAGACCTTTTCGCAGTGGATCCCCTCGACCATTCTCTTCAGCTTACCCAACGGCCGTATCCGCTGGGTAGCTTTTCTCTGTTGGTTTTTGCAGCACAGCTTCGCTCTTGCTCGGTCAAAACAACAGTTTTTCCATCCTCTTCTCAGCTGCTGTAATTCGCTGCACTCTGGCAGTGATGTCAGTTGTCGATTTTACTCAGCGCTTTCATGTATAATCAATAATTAATATATTATTTTACCCTCTACTTTTCACATTCTCCATGCATGACGCACTGTTCAACGGGATGTCTAATGATCTACAGTGTTTTCGCTTCGCATCCACCTATTCATCCGCATTGCCGTGCGTGAAGACGTCAGGCAAAAGACTTTTTGCGATGCTGATGTTATTTTGTCCCACCCAAACACATGCTGCGCATCGAGCGTATGAGCATGAACCGGCGGAGGAAATTGCACGAATAGGAATTCAAGTCCGTCTAACCAGCTCTATTGGAAACACGAGCGCATTGTTGCACGACTCACTCCATTTGGACATTGGAAAAAAATTTCTATTGCGAAAAAGCTCCGGCTGTGTGGAGCTGACTGTCGGTGTTATTTTCTAAACGACAATGAGGCTTCTATAGGGCGTACGCCGGGTGATTGAAATTTTCTGCAAAAAGGCCGAGCGCATTCAACCGCCACATACCATGTATATGAAATCTGCAAACGAGCAAAAGAAGAGGTCCTACCCGGGATCGAACTGGGATTACCGGAATCAGAATCCGATGTGCTAACCATTACACTATAGAACCAATCGTTGAAGCATTTTCTGGTAAATACAATGATGTTGTTTCGATAATCTCGCGAGAAGCAAGCACGTATCGGAATCAGAACGAGTCGCTTTGTTTGTCTTGGCTGACAACGTACCAAATAAGTTGTGTTTAATTGTTGTTGTACTCGTAAGCATCATGCGAATATCTAATAAACTCCTGCCGAAGGAGAACTAAAAACAACCAAGTGCACAACTCGGCAACAGCAGAGACCCTGGATCAGCGCCGCTCACGATTGCAAATCATCTCTCTATCGTAAAGATCAACACTTACGCAAACGTGTGCAGGCAACGTCAGCTTGCAAATCCTCCATCCTCAAGATGTCTGCCTTTCTTCAGCCTCCACAGCTTATGCACGAAAAACGAATCATCGGATGCGGTATGGGCAATAGTGTCCGAAAAGAGAAACGGTTGACGCGTGCTGGAAGGAGGCTGAACACTACGTCAGCGACTCCCAGTCGGATGATGCTCCGGGAACATGCGTCAGCGTGCACCTTTGCCCTTCTTCAACTCCACTCCATCTCTATCACCTTCGGCCAGTTCGAGACCTTTCGGACACGGAAGGCACGGGTGGTAGATTCACTTTTCACGCCTCTCCCGAGTACCCGTCTCCTTATCTCTGCTATATGTTGCAGACCCTTGCGGAGAAAGTGGATGCCAAAGAGAAAGCTACGGGTCCAGTTTGTGACGCGTTTTTGTCAGCGACTTCAGCTCTTGAGCTCCTCGGCCGACCCTGTGACATCGTTCTTCTGTTCAGGTGCCGCAATCCCTGAACAATGCGATAACGATGCGGTAGGTTGGACGGGGAATGCACATTCACGAGTGGGTGGAGCAATCCACATTCCAGAGGGAATGCACTTGTCTGATGGAGCTTTACAAGGCGCGACTTGCAAATGACGCTGATTACGGCTTAGCCCTACGGAGTCGCGGTCTTCCAATCTTGGTCATACTGACATGAGAATGTAGTATCAATCTCCCAGGATGAGCGCTTGGCCTTTTATTCCATCGACAAGCAATGTCGTTGTATGCTGCCAAGGATGGCTGAAAACTTGCGACACTATGCTTTGTGATGGCACGACCGGAAATGGTAAGCAACATTATTGAGTAAGTCAACATCTAGTCAGATGCGTCCGCAACCAGCGAAGCTTCTGAATCTCTGCTTTCGGAAGATGCAAAGGACAATGGGTCGAGAAAAGATGGGTTGTTCTATTCTGCTGGTTGGCGTTGCTACCAGTTTCCCGCTCTGTTCACACTATCACTTTGATTGCGAAATTGACCATGTCTTCACGACAAACGCGCAGCAAGAGTCGCGGTCGAGCTGTCCGAAAGCCTGCAAGACCTCTATCTCGTGTTCGAACAGACGCTTGTTTCTCGGACCCTGACTACGACCAATCGACACCCGAGCCCAAGACTGCATCCACCCCTTCGCCGTCTTGGGGAAAGTTATCAAACAAGCCAATTGAGAC
Organism: Aureobasidium sp. Y128-05A; assembly: GCA_037042735.1. Classification (NCBI taxonomy): domain Eukaryota; kingdom Fungi; phylum Ascomycota; class Dothideomycetes; order Dothideales; family Saccotheciaceae; genus Aureobasidium; species Aureobasidium sp. Y128-05A. The sequence goes on from JAXQKC010000100.1 coordinate 82,282, forward strand.
CCGACTGTACGATGAACTAAATGGTATCGAAACAGTACCGTTGCTCAGACCAGATGGTCGCCACTACTATATGAGCAGCGCGTGCAGTCCTGCTAGCTACTCGTCGACTGGCAAATTTCAGGACCGTGTCGCTAGACCCAATGCCTCTCGCGCGAGGGCAATGGCTTGGCCAAACCCAAACTTCCCCCCGACATCAAGATCTTACCCACACCCTAACTTCCCCAGAAGATCTGCATCGCGTCCGAGGCGAGTTGAGATATCAACTCAACTAGACGAAGAAGAGCGCTTGCGAGCATCTCCAACTTGGAGGAAGAAAAGACCTGACACTCCTTTTTTCGCTCGAGCCACTGTGTTTGACGTCCCATCCAAGAACATCTTCTTGCGATGGCTTGGAGGTTTTGTACCACGATCTAGTTTCGTCTGGCTGGTGTTGATTTTCCTCGGTATTCTTTTGGGCTTGTCTGGTCCGCCCAAGGCAAATCCGGTCCAGGTTGCATATAAGGAAGTATGCAGCCGATTTGGCAACCCTGCTGATTGGAACTGTAATGGGAACTTCAACTTCACCATCGAGAATGTGATCAGCCACTGTCATAACGCTGCTGACACAATCTACGACAAGTTGCACATGGCTGGCGCAAAGACGAGTGTCGAAGATCTGTTGCACTCGTGCCAGAAATCACTCGACCATGGCAAAGACAAAATTGAGAACATGTTCGAGGGGACGGAGAAAGCAACCGCAACTTTTAAGCAATCCCTGTGTGCTCTTCCAGGCGCAGAAGAGTGGGAAGACTGCGTCAAGAAGTCGACCTCGAAGCTCAGCAAGCCTTTCGTAATGATTGCAAGTGTGTTTTCCAAACCATTTACCAGTACCAGGATCAGAGTTTCAAAACCATCGGACAACCCTTCGAATCCGAGACTTGTGCAGAGGATCACCATAGAAAAAATTGCCAACTCACCTAACACGGATCAAATAGGGCGCGCAGAACGCGCAGCTAATAGCGTCGTCGCATCATTGGCGAGCCAAGCAAAGAGTCATGCGTCTTCAGCGCTATCCTCTGTTAGCTCTGCATACTTGCCCCTAATTTCGAGTTCCAGTAGTAGCGACGATGACACTCCAGAGTTGATGGAGACTGGATTAGCTTCTGCAGGATCAAACTTGTCCGCTGGCATCAAAGCTGTATCCAAAATCAAGGATCTCGAGCTCAAATACACCTTGGCGGTTGCCAAAGCAGAGCTCAAGATGTTGCAGCAAAATGACAGCTCGATCGTTGCACACACCACCTATACCAAACGCCATCTCAATGCTTTATTATCAACAGCATGGGAGCTTCAAAAGGAGATTGATCAATTCTCGATCTGCATGATTGCAACATCTGAGAATGCCATTCGTGAGCTATCCAAGACACTTACTTACGGATCTTGGACTGAGTCGTGGTTCGGCCTCTCCCGATCAGGCTGGACGGTCACGCCGCCCGACAAGGCTTTCAAGACACTCAGCAATCCATCTGTTGATTGTCAAACGTTCTTGGTCCGTATACATCAAAGAGTGCTCAGCGCTCTCGAAACACGCCAAGGATTGCTCAAGGAGATCGACAGGGTCATTGATCTGTCCCACCATCGCGACTTTACAAGAAAGAGTCCAATTTACATCCCTGTACCTCTTCCTTGGGTGAGAGCTCTTGGTCCCTTCCCCAATCTGCCTGTCATCACACTTCCAACGATTCGCTGGAACCCTTGGTACTGGTTCCGTGATGAGGCCTACTGGTATAGAGTCCGTACACAAGAACAACGCGAACGGGGTCTCCGACTGCACCGATTGCGCTTGACACTGCACCAACTCCGCCAGGCGAGCCAGGGTTTTGATGACATGAAGAACCTCGTCGAGCGTGGTATTGTAAACTTGCTGGACGCACACAAGGATCTTGAAGCCCACCGTCAACAAGTCCTCAAGGATCCTGTGTTTGGTGTGTCGTTTCTGAAAGGTAAAATCCAGACTGTCAAGGAGGATTTAGCTCTGGCTATCAGATTTAGGGACGAGAGAAAGCGTGTCAAGAACCACATCAATGCAATCGCGTGGGATCGGTACAACAATGGAAATGACCAGCACGCTGTGTTTGTTGTCAAGGAGATGAGGCTGTAAGGTGGGCTATGATGTCTCGGTCAGGAATAATGGTTCTTGGTTCGTTGTTGGGTTTGATGTTCTTTCGCAATGATCAATTATGCAAATGTTTCACTATTTTATGCAAGCTCGAGTTGCTTCTAGTGTCACCCTGCTCTTGTGCTCGTTGACCTTGATATGCTCATTATCGTCTCATGGTGAGAATCTCCAAGTGATGATGATACTCTTATAGATCAGGATATTATCTGTCTGATGGTTTTTGTCTTGATACTGCTAGTATCAGTGTTATTGCCTAAGTTTAACAATTATACGAGATCTCCAGGTAATCCTGCACGTCCGTACCCTAATATTTTAGCCGACCACCATAAACATTGTCACCACCATTAATTCACTAGCAACACAACAGATAAGCGTAGATCCTTTCTTGACAAGAGATCAAGAGGTTGAAACATACACTCGACAGTCGTGTTAGGGAGAAGTTCAATGTTCGTTCGAATATACTGCTTGCGGCGCCAAAACTGCTTGTTATGCTCTCACCCTGTTCATAAGCCGTGCTTAAAGGAATTGTGTATTTCTTCTAGAAAAAGAAAAGTATATCACTCTCTAGCGTCCGAATTTATAGATAACATACTATAGCTAGAAGGCATATTATGCGTCTACTCAAGAGGTTTCTTAAGATCTTCGCGACCGTGGTATTTTCCCACGATACACGTCTACTTCTCCCACTATCAGCAATACACGCCATCGAGCGTCAAATTAACTAGTGTTGAAGTGAAAGTAGGATGGGTTTTCATAGGGGGGAAAACGTATATGAGCGATGAATCAAGAGTTTTTGGTCTTCTCTTCCCCGTCTCAGAGCAGTGATATATTACTCCTATTGCAACGATGCCTTGACCCCAAGCAATTTCTCGGCATTCTTGTAACACATCAATTCCAAGTCCTGCTTGTTCATCATACCACTTGCCTCAACCTCTTCTATAAACTCCAAGCCCTTCTCATTGTCACTGAATGGATAGTCTACAGAATATAAAATTCTGTCTTTGGCACACATCCTCAGCAAACAACTCAATGGAGCCAGACTAAACATTCCAGACGTAGTGATCCAGAAATTCTCTTTCCACACCTGTTCAAGACCGCGTTTGTTATCAGGAGCCCAAGAGGCAGAAGTAGAGATGATACGGTCGAGTTGGTAGGGAAGCATTTCTCCCATATGTCCGATGACAATCTTCAACGTTGGAAACTCGTCAAAGAGGCCAGAAGCCCAGAGACGGAGGACGTGTAAGCCGGTCTCGGAGTGCCAGCCCCAGGCCGCTATACTCATCATCTGAGCTGCTTTTTCGCCAAAGTTGCCGCGGTAGTGGGGCATCCATTCGTCTGCTGCAAAGGTTGGGTGGATGTAGATGGGTACGTCCAACTCTTGCGCTTTGGCAAATACAGGGCGGAAAGAGGCGCCGTCGTAGAATGTGCCGTTGCAGTGGTTGTTGATCAATGCGCCGACGAAATTGTGCTGCTTGACACATCTCTCTAGCTCGGCTGCTGCGTCTGAAGGAGTAGCCATAGGCAACAGCGCAAAAGCTGCATAGCGAGGATTATCCTTGATCGCAGAAGCGAGATTGTCATTTGTCGTCTTGCATTCTTGGGGAGAAGCGTTTAGAGGACTGTGAGAGAGGATCTGCACAGACACTTTGCCGGAGTCCAAGGCTGCTAGACGGTCTGGTCCCAGAGAGGTGAGCTTATCTATCAGGTGTGGTGGAAAGGCGGCATAGGGATCTTTGCGACCCGTATCGGTGAGATGCTTGCGCACGTTCTCGGATAGATAGTGCTCTTCCAGCGTGATCAATGGAGGAACCATATTGCCAGGTGCGTGTTAAGAGGCTTGATTACAATATGAATGATATAGGTAGTTTGCTACGAGGACCCAATTTGGGAGCAGTGGATTTACGTTAGCAGAAGCTGTTTGTGACCAAGAGAGCTACCAGGCAGCAGCTTCGATTCGGACCTACGTCGAGGAGCTTTATAGTGTCTGTTAAACTCTAGCCCCAGTTCAAGGGTCAATCCTTCGAGCAGAGAGTGACATCACGGTCAACTCTATTAGCCTAGTATGTCGGGCATTTAAAAGACCCCTATTGACCAGCATCTCTGCCAACATGTCGCTCTTTAGCATGGTCATAGGAGTTACGAACGGATATTATAAGGCTATAGCGGAGTTATGGAGAGAAGAACGTCGAGGTGACGCGGACATGTCGGCGCGGGGCTTCGCTGGAGAAGCGACTTGACGACCTCTCCCATATGCTCAACACTGTTATAGTAACCATGTAAACGCACAATGATTTCGGAAAGCAGAGCAGCGCGTGCTGGAGCGATGTTTCCGTGGTTCTCATTGGGAATGCTCATGCTCCTGCTCCAATCATCCTTGTGCATTTTCACAGTGCAGACATATTTTCGCTCACGATGGAACTTGAAAACTTTCCAGACGCAACCATTTTAGGGAAGTGAGAAATCTACAGTGATTTTTATGTCTGGGGGTATCTACCATCAAGTTATTCGTGTCTGTGATTTTGCCTGACGCCGAAGAAAAATGCAAAACTGCCTGTGCCAACATTGTATCTGGCAGTTTTTGAAAGTTGAAATCGTTCCTGTCATCAATAGGTCTTTCTCCATCCTTCTACAAGAAGTAATCGGCGACTGGCTTCTTCGCAGGCATTCCCCTAGAATCCTGCGGCGCTGCTTCAAAGACGCGGTACCTCCGGCCTGGCCCTTGTTTTAGGACCATATCAGTGACAATGCCTGGTGACCTCTCGATTTCTCCGTTGCTGCGTGGCGTATATCCACCATTAGCTCCGTCTTCTGAGAGCTCCAAGATTGCAGCGACGTTTCCACAGCGGTAGCAGTAGTTTGGTGCACTCCAGACTGTAACGATGGTGTTGTCGAACATTTCCTTGAAACCTTCCATGACCAGTTGATGTGCCCGAGCAATTAGACTTAGATCGTTCTTGTGGTTGAAGTGCTTGACGATATCAGCACCAAACAGGAAACCAGCTCCTCGTGGTGACAGACCCCAGCCGTCGATATCGTCAGGGTCGGACCACAAAAGGTCGCACATAGCGCCTTCGTGAGGCACCTCTTGCTTCCGGTCGATCAATCTGATCTTGTCGATACTGTCGATCAGGGGACTTAGACCGCCGTGAACACATAAAACGGCACCTCCTTGATTCGAGGCTGATCCACCACTTGACGATGTTGCGCCTGTGCCTGCAGGGCCGGTATTTGATGGACTGTTGGGTACAGAAGATTCGGTTGAAGGTTTCGGGCGAGGGAAGCGATTCATGACTTGGTTATGTGAATTGATGATTTCAATCTCGACGTCTTCGAGTGATTCGGGGAAGGGTTGTTGTATGTCTGAGGGGAGCTCGGCAGATGCAGGACCAAGTTCTGAAGCAGCACCAAGGATTAGAGCACCAAGAGCGAGGTAGTCGAAGACTTCGCAGCAGTATCGCCAGACATTTGCGCTGCCGTATTTGCGTAGACATTCATCGTAGAAGCCGTAGACGGTGGTGATTTGTCTCGACTCGTGGTTGCCGCGGATGAGAGTGATACGATCGGGGTAGCGGACTTTGAGGCAGAGTAGGAGGAGGAAGGATTCGAGCGAGTAGAAGCCGCGGTCGACAAAGTCGCCTAAACGGTGTCAGCTGGAGTTGTCGCTGCAAGAGCGGCGGTCAACGCACCCATGAAGAGGTAGTTTGTGTCAGGAACATCGCCTCCGACACGGAAGAGCTCCATCAAGTCGTGGAACTGGCCGTGGATGTCGCCGCATATCTGGCGCGCATTAGCACTAGAAAGAGGACAGCAAGAAACAAGAAACGAGGCAGAGATGGGCGTACCGTGACAGGCGCATTCACTGTGACGACATTTCCCTCTTCAATCAACAGCTCCCTGGCTTTGTAGCAAAGCTCGCGGACCTGCGTCTCAGGGATGGGTCGACATGAGCGCAGTTGCGCGATGGCCTTGTCCAGATCGCTCATTCCAGCCTTTCAGGATCGCTGTCGCGTGCGCCGCCGACCAACAAATCGTCGCTCTTGGAATTATGTCCAGATGTGCTTTCCTGTCGCTTGTCGGCACGAAATAATGGCGCGTCCTCGTGCAGCAGCTCTACCAGGTCAATATCCAGAAAAGAAATGCGATGGCCGGAACTCTGAAAGTTGACGCCTCTCCGCCTCGACAAGGTCCAAATGTCCGAGCGTCTTCACGTATGCCCAGCCCGTTCTGATCTTCGGCTGCTCCCGCCTTCTCCGCCGAACCCTAAAAACTTCGACAATCTGATGCCAAGACTTCGTCGCAAACGGACATCCATGTTTTCTGCAAGGCCTGCATGTTCGGTCGAACATCAACTTGTATAAAATGTCGAAACGGTTTGCTGACTCGGATGGACATGAAGTCAGAGACAACAAGCGCACAAAAACACAACCTCCGGTCGCTGTCATCCCCGCCACTGATATCTTCTCCGCTCGTCAGCTCCAGGAACTTCTTGTCTTCAGCCAAGACGGCGTCCAGAATTTGAGAAATGGTATCCAATCCTTCAAGCAACTTCTGGAACTTATCCTCTACCAACCCGACGAACCCAATCGCCCGGCTAAGATCAATATCCTCAATGATTATCTGGATGCTGCCAGATTGAGGGCTGCCCGTGATAAGGATGCTGAATATCTTCCTGATTTCATGCAGGCATGGGGCTTTGCTAACCAGACTAACAATGATTACCTGGCTACTTCAGTCGCCTCAATCCTGGCTCTTCTTCTGAAAACAGTTGCCTCGCTCATTGAGTCCCGCGAATATGGCATTCTTCTCATCAAGACTCTACTGAATCATGCCCAGCTCAAGCTTATTTCAAGAAGCGTCTCGGCTCCCAAGCACAAGGAACATGTCATCTCGCCTTCTCTGCGTATCCTCACCGAGATGGTCTCTTTCGACGCTGGTTTCATGGCCAAGCAGGTTTATGCAAAACGCGATTTCACTTTCGAAACAAAGATTGTTGCTCGTAACCTCTGTCTGGTCAAGAGTGGTTCTGGCCCTTCGATTCGCTCGAATGCCGTTCGCTACCTACTTGCAAACTTCAAATATCAAGGAGAAGGTGCCAAGATTGATATCCTCAAGAATGGTCACATCATCAAGGCTCTGTTTGATCACTTGAAAGACGACTCTGCCGATGCTTTGCAAGAAATCTTCAAGGTCCTCGAAACAGGCATCCTGCGCGACGAGACCATTCCCCGCGCAACAAAGACCCAGACCATTAGCGAGCGTTCTCTGGCAGGCGTTCTTGCCGCTTTGCGCACATTCGCCGCGACAGAAAGCCCGACAGGCGATGAATCTACCTTGATACGTGGCAAAACTGCAATCGTATCTTTCTTGAAACTCGTCAGCACTACACCTTCGCTCGGGCTGCTCCGCCCTAGCGGCTGGTATCCTCCCGGAAGCGAGCGTCACACCAGAGATCAGAACGATGATGCTGAAACTGATCTCGCTCTTGATCTCGGCCTTGACTCCGTGGACTGGTACAACAAGTTCCAAGGTCAAGTCCCAGTACGAAACACGATTCTTTCTGGTTTCTCGCAGACTCTGAAGCCATATGCAAGCGAAGAGGAGAGAGACATTCTTCTTTCCATCTTTGCTGCAGCACCTGAGATCATTGCAGACTACTACTTCTCAAGAGGAGAGAAGTTCTCGTTTGAGCCCAAGCTCACAAATACCTGGATAGGATATGCGTCTTTCCTCTTCTCATCCGTTCAGGTTCCTTTGCCCAAGTACTTTGGAGCTGTAGACCACTACGCAAGCTGCCCTCCCCCAGTCTCAATTGCCATTGAAAACATCCTCCCGCTGCCTCTCACTCAGAGAATATTGACGAAATCCTTGAATCAATCTTCCGATCTCATCACCCTTTTCGCAGTTCGTATTCTGGTCGTGGCTTTCCAGAAATTGCAGCAAGTTCTGCAAGCATTCAACGTTGCGGCTACTGAAGGCAACCCTCTTTGGAAAGAAGGATCCATCAGGCTGATTGCAGAATTCTGTCAAAGATGTCCTCCTGTTAAAGACGTGATTGCTGCCTTCCGCAAAATCTCCGACGACAACATTCTTCAGAGGGAAGCCATCTCAAGACTACTCCGCATGTACTACCAGGTTACACCACAAGCAGCATTGGAAGAGAAATTCGACGTTTCTCAGGCTTTGACTGTTGCGATGTCAAGAGTTGAGACAATGGCCTCTGACAGTGATAATTACGCTTTCCGTCTCTTGGAGCTGCAGCACTTGCTTGTCATTGCCCAATGCTCTGCAGGTATGCGCTGGTGGCACAAACAGGGTTCACTCAAGTTTTCTCCATTCACAACTCTTCTCCGGTTGAGCGCGCAGACGCCCATCGACCAGTCCACCGGATCCGAGTTCATCAATCTGCTCCAGTCTGTAATCGATGAGCACAGCATCCTCCAGCAGCAAACGAAGGACTCTCCTGTAAATGCTTTGATCGCCAGTCTTGCGGATGACGATGCCTGGAAGCCAAGCGAGGCTCTCTACACCTTCATCGACGATTGTCTTGGTCGTCTTGTCAGGAAGCCAATCAAATATCTGGACGACCTTGATGAGTTGGCTGGTAGTTCAGATCATGGCAAAATCCTCAGTGCGCTGGTTATGGTGTGTTTGGAACAAATCCCCTTTGCCTCGAAACTGCCAGAATCAGACCGAACGAATGTGTTGACGTGGTTCTCCCGCTTCCTCGAGTTGCTCAAGGTGATGGGTGAGGATGTCGAGTTGTTGCAACTCATTAGACAGAGAGTGACAGACTTGCCTGTTGTTTCATCTGTAGAGCTCGAGCCAACATTACGATCAATCACCTCTCGCAGACAATTTCATGATGACAAGACTTCAATCCCAGCATCTTCATCTGACAAGAAATCGACAAGACAACCTCTTGCATTCTCAGAACCTCCCGTCGAGAAGCAAAACCATCCCGAGTTGAGCAGATGGCAACAGCGAGATCTAGACGAATCTCTCGAGAACGGCGATATCGACAATCTTATTCTGTGTCTATCTTCGCAAGACAGCTCGGTCAGATTACAAGCGCATGCCGCAATCCGCAAACTCATGCTCAAAGTCAAGGAATCAACCAACGAAGACAAAGACCAGATCTACCTCTTACTCGGCGAACTCTCCGAGACGGTAGCTGAGATGTCGCCATCAAGTATCGCACAAACCTCACTTCCCTATCTCGTTACCGTGTTTGCTGCACAAGCCCTCCACATCCTTCAAGACCCTTCTCACTTCATGTACCCAAAAATCAACAAATACCTCAACAAAGGTCCAATCTGGAACCTCGGCAAACTACCAAACTACTGGATCGACAGAACAGTCCTCGAAACCCCCGAAGAAGACGACAAACACTGGGCAGAAATCGAATTCGTGCTTGGATTTTTCGCAAACGGTACAAGGACATTACAAGATGTGCATTTGTTGCTTCCGCGCAATTGTATGGAGAAAGTAATGGATCTTTTTGCTAGTCCTTCGGCGCCGAAGAGTGTCAAGGATGCAGTCTTGAAAGTGGTGTATAGAATTGCTGCTGTAGGTGGTGCGACTAGTCTGGTCACTAGAACGGGTGTGTTGGCTTGGTTGGATATGAGAGCCAAGGTTGGCGATGTGGATGCAGCGACTTTGGAGGTACTCAGACGTAAAGTCACGGACAATCTTGACGAGGCCAGAGTCAAGACGTGGAGTAAGGGTGCTTTGATGGCTGTTCAAGCATAGCGAAAGATGAAAAAAAGAAAAAGGCTACTAAAGCCGCTGAATCTGGTTGTACCGCGTTGAGACACCTTCGATTCTTTCAAAAACTCGATGCTGAATGATGTCAGTAAGCTACCTCTGCATCCCGGTCTCTCTTCATGCTACGATATCGTATTATAGAAATGCACGATCAAATACACATAGGGAATAGCCTCTAGAGAGAGCATGGAAAGCTAAGCACCCTCAATGGAAATGGCTTGATATCTCAATAGTATTGTGCATTTCCACAGCCACATCTACATCTCACTGCACGTCAAGAAGCTCGATAGGGGCACATAGAAAACACATCAAAATGGGGGCGCACGACCAAATGAGTGGTCTCCCCAGTCTGACTGATGTGAGTATGTCACTATAAAAATGCATAATCTTCTAGAGATCAACGCTACGTCCAGAGAAAGCCAATGAAACTCACCGTTCTCAATGGGAAGTTCTCAATTCTTGGAAATATTGTGCATTTTTGATAGTACTACATATTGATGTGTACCGCCATGGAGATAGAAAAATCCACAGCCGGTTCAAACGTGCACATCACTTGTGTCAGTCAACTCGACACTGTGCAAACGACGCGCAGCAGCATACTTGGCCTTTTGAGTGCGGTGATCTAGAGATTTGCGGTAGAGAACGCGCAGGGAAGGCAAACAGGCAGTGGTTATCTGGACCGCGGGTTCGATGACGGTCCAGATTGCTGCGGGGACCAGGTCCCAAGTGATATCGCTTCCCTCGTCACTAAGCTGAACCATAACAGCCAGTCGAATGACGCCAAAAACCAACGAGCTAGCATTGTCAGCGTCAGAAACTGTCTTTCACAGGCAGTAGCAAAAACTCACATGATCCAAAGCAAACAAGTAAGAGCCACACCCAATTTCTGCTTGGGAGGCAGCTTCAGCTTTTGCACCTCGCGAAAAGGCAGCAACAGAATGAGCAAATCGGTAACCACATTGGGGATCTGTATGCCATAGTAAAAGGGCACCAAATCGATGCACTTGCCGTACTTGAGCCAAGGATTCCACACCTTGTGAATGGGAGTGCAGATGAAAATACCAGTGAACACAACCGCAGTGCACCACATGATCATGATAGCGATGAGGAATGAAGTCATGAGTTTGAATTCGTGATTTTTGGGGAAGAGACGGCGATATTCGTAGAGGATGGACAGTTTGGTGAAGGTGATGCAGAGCGGGTACTGGACGAGACCCGCGTACTGGATTTGCATAAACTCGACGATGTCGGGGATGCTGACTGTCTCGATATGGCGACCAATGCCGTGCTCGATGAGCAAACAGCCACTGATGCCGAGACCGATGTTGAAGAACTGCGATCCGGTCAGCAGATTGCGCAAAGTGGATCATGTCCATTGACTTACCCAGGCGATGACGATCAACCAGTCGTCAAAGTGAAGACGAATGCGTAGGACATGTCTGGCGAGCAGACGCAAAGCGAGGAAGATGGTGGGGAGGATAATGGCAACCGCAGTAGCAACGATGAGTTGGGAGGCGCGGTCGCCATGAAACGCGCGCGGATCAGTAGCAGCAGGCGTCGACATGGTGTAAGTAAGAAAGCTGTTATGATGTGGTCGATGCGAGTGCGCCGAGACAGGGATTACACAACGAAGCTCGAAATAAATTGCAGTTGGAAAAGCGGGATTCGTGGTAAGTGAAGCTCTTCGAGAACCAAGCTTTACTTTCAGAGCGGAATTCCTGATTCGATCGATCCCCAAGTAGGCACAGAGCAGTTCCTGAGCTGTCAAAATGCATAGCACTTTGTGGTTCTAGGTTGTGTCAGGAGAGAGCTCATATAAACGACGACTGTCAGTGGACGCTCTTTGTTGCGAGAGACCATTGTGTATTTTGATAGCTACATGCCCGATGGTCTCACGTTGTGAGATTCAGCAGCTCTTAAGGACTCCCAACTCGATACAGAGTGATTTTGAGCTCTCCAAATGCACAATAGAGTTAGGGACAGCAGTGTATCCAAAGAGAGCCTGTGTTTGGATCCCTTGGTATTTCGAGACATTGATGCTTTCCCTGTACTAAAGAATGTACTTTAACAGCTGTGCAGATGCACAACAATATTGAAAATCAGGCCAATCTTCAGTGAAAGACACTGCCTTGATGGGGTCTCCTTGGACGCAGCTCAGACCTGAGAACAATCGTGCATTTCGACGGCTTGTTGTTCTGCTCGATGCTGACATGGGAGGGGGGCGAGATGACAGGTCGTAACGGAGTCTGACGTCTAGTCCGCTAGCTGCACTGAAGCGTTTCCTGCCGCCGTCAAAATTGCTGCAGTATAGCGGTCGGGCCCAGGTGTTGGCTGTCTTCAGGAGGAGTTGGGGAGTCACTGAGCAGAAATCGGCCAATCTTTAGCTACTATTTCGGCGATAACAAGATCCCAGACATTTTCAGAGGGAACCAAGTCGCTATGCAGCGCGTTTCCAGACGCAAGACCGTCTGTATCCTCTTCCTAGACCGGAAAACAGTGACTCATCAGTATACAGTGAATTGAGAGCAGAAGATTCATTCTTTTTCTCGGGCCTCAAGCATAGCAAGGACTTCTGGGTTCCCAGGCTTGTAGAAGTGCGATTTCCCTTTGGCTTCCATCGGTACGATTCTGGACCACTTCAATTTCGCAAAACAAGATGGGCAATCATACAGCACAGCTTCAGGTTCTGAGATGATGTGTTTTCTTTGGAACCCTGTCAAAGGCATAGTCAGTATGGCTTGCAAGACCAGTCATAGATTTTGAACGCTGGAGTCAACATACAGAGCTTGCCACCATTGATTCTCGTCTTGGCACAAGTTGCGCAGGTTCGTTCAACTTTTTCGGCATGGAAAATGGGTGTGTAGTGTTTCCAGACGCAGTGGTCGAGCTTCTGCTTATGCCTATAAAACCAGTCACGAAGACCTGCGTAGAACTTCTGTTGGGGATCGGAATATCGCTTCTTTGAGTATGCTCTCTGATAGACGCGATACTGCTCGTGGAGAGCATCATCTGCCAGTTTTCGCTCAGATGCCTTTTTGCCGCTCGGGTAACCCCATCTTCTGTGCCACTCCAGACCTTGTGATGCTCTCCATTTTTTGATCTGCTGCAACCTATGCTCGCGGAATGCAGGATCACTCTGGTATCTCTCACGATGACGTTGATTCACTTCTTCTTTGTTTTTTGCGTTGTATCGTGAATTAGCATCAATTCTTCTTTGCCGGTACTCTGGATCATCTCGATAGCGAAGTCGTTGCTTCTCTCGCTTAGCATCATCTAATGAAGTTTGATGAGCAGCACGAGAGGAGAGAGCTCTTGCATAAGACGAGAGGGAGGGGGTATAACTTTTAGAACCCAACGGCCGCAGGGCTCTCCACCAAGCAAAGAGAGAAGGCATCATATCTCGAGACGGGAGGATGTCGTAGAGTGTACTCAACCACGATGCGGAAGACAACGCGGAAGGAAAGCGCGATGCATGTGAACGCCAAGACCAGCCATCGTCATTACCTATTTTGTTTCCGTCCATCTGATAAGTTCATGTCTAGTAAACAACCGGACCACGAAACAAGATATAGAGCAAGATGAACGACCTTGTGGAATTTCTACGTACACATGAGGAGGCATTCCGTAGGTATATGCTCCTGTCAACCCACCTTGTGCCAAACAGAACACCGCTGATGTCAATACCAGTCGCAACCGCCTTCAATCTCTCTACTCGGACTTTCGCCTACAAAAGACGTCAAACCCAGATGGATACCAAGCCAACTCTCGAGCGTGGTTGCGCGCTTTGACTGCTGCCGCACGCGCTGGCCGGTTACCACCCGCCTCAACAACAACCGGACAACCAAGTCACGTCGTCTTCGGGAGCGGCGAGGACTTGTCACGCGCCTTGAACTCTCAGCAATGGGGTCGCCCGCTAGCCCTCGGTGCTGTTATACAAGATGCTGTCGAAGGACGCGAGTTCATTCCTCTGGATGATTTTCTGAATGCGACCAAGAGTGTTTATGCAAAGAGCTGGATCCCTTCACCATGGCAGGTCGTCAGTTGGGGTCTCAAGCAGGTTGGCGTTGCCTCGCTGTTTGGCGCGTCCGACAAATTGTCAGTCGGAAATCTGGTTGTCATGGCCAATGTTGAGGTACCACCCTAACACTCTCGTCCCGGAGCACACACTAACACCAGTACAACAGGAAGCAGCGAATGCCATCATAGCAAAGGCGTCCCAGCTCGATCAGTCAACGACCTCCCTTATCTTCTCTCGCTCTCTTTTCGAGTCAGAGTTCGCCTATGCCCTTGACCCGACAAAACATCCCGGGGCTGCCTTGAGCACTACCGACTTTGACATCCTGCTCCGCTACCTGTCTCGCGACAAACCCTACCTCTCGTTCACATCCTCAACAATCAAATTGAAATCTGCCTCCGAGGCTGCGCCTCAACCCATCACCCAACAAGACACCGATATCGCAAACCTACGTACCTTGATCAAGGCCCTGGAAACACAAGTCTCGGCCCTTACAGACAGAATCACAACCCTCGGTATATCAGCCCGCGAGGCTGTGGCCGCGAAACGCACCATTCAAGCCAAATCTGCCTTACGCAGCAAGAAGCTTGCAGAAACCACTCTACACACACGCAATGCTACGTTATCACAACTGGAGGAAACATTTACTGCCATTCAAACTGCTGCAGATCAAGTCGCAATAGTATCTGCCATGTCTGCTTCTGCAAAGGTACTGAAGAGTTTACATGCAGAGGTTGGTGGTACAGAGGGTGTAGAGGAAGTTGTTGATCGTTTGAGGGATGAGATGGAGAATGTCGATGAGGTTGGGCGTATCATCAACGAGACCAATACCTCAAAGGTGGATGAGGAAGACGTCGATGAAGAATTCGCGACCATGGAAAGGGTTGAAAGAGAGAAGAGGGAACAAGAAGAAGCGGCCAAAACAGCAGCAAGACTGGCAGCATTGGAAGGATTGGAGAAAGAGAGGAAAGAGAAGGAGGTGGTACAGAAGGAAGAGCCGCAGAGAGAGATGCAACCAGAAGCTGCATAGGTCACTTCGAGAGTCTAACGAATTCACGATTATTGTCTATATGGCTTGCCAGGCCGATGACCGAGTACCTCTGAGTCGAATCCAGATCGACTTGAAGGCATTTTTCCAAGCCGTCAAAATGCACAGTCGTGTTCAGATTACAGCTGTGATCCAGAGTGAGCCCTTCGAAGTGCTCGCTCTCCGTGGACTTGGGCCTAGTTCTCAACGCTATTGTGCATTTTCATAGATACACGACTACGAGTTTGGATATAGAGACACGATTTATAGGGCACATCCTCAACCTAGTTGTAGAGATGTACCCAATAAGTTTAAGAGTTCTGCTTTTGCCTAATAATGTATGCAGACGGAAAACTGTAAAAATGTAGAGTACTGCTTTCCATCTATGGAGGACATCTGCAGAGTGTGAGTTTCGATCTTGACTCGTTCCGGAATAGTTATATTCTCAAAGCAAACGTATCTGCATGATATGTAAGCTCTGGAATTTTGGAATAGACGATCAAGCTCCTCTAGCTCGTCTAGAAGGTATAATACTTCAAACAGCTTATCGAACTACTCGACTACGAGTACGTGGGTAGTTTTGTATTGGTCAATCATGAACCACAGCGAACAGGGTTCTATGATTGACAGCCTCACTTACTCTACCATCTTAACAGGATCATGGATTGACAGGACGAGCATGATATCATGATTGGGCGTCTGGCGCAGTGGTAGCGCGTCTGCTTTGCATGCTGAAGGTCTAGGGTTCGATCCCCTAGTCGTCCAAACCTTTTGCCCTTTTTCTCCATTTTCTCCAACAACTTGTTTTCCAAAGCGGGGGGAATTGCTTGAAAGATCTTGTTTTGCTTCCATCGTGTGCGAAGATACGGTGGTCCTATCTAAGTAGACATGATGTATACAACAAGCTCTCAAGATAATGCATAGAGGCGTGGCTGAGTCAATGTGCTTCTAAGAGTTCTGCTTGCTTTCACATCATATCGTGCGTTTCTACAACTACAATTAAGCGTGTGGTGAAGCAATGGTGGCAGACAAGTGGTACATTGACCTTTTATTCGCTTTTGTTCCTTATTGTTCCAATCATTTGCTAATTTTTGTTTCCTTTTCGTCTTTTGAGAAACATCTACTTCTTGCGTTGTCTGACTTTGCTTCTGGTAGATGTGGCAGGAGCAGAAACAACTTCCTCTTCCTCTTCCTGATCTTGGTCTTCGTTGTCTTCGACATCTTGATCTTCAGCCATCTTCTCAGCTCCTTGGACTTCTTGCATTTCCTTCCCTCCTTCGGTGACAGTGGACTCTGAGGCAATCTCCCTAATCATTGCTTTGGCTTCTGACTCTTGTCCATTGAGAGCATGACATTCCTTGCATCTCCATGTGCCCAAATCTTCCAGGGATCGTGTTCCGGGAGGAGCTTGACCATTCACCAAGCGGCACTTGCGACACAACAGCACAATGCGGTTCTTTGGTAGAGTTTCGTCGTCGCCAAGGACAACATCCAGGATTCTGTCGTACCAACGCGAACCGGACGAAGAGTATGGGTTTTGGTCGCGTGGGGTGGGTGCTGTGAAAGCATTTGGAGCAAACTCGGCTTGTGGTTCGCGTTGGGGTTGTTGAGGTTGCGGAGGAAGTGGTTGAAATTGAGCGGCTTGCTGTTGGGGAAGAGTCATAGGTTGGAAAGAAGGAGGAAGTTGGCGACCTGGAATGTTGGCGGTAGGTGGAGGAGGTAAACCAGTCCGCTTGACAGGCACGGATTGCTGCTTCTTGGTGGGAGTATCTTGTCCTTGTCTCGGCCTCTGCTGAGGAGACTTTGTGGGAGTGGATCCGCCATACTTGTCGAGTAACTGCTGGGTGGTGTTGTACTTTGTGGCTTCCTTGAGCTTGGAGATGGCGTCGTCGCGTTGTTTATTCAGGTGATTGAGATATGACTGGGATGAAGCGAGGCGGTAGTTGAAGTATGCGTCAAGGCCAGTTCTGACAGCATAGATGAGGAGGGGTGATGCGGCTAGACCAGTGTACTCGACAGCAGTGCAATTGGGTAAGCCGGTGACCAGAATGAGGATGGTGGCAGCGAGGAGGTAGGCGAAAGTAGTATAAAGAGTCCATAGCACTTTGTAGCGACGTTGTTGCTGATGTAGACGGTCGTTGCGAGCGCTCTCTTTATTGATCTTGGACGAGAGGGAAGACAGCAGCTTTTCGAATGATGCTGCCGACGTAGCGTCGTGACCCTAGACTTGGTGTTAGTGAGATTTGATGAGTGTTGAAGAAAACAAGATGCGCACCTTGAAGGGCCAGAATGAAACCATTTCTGCTACGTGAAATGCATGAACATGAGGCAGAACAGGCACATGCAAAGAGAAGAAAGATGAACGTGTCGCGACAAGGTCCAATGACGTTTGACTCCACACGCGTCGCACCTTCCACCACCGAAAGCCCTAACCTTACTTAAGGAAGGTCCATCACAAGCCGAAGGTCAAGGGGACAAGGCCGAGCTTCCGATACCCGGCCCATCAACGTGTTCTGTCCAACAAACAATATTTCCCTTTTCTTCTTTAGTATTGTTTTCTAGGTATGCTGCCTGTCATATCATAGGCACATCATCATGTTTCAAGTAAGCCTGCGACATGTTCGTACCATCAACATTCTCCTGACAATCACCTTCAGCGCCTCAAAGGCAACCTGGACTCCTTCCTCGACTCCAAAATCGCTGAGGAACAAGCCCGCCAAAGAGGTCAGCCCGGCACATCAGCTCCTGTAAAGCGAACTCCTTCTTCCGCTGCGAGAAGAGGTGTATCCCGTACCGAATCGCCAAACCGTCCAGCCAACCGAGCTCGCGCCGACTCGAATCGTGCCATTCCTGCCAAAGGTCCTGATCCAAGCGAGTTCGTCATTGACGATGATGAAGCCCCTACTCGCACTGCCACTCCTAATCCGCAAGTGACCGAAGCATCGAATCCTTCCTCTGACTCGCAATCCACCTTGGTCAACGAAAAGGAACCTGCCCAAATCGATGCGCCTCCTTCAGAAAAGTCACAGGATTCAGGAAAGCAACCAGACGAACTCCCCCAAGATGTCCGTCAAAAGCTGCGCAAACTCGAAAAGCTAGAGTCGCGCTACACCGAACTTCTCCGTTCCTACCGCATTGCTCATGCAAGGGTCACTGCCATTGAGCCTTTTGAGGCCGCTCTTCGTGAAAACACCCCTCTTACCTCCATTGCCGATCCCTCTGCTCTGGTCGAATACTTGATGCAACTCAACTTGAAAGGTGATATGGTCATGGAAGAGTACAAGAAGGTTACCGGAGAAAAGGACGAGATCAAGCGGAAACTTGACGATGCTGAAAAACGAGCTAAAGAGGCATACGACGAGGCCGCAGGGTTGAGAAAAGAGAGGGATGAGAAGAACAAGTCTACTTCTGGATCAGATCCGCTAGGCGCCAACACACTATCTGTCGACGACAAGGATGTAAAATCTACCAGAAAGAGCGAGGATTTCTTTTCTTATGAGGAAGAGGCTCCACGTTTGCAGGAGGAGTTGGATCAAAAGACACGCCAAGTTGACGACCTTAACGAAAAGATCACGTCTCTCGAAACCGACCTCAAGACTGCCCAAGATTCTGAAAAGACAGCCCGTGAGGAACTTGACAAGGCGACTCAGGATCGCTCGAGCGCAAAGGAGACTCAGGAACAATCGAAGTCCGACTCAGAGAACAAGATCGCCGACTTGGAGAAGCAAAAATCTGCTCTGGAAAAGCAGAAGACCGATTCTGAGCAGAAGGCATCTGAGCTAGAGAAACAAAAGTCTGATCTGGAAAAGAAGTTCAAGGATTCTGAGAGTGCGATTGAGAAGATTAAAACACAGCTGGATCAGATTAACCACATCTCAGCTTCTGAAAAGGAACCACTGGAGTCACGCATCAAATCCCTTAGTGAGAAACTCAACAAAGCGACGTCAGACCTTGAAACAGCCAATGACCAGACCGAGGATGCAAAGGCGAAGGCCGCTTCTGCACAGGACGCTCTTATCAAGCTCGAAAAGGAGAACAAGGAAAAAGCCAGTCAGGATAGCAGCAACAAGAAGTCAAGCGATGCCGACAAGAAGCGATTGGAAACTCTTGACAACTTGGTCAAGACGTTGAAGTCACAACTCACTGAAGCCGAGTCAAGTAAAAACTCATTGCAGAAGGATGTAGATGGATTGCGTGTCGATTTGGAAAAGCGTGAAGCCGACTTGAAGGCTGCTACCGAGACCGCTTCTGTAGCTTCTGCGCCGGACGCGTCATTGAACGAGCTTCGAGGACAATTAAAGGCTGCCGAGAGGGAACGTGATGATGCTTATCAGATGATCCTGGCATGTGGCCATTGCAAGACTTCTGAGCCAGAGCCACCTACAGTTGTCGAGTCCGAGCCTGCTTCTGCTGCTGCGACTGAGTCGGCTACTCCTACGCAAACTGCGGACGGCGGAGCTGCTAAAAAGAAGAATAAGAACAAGAAAAAGAAGAAGGGCGGTGCTGCTGTGAACAAGCCTGTTGCAGAGACATCAGAGAATGTTCCGCCGTCATCTGCGCCTTCTCCAAAGCCTGAGGAGCAGTCGACATCTGTTCCGCAAGAGTCTGTCCTGTCTCCTGAGCAATTGGCCGCTGCAAGAGCACATATCACCAACTCTCTCAGCCACTTAGCTCCAAGAGGTGGTCAATCCGAGGATCACGACCAGAAGATCAAGGAGTTGCATACTGTCATTGAGCAGAAAGACGGCGAGATCAGAGACCTCACAGCGCAAATCGAGAAGAAGGAGGCAGCTATCGACAGACTTGATGCTAAGCTTAAGGGCGAGGATGATCTCAAGGAAGAGATCGATGACCTCAGAGAACAGCTCAAGGATATCGGCAATCAGCTGTGTGGTGCGAAGGATCAAATCAAGACTTTGAAGACCCAGAAGGACTCGGAATCTGGCGAGCGTGCAGAAGAGATGAAGCAGCTTGAAGACAGGTGCAAAACTCTGCAAAAGAAGTGCGATGACCTTCAGTCTGAGATCAAGACAAAGACGGAGGATCATGCAAAGGTTCATAAGGAGTTGAACGAGATCAAGCAAACCTCTGGAGTTTCAAGCAAAGAGCTCGAGGAAAAGCTTGCTACCATCCAGAAGGAAAAGGAGAGTCTGGAGGAAGCCAACAAGAAGCTCAAGACAGAGACTGAGTCGCTCAAGTCGAGTCATGGCGAGTCAAATGAGAGGCACAAGAGCTTGACTGCTGAGTTTGATGAACTCAAGTCCAAGAGCTCATCTTTGCAGACAGACTTGTCTGCCGCTAACGAGTTGGCTCAGACGAGATACAAGGATTTGACAGCGTTAAGAGAGCATCTCAATAAGATTCAGCCTGAGCTTACAACCCTTCGTCAAGAAGCTGCAGAGCTCAAGAAGGCCAAGGAAGAGCTTAGCACAGCCAATAGCTCTCTTCGTAGATTGGAGGCTAAGGAGAAAGACCTACAATCCGAAATCTCCTCTTACAAGGCTCAGACGAAGGACAAGGACGCCGAGATCAAATCTCTGAACGAAAAAGTCAAGCAGAATGCAGAACGCACAGCAACGCTCGAGGAGCAAAGCAACAAGACGCAAAAAGATCTTCAACGAGCGGAAAAGTCACAAAAAGAAGCCATTGATTCTAGAGACAAGCTTCAAAAAGATCTTAGCAAAGCTCAAGAAGAATCTTCGAAACAGCGCGATAAGCTGCAGGGTCTAGAGAAGCAAGTCGCTGCTTTGAACCAGGAGACGTCACGTTTGAAGGAAGAACTTCAACTTAAATCTGCACAGCAAGCATCCGCTCAATCC
Source organism: Aureobasidium sp. Y128-05A (assembly GCA_037042735.1). Taxonomy (NCBI): domain Eukaryota; kingdom Fungi; phylum Ascomycota; class Dothideomycetes; order Dothideales; family Saccotheciaceae; genus Aureobasidium; species Aureobasidium sp. Y128-05A. Next base: position 103,065 of record JAXQKC010000100.1, read on the forward strand.
CTCATGGACAGCATGCAAGATCAAACTCGTGAACTAGCAACTCAAATGAAGGAAGTCAAGGAACGATGCGAGAGTCTTGAGGAGGAACTTGCAGATGCCCATCGTCTTCTCAGTGAACGCAGTAGAGAAGCAGAAACGATGCGTCGTCTGCTCGCTGATGTCGAAGGCCGTGCCGAGTCGCGCGTCAAGGAAATGCGCGAGCGAATGGACGTGGCAATCGAAGAACGCGATCGTGCTGAAGAGGAAGCCGTCACCGTTGGTCGACGACGAGCTCGTGAACTCGAAGATCTGAAACACAAGCTGAGGGACGCGGAAACATCGCTCTCCTCCATCAACGACGAAAAGGAAGAATTTGAGAGAAAGGAGTCACAATGGCGCAAACAGAAGACCGAACTAGAGAGGAAATCTGAAGCTGCCACAGAGGAATTGACCGAAGTCAGAAGTGCAATGACACAACTCCGCGATGCCCTCGACGAACACGAACGCTCATCCCAAGCCCTCGAAAAGGAGAAATTAGACCTTCGCAAATCTCTTTCCGAAACGGAGACACGTCTCAGCGCCTTGCAAAAATCTTCAAAGGTATTGGCAGACGAGATCAAGACCCTCAAAAGCAGATCGGAAAAACCATCTGCCCGATCATCGCTCGAGAGTTCACGTATTGGGTCTCCAATGGGCAGTCGCAATGGCAGTGTAGCTACCACTGGTGGCCCTGATGCCAAAGGCGAAGCTATGGATTACGTGTACTTGAAAAACGTGCTGTTGCAGTTTTTGGAGCAGAAGGATAGGAAGCATCAATTGCAGTTGGTTCCTGTGTTGGGAATGTTGTTGCATTTCGATAAGTAAGTCGTGACCTCATGATTTTTTTAAGCGATGATGACGATGCTAATGTGATGAATAGGAAGGATGAACAGAGATGGGCTAGTGCTATCTCGTCGTTGTAAATGAGGGTAGCATGAGATGCGAAGATTCTTCGACAGGCAAGACCTGTGTTCTACGATCAAGATAGCATAATCCACGTCTTTGTATTACTCGACAATGCCATGGGGCTACCGTCCATATTGTCCACTCCTGCTTTTCCTTGCAGCTTTACAGGATGGTGAATAAGCTATAGAAAGGCACAGCATCATCTGGGTACAGGAGTAGTCCAGAGAGATCGAGTAAGTTTACATCTCTCAGGGGACATGTTTCTGATTCTCGTTGATGTTCTGCATTTCTATGGATATGTTTGATATTGAGTTGCGTTTGGAGAGAGTCAGTACGGGAAAACATCAGGCTGCTGACGGATCTATCAATCTCATTTCTTCTTGCAGTGCTGCAGGATGATAGGTAGGCTATAGAGAGGCACAGTATCATCTGGAGAGAGTTGAGTGTCTAGAGAGAATTGGTGAGTCAAGGTCTTCCAGTTGACAGATTGTTGTTTTCTTGTTTCTATCCTGCATTGTTCTGATTCGAACAGGCAGCAACATTCTGGAACAAGACGATTGTCTTCTGCAGAAAGCGCCTCGGTTTGTTCTGGCCGGACGTTGCTGGACCTCGGATTTAGCAATTGCCTCTTTCGGAAATTCTTAACTCCAGTTACTCTTTCTAAATCTTATACCGGAGTTAGAACGACAATGCATATTTCTTAGAGTTTAGATCTGTGCATTGGTCAGTTCAATCAAACGAATAGCTTACTGAGCCCTGAGTGATTGCATCAGGCCAATCATCGGTGCAACCTTGCACCGTCGGTTTTTGTTTTCGACCATTGTATACCGAGCACAGTTGGAGGGTTTGTCAAGGAAAGAGATGATTCCGCTGGCACCGAGAAGATCCTCGAGGAAGTAGATGCTTCCGTCGGTACCGAGTCCGTTCCTCAAGGAAGTTCACATATCCGACGCAAGATGCTTGGTCCAGGTGAGCCTAACAAGACAAGTCTGATTCCTCATATAAGAACAAGACAACCCGCTTGATCAGGCCTCTTTCATTCCATCGGCACAGTCACCATCTCACTACTAGTTATAACTCAACTCAATCGACCAAAGTAACCATGACTATCCTCCTCACCGGCGGCACAGGAAAGACCTCCTTGCGTCTTGCTTCGCTGCTCAAAGGCGCCAACATCCCCGTCCTCTTGACCTCCCGCCGTGGCCCTTCTGCCGGCTCTATCGCTCCCACCGTTCGCTTCGATTGGGACGACAAGTCCACCTGGAACAACCCCTTCGAGGCCGCTAAGGACATCAAGGCTATCTACCTGCTCAGCGGTGAGGTTGCTGATCCAGCACCCGTCCTCAACGAGTTTATCGACCTGGCAAAGACCAAAGGTGTCAAGAGATTTGTCTTGTGCTCTGGCGGCAACTGTGAAAAAGGCGGACCTTTCCACGGCAAGACTTGGCAGAAGCTCGATGATGAAAAGCTCGAGTATTGTGTTTTGAGACCTAGTTGGTTCATGGGTATGCATTTCCTTTCTTCTGTTGATTTACTGTTGTTTTCTTTTGAGTACCTCTTCCAAATGCTAATGTGTAAATTTGTGTTTTGTAGAAAACCTCTCCGAACCAGGACGCGGCCAATTCGAAACCATCACTCAAGCAAACAAGATCTTTTCTGCCTGTGGCAATGGAAAAATTCCTTGGATCTCTGCAAACGATATTGCGGCTGTTGCTTTCCGCACTCTGACTGATGAAAAGCCACACAACTGTAGTTACCGTATCTTGGGCCCCGAGTCTTTGAGCTATGACGAGGTAAGGCCTTCGATCCCCTTCCTTGCAATACTTGTCAATGGGACATCCCCTTATTTGCTGACGCTTGGATCAGATTGCCGAGAAGCTTAGCAAGCATTTGGGTAGACAGATTACTCATGTCAACTTGTCTCCTGAGCAACGCGCTCAAGGCTTGATGGGTGCTGGGTTGCCTGAGGGCATTGCGCGTTTCCTTACCAGTGTTGAGACCAAGGCTGCCGAGGGAGCAGAGTCATGGACAGGCAATGATGTCGAGGTCGTTACTGGAAAGAAAGCCACCTCTTTCGATGAGTTTGTCGAGATGAACAAGAAAAATTGGCTGTAGAGCCACACGTGTGGCTTTTCTCTGGACGCAATTCTGGGTGTGAGATACATTGCAGCATCTGAGCATGTGATATAACCATAGAAATACAGAACACCAACAGGCATGGAAGCCCTTCCACTAAGCGCTGCTGAGAGTATTTAACAAAGTGAAAGGTTGGCCGGTGACCAGCACCATGATGCAGTACACACTCGACAATCTACGGTATCTAGCAATTAGTCTACTCTCCACGCAAATACTTGTAAACCACCGAAAAGTCTTTACCCTTGTACTTCTCGTTTCCTTCAATCGCAGCATAGATGGAAGCAGCCATGGGACCCAAACGAGGCTCGATACCGAACTGCTGAGCAGCATGCATAGCCAACTTCAGATCCTTGTTCATCAGTGCTGTGCCAAACCCACCAGAATATTCTTTGCTGGCAGGAGCGTCAGGAGAAACACCAGGCACTGGATTGTTGACTTCGCTGGGCCAGCATTTTCCTGTACTCGTATTGATCATGTCTGCCAATGCTGAAGCGTCTAATCCCCATTGCACGCCCATATTCATGGCTTCAGCAGTAGCGATATTGTTAAGAGCTAACAAATAGTTATTCGCGAGTTTGCCTTTCAAGCCAGAAGTTTGGGGTCCGAGGTGGATTACACGTTTGCCCATCAACATCAAGATTTCCGTTGCGCGATCGACCAGTTCTGGTGGTGCGCCAATCATGAAAGTGAGTTTTCCTGCTTGGGCGCCTACGATGCCACCGGACATTGGAGCATCGATGAATTTGCCTTGGCCTGATGAGTGGGCTGCGTTGGCGACGTCTGCAGAAGACATGGGGTCGATGGTTGAGCAGTCGATGAAGAGACGTTCTTGGTGCACGCCATCGCGGAGCAGAGTTGGTGGTTTTAGCATTGACTTGAAGACGTTTTGAACGTGGGATGGTCCTGGAAGTGCCGTAATGACCGTTTCCTGGAGATCTATTAGTTTTCATATCTGACATGCAGTTTAAAGAGTGTTATGGAGAGATTCGGCTGAGTCTTGTGGTACCCAATAGACATGATAGGAAGTTAGAACACAACGTCGACTTACTGATCTTTCGGCGACGTCTCTGACATCTTCTGCAACTTCCACGTTTGAGTTCTCCTTTACGAATCTTGCTGTCGCCTCGCTGTTCACATCATGGATTATGAGATTATCAGAGCTGGGCAATTTGGCTCGTAAGTTCTGAGCCATTCGATAGCCTGTTCGAGGTCAGTCAAAGTAATAAGCAGAAATGTTGTCTTGATCACATACCCATTTGTCCCAGCCCGATAAAGCCATAGGTCGCGTGCCTTTGACTCGAAGTCGAGAAACATCGTTGGAGAGGTGCATCAGCAGCATAAACCTGGCGCCTCAAAGCATTCATCGTGAGTGATCAATTCTGGTCTTAGTTGCAGGTCACGATGAAGTCAAGTTCGTCAAGAACAGCATGTCCTTTTCCTTATCAACACGGGAGATGGTAAAACGCATCATCAATTGTGCCTAGCGAGCCAAAGATCGGCTTTCGGGCAACCGAGGAAGGGAGTAAGGTGCCACGGATATCCGGGGACTGCGGAGACGGGAAAGAGGGGAAAGGGCAATCTGAAGCCTCACCTTTTTGGGTGCCTTGTTCTGGGGCAGTGAGTTCGAATCGGCAGCAGTCGCGAGTCTCCTCGTATGCAGAAGCCTTTTACATGTGTAGCTATAAGGATACTCAGTGTCTTGAAAAAATAGGGCAATGTCCTATAAGCTGCGGAATGCCCGATTGAACAGGGCAGCTATTTGGAGACGCATCCCGACCTCAAAGTATCATGACCCTCTGCAGCTCGAATTGTCGCTACGTGGTTCCTCGCTTCCATGAGGAGTCTTGGGTCATGTCCCTCAACAGCTTGCGATACTTTTGCGCGCAGAAGACATATGTGCGGTGCACTTGTGCATTTCGATATCTGACCTGTACAGACTTTGTGCCTAGAAGCATAGAATTTTTAGCAGAGTTGAATGGATACAATGTCATGACCTCAAATCAATAATGATGTTCGTGTTAATCATCAAGGATAAGGGAAGAGATGTATCAGAGTGTTTGTGGATACCTATTGACAATGTCACTGCCTGGTGTGGCGCATGAGTAAGGCTGAGCGGTCTAGCGTTTCTCGCGTCATCGGTGGGCGTGAGGGCTTTTGACAACGAGGCAACCGCTTTCAGTCAACTTCTACCTCCCTCCCCCTCGCGCAAGCATCGTATCAACAATCTCAGACCAATACCGAACGAACAACATGTGCGGCAGTGATATCTTTTTGGGCTTCTTGGCCATTCTCTTCCCTCCCATTGCTGGTGAGTGACGACCGCAACAACCCCTTCTCCACACGACCCGTGCAGCCACTGGTGCAGCATGGACCAAGCAGGGTGCAACTCCAGACGATACAGTCGCTGATATAGCTTTGCAGTATGGGTCAAGCGCGGCATTTGCTCAGCCGACTCTCTCATCAACATCGCCCTCTGCTGCTTGGGCTTCCTACCCGGTCTGATCCACGCCTGGTACATCATCTCGCGCTATCCTGATCCGACGTACGACGAGCTCGCTCAAGAGCCTGAAGGAGGCCGTGTGACATACTACTATGTTCAACAGAGCCACCGTCCCTCGGTAAGCAGCTCAAGAGGTCCTGGATACGGAACCATCAGCGGCGCCCCCAGCAGTCAACCCGAGGGATCGCAATCCCAGCAGTACCGTCAAGATCAGCAGATGCCTAGTGCATCAAAGCATGATGCTGCAAACCCTCCCACCTACGCCGAGGCTGTCAAGGGCAACAACAAGGTCCAGTCACACGACTAGATTGCCACCACACGCCACGTAACGACGAACGATCTATCAGCAAATCTTTATACCCATAACAATACCCTCGACTTCCTCATCTGAGGAGACTGCGATACATTTCATGTACTTTGTTCAATTGCTTCTGTTCTTTAACTTGGATTTGGTTCAGTGTCGCGTGAGAAGCGACGAGCGAAATGGAAACGGATGTTTATGTTATATTATGTTCAATAAACGCTTCTTAAGTCGACCACACTTTATCTGTACTTTCCAACTCGTGTGTGCTCGGCGCATCTTTGAAGGCTTCATCCTGATCACTTCCATCCAAGGGAGCATCTGGCTCATCGGCAAATGGAGTGGTCTCTAAATTGTCTGTAGCAAGCACAGTTGGTTCAGCACCAGCAGTACCCGCATCACCCGTCTCTTTGCCTTCTTCTCTTCTTCCGATAATGACACTTCCAGCGACCAACATGGCGGCTCCGAGCAACCAGAGTCCAGGCAAAGTTTCGGAGAAGATCAAGACGCCCAAGATGGCGGTGATCATGAAGTTGGCAGATGTGTTGATGACACTGACTCTTGTCGTACTCGAAGCGAGGGTGAGGGCGCGCGTAAAGAGTCCCCACATGACTCCATTGAAGACGAGGTTTAGAACGAAGAAGAGCTGGGCAGGAAGTCAGGACTCCTGGAAGACATATTCGGTCGTGATCTGAGATAGGGACATACACCACGGACTAGGAACTCAAAGAACTTGTTTGGGCCTGACAAGCCAAAGATGTGAGACAAGGACTCAGCCCATGCTGTGGTCAGGTGTGTTGTAGTGCTGTAGGGGTGAGTAAGGATTAGGATGCGATGGAACTTTGTATCTCTCACAGCTTGGCAAATACGCCATTCAGAGCAGCACAAGCTCCACTCGCAATTGCAAAGAGCAACCACTTGGGAGTAGACGTCGACATGATTGATACGCGATAGCCTCGAGGACGAATATGGTTAATCTGATGTCGCGGAACCTTGATGATGCCAAGGCTGCGGCTCACGGAGCAGGACGACGGAGATTACCGCAGGCGCATCATTGTAGGTTGCCCGAAGCGTCACCTCCAACCTTGACTGACCAGACTGGAGGATATCAAGTATTCAACGACTACGACGACGCCTGCGCAGTCCTTGATCAATCAACATGGGCGGTCTCACATACGGCCTCTATGGCGCATCCACTGCCCTGACCGTCATCGGACTTTGTACGCTCTTATCCACCAAATGCAACACCTCTTGTAGATCCAAAGCTAATAACACGCCTTAGATATGCTCTTCAATGGAGAGGGTGAAGCTTTCAACGTACGCAAATGAGTCGACATCCATCGCTTCGCTTTCCAACACGCGTCTGACACTCCTCTCAGGTTGGAGACTTCCTTCTCAGCATCTCGCCTCACGCATGGGCTAGCACAGGTATCGGCCTCTGCATCGGTCTCTCGGTCGTCGGAGCTGCATGGTCAGTACACAAAACACAATGGAAAGAGCGGAATTCTGAGACAGGACAAACAGGGGTATCTTCATCACTGGTGCCTCAATCCTCGGTGGTGGTGTCAAGGCTCCCAGGATACGAACCAAGAACTTGATCTCCATCATTTTCTGCGAAGTCGTCGCCATCTACGGTGTCATCATGTCCATTGTTTTCTCGGCAAAAATGGCCTCGGTCGGTCCTGACGCCGCAAGATCTGGCAGCAACTACTACACTGGTTTCGCCTTGTTCTGGTCTGGTCTTTTGGTCGGTGCTTGCAACTTGGTCTGCGGTGTTTCTGTTGGCATCAACGGTAGTAGTGCTGCCCTTGCTGATGCTGCTGACCCCAGCTTGTACGTTGTATCTTACGTCACAAGAATATTGTCTTATGCATACTGACTTTACATTACAGGTTCGTCAAGATTCTCGTCATTGAGATTTTCAGTTCCGTCCTCGGACTCTTCGGTCTCATTATTGGTCTTCTACTCTCTGGTCCCGCTGCCGACTTTGCCTAAGTGATGACAGCCCGGATGCTGTTCGTCGGACCAATGAAAGAAGAGTTGTAATATGAGCGACACGCACAATGAGAAGAGAGCGGTTCGTCAAGACTGCTTTCATAAAGTGTGTTGCGACCAAGTCAGATCAGCATTAGTATGGCGTCCGGAGCGAAGAAATCAGGGAGCCATGTCGTTTTTGGAAGCATCTGAATTGTGGAACATGACCACCCGTGTATAGACCTTTGTATAGCAAAATGAAATCTTTTACCACAGCATAATTCTATTTTGTCATGCTATATCAAGGCAAAATCAGTCTATACGAATCATTTATTTGCTGCAGAAGAAACCTTGCATATCTGAGTAATCCACTTCTTGCTGTTCTTGACGACGGCGACAACTCCACGATCCGGTCCCGCTTCCCGCAACCTCGACTTCACACCATCCAATTCCAATAACCCCATCGAATATTCATAGACAATGGCCGGCCCACAACCCAAATTGACAGCAGCAATTCTGATCATCTCAGAAACAGCGTCCAAAGATCCATCAACAGATAAATGCATCCCCGCCCTTTCTCAAGTCTTTACCGATCTCGGATCCTCTAATTGGGCCATCTCAACCACGACAATCATCCCAGACTCCATCCCTGCAATTCAAAACGCCGTTCTCAAAGCTTGTGATGAAGGTATCAATTTGATTCTTACCTCTGGAGGCACGGGGTTTGCGGTCAAAGATGTGACTCCTGAAGCTGTGGGTCCATTGATCGAGAAACAAGCTCCGGGGTTGGTGCATGGAATGCTTGCTAGCAGTTTACAAGTTACGCCTTTTGCGGTGATGAGTAGACCTGTTGCGGGTGTTAGGGGAAGCAGTTTGATTATCACTCTGCCGGGGAGTCCTAAGGGTGCAAAGGAGAATTTAGAGGCGGTGTTTAAGTTGTTGAGTCATGCTTGTTTGCAGGCTAGTGGTGGAGATTCGAGACAGATGCATCAGGGTGGTGTTAAGAAGTTGGAGAAGGAGGCGGGAGTTGGTGGTGGTGAGAAGGTTGGTGGACATGGACATGGACATCATGGTCACAGTCATGGTCATGGTCATGGATGTGGACGCGATCATGGCCATGGAGGTCATCATGGTCCCAAGGCTCACACTGCACCCGAAGATCGACCACAGCAGTCTAACGATCCTTCTCAAGGACCTAGCAGGAGATACAGACATTCGCCATACCCTATGCTTTCGGTCGCCGATGCTTTACAACAGATTGATCTGCACACGCCCTCACCCACCATCATCACACTCCCAGTCAACGAATCTCTGGTCGGCCATGTACTAGCCCAGGACGTCTCAGCACCAGAATCCGTACCTGCCTTCCGCGCCAGCATCGTAGATGGCTACGCCGTGATCGCCGGTCCGAATGCTCCCAACACTAAAGGAACTTTCCTTGTTGCCATGATCTCTCACGCTCAAGCTGGAGAACACCAACAACTCCAACCAGGACAAATCGCACGAATCACCACTGGAGCTCCTCTTCCTCCTGGCGCCACCAGTGTCGTCATGGTCGAAGACACCGTCTTAGTTTCCAAAACCGATGACGGCACAGAAGAAAAAGAAGTCGAGATTCTGACTTCTGAAATCGAGGTTGGAGAGAATGTCAGAGAAGTAGGTTCGGACGTCCAATCTGGCGATGTTATTATGCAAAAAGGCGAAGGTATCTCTGCTATCGGTGGAGAGTTTGGATTACTGGCTTCGGTGGGCGTCAAGCAAGTTTCTGTGTACAAGAAACCTGTTGTAGGCGTCTTGAGCACAGGCGACGAAATCGTAAACCATGATCGCGAGGGAGAGCTCAAGCGAGGAGAAGTCAGAGACACTAATCGTCCTACCCTGCTAACCGCCATCCGCGGCTCAGGCTTCGAAGCCGTAGACTTGGGCATTGTTTCCGACAAGTAAGTCCATTTCCTCTCTCCACTACCCACGAAATCAGGCAACTAACAAGAGAAAAACATAGACCTGGAGCTCTAGAACAAACCCTCCGTGACGCAACCCGCAAAGTCGACGTAATCATCACCTCGGGCGGCGTCAGCATGGGCGAACTCGACCTCCTAAAACCAACCCTCGAACGCCAACTCGGCGGCTCCATCCACTTCGGCCGTGTAGCCATGAAACCCGGTAAACCCACCACCTTCGCCACCATCCCCGTAAAAGCCAACGACGGCTCCCGCATCGACAAAGTCGTCTTTTCCCTACCAGGAAACCCTGCTTCTTGCGTAGTCACCTACCACCTTTTCGTGCTTCCGGCTCTGCACAAAATGGCTGGTGTGGAACCTAAAGGTTGTGCCAAGGTTAAGGTGTCACTTGATGGTGATGTCAAGTTGGATAAGCAGAGAGATGAGTTTCACCGTGCTGTGGTCAAAGCTGGGGATGATGGCTTGTTGCATGCTGTTTCTACTGGCGGACAACGAAGTTCGAGGATTGGAAGTTTCAAGGGTGCGAATGCTTTGTTGTGTTTACCTGCTGGCGAGGGGGTTATTGAGAAAGGAGAAATGGTTGAGGCGTTGTTGATGGGGAAGTTGATAGGCGATGTTTGAGAGAAGTGTTGTGAGCTCCTAGTTAAGCCGATTGCCACTCGGAATATGTGTATATCTAGTCTACGTTTCATTCCGGAAATGCACAATGGCATTGGTATCACACATTTCCAGGGAGACCCTGTTGCTGTGTAGGTCTCGTCCAATAAACCTCTATGCATTTCAAAGCAATGCAATCCAAGACGTGTTTATTCAGAGTCAAAATTAATCATCACTTATACATCACTCTGCTTTTGTGGGCCTAGACTCGACTCACCGCTGATTTTCCCAGATCCTGCTCCAAACGACTGTCGTTAGATACTTGTAATCCATTCTATACAGGAAGTAATCGTTTCCCAAAAAGCCAACAGCGAAGCGAAACTCGAGTAGATCGGACATCATCCGGCAAAAGGCAATGCAAAACGTACAGCAGCAGGGATTCCCACGTGGTCACCCACCGTAGTACTAATCTGCCGTTCAACTGCTTATGTATGGCAGAGCGGACGGGATGCCCAGTTTTCAGCTGACTGTGGCCGTACGTGATGGATACGCTAACCTAGTACAATATGTCTTATCAATCATTGATATGAAACTGATCAAGTATAGGTGACAGCGCAATTCTGAGTTCAGGTGCCTAAGAAGATTTGTTTCGGAACGAAAATCGAGAAGAGAAAAAGAAGGCGCGAACCTCTCTGCGACCAACATCGCTTTGCTCTATAGCTACGACTACATTTTGCAGCTAGTTTCTGGTTCGTGTGGTCATATTATTATGTACTATAGCCAGTATGTGCTAGTATCTACCATAAACATCGTGATAACATTGGTATAGATCAGGACAACTGCCAAAGAATACGATCAGTCAGTGTCTTGACCAGAGTTTAGAAAGTACTTACTATATTGGATCTTGACCGAATATGATATGCCAGATATATTCGAAGACACGGCCACTTGTAGGATCGTCTAGTTGTGTTTCGTGCAACCATTTCAGCGCATCCACGTAAAACTCCAGAGGCCGCTTGTGAACTTGATCTCGCGAAACCGCAAATTGAGCACAGCATGGAGTTGCTATAACGTTTGGCACGTCGTTGTTACCAAATAGCTGTTCCCATACGACCGCGATTGCGTGTTCTGCCCTTCGATCTTCTTCATCATGATATTCGTGAAAGGGTCGGATTCCGTCCGGACAGCCTGGAGAGGCGATGCAACGAAGGTTAGCATAGCCGTTCCTTTGTACGAAATCGATGTTCAGGGACAATAAGCTTTTGACGTTTGAGTGATCGTCTGCATCTGTATGCCATGCTCGCGGGTAGCCATCTTCGTGAGGATGTACAAATGCAATAGTCGAAGGAAGCTTTTCGTAATTCTCCACAAGGTAAGTAAGATAGACGTTGGCCTCGCGTCCTTTATTTCTTGTAGTGTGCAAAGGCCAAGTGTCGTTGTCGACCGAATATACAGCATTCTGCCATCTGTGGTTGTCGTCAGCTCTCGTCGCACGTGAAAGACCAAGCCGCTGAGAAAACCGACGTCGGAAGCTTCTCCACCCAAGATGTATCTTCGCTGTTGGTTTTGCCCATCACAACAATCTGGTCCAGGAAGATCGAGCTGCTTGTACTTGATGTCTCAATCTCGGTAGCTGAGGCCTGGTTCTGAGCAGTCGCAGTCGCTTGAACGTGCCCGTCGTCCAGTGCAGATGATGAAGGCAGTTCTATGGTCTCGTTGACTTTCATTGACGCGTCTTGCCCGGCATCAGCGAGCGACATGATGTCTGACCCATGGAAGGCTTCCGCAATTGGCAAGTGGTACAAGTAAGTCTTGATCAAGAAGAAGCCTGCTAGAATGAATATGGCAGAAAAGACTCGAGTCGCTGCTCTCATGATGGCCGTACGCTGGGCGGTGTTGCAGAAATGCAGATTGCTCTGTCTGAAAGCCATATATTCGGCCACCTACCCATCATCAAGAGCCCGGCCTCGCGAGAGCGCTGTAGTTTCCGTCCGCACTCTCGAGGCGTGCTGCATGGCTGCGGCACGTAAAAGACGATCTTTGATTCTATTGGTGCTGATATATTGAGCCAACCTGTAACCACCCCACATCGGCGGCTACGCGATATCTGGGCCCATGAGCGGGATTTTCAACAACAACTTACCACTTCAAGAACTCGTGCATCGCTCTGAACGACAATTCTCGCATCCTGTTGTCAGCCAGACTTCAAGAGCTACTTCTGGCTTGTGCAGTCGACCTCGTGCTCCACCATTCAACCATAACATCTCTGCGCCGTTCGAAATTGGTTAATTACGCACTGGTTGATAGACCTATCCAAAGTCACGGTTCGATCAAGTCGCTTGTTGGTGCATACAATACATTTACGTGATGCGCCCAAGGCTACAATCAATTGTGACGCTCGCCTGGGATTTTTTATGTTGGGGCCTATCGTGATCGAGTCTGCCTTCGCATCGACTATTCTCTATGAACGGTCCTCGGATTTGGTAACCCTCTGAGCATCTCATTAGTTGCGATGACCTACAAGGAGTCTACGGAAATTCTGTGATTCCTCCAGCTGCGACCAGACTAATCTGGACACAAAAATAACCGCTGGCGTAAATTAAGGAATCATCCTTTGCCTTTGACGAGTTTCTTCTAGATGGACCAACTCTCGACACATCACCTCGTCCGCGCTTACAGCAGATACGCGTTTCAAGTTCATGTACCGCTCCGGCAAATCAGCGAACTTCTGCTTGGTGATTTGGCCCAGATTCTGCATAGACCGTACTCTTTTGGTTACCGAGCATGGCGTGTTCCAGCCGCGCATGCACAAGTAATAGCGCCAAAGGTCACACCATCGAACGGTGGACATACCCGGTAGCCGCGAAGGATCATTTCATCTTTATCTGTGCTTGCAATTTACCCTCCTTGATGGCACATTCTTATCGTCGTGCGCAGCGACAGGCCAAATTCGATCGCGTCGCTTCTGGAACAAAGCCTAAGTACTCGTCAACCCACCTACATCGTCCAGGATCTTTCGATCAGACGTTCAGCAGACGACATCAGATATTCACAAATGCTACCATTGTGTTACTCGCAAGGAGCATCCTTGTCCCTTGCATTGCTTTACGCATGTCTCTCCATGTCCTCGATGGTCAGCGCGGAGAACTGTGGGAAGCCGTTTGCGATGCCGGTCACAAACGTACCTCTCGCGAATGGGACACACATGCGCGGAGTCCAGATTGGAGTCGGATCAGCTGATCAAATTCTGGCTATGGTACCATCTCTGTGCGTCAAGTCGAACTTCGTAAGATGTCTTACTGACAAGCAACAGTGTATCGAACAATACGCTCGTCTATGATGACCAAGGACAATGCGGTAAGAGCTTGAGTCAGGCCGAATGCTCAACTTACCGAGGTGGACTCTTTGACACAAGCAACTCGACGAGTTATGAAGCTGCATCAAGCATGAGCGCATCTGGAGCTGATCCTTCTGATACTTTTGTCAATGCCACTTCAGACCTCTGGTCTACTGACAGGTTTCAATTTACGCCAAACATCTCTTGCAAGCTGACCTTCGGCATTCGACGTGTCAGCGGTTGAGAATACCTCACTCAGCATATACTGGGCCTTGGAGCCAATTCCACTCTTTTGAGTACGCTCAAGGAGGCTGGCATCATCGCATCTCGGTCTTGGTCGATGTACTGGGGCAATTCTGGAGCACCGGAGACGCAAAACGATGGAATCTTCGTTTTCGGAGGATTTGATGACACCAAAACCACTGGGAAGAATTACACGTTTCCACTTACTTACGACAGTAATTGTCCCTCGAGCATGGTCGTGTCAATAACCGATATTTCGCTTACCCTTCCCAATGGTACCGATGCCGATCTTTTCGATTCTGCCGCGAGTCTTCTGAGAGCTTGTATCATGCCGGATTATCCCGTGCTTATGACTCTCCCTCACGATCCATACTACGAGAACTTGCAGCTTGCTGCGGGCATCTCAGAAGCTCCTGAAGAGCACTTTTCGGTCTCAACTTCTATGGTGAAACTTATTCGTCAGAATACGAGTCAGTAGACCACGATTCCCGGAATCTCAAATGATTGCTAACAACCTCTATCAGTCTTGACTTTGGCATGAGTATAGCTCTTGATTCAGGTCCTTCGATATCAATCGCGAACTCGCAAATCGTACAACCAGACGCAACTATCCTGTCGAACGGATCCATCAACTACAATAGCACAGTCAACGAAGTCAACATCATTTCGCTACAGTCCGTCAACGCCAATGACATGGTTCAGCTTGGACGTCAATTCCTTAGCGGTGCTTACCTTTTGGTCAACGAAGATGCCGGCACCTTCACTTTGTGGCAAGCCGTCGACAGCTCAGACGAAAACCTGGTACCAGTCAATGAAAAGGGAGAGATATCCAGCTCGACGTGCGCGTCAACGACATCTAACGACACAGCAGTCAACCCTCCAGGGGCCACAGAGTCGGCTTCGTCGACTTCATCATCTTCGCCGTCTTCACCAGCATCAAAGCCGTCCATGTCCACCATCGTTGGCTCCGTTGTCGGTGGCATTGCAGGAGTCGCGCTGCTTGTAGGTCTCGGTGTGTTCTTTTGGATGCGATCCCGCAATAGCAAGACCAACAGTGCCACTGGCAGCAGCACTTACATTCATGATACGGGCGAGAAGGCAATTCAACTCTGCAATTATGATGGGGCAGGAAGAGCTCGTTCGACGCATGAGCTCTGGGGCAATCCAGTCAACGAGCTGAGCGGACAAATTACACCAAAGGAGAAGAGCAAGAAAGGGACGACTGTGTCGGGTGTGCACGAACTTGGGGATGGTTATTAGCTGCGTGCACAGGAAAGGGCAATGCGAAGATGTATCATATGGCAAGTAATCGATAGTCGAATGGTAGTGCTCGACAACGTTCCGCTAATGAGTACGACTCTAATTGATTCGGGAGTAATCAGCGTTTCTGTTTTCACGTCTCATGTAGGAGCACACACAAGACAGGCTGCACGGAAAGGATATAGCAAAAGTGGGGAGGCCAAGCTCCTGCATCCGCGGATTGAGCAGCATGTAGCAGCACGCGACAACACGGTTACAAAGATGAGTCAAGAGTGACGCAAGATCTGCCACTACTCAACGCGGAACGGGTCGTCTTTGATGTTGTCTAGCTTTTCGAGCATGCAAGAACCAGATTACATCTCTCTTGGCCCTGATGTAAAATTGTCCCATGATCGGCTTAATCAGACGGGTGCATGGCACCTCATGCCATCTCCCACATCTACCTCTCCAAGTGCCAACAGTGTCATAGCATAACATGTCGACATGCAGAAAAGCGGAAAGTCAAAGTCGCGAAGGTAGTGGCCTGATACAACATCTCCCTTCTCGGATACTCATGCTTGAGATCTCCTCGGACCCTCGCTTCTCCAAACCCGGATGACAGTGCCGAAAACAACACGTCAAAAGAATTATCGAGAATCCATCATATTTTGGTGATTCGTCATCCCGGACGCAGTATAGCACGATCTGTTCCCACCAAATGGGGTCCAAACCAGATTGACAGGTCAAAAACTCTAAAACAGGGGTGTTCCTGCATGCATCCAACTCGATATGGATGAGTAACCGCATTGCTGGGAACAAAGTTCATGTCAGTTACCGTGAGCCGCTCTCTCAAAATCAAAAATTTGACTTGTCGAAGTTGATATGAATCTTGCGGTGAAGCAGACATCTGACTACTTGCCCTGGCTCGAGAGCTCTGTGTCAGACGGTCGCTAGTCCGTGAGGCAATTGACAGAGGAGCCTTGCCATATAAAAGAACTGCCGGCTTCGTCTCGAGTCACAACTACCATCAGACTCATTCAATTCACAACTTGTCTGTCAGATCTTCCACAGTCTGACATCTTGACATTCCATTGCATCCAAAGAACTTCGCAACCATCAGACCATACAGCCACTTTCTCAATCTTCAACGCAAATCACCGACCATACCATCAAAAAGAATGCCTCATCCATGCAAGAACGACAGCAGCGACAGCATGCTTCAGCCATGCACCACTGTCCCACTTTCCCCATGTGTCGACCAGATTGACGTCTCTCCTCTCGGTCCTGTAAGTAGAATCTTACCTGGAATATAGCTGGCCCAGACCCGACTAATTTCCAGATCATGTTTGCAACACGCCAATGCCCTGGCTGCGGCCGCTACAACATCGCTGGAAAGCGATGCCCTTGTGGGTATTCAGGCTGATCCTAGCTAAAGCAAGTGGCTAGTCGTTGCAATGTGTTTGAGAAGCGCAGCGTCAATAGCGAGATGGCCTTCGATAGGTCTTGTCTCTGGAGATCGAGATTGGAGTATACTGACACGGATTTTGGGGTTGATCGAGCACAAGAATATGACAAGCGCGACTTTCGCTTTTCGAGTTGGAAGGTTTCTTCTTTTCTTTTGTCCTTCGCTTGTTGAACAACAATCTTTCTTCAGCAAAGACGAGTTTGAGTCTTACTGTATCATTAACCTTTTCGAGAATTGCTTGGTATCAGTCTTCTTACTTTCAGAAAGTCACAATCAGCTCTTGCGCTTTCTATTCTTCTTCATATCATCTCCTGGGCACCATGTAATGTTTTGAAATCCATCCTTTCATTCGTCGGAACCACGGTCGTTTTGCTATTGTTCCACGTCCTGGCGACATAGAGGACCAAGGCTGACAGCAGTCGACTAGTCTGCATGCTCCAAAGAGAACGTCGAGTGAAACAATACTCAAAGCAAGCTCCGCAGCCTCCATGTTCTTATATCTTGTAAATTCTCTGTCATATATTCTTGATGACTGCTCCTATCATCCAGACAATGAGATGAGGGGTCGTCAACGTTTTGTGTGCTAAAAGCATGGTATATCTTGACGTGGAGATCAAGTATATGGAGCGTGTTTTGAAGGAAAAGTGCGACTATTACCTTTGCCATGACTACATAGATACTCTGTTGCATCAGTCCTGTGAGATCTCTCAATGAGGGTCGGACAAGCAAAGGTCGAGAAGCCACGTCAGTCGTGCTTCGCGTCTAACCAGAGTCGCAATCTGAGAGATCCTGACAGAATGGTTATGTTAATGTATCTCCATATACCTAGAGTGCGTTATCAGTCAGAGCAACGCCTCACGAGTTGGTGGGTTCCGCGTGTATATGAATCGATGCACATGAAGATGTCCGCATGCAGCAGTCCTGTTCATTGTTCAGAGCACAACATCAAGGCTTTACATTTTGGCTTGTGCCAAGGTACGCATATACTCATGCTTACGAAGGATGGGCTGGACCTAAATAACAGAGCAGTAATATACAACTGCCCAGTCTCTGATAACGCTACTAGACGCTCTTCGTTTGTGTTCTTGGAGTCACAATGATGAGTGCGCGAAACTCGAGCTACTCAACACACAGTGTGGCTGATGCTCACTTACTGGCAATGATGGACGACAAGCAAGACCGTATTCATGATACAGGCTCCAGACTCTCAGGCTTGTTGCCTGCAAAGCTGCTGGAGACGATATTGATCATGTCAAGCAGCGTGTCTCGCAATCGTGAGGACGACATGGCTGGAAATAGGCTATCAGCGACTTCATTCGATGACATGCAGAGATCAGTCCAAGTCATCGGGTTGCCAAAGCCTGCGAAGTCGAGAACGAGGCTGAGCCATCATTTCGAGTTCGAACACAAAATCCACGACGACGACGACGACGACGACGACGACGCGGCCATGGACGATCCTGCTCAAGCACCTGATTACAACACTGAAGCACAAATGCAATATCTGGCTCCTAGTCGATCAAACACACTCACGCCCGAGTATCGTCAGCAAGGCTGTGGCTATCGTTACCCAACATATTACGGAGGCCCATGTGGGAGGATTGGATATTGCGGATATGGTAGAGGAGGATATGGTTATCCTCAGCGACCACCACAAGCTTACTTTCCGGGAGGCAGACGACAACGAAGGTACGGAGGAGGATACTATTATGGTGCAGGAGGTTGTGGATATGGCAGAGGTGGTTATCCGCGTTGTGGGCCATATTACACACAGAGGCCGATGCTTATGCAACGGCATGGTGGTTTATGCTGTTGTTGTTGAGGAATTTGGTCAGGCTAGAGCCCTGTGCTTGCCAATTGACTTGGGTTGTCTAGTTCGGATCAACCCTTGACAAGTGCATAGTCGGGACAGTCTCCGGTCTTTCGTCGACATGATTTCAGCCGTCGTCCTCGAGTCGTTATTGGTTGAAAAGAGATCTTTGGTACAGTTCATCAATTCGTGCTAAGATAGTGGGGGCCACGATGAGCCGCGATGAATGGTGGCCTTATCGTGCTGCACGGCTTGATCCATGGAAACAATGACATGCTGTCACACAGCAATTCACGAGCCGTGCAACATGAACGAAAATTCATGCTTTGTCAAGGCCAGCATCCTTGTCAGACATGTTTTGCGCGAAAAATATTGAGCACACGTAGTAGGTCTTGTTCGACAATGCAAGCAGACAAAGCTTTTATCTGGCGTTATTCATTGTTGATCCACACAGTCTTTCGAAAGTTGGTGCCGAGCGATTTCGAAACAAGCGGCTCAAAGTTCGCGTTGAATCAAGATCGGCAGGAGCCGAGAAGGAAGCGACCCAGTTGAGCAACATAAATGGTGGAGAGCCGGTGGATCACATCACTATTCTGCAGGAGGCGTAGAGCGCAGCGAACATGTTGGTAACGCACTTCTCAACATTGCGTCGGACTTCTGCGGTCTCTTGTTGTGGGAAAGCATCGAACCTTTGTTCTTATACATGAAGCTAAGCCTGCCTCATGCTCTGTAATTCGCATCTACAGCTTTGAGCTCACCCAGACTGGCGAGCGTTTCTCTGCAAATGCCTTGATGCCCTCTCTGAAGTTTTCGCCTTGTACGAGACGTGGGTACCACTCGTTGGCAAGTGTACTCACAGTGTCCTCGACACTGCCAGCTTCCCAGCTCAGTCTAATGCCCAAGCGACCGACAACCAACGCGTCAGGACTGTTTCTGCACATAAGTCGAGCAGTCTTGATAGCGGCTTGTACGACTTCTTCGGCGGAGTCGACCAGTTCAGTAATGAGACCCCAATCGTGAAGCGTTTTGGCTGTCACATTCCTGCCTGTGAGCACGAGGTCTGTGGTGCGTTGTAGACCCAAGGTTCGTGTCAAGCGAGGCAGACAACCTGCAACTGGTACAATGCCTCTCTTCACTTCGGGTAGCGAGAAGATGGCCGAGGAGACGGCAATGACAAGATCGCAATTTGCAGCCATCTCGAAGCCTCCGCCCATGGTGATACCGTTCACAGCAGCGATGATCGGTTTCTTCCCTGCTCTACGTGGCAGGCCAGCAAGGCCGGGTGCTGACATGTCGTTGACAATGCCGCGTCTGTTCATCTCATTCCACTCTAATGCCAAGTCAGCCATGAGTGTGACACAGCAGCGATGCCGTCAAGCTTACCTCCCAGATCGGCACCAGTGCAGAAGGCTCGACCATTTCCTGTGATGATACCAACCAAGAGACTCTCATCCTGATCGAACCACTCCCAGATCTGGGCAATTTCTTTGCTTGTAGCTTGATCAATGCAGTTGAGCTTGCCAGGCCTGTTCAAAGTGACTTGAACGATGTGCTCATCTGGGAAAGACACATCAAAGTGTTTGTACTGTGAAGGCTTCGACTTCAGTGACATATTGATACTGCTGTTAGGCTTGTAGATTATCAGATTTTTCTTATCAGATGCGACTGATCATGGCAGCCGAGGTCGGAGGTTCGGCGAGGCCGACCGACCTTCAGCTGTTGGGAACGCTTTAGCTTGAATCTCGACGCGAAGAGAACAGATTGAGTTGGAGCATTTCATATCGAGGAAAGACGGCAACAACGTGCAAGGTGCAGCGGGTAGCTGCAAGCACTGTTGCACGCATCATTGCACAGACGATTCGCAGCTCTCCCTGCTTGATGAGGTCAAAGCCAATCTCAGGATGCAGACGAATGGTCTGAAGGTAGTTTGTCGCGAGCGCAAAGTAGCGAACACGACCTTTATTAAATGTAGCAGGGGTGCCGGGTGAGGCAATTCTAGGCTCTGGGAGGAGAGGGCAAATCAAGGCTGTCTAGTGATATAACAAGGATGTAGTGAGTTGCTGATTTGGGAGTGGTAATGAACATCACCCGGCCAAATGAAAGCAAATAGATTGTCGCGAAACAGAAGCCAAGCCGAGCAGCGTGGTTTGGAGATTGTGCAAGAGCAAACTTCTGGTGGTCAGAATAGGACTTCTTGTGTAGCCTCACAGAGTCACAGATCAACAGGTCAAAGAACGAGAAAGCGATGAGCGGTTCGTGGCCGGGGTTGATGTGCTAGGGCGAGTTTAGTGATCCACAGCATCTTGACGAGGCGCAAAAATGAAAGGCGCTGATTCGGTACGGCTTCTGGTAGAGTCGAGATTGACACCGTGCACTTCTCCAGTATGGTTTATGCACAGCTGTCGATCCCGCCTCCCCCCATCGGACTGCGCTGCGATGGGCGTAGTGGCGCGCTGTAACTGGCCATGACTGAGCAATTCGAGGTTAGTGGGTTACGGAGTCGACTCTGTTGTGTACGGTCTTCGGCTGTCGATGGATTGATCTGCCCTCTGCTTCTTCGTCCTTGCACCATTTTCTCTTTCTCCTCCTGCCCGACACTCCTTCCCAGCACTGTCCGGTCTGCTTGCTGCTTTCTGTCTGTCGCTTTCCTCCATCTCACCAGCTGAAGCCCTGTACCCCTGGACGCCGGTCGTGCCAGCGAACTGAGCACATCCGAAGCCGACGGTTATCAAGCAGGGAGATAAAGTTGAAACACGACGATTGCAACGTGGGGTCGCACAACGAGGTCCTCTAACAAGCTTCAACGACCATAACAACAATATGCCTCCAAGCTTCACATCACGCCCACGCTCGTCGCGCGGCGAATCACGTCCTGCCAGTCGAGCCGACGAAGACCTTGTCATCCCGGACCGCACCTCGTCGCTCCATTCACGTATCACACAGCCCCTAGCATCCCAACTATCGCAGCCGCGAAATGGTCAACGTACACCCAAGACTCTCACCCATGCCTACATGGTATGTGGTGTCGGCCGTGAACCTTCTCAATGGGTCAAGGCTCCTCCGCCTTCACAGGGAAAGATTGGACACATGAAGGGTGCTGTTGGTCAATTCTGGCTGCCTGAGATTCTGGGAAGCAGTCCGAGATTGGAGCAGGACAACGACATTGCTCGCGCTCTCCATGCTGCCATGAGGGTACACATTCCAATCGACTATACCCTTGTAAACCCACTGACGCTGTCTAGGCATGTTTCCCTCACGATGTCGAAATCTGTACCGGCACTATGCAGCCTCACTGTGTCCACCATGCATTTGTCCTACAGCAAGATTCTTCTCACACTCTTTACGGTATTGCTCTTCGTGTTTGGTCTCGCGCAGATGAGAAGCGCGCCGAGACGATTCGTGAGTTGAGGAAGCGTACTGAGTCCGACTACTACGACACTCCTGGTGAGACATACTGGATCCCTTACTGCTTGAGTTTCCTCTCTAGATACCCTCTTTACAATCTCCTCGGCGATTACCTCCGTGGCATGTGGATTCACTGGAACAAAGCAACCAACCTCTTCCACGCCGAGGAAGTTTCTCGCATTCTTAGTTTCCCTGCTCCCAGACTCAACGACCTTGTCCGTATCGACATGAAGGATTACGCTCTATGTTATCAATTCCCTTCCTCCCCTACTGGTTTCCAAAACTTCGCCATGTGGCCCCTGTTTTCTTGTTTGTCTATTCCCAACATTGTCGGTGTCGTCGAAGCCGCCATCTCGCCAACCAGAAGAATCATCTTTGTCAGTCACTACCCTGCTATGCTGACAATGGCTGCCGAAACTATCCGTTACTTGGTTCGTGTCTACGAATGGAGCGGCTTGTATGTTCCTATCGTACACGCTCGTCATGCGAGAGATCTTGTTCAGGAGCCTGGTCCGTATATCATTGGTGTCACTGCCGAATGTCGTACTCTCTTCACTGCGCCCAACGATGCTCTGGTTGTTGACCTCGATCGCAACTTTGTCTTGACCTCAAGCCCTCCGGATGTTTTGACAGGAGGTCAAAGAACGAAAATGGTGAACCGTCTTACCCAGGCTCTCAACGGTGATGTCGCTCCTTCTGGTGTTCCTCAACATCTCCGCTCTGCTTATGGAGGCGGTAAGTTGATTCCTGCTGGTCAAATCATTGTCATGCGTGGCGAAGTCGAGAGCGTACAAGATCCTGGCTGGTGGAACCAAGACGCAGTCATGTCAGTCATGGACCATGTCTGTGAGAAACTCGGACGCAACACTGGCCTCAAAGCCGTCTTCGGTGGCGCTCAGAAGAAACCTCTGATGACAAAGGTATCGATGCGTCACCTCAATGAAATTATCCGCGAACGCAATCAATACTCTCGTGATGCAAACGAAGCATGGCAAGATTTCATTAACCTCAAGTGCCGCATGGATACCGAAGTTGTCAAGGTCAACAAGCGCAACAACATCCTCGATGCTGAGCTCGACTCGTGGAAGCAGCAATTCCTCAAGTTCCAGGCCTTCGCTGAGACACTTACCAAGGAGACACAAGAACTCAAAGTTAAGATTGAGAGTCACAAGCGTGAAAACAGAAGAATTGCCCAGATCGCCGACCAGGCGAAGGAGGAGATTGCTCGTCTTACACCCAGACTCAGCGGCACAGAGAAGCAAAGAGATGATGCTTTGGAAGCTCTTGTATTGCAGCAAGAGATTGCTGAGGAACTGGAACGCGAACGCAAGCGTAACAAGCAAGAAATCGCGTCTCTACAACAGACCAACTCTGCTGTACTCCGTCAACGAGATGAGGCACAGCGGGTTGTTCTTCATTTGCGTGCTCTGATTGATGGTCAGGCTCACCACATGGAGCATATTGTGCGAACTATCGAGTTGCCTGATGAAGTCGATGAGGCTGCAGCCACTGCTCTTCCCGCATCGCCTGCTCCTGGTTCGTCTGTTGCCGGAGATCTGTCTAGTGCTCACACCTCGCGCGCCTCATCACGCAGCAGCACTCGCATGTCAGCTCGTGGTGAAGATGCAGCAGCCGAAGCACTCCGTCGCAATGCTGATGCTCGTCGTCGTCTGAGCGCGCTCAGCATGACTGACGTGGCAGACCGCCAGTTGCGTGACAAGACTGACGCTATCGCCTACATCATCCGCAACATCAGCGAGCAGTGTGCTGCTGCAGTCGAAGGTCTCAATATGGCTCATCGTGCCGAGTCTGTTGCCGGCGACCGTCACGGCAATGACGATGAAGCCAGTCTTGCAACTTCCGAGCATGGCGGTAACCTGAAGCGTCGCAGCAAGGGTCGCATCATGACACGCGCTTCGCTCAGCGACGCCGCCTCCGAGTACGACGACAGATCTGAAGCCTCCGCTTCATCCAACTACAGCCTTCACGATGCACGCAGCCACACAGTCCGCAGCAGCATCCCACCTACACCTGATCTCGTGCACAGTCACAGCCTGAACACGTTGAATCGCAGCAGCACATCCATGAGCATGATCTCTTCGTCCACAGCCGCCACACCTGACAGAGGAAGCACGCAGAGCCATTGGCGCACGACTCTCTCCGAGGATATCCCAGAGCTTCCTGCTAAGATTGTGAGAGCAGAGTCTGGAGACTCGGGAGTTGTTGACGAGTTTGGTGCCCAGTCCGTTGAGGATGAAGAGCCTGTCAATGCCAAGTACTCGACTCAAGGTCTCGAGCACCGTTTCAACATGCGTGCTGTCAACTAGACAAAAGCTGTTTGTTCAGCGTTTATTCTGTTTGCCATCTTCGAAGACCCAGTCTCTGATCTCTCCGAGTTGTGGCCGAGAGACGGCTTCCAAAATTCTTACTTTTTATGTGCTGTGGTCACACTTTTTTCTTGCTTTCTGATGATAAAGATTGATCTTTTCTGTTGTTGTTTTGTGTCTCAATTACCCTATAGCAGGCGAGCGGTCATTTTCTTGATTTGTTTTCTATGTACTTTTTTTCCTAGAATCTGAAATCTACTTGTTTCTTTCGAGCTTGTGATGATGATGATCTTTCATCTCTCGCATGGATCTGCTCTGTCTTACAGAGTATAGAAGTGTATTCGTCTAACAACTCTCTACTTTTTCATCCTTGCATACCAGGAATATGAGAAAGCGGCAACTGCAACCACCGCTGAAGTGAGACCGAAGATGTTCTGATAAGCCTTGTGCCGATAATCACTTTTGAAGTGTTCAACGCGTTTATGAAATTCGGCTGTATCGTTGCCATGAGGAAAGTCTTGATCCGGGACTTCAACACCAAGGAACCTATTGAGGTATATAGTCAGGATATGTCAAGTCAATAGAGCAGAGGTTTCAAGGTGTATGCAACGTACTCGCAAAGCGGACCCCACCCATCCTCCACCCGCCATTCTAGCAATCTCTCTGGCTCTGTCGCTTTCCTGACTTGTTGGCTGTGCTTCTCATAAGCCTCTTTACCATTGGTCTCGATATCTCCGTCGAATAAAGCATAATATGTTGTTTCGTAAAATGAACGAGCGGTCCAATACAACCGATGCTGGAAATGGATTAACCAGCCGTAGTTTATGTTGGAAGGGAGTGTGGACAGAGTAGCCACCATACTGCGATGCCAGGACTCTACATCTCGAGTATTGAGGATCACTTTGGCTTCGGGGTATGCAGCAATGAGCTCTGTAGCGAAGATGGCTGCAGGCGTATCGGTGACGGCGTCACAAGTGGATAGTATAGCTTCAAATTCTTGTCTCGAGATGAGGGTTTTGTCGTCGCTATTGCCAAACTTCCTTCGTGCTAATCTGGTGAATGCTTTTGCGTTTGAGGCGGGATAGGAGGGATTGATCAAGTTGAAACCGTGCCACACGTTTTCGAGACCGAGGATATAGAGGGCCTGGCGTAAAGAATCTGTTCCGGATCGTGATAGGCCGAGAGCTAAGACCCGCATTGGTTTTGTGCGAG
Organism: Aureobasidium sp. Y128-05A; assembly: GCA_037042735.1. Classification (NCBI taxonomy): domain Eukaryota; kingdom Fungi; phylum Ascomycota; class Dothideomycetes; order Dothideales; family Saccotheciaceae; genus Aureobasidium; species Aureobasidium sp. Y128-05A. The sequence continues at coordinate 128,496 of JAXQKC010000100.1, forward strand.
GTTGTGGTGGTGCTTGGGGACATGCGTAGAGCACATCTTCGATCATTTCTTGCATTGCTGAAGCTGCCATTGTGCCAGGCTTGATGGTGTCTGTCAGAGTGAGAAGAGTGAGAATAGATGCTTGTAGTTGGCTTGAAGGTGGTAGTACTATTTGGAATAGCGTCATCACTATGTGTCGCAACGTCCGCGGAACACAACCTCGATGTGATCGACATGGACGATGCGTATTCCATTTTTGTGATCCAGCTTCTAGTATATACGAGCCATGCTTCCAGAGAATGGATGATGTAGTGCTGTCAATTCTTGCGAGTCAGGAGTCGAGGGCGTATTGTTCAAAGTACCATTGGCACTTGAGAAATAGATAATTGATACAACTAAAGAATGAGATTGATAATTCTCTCTACTACGGGCTCTTTCTTATGTGTACGAAGGCATAATCCTTCTTCGTTAATGCAGGCGCCTTAGTGCCTCGACGATGCCTCTCACTTCCTCGACATCAACACTTAATCCTTGAACAATCTCCTCCTGCAACTTCTCATCGCAGTCCAGGAAGCGCTCGATCAATTCGCCGTCAACAAAGCGATTGGGCTCTTCACTCTCACGCACGGTAGTCTTGTACGCACGGAAGCGATTGAACGGCACATTGCCAGGACAGCTGACCTTTTCTGCCATATTCTCTTGCAGACGCATAAGTGTATCTTGATGTTGCGGTGCAATAGTGGCGAACAGGTAGATAGCACCCTCGACAGTGGCCAGGAAGGCTGAAGGGATAACGATAGCATTAGGGGTGGGTTGGATATCGATGTGGCGGATCCGGTTTACCATCTCGCCCAGCTGCATGTCTGAGAGCACGCGCAGACGGCGTCTGTCTTCTTCCGAGAAGCCATTGGTGTCTTGGTTCAGCACGAGCAGGTTGCCTTCGGCGTCACTTTCGAGGTAGGTATTTGTCGAGATGTTCGCGACGGCTGTGCCCCAGGTTGTGTCGTAGTGGCGTCCAACTTCATTGAGAGTGTCGTCTTGGCCGTTTGTGCCTTTCTTGTATTGAACGACGGAAATGCTTTTCATCAGATCTGCTATGGCGATTTGGTCTCCTGTCACCGAGATGTCGATGGGTGCTGTGGATGTTCGGTAGCTGGCGACTTTGTCGAGGAAGGGTCGGCTCGCTGTCTCATACTTGAAATTGTACATTACAACCTATGATACGTAAGCATATGGTTATTGGTTCAGGCCTCGCGAAAACTTACTGTCTTGACGAGAGCAGCCACAATGCGGCCCTCGCACATTGCCAGACACCTACATGCTCCCTTGACCGCATGCTCGGCCACAAGCTTGAGGTGCCTGTCTTCCGTGACCTCGAATACTAAGATACGACCCCTTGGTGCATCTCCAACATCTTCCTCAATATAGCTTGTGCCTACAACAAAACGCTCGACAAGATCACCCGTGCCATCGTCTAGCTTGGCACGAATGCAACTCTCGACTAACTCTTCTTGATTGAGGGCAAAAGTGTGCAATTCCTGGAATGCGACTTCGTCCACGAGTTTGAAGTGACTCTCGATGTGTTCAAAGCTATCCTTGATAGTTCGCTTGATCGTACCGAGACCAAAGGCACGTAAGTCGGCAGAGTATGCAATTCTGCGGACCGTCTCATTGACTGGTAACGTCTGCACATGGGTCGTTCTTTCCTCGTCCACGATAGCAAGCTTGAGAACGTTCGCTGTGGCAATTGCGATAGCATTGGGGAAAGCCTCGGTATCGAATGGAGATACGCAGGTCGCGTCTTCTGCTGTGATGGCCGAATATACGATGCGACCCTCTGATCCATAGATCAGACTCGGGTGTTCGCAAATGGCAAACACGGTATTCAGGCCGTCACCTTTAGGCAAAGCCTTGAAGCTGGCCTGCTGCGTGCCAAGAATTATGCTCTTCTTTGATGAGAGAGCATTGGTGCTAGGATCAATCGAATACGTGACAACGTTTCCGTCTGCCATACCAATGAACAAGGTTGGTAGTGAGCCTTCCAGGATTGGAGCAACGAGCAAAGAACGAGGTACTGCTATACTTTCTTCATCGATCGTCTCCGAGTGAATGGTCTTCAATGTGGAAGCGTCGAGTAACGATATGCTTGCGTCTTGCCAAAATCCAACGACACAGGTGTTCCGTAGCGTAGGTGACAACGATATACAAGCGACTTGTGAGCCAGCGTCAAACGTTCTTGATGCCGTTACCTTGACGTTGTCCCCAGAGACATCAAGCATCGAGAGACCAGCGCCACTGACCGAGACCAAGATGTTGTTTTCTGCTGTCGAGGCTGCAGCAATGGATGAGCCACCCTCCGGCGACCAGCTGGCTAGACTCATGCCACTCTCGGGATCGAGTATATGGATGGCAGAGCTGGTAATCTGCAGGATCCTGCCTCTAGAAAGGTTGGTAGCGAATAGAGTGCTTTGGGACAGATCCATTCCCTTGAAGTTGTCGACTTCCTCAACATCGCCGTCAGGCGAGAAGTTAAACACTCGAGTGTGTGCGATGAATGACACGACCAATGTGTCTACAAAGTCGAGAGCTGGGTTGGATTTAAGGCTGAAGACTTCGGTGATATTTTCCATCTCGCCAATTGAACCAAGATCTTCCAGACCCACACCACTTCTCACGCTGCGTAGACTACCATCCTTGAACGCACCACTACCTGTGACGATACGAGCCTGTCCGGATGAATACTCGTTGACCTGAGCGTCAGAAGACCGATTACCCATATCCATGACGGTAAAGTCGAGAATGGGCGCAATGTTGGGGAAAGTCTGGAGAATCTCGATAGAGCCAGGAGTGATCTGAATGAGTTGAGAATTGCCTTGATGGGAGCCCACGAAGATGCGACCACCGTCCAAGTAGACCAAGGTTGACGCTCTTGAAGTCTCACCAATGACATCTAATTTCCAGCCCTCAAGATCACTCTTGCTATTCAGAGTGACCATCAGTAAATACAACTTGCCGTATTCGTCGGCAAGAACGAAGCGCTGATCGTCGATTTGTGTCCAGGCGACGAAGATGGTGGCTTCCTTGAGTGGTTCGCTTTTTGTGACTTTGGCCATTCTGCCATCGAACTCTTCGCAATATGAAATACTCGTCTCTCCCAGAATAAGCACACCATAGGCTGGCTGAGGTAGAGGTATAAGATGGCTGGCGCCTAGATCGAGCTCTTCATCTGCGTCTTGCTCATTTTCGAGTTCGGCTGATCCAGGCTCGTTGGCCTTGAGTGACGAGGTATATTCAAGGTCGCGGACCTTCAGGCGGATTTTACCCATAGAATCCTCGTAGAGCAAGGCTAGTTGTGGCTTTGCCTTTTCAGTCCTCCTGTGCAAGAAAGTAGATGATCGTACGTTTAGTTCGGGAATTCTGACGGAGGTCGGTTCGCCTATATCGCCCAGCTGAGCTGGCGAAGTTGATTTGCGCTTGGATTCATGTGCGATAGGGATGACAGAAACAATTCCTTCATAGATCTCGACAGTCATGTACCTCCGTGTGGGATCAATGTTGCATCTTTCCCCCAGCTGTGCTTCTCTTGCTGCTCTGTCCGATAGATCTCTAAAACTGTTTTCGGTCCGTAGTTGCTTGGTCGTAGCATCCCACGAGAGAGTGAAGTACATGTATCGATCGGTTCCGACGAAAAGGTGATCGGTCTGGGATGAGGCAGGGCGAATACTTTGCAGCATGATGACTTTACCGTAGATGGCCTTTGAATGCTGCAATACGAGGCCATCTTGTTGCTGAGCGTAAAACTCCAAGCGGTTGGCCTTGCTACCTTGGTGTCAGCGCATACAATGAAGCTTTGCCGGATGTTACTTACGCCACCACAAGGGTGTCGTCTTCTGCGCTGAGGAAATTTAGCTTCAGCGCGTGCCGGACGCTGCTCGGCCTGTGGATAGATGCCAGATATGCCATGCTGTCAAATTCAATAGCTACAACCACAAGAGCTGTGATTGATTGAACGAGAGCTGCAGAGCTTCTGTGACAATCGCCATGACGCCGTCACTACTTCTTATCTCCGCTCCGAGGCTGCACCCAAACAATGCGGAGAGACATCACCAACACATGGCAGCAAACATTCATTCTATGTTCACTCGCTCGTCACTCGTTCCTGTAAACTTGGCTGCATTGAGGGCGTGGTATATTCAGAGTATGCAAAGCAGTCTTACTCATTCCTACAAAAAAAAAAATGTGATGATGCTCGAAACATATTATGCTGCATTCTCAAGTCAAATCCATAAGTGATCGTATTGCAATCGTCTGCTTTTAAACACTCTCAGACATGCCCCTTGTGACAAAAGAACATTGGCTGATACACGAGCGAGTAATCATGTGTCGTATTTTACGTTGAACAAGTCATCTGAGACAAGCTTGCGATAATTGTTTACAATTTATGCCTGAGAGTGGATGCTATTGGCATGACCCTGTCTCTTCAGTTCCTCCACTAACAATCTGACGAGCTGCTGGCAATGATCACTTGACGATACTAGCGATATGATAGAAGGTCGATAGTCTGCCTTATCTGCGAATCTCTCCTGCATGTGGGATCTTCCACTTGGATAGTCCCTTCAGGAAACCATGGCCTCGTAGTTTCAGAGTATAGTAGCATCTACTGGGATGTGTGTACGTTCTTGGCTCACTTTTGTTGCACCTTTAATGTCGAATCAACAAACTTTACTTCTCCACAGTCTACGAGATGTGCCTGCATCACCTTTGAGAATGAAACCAATATGGGTGTGTCAGTGGTTTAGCACATGTCGTTATGAAGCTGGCGTCTGTCAAGGTGTTTCGGACAATAAACCGGGTGCCAGCGGCTGAATCGCGCACTAGTGGGCGCATATGTCATAGCCAGCAAGACCACATGGCACAGGACTTGTTTTGTGTGCGAGTGCAGACAGGCACAGTGACATGTTTCAGAAGGATTGGCTGTCTGACAAGGTCGAATGTGACTTACATGGCCAATACTTGATGATTGAGGCATAGGACGGTGGAGAAAACACCAACCACCCCGCCATTCGCAAGAGAAGACAGAGCACAGGCCAAGAGCGTACACGATGGTCTAATCGATATGGAGCACCAATAAATGGACGTTCAAACTTCACAAGCAAAAGAAGGAGGTTTCGGGGAAACAGAGATGCGTTTAGATGAATGCTGTCCAAGAACGACTTTATGCTCTCTGCGGTCGAAGTTGATTTCTTTTTGTCAAGGCCGTGACAAGGATTGAAAATAGCGGGCTTGGGCAGACACATCCCAACCATCTAGATATTGCATCCCCATCGGCATAAAAGGCCGTTGATCATTCATACTACTCCATAGGGCGACGGAAAAGTCGCGCATGGACAAGCAACAACAAAGCAGGTGGTTGATCATAAGAAGAATCAAGTTGGCAGGGCACCGCTTTGACCACTGAGAGAACGCAACCAACAAGTGTACAGCGTCACTCGCCGACCCGCGCCGCTGTCTGCTTTGACGCCCGCTGCGAGTTGCGACAGCATATCGACGACAAGTCTCTCTTGCGTCGTCGCAAATCCATCATTCATATTACTCGACCACCTCCCACGAGCCGCGCATTCGACGACGACGGCAACGACGCAAGCGACACACATCTCCGCACAAAGAGCTCCCGCGTCCCGACTCTCCATTCTTCTTCTGTCTTGCATCGCCGGCGACTGATAGTCCATCAGAGCCAGCAAGCTGCAGCGCGTCATTGTCTCGACGCCCGAAAATGAATGGGTCCGACATTAAGAAGGCCGCAATCCAGAAAGCAAAGCAGGTCGCCCACTCCGCAACCAACGCTGCCAACGGCACCAACGGCAAGAAGCGCAGAAAGCAAGAACTGAAACCCATCGTCACCACCGAACAAGAGGCGTAAGTCAATCCTCAAATCCCACCACTTTGCTAACTAACAATTCTCCTTGAACAGCGCTTCCGGCACCGCTTCGCCCATGAGCTACCAGAAATCCACAGCCAGCACCCGCGACGTGAGTCCGTCAGGCTCAGATTCATCCTCGCTGTCTGGCGAAGAACAAACCGAGAACACGGCCGATGAGGAGGATTCCGAAGACTACTGCAAGGGCGGCTACCACCCCGTCCAGGTCGGCGAAGAATACAACAATGGCAAATACACCGTCGTGCGCAAGCTAGGCTGGGGTCACTTCTCAACCGTCTGGCTCTCGCGCGACAACGATACGGGCAAGCACGTCGCTCTCAAAGTCGTGCGCTCTGCAGCTCACTACACCGAAACCGCCTTGGACGAAATTAAACTGCTGAACAAGGTCGTCCAGGCCAACATAGACCACCCCGGCAGGAAACATGTAGTCAGCTTGCTCGATTCATTCAACCACAAAGGTCCTCACGGCATGCACGTCTGCATGGTCTTCGAGGTTCTGGGTGAAAATCTTCTAGGCTTAATCAAGCGTTGGAACCACAGAGGTATTCCCATGCCCCTTGTCAAACAGATTACCAAACAGGTCTTGTTGGGCCTCGACTACCTTCACCGCGAATGTGGCATTATCCATACCGATCTCAAACCCGAAAACGTTCTCATCGAAATCGGCGACGTCGAACAGATTGTCAAGACATATGTTCAGGAAGATCCTAGCAAGGCAAAGGACGAACACCGCAACGGCAGAAGGAGGAGAAGAACACTCATCACCGGCAGTCAACCTCTACCTAGCCCCCTCAACGCCAGTTTTAGTCAGACCGACCTGTCGAGCTTGAACAAGCTCATGGCAGAGCAAGGTAAACCTGTTCCGATTACGGGCCCAAGCCCCAGTCCGAGTCAAGATGTTGAAATGAGTGGTGCTGTAGGCGCGACTTCTCCCACCAAATCCATGAAAGAATCTCTCGGAATCTCAGACGAAGCTGCGCAAAAGGAACGCGAAAAGACTGCGTATGTCGTTCATCCTCTCCACTGCTATGCATCATGAACTAACCCTGATTGTAGTGATATCCTTGCCAACAACGTGTCTGGCATTGACCTCTCGTCCTCGACTTCATCAGCCAAGGTACCAGAAGAGGTGTCATTCGACACAATTTCAGTCAAGATTGCCGACTTGGGCAACGCATGTTGGGTTGGGCATCATTTCACAAACGACATTCAGACACGACAATACAGATCACCAGAGGTCATCCTTGGAGCAAAGTGGGGTGCCAGCACAGATGTTTGGAGCATGGCCTGCATGGTGACCATCATCCTGCCAGATATGACGATACTTGAGCTAACATCTCTCTTAGGTCTTTGAGCTCATTACTGGTGACTACCTCTTCGACCCTCAATCAGGCACAAAGTACGGCAAGGACGACGATCACATCGCTCAAGTCATCGAACTGCTCGGTACCTTCCCCAAGTCGTTGTGCGTTGGTGGAAAATGGTCACAAGAGATATTCAACCGCAAGGGCGAGTTGCGCAACATCCACCGTCTTCGCCACTGGGCCTTGCCTGATGTTCTGAGAGAGAAATACCATTTCAGCATTGAGGAGAGCAAGCGCATTGCTGAATTCCTGTTGCCCATGCTCGAGCTTCTTCCTGCAGACCGCGCCAACGCTGGAGGCATGGCTGGCCACGGCTTCCTGGATGGCACAAAGGGTATGGACGGTGTCAAGCTGGAAATTGAGCCTGGAACCAAGGGCGAGGGCATTGATGGATGGGCCACAGAGATCAAGAAGCAACGGTAGTGCAGCTGCAAGCACCTTTGCTGTACTTGGACACAACTCAAAGACTGGGCTGTAAGCACGGTACTCGTCATCTGCATTACAGTCCACCGCAGCACATTGTTCTTCTTACATTTACGAGAAACGCCGTCGCCGAGAGATGAGGAATCACAGCAGATTACCGCTGCTACTGCTGCTTCAGGAAAGAAGAAGCAAAAGAAGAAAGAAGGAGGATAGAAGAATGAGGGAAAGTCTTTCTTACATCTAGGAGGTTTAGGAAAGCAAAAAGACAACAGGCGCTTTTTCTGACGCAAAAGAGAAGAATGAGGAGACATGTTTTCGTGGTCTGGTCTTTTCCTTAATACCTTTTTTTGTTTCTCTCTAGCATTGATCGGATGTCAATATGCAGACTTCAAGGAAACGAGATGCGATTCTTTTCTTTTGTTGACATTCCGGCCAAGCTGTGATAGTTGTAGTAGAAATGTCATCGTCCCTCCTTGAAAGCTAAGGACGAAGAAGAACCGCGTTCGAACATTGGAGCTTAGGTACCTACTAGATAATGGGTGGACATGACGTGCAATAACTCTCCCGTGAGAAACAGCAAGCAGCGAGTCTGTGTTGAGAGACAAACAAACAGTCAACTTTGGACAACAAAAAGCACAAGAGCTCGTAATATCATCTCAAACATGGTACGAGAAATGAGGCCAACCATGCCACCACAATCACCGTGATTCGGGATTTGAACAGCAGATGTATGATTTATGAGAATAGTGGCGGTTCGGGATTCTGATACAATCTTATAGAGATCTGGTGATAAGCTGGCTGCAGGTGGAGCCACGCAATCGCCGCCATCAGACCAGAAATGGTACGGTGTCTGTACGGCTCGTGGATGCCTCGGGTTTGTGGCTTTGATAGGGGGCGAAAAAGAAAAGGGAGTTCTCCGTGATGGGCCCTTTGTTTTGTGCGCGTTGACAAGATGATCTCAATGCTTAGTTCGAGGGCGGTGAGGACTGTGATTGGTCGAGATGACAGATCTTGGCCTGGATCATGCCCCAAAGGGCTGGTCGGACCTTCTAGCCTCCGCGAATCCAGGGACCGTGTGGAACCATATGTGGGCAAATCGTATGATTTTGGTCCTCACTGGAAATTTAACGTTGGTCCGACGTGTGCGGCGGAGTGGTTGTTTAGAAAAAGGGTAGCTCATCACTTCTTCAAAGTCCTTTGTTGCACACACGCACATACGCATTCACCTACGGGTCCTCTTTCTCTAGCAGCGATACGATCCTTCAATTGAAGGATTCAGAGAGACTTGCATCATGTCGTACCTGTGAGCTTCGCCCCCTTTGTACTCAACTTTGTTGATTTCAGGGACACCAATTCTGACTTGGCGGCAGCAACGCGACAGCTATTCTTGAGCACGCTCTCCCTCACACCTCCGACACATACTGGAACCAATTCGAGAAGGTTTCTGAGTACAATGTACACCTCAACTACTTTGAGAAGCTGTGGATGGCTTGGTATGCGTACATCGGCAACGATGTGCTCGCCACTGGTATCATGTCCTTCTTGATGCACGAACTCGTCTACTTCGGCCGCTCTCTTCCCTGGATTATCATCGACTGCATTCCCTACTTCAACAAGTACAAGATCCAGAACGTATGTCAAAGCATTGTCTCTCTCGCGCCTTATAGCCAGCGTACTTACATGCTATTCAGCAAAAAATCCCTACCGCCGCTGAACAATGGCAATGCGCCAAGCTCGTTCTTTTGAGCCACTTCACTGTTGAGCTCCCTCAGATTTGGTAAGGCATCATCTGAGCATCGACGATAAGACGCTGTTACTAACGATATCTTCTTCAGGCTCTTCCACCCCATGGCCCAGTTCTTCGGCCTCGGCACCAGCGTCCCATTCCCTCCTGTCTACAAGATGGCCTACCAGATCGCAATCTTCTTCGTTTTCGAGGATGCATGGCACTACTGGATGCACCGCGCTTTCCACTGGGGTCCCCTCTACAAGGCTGTCCACAAGATTCACCACCAATACTCTGCTCCCTTTGGTCTCGCCGCCGAATACGCTTCGCCAATTGAAGTCATGAGCTTGGGTTTCGGTACCGTTGGTATTCCTATCGTGTGGTGCGCTATCACCAAGGACCTCCACATCTTGACCATGTACATCTGGATCGTCCTTCGTCTCTTCCAAGCCATTGACGCACACTCTGGCTACGAGTTCCCCTGGTCGCTCCACCACTTCCTTCCCTTCTGGGCTGGCGCTGAGCACCACGACGTTCACCACGAAAAGTTCATTGGCAACTACTCGAGCTCTTTCCGCTGGTGGGACTACTGCTTGGACACCGAGGCCGGTGCCGAGGCTTCCAAGAGAAGAAGAGAGAAGAAGCTCGCAAAGGCCAGAAAGGCTCAGTAAACGCTTTGCAAGTCCACTTATTATTTCCACACGCTTCTATTCGCGTTTCTCGGATACGGTCGCAGATACAGTACCATCATACCTAGGCATCCTTATCTTTCCATATGCCAGGCTTTAACGTTTATCGGACTTCTTCCTTTTAATTGCCTTTCTTGTCCTTTTTCTGTATCTTCTGCATTGGGATGGAGTTCTTCTTACTAGATGAGATGGGGAGGTGCACTCACGCGAGCAAACATGTTGAGTTCGTTGGCTGCGATCTGCCTAGTTCTCTACAAACTATAGATGCATGCAGTTCCTCAAAACAAACGCCTACGATTATCGTTATTATCTGAAGTACACACAACCTTGACCATGTGATGCTGCAAATAGAGGCCCTAGATCGCCCGCTACTTCCAAGCTTACAGCGCCAGAAAGCTTCAGTTCCAGCATGACTTGAACCGTGACTGGTGGGATGTTTTCCAGAAAGCGTTAGCACCTCGGGATATGCAGTCAGCCCTGTTTGTGGGTGGTGGGAGGGCACAGAAAAGCCATGGCTCTGACACATGCTTGGAATCCCCGGTTTGTTTCAAGCAAGCAAGCAAGCACTTTCGTCATCATCATCATCACACTTACTTGGCTGCCACGTTTGTTGGCTCCACATCGCACTCAGCTTGGATCTGCGACACGAACTTCTTATAGCGTTATGACAAGATTGGTTTGATGTTTGACAAGTGACTTTGTGTCTTGCGAACGTACGGACAGAACGCGACCATGTCTTTTGTTGTCGAGTGAGTTCATCGACAGACTTCCGCTGCTCTTTGAAGCTAGCACAGTCTTGCGCATGTATATACAACAGTTCATGGAGCTGACCACAATTTGTTCATAGCCAGGTGCGACGAGTGGATTCGCAAATCGATCGTCTACAGCTTAATGCACCACCTCCGGTCGGACCCATCAACATCAACGGCGATGACCAACACTTCCCTTCTGAGCGAGCAGAACACCTACAATCACTGGTCAAATCGCTGTCCATAACCCCTTCTTCGAGAAACCCTCTACTTTCAGCATCGCAAATCCACCACTACCTTACACGCGCCCAAATCTCGTTGCCTGACGAAGGAGAGGACCTGTCTACGCAGAAACATGATGGTGAATATGAGCAAGAGTTGGCATGGCTGTTGGTTGCAAAGGCTACTGTACAGGTATATGGTTTGATCCTGTCGCGTCTACTGGATGAGACGGTCGCTCTTGCAGACGATGTCTGGTACTGGGATCAAGTGCTGGGGAGTCGACACGCAACCGCACTTTACAGCATTCAAACCGCTCCTTTCCGCCTGGCCGAATGGAGTCACTATATTTGGGCCGACGTCCGCCGCAGAAGCGCTGATTTTAACATTCGTGATGCTGGTGCTGAAGCTCAACAGAGCTTGACTGCGCGTTGGTCTGAGTTTTATGGATTGGTCAAAGAGGTGGTTAGAGAGAAGAGTGTCAAAGAGATGCGCAAACGCGTCGTGAGCCCTGTTGCAAGGGTTCGTGGTTCTGTCCGCCAGAAGCAGAACGAGCTTAAGAGATGCAGACTGCGTGGAGCAAACGCGCTGGGTGTACTGCTAGGCGAGGGTTTGATGAATGAAAACATGCATGGAGAAGGCTTTGCGACACCAAATGGCACTCAAGGCCGAGACAAGTGGAAGGCCAGTGTAGCACGCAATGTTGCCCTTATGGACGCTGTCCTTGCCAAGGTCAACGAAGAAGAGCTCGCTGTTGATAAGTTCGACGCAGCCATTGCAGCAGCCACCGACGACGACCCACTTTACGATGTTGAGGTCTACACACAAGAAAATGGAGAAGCCTCTGAGTTGGGAGTGCATCCTGCGACCATTGCAGACAGACTGATTAAGATGCTACATGCAAGGATACCCGAGTACACGCAGCAGTCAAAGGTCATGGTACAGAAACACGGCAAGCCATCGCGTATTGTCCGATACTGGTTCCCTATCACCGTAGGAATTCTCTCATCGAGCACCATTCTCCGCTACCTTGTCAACCGAAAAGCGGAAATCCTCACCTGGATTCAAGAGTTTGGTCACACCATCCGCGACTTTTGGATCAACTGGTGTGTAGAGCCCACTCGCAAGGTCATCCAGACTATCCGCCACGACAAGGACAGTGAGGTGTCAATCATGTCAAAAAGGTCTCTTGAAGGTGACAGAGCCAGCTTGGAACGCATGGTCGTGGACTTTGCAGTAGACAACCCAGGCAATGCGACAGAAACTGGCAGCCCTCTCACAGAAGCAGAGATTGCAGGCATCAGAGCCAAGGTCCGCGAAGGTGACTTGACACCAGTACTCAAAGCATACGAGAAGGATCTTTCCAGTCCCTTCATGGGCACTATCCGTGGCAACCTGATCCGCGCATTGCTGATTCAAGTACAAAAGACCAAGGTCGATGTCGAGGTTGCCATGGGCGGTATCGATGCATTGCTCAAGAGTCAAGAATTGGTGTTTGGCTTTGTGGGTCTCACTCCTGGTATTCTTGTCACGATTGGCATTTCGCGCTGGCTATCATCTGCATTCACATCACGACGAGGCGCAGACGCGAGTCGCAAACAGGGACACATGATGCGACAACTGCGCAACATTGACAGAGTGCTCACCAACTCGACGCCTACAGAAAAATTTGGAGAGCTTTACTACAAGGATCATGGATTGTTGTTGTGTGAGGTTCATGTTTTGCGTGAGGCTGCATACCGAGTCATGCCTGCACAGGTATACAGGGACTTTGTCGAGGATGTGGAGGAATTGGTTGATGTTCGGACTGGAGTCAAGAAGCAGAGAAAGGTAGTGAACAGGATTCGCTGGGCGTACAAGCGATACTTTTAGATATGTCTCCTCTCAATAGGCAAAAACAGTACTTTGACATGGCCGGGATTTTCATTTTGTGATTCAGGTTGATCAATAGGGACGTTTTGAAACAGTTGTTAGTGTTTGAGTTTGTGTGGATGGAGAAGTTGGGGTCGTGTTTGGTCGGGACACTTGGCAGGCGCAGCTGGCTGATTGAGGGCTGGTCAGTGGAGGCAGGCGGGACATTGGCCAACGGTAACTTTTGGGCATCTGCCTTGACCCTTGACGTCGTCGTTCATCCACATACAAGTTGCTGTTCTGTCTATACACCTACTCCACGCCTGTGAACAATCGAAGCCGCCTACGTCGTCTCTTCTCTTTGTTGACCTGTCTCTTGCACCACCTTCGCGTCGGATCTTGTGCCCCTCGATCAACCAACAACGATAGACACACACCGCCTTCCACTCATCCTGCACATCGTCGTCGACTGTTCTGTGCACTCGCTGCCTGCCGATAAACCACTGTCGCCTCTGCAACCTTTGCACCCCTCACTGCCAGCCGCTGTCACTCTCTCCCACATTCTGCCGTCGCCATGGCAGGCCAAAACCGCAACTATGACTTTCTTGTACGACCCCACTTCTGCCAATACCTTGATTGCACACCTCTTCTAACACGCTGGCTGTCCACAGATCAAGCTTCTTTTAATCGGCGACTCGGGTGTTGGTAAATCATGCTGTCTGCTGCGATTCAGCGAGGACAGCTTCACCCCGTCATTCATCACAACCATCGGCATTGACTTTAAGATTCGCACAATTGAGCTCGATGGCAAGCGCGTCAAGCTTCAGATCTGGGATACCGCTGGTCAAGAGCGCTTCCGCACCATCACTACCGCTTACTACCGTGGCGCTATGGGTATCTTGCTGGTCTACGACGTGACGGACGAGAAGAGCTTCAATAGTGCGTTTGCTCCTGCATCCCCTACATCCACTGTGTTTTCCATTGTCCCTCTGCTCTACACCGGTGTAACTTCATCACTAACTTATCCTTCCACAAAACAGACATCCGCACCTGGTTCTCAAACGTCGAACAACACGCCTCCGAAGGCGTCAACAAAATCTTGATTGGCAACAAATGCGACTGGGAAGAAAAACGCGCCGTCAGCACCGCCCAAGGCCAAGCCCTAGCCGACGAACTCGGTATCCCTTTCATCGAAGTATCCGCAAAGTCAAACATCAATGTGGAAAAGGCTTTCTTCTCGCTTGCTTCGGATATCAAGAAACGCATTATTGATTCGAGCGGTGGTGCTGCTGCTGGTGCTGGTCAGCAGGGTGCTAGCCAGGTGGATGTGGGTCAAGGTCAGGGTGTTGCAGGTGGTATGGGGAAGAATTGCTGTTAAAGAGCTGTGGTGTGGATATTTGAGGTGGGCTTGTTCCTGCTTTGAGCTGCATCTCTGACTGCTGACGTGCCTTTCCCCGGCATGCTGTTGTTCTTTCTGCCCCCTTCCTTCTTGCTTTTCTTTTTTTCCTTGTTTCTCTCTGGGGGCAATGGCGTAAACGTGGCGTTAACACTTTCTCACAAAGACCTACTACCACAGGGCTCGGGCAAGCTTCCTCCTTTTTTTTTGCCCTTTTTTCTGCTGCCCAGCATCATATCTACAGGCAAATCATACATCTTTCAGTTTACAAGCAATCTCCTTTTCGATCTTCGTCAGAGACGGATCTATCCACCATGTCTTGCTTTACAGTAATGATTCTTTCCCAGCAAGATTTACAGCAAAGGAAGTGGATACCCACAATCAAGAGCACAAGCAACATTCCGCACTGGAAGTATGAAAAATGAAAATCTCTGATATAACCCCTTTTCCTTCTCAGGGGAAAAATAAACACCGACGCTAATATAATGAAAACCACTTGATCTCGTGAGAGACAGAAAGAAAGACAAGAATCCTTTGGGATCTGAGAATAGGAACGGGAAACAAAAGGAAAAAGAAGAAAACAATAAAATCCGTTCGAGATGCCACCGAGAACTCCCAATATCCGATGCAAGTTTATTCGCCTCTAGGCCCACGCTCTCCCAATTCACTCGACAGCTTCTCTTATTGAAGGTGTGATGAGTGGACTTCTTATCCGACTAGGACTGGCCGCTCGACTCCTACTTCCCGAACGCAATGTTGCTGTAGCTAGTTGTTCTCTACTCTCTGTCCTCGCCAGCAAACCTCCTCTACCACCATGAGGCAGTTGCAGTCCAGGTGTCGTAGCAAGAGATAGAGTGCTAGAACCATGAGTGGCGGGACCATCAAAGTATCCAGCTAAAGGTTGTGAGCCTTGGTTGTAGAGATTCACTCGCGCAGAACGAGGTGAAGAGTGCAAGACCGGACTGCTGAAGCCATTGTTGTTGATCTTGGGGGTAGCCCAGCCAGACGTACGGCCGTTGCTGTTGTCAGAGTCAGAGTCGTTGTCGTTCATATCGTCGAGTTCGAAATCAGAGGGGTCGGGTCCGATGCCGCCTTCTAGGACACGCTCATATGCGGGTCCAGAGTTTTTGCTGCCAAAGAGTTTGCCTAAGCTGTTCGTTACGGTGTTGGATTTGCGTTTGCTACCTTTGCCGGGTGAGAAGCCTGCTTTTCTGAGTAGAGAGTTGCGTCTCTCGCGACCACAGAGGAGGAATGCAGCCACCAGGAGAATGACTAGGAATAGCAGGAAGCCTGGTAACCTGCGGGAGGAGCTTGATGCAAAGAGTTTATCATGCCAGTCGACATCGTCGTCCTTGAGGTCGGTCGGGAGAGGGAGGGGACTACCACCTGCAAATTGGAAGTCCTTGGGAAGGTTAGGACCTGGAACGTTGCTGCCGAAGCCAACTGCCAATGCCTTATCGTCCGGGCCGGGCACCTGTGACGCGGCATACAAGACCATCTTTCCTAATGTCCAGCTGACTTCAACATCGTTGATCTTATTCACCGCTTGGAAGGGATCCAAGAAGCCCTTCTCTTTTGCTCCATCGAGCACCGCCTTTGTGCCATTGTGCCCACTTTTTGTACCTTCAAGACCAACTCTCGGAATACCAATGCCATCGTGCAGCATGTTGATTAACCAACTGGCCTTGAAGCAGACCTCGGCCACCTTCTCTTCTGTGACCTTTTGGCCCCACTTTTGCTCCTTCACACCCTGTTGTATTGACTTCCAATCCTGGCTACAGAATTCCAAAACACGCTGTTGGTAGGTATTGAAATCGTAGGCCTTATCCTTATGAGCCATTTCGAAAATCTCGTGAGTTGTGTGCCAGTATTCGGAAACGCCGACGAAATGATTGACGTCGAAGTCGATCGCAGGAACATGTACACCATGAAGCAAACATGGAGGATCTAGACATGGTGCATCCTTGTCCAGCAAGGGATACGTCTTAGAAAGACACTCTGGGAACTTACCTGTTCCCAAGAGGTATGTTTCTCTTCCAGCAGCCTCATGAGAACCAGGAGAGATTGCATGACCAGATTTGGTGACTTCCAAACCAGTAGGAAGACAAGGATCAGGTAACTCTGCGATTCCAGGACTTGCTGTTGTTAGTGACTCGATGTAGCGCCTGCGAGCCTCATTGACACCGTAGCCTAGCCAGGTGGTGACAAAGACTTTGTACTCGATGGGATCACCGTTGACCTTGCGCATGCGCAACAATTTCAGGTCTTCGGCGTGTTTCTCAGCTTCAGTGGCATTTGGCGCGAAGGCGATTTGAGCAGAAGCGCCTCCCATGTCCAGGAAACCGTATGTATGGTGGTCCTTGCCATGGAGGTGTGTTTTGGCAGCATCAGCGTCAAAAGCGCCGAGCAGGTAGTTCGCAGCTATCCATCCATACAATCCTTCTGTTTCGCCAGGAATGACCTGGATGTGTAGGCCGCGATCGGGCAACTGGAATTTGGTATTGTGTTGCAGGTACGAGCAAATATTGTCGAGCACTTGATTTCGTTGTACATCGGGGAGTAGGCGCATGCCGGCTGTAGCGAGGAGAAAGATGGGAGTGTCTTGGACTTGGTCATCGGGAATGTACTCGAGGGCGTGGTCGACGAGCTGCTTGAGATGGTGTGGACCAACGAGTTCTGGTTTCTCTCCAAAGGTTGAAACTCCTGTTGATTTGTGTTAGTCGCTGTGTATGAATGCGACAGACATGTTGACAACACACCAGGCTTGATCTTCAGCGTCCACTTCTTCTTTGTTTCTAGCTGCGGCAGGCTTTTGAGCTCGAGATCAGAGCCGTCCTTCCTCGCTCGCTGGGCGTTGAGCCATCGGTAAATATGCACTCGGGTACCCTGAGCAGGTTAGTTATGGCATTGCGACAGGCGTGGATCGGTGCGAGTGCGTACAGATGAACCGGCATCCAGGATTACACCATATCGCCCTGTCTGAATTTAGTGTCATTGCGATAAGGAACACGACCGACAGGAAGCGTACATTTGCCCATTTGTTCGAGACTGAGGAGTTGCGAAAAGAAAGAAATATTAGATGCGCTATGGCTATGTCAATGGCAAGCGCATGGCAAGAAAATTGGCAGAGAATGGGCAGGTTCAGTCGAGCCAGGCGTGGTTGCAGTTTTGTTGTCTTTCTGGAGCACCAACTGTCGATCCTTCCGTCGCCCGTTCCCGCCAAACTTTCTGACGCTTTTAGCCTCGCCTCTCCGCAAACCTTCGTCTCTTCTTTCAAAGTTCAGCCAGACTCCATCCGCCCCTTGCGCTGACCACCAGTTTTCCCCTCACAGCTGACGACGCTCCAAACAACTATTGGCGAGGCGCTCTGCCGCTCTTCTCTTCCTCGACATCCCTCTGAGACAATCACTTGTTTCGCCATATCCATCGACAGCTATTGTGACGCTGGTGGCTGTTTGTATATTGCCTAGCACGTCGCGCGACATGACAGCCCTAGTACATGACGTTGTGTTTCAATACCTGACTAGCTGAATTGCCGACATCAACGGCCTGCTTTTCTATACCTGACTCAACGGCTGTATTGACAACCCGCCATACATGAACTGCTGATAAGCGATTGCAAAAATACGTACCTCGTCACCCTCGCTTGTCACTCGTGTCTGCTCAAAATAGATGCCCTCAAGGTACCGACACCTTGCTTCTGTTACGCGTACTCACAACAGTAACATATAGATTGTATACTCTATAGCCTGTCACTATATTGGAATGGTGACAGCCGACCGAACACTCTCATCTTCTAGCTACCCAAATATACGGCCACTGGAGCATGGTCAAGAACTGAAACAACCCTGCAGTCACGCCTACGCCAATGTTGACATCTCCGCTGAACAGCCCGGCTACGACACCTATTCCGACAGACAACAGAGCAAATGCCACAAAGAGCAAAATGACTTTGGCGTGCCGAATTTCTTGCGTCACCAGAAGGGCATATATAGTCTGACCTGGCCTTCCGCTTGTTGCGAATTGCGAACGATTGATCAGAAAATTTGGCGAATCTTCTCTCCCAAATATCGCTGGATTTCGAATCGCCAGCGTATATGCTTCGCTGTAGCGTTGACTCTTGATAAAGACTTCATAGATGGGAGTCTGCGCTTCGATGTCGGTGCCTTGGGTCGATGCTTGTCCCTTCGCAAGTCAGAGCGTGTACAACTTGAAAGTGGGCTCTACTACCTTGACGGCGGTGGTGATATACACGACTGGAGAGTATAGAACAGACCACAATTTATTGCCGTAAACGTTGCCTTGTGGCACGCACAACTGCCGCATTTGCTCGAAGGTGGCTGCTCCAGAACATCCAGACTCGAGCTCCATAAATTCCAGGTGATATAGACCATTTTTCGCTTTGCGAATCATGTTCCATCGGATCATTGATTGCGTTTCCGGCATTGTGTTGGCGCAGAGGGTCGTTGCTGGCTTCTTCTCTCAACTATGTCCGATGCAAGCTTTATAAGGTCGCTACATTACTGTATAGACGGAGTTGAGTTTCGAAAAAGAGCTTTTGCGCACTTGCGTAAACTGTCCTCTCTCGCGCGCAAGCCATTGCATGATTTACTGCGTAGAAGGATTCAAGAGTCAAGTGTCCAAACACAGCTTTTGCGCACTTGCGTAAATCGACGTCTTTCGTCTCGACCATACCTGGGCCTCGCATGCTGATGTCCTTCTCACAAGCTAATGACCGCGCAACAAATATATACTCGAGTACAGAGCGCCACGATCGTCCCCAACAACGCGTCATCTCTCAAGGGGGAACTTATCTGATGGTATTTCTGTGCTTCAAGACTGTGATCTGTTGTGGAAGTAGGTTGATTCGATTGTGCATCCTTCACAATTTTAAGCACAAAATGACGGTACCAAACAGCCAGGCTATCATGTGCGCATGCATGTTGCCATGCCGCTCAGCCACAGAAGGAGCAATCTACGCAGCTGCGTAAATACAGCACCCGCGCTCTTGCTCGCATAATATATAGCACTGCCGCATACCCAAAGGCTTCGCTCCCCTCCGACCCTCATTCGACATTATCCCGCTTGTATTAACTAGAAACATGAACGAATCCGCGCCCAAGAGCTATGACGGCGAAGTATCATATATTCAACTCTCCTCACCACACATGGCTGGAAGGTTAGGAACACAAAGCAGCATCGACCGAAAGCAATCACCAAGCAGCCATGACGCACCATCATACGAGCGATCTTCTTTCGAAGCTCCGCAGAGTTATAGCTATACTTCTCCTTCGGCGATCATCTCGGGCCAGCAAGATATACCAAACAGCAGTGATCCACGATCGAGAGTAGTGGTAATCCAGAAACCAAAACCGCAATGCTGGGAACATGGTTGCAACGGGCGAGAGTTCTCTACATACAGCGACCTGCTGCGGCATCAACGGGAAAATTTAGGGATGATTACTGATTTATACTGCTCGAAATGTGGAGCGAACCTCACTCGAATCGAGGCACGGGTCGCTCATATAGTCGCAGGAGAGTGCCCTAGAGGTTTGAAAGGCGGGTCGAGTCAGCCACCAAGCAGAAGTGTCATGGACACTGTTCGATCTGATATACCACCGCAACCAATAAAAGGACGAACGAACACACGATGGACACAAGCGGAAGAACAGAGGATGAAAGTGATGAGAGATGCTGGTAGCAGCTGGAGTGAGATTGCTAAGACTTTTCCTACACGGACCGAAGGCAGTGTCAAGCAGCATTGGTACAAGGTACGTGCTACTGGAGGAAATTCTCTATTTTCTACTTCGTCGTTCCGGTGTTTTGTGTCAATGCTCGAACCGAGAATCATTATTCGCTGACCAAATCTGGCCAACAGGATATGCGTCCGATAAAGTTCCATCCCGTCAGGAATACAACGGGAGACACTGGTCAAGCGATGGAGCGTGCTACAATCCTGCCTCAAACATTGTCTCGATACATTGATATGACTGACCATGAGATCACTGATGGGCCCGAGGTCAATCGGGAGTATGAACAGCCTACAGGCCCCGCTGATAGCAGCTTCAACAATCTTGATTTGTTTCACGAGATAGATCCGTTAGCCAGCTCCACGACATCAGCAGATGCTGTTGAAGATAACGCTGGATCTTCTCGTTCTCGCATACACGATACTGAGTTACCTCATTTGACATCCACGACACAAATAGACAGCAGAATCTTTAGACGATCACTGTCCCCGATGGACCACAAAGATGATGATCAGCAACTCTTCGACCTCATGTGGATCAGGGGTTCCAGCCCACACCAGTCTGAGAATGAAGAGATGATGAGAAAGGTTCGCAAGAAAGTCAGGAACCACTATCTCGTCGAGGATCGATGCAGCCCAATCAGTGCCGATGCTCGTGTACGACATATGGTCAGACGCTCCAAGCCTAGCACGGCGCCAGAGATGAGAAAGAAGTCGTGTCAGTCTGGAACGCAATCACTGCCTCGAAATTACCATGATTCTGATTCAGATTCAAGTCAGCCACACTGCGTAGATGAAGAGCATCATCAAACCGCCACAGAGCCAGGAAGATCACGATTCTCTGATGGGAATTCCTCTAATACGCATGACAACAGTTCAGCTGCGGATATTGACCAGCTTCGAGGCTCAGAGCTGCGCCGGTACACAGAGGCAACATGGCAGAAGCTCGCTGACTTTCAAAGAGACAATCAAAAGACTGAGCAGTTCACAGATCCTTCCCATAACGCACTTTCTCGGATTTCATCTGACACAGAGTCGATGGCGAGTTCTGGCGAATCTGCGGAGGACTTTGATGATCTTTTCCTTGATACGGAAGTTTCGCGACTCAGAGCCTGGCTTTTCGAAAGGTCTGGGTCTGAGCATTTCTGCAAACACCTACAACGTCGATTGGCCTCTGGGCGATGTCAATCCTCGACTCCACAGAAGCAATCTAAAGACTCGACGGCCAGGTCAAATTCGTCCAATTGTTCCTCCTCCACTTCTTCTACAGCTACTGTATCTTGCGGTTCTGCACATGATGGGAAGCGAAATTTTGATAATGGAAGTGGCCAAGAAGAGCAACAACGCAAGAAGAAACGTTCTGCCCAAGACGAACCCGAAGATAAACCTGCACCAAGACTTGCTTGCTTATTCAACAAATATGATCCCATGATGTATAGGTCAAATGCACAGACAAACAAGAAATTCGAAATATGTGGGCTGCACGACTTTCAAAACATGAACAAGTTATAGTGAGTGTCACTCAATCTTCCCAGGGCAAATTGGCAGATCGCTGATGGGGCAACAGTGAGCATTTGAAGCGAGTACATTCTGATCAACCTCTCCAGTGCCCCAGGTGCACTTGTACCAATTTTGGAAGCTCTGAACACCTTCAGGCACACCAAACAACCTCAGAACCGTGCGTCTCAGTTCTATTGGATTCTGTGAAGCGCATACAATGGATCACTCACGACAAACGCAAGGCACTACAAGCAGCGGTCAACAGGCGCTTACGTAGTTGCACGGATGAAGAGAAGTGGAGATATGCCTATAGATGGCTATTTCATGAGGCTCAGCCGGGCGAAACACCATGCCCATGTAAGTAAAACCTCAAGTCAGCCAAACCTGCCGTGCTAACACGCTCAGATTTGCAAGATCCAGTGGTTTCTATCGTATCCTCCGTGGTCGACGATTTCGAGATCCGTCTTGGCTGACTGATAAGTTCCTCTGCTGACTTGAACGACCTTGAAAGTCGGCTATCAAGTATCCGTGGACAGTTCCTTGCGCAATACGGGATCACTATGAACGAGATCGAGCAGGATCCTCCATCTTTAACCAGACTTAGGACAGTCTCCAGTAGCCCAGGTTCTGGAAGGTTGACTGCTACAATGCCGCCTGACATGCTTAACCTGAATCAACCACATCTCGAGGGTGACATCAATCACGATCAATCCACTCTTTCGAACTCTCAGTCGAATCTGAACAGACTACCGCCTGGATCTAACGTCCATCAAGACACTCCACTTGAGCCTCATGTGTTGAACGACCCTGTTTGTCTTCATCACGACGACTTTCCCAATTCTGATGATATATCCGGCTGGGATCTAAGCACATGGAACCTAGACTATGACACAACGAACGACATAAGCAACAGTCTGCATGTGACGGAAAATCCGAAGGATCTACATGGGTACGGTCCTCTGATGCAGAAGGAGAGCCTGAATCTGTCATAGTATCCCCACTGTCTGTATTGTACAAGGCCCAGTATATCTGAAGAAGGTAAAGCTGGTATAATGCGAAATAGTATTGAATCTAGGTAGATATCTTTCTAAATTAAATTCCAACTCTTGAAAATGTATGACGCGCAACTAGTCGAGAACATTTGCAAAACCGACACAAGATTGCTGGAAAGTAAGATTGGAGTTGAGGTGACTGTCATTCTTGCCTTTCTTTGAACGCGTTCTCCTGCCAAGTGACCGCAGAACATTATGCTTTCACCTTGAGATGGCAGGTCTTGGTTTGTTCTTTGGAAGGATGGATCAGCTTCGTATAATGTGCTAGACGAGTGGAACGTGAAGTAGATTGCATAACCAGATCTGCTTGTTCGCGGGTCTGGAAACCGGATTGCGGTTAAGCTTTGGCACACCCTAACGTCTTCGCAACTACCAGAGGCATCATTGTCATGGTTGGACTATAGTAAAGGCAATATCATCGCATGTGCGTGCTTCTGCTCATCATCATAGATTCTTTTCTTCTAGGCTGTAAAACGACCTTCACATTGCTTGCTGTTTGTGAGGTGGGTACGAACGATCAATTGCGCTTGTGATCTCTTCCGTAAACACCACCTTCTTGCCGTGTTTGTTCATCAGCTCAATGAGCTTTTCCTTACGCTGCTCAGAGTCAAACTCTGTACCAAACATGCGCAAGAATATTTCAGCCGTGATTTCAATATCTGGATCATGCTCCAGCAGAACTTCGAAGATGTTAACCACCCAGGACTTTAGAAGTGCTTGCTGGATCACTTTCGGAGACACCTTGAAAGCTTTATCGTGATTGAGCAAAAGTCGGAGAAGCTCTGTTCCATGTGATCGCTTGTTGATGGCTGCAAGAACTACGCTCTCCGGGATGCGATTTTGTGGCGAGAAACGCGCGAGTAAGCACTTCATATCCTCAGGATCACTTGCAAACTTAAGCATCTCCTGTGTCACTTGGAGATCCGAATTCCGATCCAGAAGATCGTCGAGGGTAATTTTGTTTCCATTCAATGGAAATCTTCTAATGTCTGAAGACTTCAAAGCATGAATGATGGTGCGCTCTGTGGGCTTGACATCTTGATCGTGGGCGAGAAGCATCTGAACACATTCCCACTCGGTATTGGCTTCCAATATCTCGGAAGTGATCTTGCATATTGGTCTATGCTTGAGCAAGACCGCCATTACCGAAGCTTCTGTAACGGCCTTCAACATAGATGCAGTGACCCCAAAACCACCGCTGCGGCTGAGCAGTAATGACAGATCTTTCTCGTCGGTCCATATGTTGACCAGAGATGCCACTGTCATACTTTCCAAGACGACCAAGTCTTTGTTGTAGTCCAGAAGACTCTGCAAGACACTTTGTCTCCCATGGCTCACTATGATACCTGCCGCCTCGTGTAGATGATCCTCACTGATCTCAACGTCAGGACTACTTCTCAAGAGAACTTCGACCGAATTTGGTGCAAGGTGTTTCTGCTTCCCAAGCTGGGATGCATTATCTCGCTGAGCTTGAAGAGCATCACTAAGCGGAGTAAGGCCTTCTTTGTCCTTCACATTGACATCTGCGCCGCGCGATATCAATTGGCGAATCGCGCTTGAAAGTCCCATGCGACAAGCGACGTGGAGTGGAGTGCGTCCTTCGATGGTGGTGAGACGCAGATCAGCACCTCTCTCAAGAAGAAGTTTGAATACATCCAGAAGCTTCTCTCTGAGAGCAGTCATTAGCGCAGTGTCATACAGACTGTCTGGCTTATTGACGTCGGCGCCATTGTCGAGGAGAAGCTGAACGACTGCTACATTTCCAGACAATACTGCAAGATGAAGAGCGTTGCCATCGCATCGAGCATCATGCTGTAGAAGATACCGGACAACATGCTCACAGTTAAACATCTGTGCAGACGACTGCCTAGGTCCGTAGTGTATTGACGGATAAGCAGATTTTCGCGAGCATCGGAGCTCCTCGCGCAGATTGGTCCGGCGCGTACGACCATCCGGTATCGTGTCTGTCTCCTTGCGTCTCGAAGATTGACCCGCAATAAGGCCTTCCAACGCTGACCTTACAGGACTGCCGTATGCGGCATGGACACAGTCGACTTGGGCATTTCTACCAATGAGTTCTTGAACGATATGGAGATGTCCGTTGTAGGCAGCGACATTTATTCCACGACGTCCGGTCACATCTTCAGCATCGACAGGTACTCCGTCCTCTAGAGCCAACTTGACTCCAGTCAGTGACCCAGCGATACAAGACAGGATCAGAGTGTCTGTATTCATTACGCAATATTTTAGCAGAAGCTCAAAGACGCCCTTATCTTGTACATTGCTCTTGAGAGCACTCTTTATCAATTCGTTCGTATCTTGATCTCCGGAGCTTGTCAGAGTTCCGAGCAAGAACTTGATGACTCGCAAGTGGTGATTTTTGCAAGCCGATAAGAATGCGTCTGAAACATATGCAGCTCCTGGGTTGCGAGACAAGAACTCCTGAACGACGACTAGTTGGCCATGACTAGAAGCTTTTATGAGCGCAGACCCATAGACCTTGTGATCGACCTCGGTGTCTTGGGCTAGCAACAGCTGTACACAGTCCAGATGACCGCCCTTCGCCGCAAGATCAACACCACTGCCTAAACGTCGGATCTCTTGCGATCTTCCTAGATCTGCGGGGACCATTGAGTATGGATCAGCTCCATGAATGAGCAACAGACGTACGATCTGACTGAAACCTTTGTGACAAGCCATGTAGAGGGGACTGATCCGTTCATCCGGCAGATAAGCCTTGTTGGTGGGAATGACTCCTCGAGCGTTGACAGGAGAACCTGCAACAAGCAAAATCTTAACTTTATCATAGTCGCCGGTTTCGCAAGCGGTGGTCAGTGGGTGATCGAATTCTGGATGTCCAGTTCTGGCATCGGCGCCAGCACTTAGCAGGACTTTTAATACGTCCACTGCAGCATTCTCGGCAGCAAGATTCAGAATTGGTTGGCTCTTTTTCCCGTACCCAATATCGACATCTACTCCAATCTCGAGAACAGCACCATTGTCGATGAGCAGACAGACCAGATCCTTGTGGTCGCCGACGACTGCAGCCCGTATGGCAGTTTGATATTTCCCTTGGACGATATTGGGATCTGCTCCATGTTGTAGTAGTAATCGGGTCATCTCGATATTTCCATGGTAAGATGCGGCTTGCAATGCTGTTCCAAAGTGGTGTCCTGCGATGTTGATATTGATGCCCCGTTTCAGCAGCAGCTCGACAACAGATCTCCTGTCCAGACAGGCAGCCATCTGCAAGATGAGTCCGTACTTTTCATCTGTGGCTTTCTCCTCGGGCATCAACGTCAGGAGTTCTACAATAACTGCGCCAGGCCCTTCGTCGAAAACCTGTTGTAAAGATTGGCATTCAAGAAAACAACCATCCTTGGAGAAGGGATTCAACGAATTAGCCAAGAGAGGGTTGACGGCTCCGTTGGTGGCCGGCAAGATGGCACCGGCATCTAATAATTGCTTCAACATCGCGTGAGCGAACAATTCTCGCTTGACTACGGTATGAATCGCAGTATCATCGCTCTGCGCTGCGTTGACGTCGGCACCAGCATTGATTAGATGCTTGAGGTCCTCAGGATCACAATAAGCTGAAGCGTGAAATATTGGATAGTCAATCATTCCACCTAGGTTATTCGGATCGGCACCAGCACTGATAAGGAGCTTTAAAACAGCCTTTTGCTCAGAAACAGTAACCTGGTTCAATGCACGATTGTTCTTGAGCGCTCGGAATGGCCAAGGCTCCTGAGAAAAGCGAGCAAACCCGAGTAAGCAAGCCTGTAGAGGAGATTTAGCCGACAGCTTTCGGCTCATACGACTGCGTGTGCTGGAGAGTTGAGCTATGCACGTCGCGTTTGGAAGCATTGGCGAATCCAAAGCACCATCTACCCGAGGGAGACATGTTGAACAACCTTGCGTCACGCAATCAGTCAGAGTTGAAGGCGCAATCATGTTCACATTCACGCCCAATCCGAGGATGAATTCAACTGTCGAGATATGACCATTTGCAGACGCAGCTACAAGTGCTCGAGAGAAAATTGCTTGAGCGTTAGCATGGCCACTTATTTTTTCGTAGAAACTCTCGATAATAGCGATATGCCCATTACCAGCCGCAAGTGCAAATAGTATTTCGAGTTTAGGTCCGAGCTCATCTAGAGGCAGATGATCAAGAAGGAACAAGACGGTATCTAGGTGACCCCAAAATGCGCTTGTGCAAAGGCAGGATCTCAATATATCATCCAGTGAGTCGACCCGTTCGAGCGCGTCAAAGAGAGCCAAGACCATCTGGTGGTTACCTGATAGGCATGCAGACTGAGGGATATGCTGGAGTCTGCGGGGATCAATAGACGGCCGAGCTTGGAGGAGCAACTGAACCACCCGAGGAGGCACTGACCCTCGCTTTGCGACCTTATCCAGAGCTATGACTCTTTCGTCTTCCAACTCTGATGCTGATAACTGCTTCGACAGCAGTTGTAAACCATTCTCAGTCAGGATTCCGTTGCCGGACTGCAAGAGAGGCAGAAGACGGGACTTCGAAGAACGATCCACTGCTGGATGCCTTAAAAGGAAATCCACTATCTCGACATTCCCTTCAATGGCCGCACACTCCAATGCCTCAATTACTGATATGTCATTGGAGATCTCAATCAAAGATCGCAACACTTCAAGATTTTCGAGTTTAGCTGCCTGTACGACTGACTCATGAATCTCTTCATCTGAAATTCCCAACGTCAGACGATGCTGCAGCAGATGTTGTACCACTGTCGTTTTTTCTGATGTTACAGCGGTCATGAGTGAGCAACCTTCACTCTCCTCTGATGTCTGCGCAAAGAATCTTCCTCCGTCCGGATGTTCTCCCATAGTTGTCGTGTCGGAGGATCCATGTGGACTCTCTGGAATCTGACTAGTCAGTGTGACTTGTGATTGTCGTTCCGAGTCTACTCTCGAGTAATTCGCCAGGAGTGACGTGAATGGCCAAGATGCGTGTTTCAAGGCCATGGGTATTGGCGGAGCTCTGGGGCATGCAGACATCAAGTCGTCTTTGTGGCGGATAGCGATCATTTATATCAAATGTTGATCGCGACAATTAAGGCAGCCACTGTGTGCTGGTGCCTCAAAGAAATTAAAACCAATGACACAGCCACCGAAGCCGATCATTGTTGTCTGGACGTGACTAGTCGTCTCCGGTATTTTTACGTACCTGATGTACCTCAAAATCGCTTGGATTGTATGGAACAATATTCAAGTCCTTTTGTTTGGAGAGAGGATGTCAGTTCGAATGCGACGTCCACTTCGCAATAAGCACATCGTTGCACGCCAGCCTCGCTGGCCCATCTCAGATTCAATGAAGATGATTATCCTATGCTACAGGTTGCGTTGTTTGCTCTCTTTGTGATTCAGATTGTACAGAGGAGCACTCGTGACTTGCAGGCAGTTTCTACCTGTGTTTACGGCGCAAGATTCAGCTCAAGCTGCACAGGTTGGTTATGTAAGCCCCATGAATTATGTAAGCTTTCATAACTTTGCTTGCTGCCTTGTCGCTCGCCTCAAATCCTAAGCGGTCGACGCAAACGAGATCTCACTGCAGGCATGGCGCTCGAGAATGATATGATCAAGACTGATCAGGTCGTGAATTCTGCTGTTTGCTGCACTACGAACATGTCTATCAAGGTAATCTGACAACCTGAGTATCGCAACATTAGTGCAACATTGACACTTGTTCTATATAGGACATCAACCGGTTCTTAGCTGAAGTACAGCGACAAGAGCTTAAGGAATCATCTGTCAATATCTTGACTCTTGTCCACAGTCTTGACTTTCAGCTCTGGGGACCCACAAAAGAACTGCGAGGCAATGACGAGATCTTGCAAAGTCCATTCAATGGCTGTACATTACTTGATGTTCATCAAAAGCTGCAGGATATGATAACCACTACAGGCTCCAAGCTGCACAAGGACTGGTATCTGGTGCTTGATCAAAGATCAGCGCGGACATCTACTGCTGTCATAGTTAGGGTCGAGGATGAAGACGTACTTTCAGTTCGCGTCGCTTATCCAGTGTCATCGAGGTACGTGTCGGCATCTAGTATTGGCCATCCTCCACTCGAAGAATTGATTGAAATTGCAAATGAAGAGACGGGGGGAGTTTTTCAGGATTGAGTAGAGAGTTTTCGTATTGGTCATGAGGAAATAGCCCTCCTAACTACTTCCATAGAGATGCATAATTATGCTAGAATCTAAATGCACACTTGACATTTGTTCTCGTATACAGCCATAGAGATGGCCTAAAATCATATGCTCGCACCCCTCGCATGTCGCTCAATTCCATATCGCTCCTTCAACATCAGTGATCATTCTTTTTCAAAAGCGCTTAGAGAGGTCGGAGATTTTGTCAATTCAAGGTCAACGCGAACCCCAGAAAAGCGATCGCGAAGCTTTCTCGGGAGCCATCCGAACCATTTGAGTCGTAACGGTTGCTCCAAACACGGCGAACGACAGTAAGGTGCAAGATGCTGTCTTCAGAACATGATAGATGTAGTCTGGTTTGCGCCATGCTGGTTTCTCGTCGCTGGTCTGCCTTGAGGTCATGACGTTACGGATGTCGAATGCGCCTTGAACGTAGATGTAGGCAAGAATGCCAACCGCGCCCATCGTAAAGCTGAAGCCTTTTGAATGACCTTTTGCGAGGTTTGAGTTTGTGGCAGCTCCATAGAGAAAGATCATGGGTAAGAGAGGTTTGTATTCATTCATCTTGACGACACTGGTGATTCCTCTCGATATGCTGATTGAAAGATGTCAAAAAGAGCATTTTCTGGAGCCTGTGATAACTACTTGTTGGGAACTCATGTGTATGCCGAGCTTCGTTGGGAACATCAGTCGACAAGCATAATCCAAGATTTATGCCAGAGCACTGAAACTTGGCACAAGCTCTCACAAATCGGATGCTGCGACATCCGACAACTTCCGTCTCCGAATGCTCTGCCATGCAGCTACAGCTCCTGCTTGGTAATCCTCACGCGCTGAGGAAGCTATTGGAACATCCTTATATCAGGGAGTATCTACGATCGAAGTTCTGCAGCTGGGAAATAGAACTGCTGCTTTTCGACTTGTTTACAACTTCCAAATTCTTGAAACTCTATTATCAAACACACCTCTGCAAAACCATCTGAAAATGGCACCAATTGGTGTTGGAATCATTGGTCTCTCGGCCTCAGGCTGATCCTGGGGAGTCTCTGCTCATCTGCCATACCTCAGAGACTCCTCGAAATACAAAATCACTGGCGTTTGCAACTCGTCAGCCGAGTCCTCGCAGAAGGCAGTCGATGCCCACAAACTCACCGACGCCAAAGCATATGGCTCTGTTGCGGACATGGCAGCAAGTTCTGATGTGGATCTTGTTGTGTGTTGCGTACGAGTCGATCGTCACTACGAGGCCATCAAGCCCGCCCTCGAAGCTGGAAAGGATTGTTTTGTTGAATGGCCACTTGCTTCGAATTCTGAACAAGCTACGGAATTACTGCAACTTGCTGACCGCAAGGGAGTCAAGACTATGATTGGTCTGCAAGGGCAGATGAGTCCTGTTATCAGCCGTATCAAGGGGATCATCGAAGAGGACAAGGCAATTGGCCGCATAATCAGTTCTAACGTCACTCTAGCTGGCATGTTGGGAAGCCAGGACACCCAAGAGGCGTATGAATATCTAAACTACGCTGATATCGGCGGCAACATGTTGGTCATTCCCTTCGGACACTTGTACGATGCCATAAGTTACACTCTCGGCGAACTCAAGGATGTTACTTCGACAATGTCTGTGCAGCATACAGATGTTCCAGTCAAGTCTGCCGATGGCTCGCAGGTCTTGAGGACTATCAAGCGCACTGCTGCCGATCATATCACCATGTCTGGTATCCTCGCCAACGGTGCTCATTCTTCAGCGACCGTGACTGGTGGCCAGGCTCATATGGATGAGCCAGCCATGATCTGGAAGATCGAGGGCGACAAAGGTTTGATCGAAGTCCGTGGCAAGGAATCCTTCGCTCTTAGCATGTCGCTAGACATCAGAATCAGGATGCAGCTATTTGAGACAGGCGAAGTCAAAGAGGTCAATTTTACTGACGATAAGCCGGGCCCACCTGGTAATGTTGGAAGACTCTATGATGCATTCGCTGATGGTCAATATTATCCTGATTGGAAGTGGGCTGTCAAACGTCATGCTTGGGTGGATGCTCTTTACAAGAGCAACAATTCGGGCAAGCGCACTTCCTACGTCTGATATGCGTGATCGTACTACAACATGCTAGAGCACATGCACATGAGCATAGGCACAACAAATTGCAATCGAAATCTCATTCTGCTCCCAAGTCGGCACCGCTACAACTCTTCAATCACTTAGGCATATTGTTCATCGATAAAGATTAACGGCAGCGGCAGTCCAAGCGGGCGTTTATGATGGCCTCCAACCTGGAAATTCCCATGGAACAGCTCGCCTAAAGGTTACCGAGGTCACCGTTATAAGTGCTGCCACAAGCAACAATACCAGTGCAGTTGGTACCCTTACGTGCCATGATGAGCTCCTCCCAATAGCTCACACCCTCGGCGCGCACGATGTCAGGCATGGAACTCGACGTAGCGTTCTGCAGGAAGTAGTAGTACTCAGGCTCGTCTGCATCTACAGCAACCCAAGGCTCTGCTGGTACTAAATATGTGGTCAGTGAGGAGCCTAGCTCGAGGAGAGACACTAGACTTACCACCGAGATGCATATTCGGGTCGCCATAGTTGACGAAGCTAACCCACATGCGACACATCTGCTTGGCTAGAGTGACAAGCGATTCACGTGCTGGGCCACCTAGTGGATTGGGGTTGCCGTTCTGAGGATAGCCAAGACCTTCTGTGTTGTAGAAGACGAAAGCCACTTCTTGGAAGTGTACTGCTCCGGCGAAATATGGGAGACCGTTGACAAGCGCGTTGAAGATACTGCGAACGAGACAATCAGAGCGTGCTGCGATCGACAATCAAGCTCCGAGACTTACTAGGTGTAGGATTTGGCACCGTGTCTTGCCCACCAATGTGCAGTCAGACGTCTACCAGCATTCATGCTCATGTCTTGACCAATGGCAGCAGCGCGTTTGAATTGCAGTCCGATCGTCGCGTTTGGTCTACCATGGAGAGTACTGGGCACACCGATATCTGGAATGTCAGGGTAGAGGATTGCGACATCTTGGGCTGTAGCATTGTCGTAGCCTGACTTGATGAGATAATTCAAGACTTGCTGTGTTGTGTTAAGTCCTCCTGGTCCGAACCCCACTCCCTCAGCTTCGTTCACGCCGATGATGTATGGGACCTTGAGGAAATCACCCTTGGCTAGTGCTTGTGAGGCAGTCTGCGTGAACCAGTCTCCATCGATGACTGGGCCGTAGCGAGCTCCTGTAGTGAGCGTAGAGTTGATGACGGAGTTGAGCTTATCAGTAGGTACTTTTCGAAGGCAATCAAGCACGGAATCAGCACCATCACATCCTGTAGCCTTGCTGATGTTTGCAATGACAGGTTCCCAGTCTTCGACATCAAAGTCAGGCTGAAGACCAACAGGAGCTCCTGATTCGGCAATGGCTCCATGGAAAAGACTGTCATTGCGGCCATTGTAGGCAAGCAATTGAGCCCCAACACTGGTACCACCTGATGATTCGCCTTGAATGGTAACACGGTTTGGATCACCTCCGAAGGCAGCAATGTTTTCTTGCACCCATCTCAGAGCAAGGCGTTGATCTCTGAATCCGTTCATAGTATTGCCTGATTCTTGGATTTCACGTCCATAAAGGAAGCCCCATGAAGACAAACGATAGTTGATGCTGACAGCAATGATTGGCATCCCTGCTTCCACAGACTGCTGCACGATAAAAGATTGGTTGTAACGATGGTCTGCACTGCCACCCATGACAAGACCTCCTCCGTGGATCCAGACAAGTACAGGAAGGCTCTCGCACGAGCCTGCTGGCTTGATGACGTTCAGAGTCAGGCAGTCTTCGCTAACATAATTGCCTTGGCTCCAGGTGTCTCTGCCATATCCAATACACTCCGGACTGTATTGAGTAGCATTCCTGGTGCCAGACCAGGTAGTGTTGAGAGATTGAGGAACACGGAAACGCAAATCGCCGACAGGAGGTTGGCTGTATGGCATTCCTAGGAAGTTGTCGGTGCCATAGGCTGATGCATAATAGCCTGTGTAGGTGCCGTTCTTGACGTGTACGGTAGGTACGGAGCCTTGATGGTTATCATTCCTTTTTGTGACGGCTGCATATGCGGCATTGAGAAGCACAAAGCCGCTTGCTAGGGCCCTGATATTGACCATCTTGAATGAGTTTGATCTTTTGCTTGGGGGGAGCTTATGCAACCAGAGAGAGCCTCATACTTATAGTCATCAAGTCTTGACATGGGCGCCATACCCAAACATAGCCCCACCTTTTACTTGATCTCGTGGTACCCTTCGAATGGAGTTGCCCCGCTCCTGAGGGGTTATCCTGTTGCATTGTGCAGCGGTATGGTGGTAGTCGGCAACGGCAGAGGCTTGAACTTCACAATGAAATTGACTCTCAAGCAACTGCCGTTCTCTTTTACTAGAGGGATCTGCAATGTATAGCTGCATGACAAGGAAGGACCGACTCATGCGGGCATCGGGGCCGAAACCCCTCACCATCACCCCGCAACATAGCCCTGGATATGCACTCCACACCCAGATCAACATATGGCAATTACCTTGGTAGAGGCTTATACAGCTCCCTAGTATGACGTGCGGAGATGTTGTGGTAAAGAAAACACATGGCCGGCTAAATGTTGTCGGCCGTCGTCGGCCGAACCTGCCATTGTAAAGCGAGGTTCGCTGCCAGCACAACTTCACATGATACATCAAGGTGGGGAGGAACAAATCCATTGCAAGACTGCATTTGTGAGCATAGGGTCCCTAGCGATCTGCAGAATTTAATCCATATAGCTCTTTCTTGTTTTGTTTCTCAGTCATCTCCACAACGAAGTGCTCCCCGAAGCCCGCAGAGTCTTGGATCCAAATCTGTAAAATCTCATAAGCTTCGAACATATTTGAGCTTGTACTGACTGACCTTGCAGGTTTGTGTGGCGGTTCTATGTAAGTGTAACGTAAAGCGATATTGTCGAGACTGCTTGCATTGCTTCCAGGAAACGATCGAGCACTATATTGCTTGAGAGAATCGTACGGATAGGGTGACACCATATCTAGGTCAAATATTCTCCAAGTATCCAACACGATTTCACTAATACCGCTCCCATGTCTGTATACTGTCCATCTGTACTCGGTAGAACAGTAAATACACTCTCGAGTCTCCGAGGTCTTTCGCCAAGCCTTGTCGTTCAAGCAGCCGATGATATCGGACATGCTCGACTTGTCTATCTGGTCTTTGTTCGACGGTGAGTGATAGCCGCTGTCGCAGATTTGAAGGCTTCGCACAGCTCTTCGTGCCAACAACAGATTGGTCAGGTGTATCTTTGGATCAGAGCTCCTGTATTCCAGAGCATGTAACAGACGCTGACAAGCATGTGTCACGAGTAGCCATCTTGCTATCTCTACATCGATTGTAGATCGGATCCACCACCTTGCTGGTATCTTTCCACTGTTGTCGTAATGAGTTTGCAAATCTCTCTCGAGTGTAAGACAGTCCAGAGGTTCGTCTCGAACATCAGTATACGCGACATAATCCTACACAGCTCTCATGCACCATCCAGGCAGGAAATGACCTGGGATCACCTGGCGTAAAGGGCGTGGTTGGTCTCTTCCGCAATCTCCACAGTCGAACCAGCCGCTGAACGGTTTGTATTTCTTTTAGAGGGTGAAACATCTGCCACATGTTGAATGGTTCGGGAGGTCCATCCATATAAGCATGAAGAACCGGAGTTGCCCCTCAAGATCAGGAAGCTCTCTGTAGTTAAGTAAAGAATGGTTTGCGTAGCCAACCGCATGGCGAGGCGGCCCTCGAAAATTAGAGGTCCAGATCTGTTGCAAAATCTCGTTTCGATACAGTTCGCGACATGTCAATGACAGACAGGCGGCTTCTCTCGTACACAACTGTTCTGCTGTCTTTCTAGAGCAACTCGACAGGTAGTCTGCTCAAAGGTCACGTCTGTGTGATTGACGGTCGGCTTGAGGAAAGGGCCGATTCGATGGGCTGCAGGTCTGATGGTTCCTGAAGAGTGGAATTCCCGCTTGCGTGTTCTGGCAATGTCTTGCTCAACACAACGGGTCTTGCGACAAGAGGAAGCACAAGGAGTTGGCGAATCATGTCGGACTACAGATACGAAGAGGCAGGCCCAAGATGCAGTATTACAAAGAGAGAGGAGAGATCTGTTATATATGAATTGCTCCATCATTTTGCGAGGTGATGCCCTGTTTTGATGGCAATGCCCTCATATAAAGAAGCATTCTGGGACCGACAACCTATAAAACGACTATCAGCAATACCGATTCTCTCGTGCATCATCAACTTAACTCAATTACGATTCTGAGACGTTGGCAGTGATGGTAGGTCAGTGGTGCAGTCGAAGTTGAGTTGGAGTCTTGATGAGACATTTGGCTAGACTGTGAACTTTGCTGTAGAGCGCAGGAAGACGTAGCTGTGACGAAGAAGCACGGAGGAGGTTGTGAAAGAAGTGAATCTGGGGTATATTACGGAAGCTGCGACCAAAAACATAAGGAAGCCGAACGCGACAAAAAGAGCAAGGATAGAATGAAAACGTCGAATCATGACTCAGAAGTCAAAAAGTTGCCAACAGCCTCAACAAAAGCATCTGTCTCTTCCAGATGAGGACAATGACTGCTCTCAGGAAATCGGACCCATTTGACCTTGCCAGGAATTTCACGGAAGAATGGTTCCATGGTGATGTCTTGAGCTTCGTCGTAGTTGCCGTTGATCAATAATGTCGGAACATTGATCTTGTGGAGTTCGGGTGTGATGTCCCAGCCTTTGAGTGAACCGATGACGCTGAACTCAGAAGGGCCATTCCTGAGGATTGTCAGCAAAATTTGTTCCAGAAAAAGGAAAGATGGAATCACATTGTCATGTACACAGTATCATCATCCTTCACTTGATCCAAGGTTTGCACGAGCTCGTTGGGGAAGGGTACGACACGGCAAACGTGTCTCTCATAGAAACTCATCATGGCAGTCTCATACTCTTCCGTGTCCGTTGTGCCTTGTTCCTCGCAGCGCGTCAAAGTCTCCTGAATATCCTTAGGCAGCTCCTTTCGTAGCTTGTCCGCAACTTCGACCCAGGTGATGAGGCTGGCTGGAGAATTGGCGACAATGAGACGGTACAAGCCAGCCGGGCGTCTTGTGGCATACAATGCTCCAAGCATACCGCCCCAACTCTGTCCAAAGAGGTCGAATTTCTTGATGCCAAGGTACGATAGCAGGTTCTCCAATTCGGCAATGAAGAGGTCGGAAGTCCAGAAATCAGTGTCTCCTTTTTTCTCGCGCAGATGTGTTGAGTTTCCGCAGCCAATCTGATCATAAAGAATTACTGGTCGTGAGAAAGGTGCTGAGGATAAATGAGCGCAAGGGAGAATGTAGTTGTGAGCCATGCCAGGTCCGCCATGTAGACAGATCAGAGGAGTTACATCCTCAGACAGCTTTCCATACAGAGCATACCATGTCTCGGCTTCGATGTTAGTTCCTGGGACCTTGAATGCGACTTTTCCAGTCTTTGAAGGTGCGGGCAAAGTTTCAGGCGTCCGGGTAGCGGCACCGGCAGTCGTATTCATGATGGCCTGTTGGGTATGTCTGGCACTAGAAAGGTATATCAGAGAATAGAGAGAGGTGCCAAGCTGGCTTTATAGATACGCAAATCGATTCGAGTCCGGACTGTCACAGTAGCTATAACTTATTCTCATATTTTTTTCAGTAGGCAGCGATCAGCACTTGGACAAAAGTAGAAGGTAAAACGGAAGCTGTCGTCAGCCTTCGAGCCGTCTGCCTGAGCAAAACAGCAACATGGTGGTTGTATATGACCGATGTCGGAGATAGAAGAGCCATGTTACAGGGAAAGACAGTTTCTGGTCATGGGTGCTTTTGATGGTAATCTTTGACGTTGCGGCCGGAGACAGTAAAAAAAAGGTTGATGTACGGAATAGGCGAAGTGAAGAGATGGCCTGCCTATCTAGGAAAGCGTGAAGCTTGGCCGGTGATCGGAAAAGGGCTCAGCGGTACGACTTCCCTCGTTCCGTGCCAACAACGCTCTTTCCCTCCAATCCCATCACACAATTGCGTCTCTACGACTGTTCATCACACACGAGCCGCGAGCTATTTCCGCTGTCTGTCTCTGGTAAGTTCAATCCATCACAAGCGCACCTTCCTCTACAAGCACAAGTAGCATCACATGATGAGATTATATTTATTGGAGCTGTCCTATCTCTTCGGAGACTGAGGAGACAACTTATTACCTTATACGCAAACATCTGAAACAACCCCTCCTTCACTCTATACCAATCACGCGTCTCCACAATCGACACGACCTCGGACTAACGCCTAACAGCACTTTATTTGCGTTTGCGACATCCATTCGACCTTCCTGAAAAGTTTGCGCTCGCGTCACAGCTACAGCTCCGAGCCTGCCTGACCTACGCCTATCCCACGCCTATCTGGCAAAACGACATTCTCTGTCCTTCTGCATACCACATACACACAGTCATGTCTGCCGACCCTCGGAGGCGACCGGCGCCTGCACAATCTGCTCCCCCACCACCTCCTCCGCCTCCACCACCAGCAGAGGCCCAACCAGATTCATCAGTCCAAAGCTTGGATGGCGCGAATGACCAGGGTACAACACAACAGGCTACGGCCGAAGATAGCTTCAAGCTGCGCTTCTGCACAGTGTGCGCTAGTAACAACAACAGGTATGTCTCACTGCGTGATGTCGTAAACTGTGTCTCTGTTCATCCTTGTCTTCCGCAAGACGATTCATTGCGTTGCTTGCTCTGCTTCTGCCTCTTCCTCCGCATAAACGTATATATTCGCCGAAATACAAAGCCTCTGCTTGTCCATCGTCTCTCCTGCCTCACTGCCGTCATGTCACTGCTTCCCTTGTACCAACCACCGTACTAATACGGTGATGCAGATCCATGGAAGCGCATCTACGCCTTGCCGGCAGCGCCCAGAAATATCCCACCATCTCCTTTGGAACTGGCTCGCTAGTTCGCCTGCCTGGTCCTTCCATCACTCAACCGAATATCTACAACTTCAACAACACTTCTTATGACAGCATGTACCGCGAACTCGAAAGCAAAGATGCCCGCCTCTACCGTGCGAATGGTATCTTACCTATGCTCGATCGCAACAGAAATATCAAATGGGGTCCTGAGCGCTGGCAAGATTGGAGGATTGGATACCCACGCGTAGGCAAGAGATATGCCAATGCACCTATCGCTGGTGACCCCGTATACACGAACGACATGGGTGCCCAGGGTACAGAGTCAGGAACGGTGGACATCGTCATTACGTGTGAAGATCGCTGCTGGGAAGCTGTTGTCGATGATTTGCTGTCAAGAGGAAGCCCACTCAATCGTCCTGTCCATGTCTTTAACGTCGATATTAAGGATAACCACGAAGAAGCGTTGGTCGGAGGTAGAGCTATTCTCGAGCTTGCAGATGAGCTGAATGCTGCTGCCCAGGATGAACGAAAGATCCACGCCGAGAAGACGGGCAGCACTGAGGGTTTCGACAATGCTACTGGCGGCTCGAGAGATGGTTTCGATGCTAGGGTGCCCATCATCCTGGGAGAGTGGCAAGAGAGATGGCCTCATCTTCCTGCTTTGTGGACCTTGGCCTGGTTCTAGACAAACACACTTCTTGCTTCATGTGGTCGTCACGCCCTAGATTCAATGCCACTGCTAGATTAGCTCTATACCCGAACAGTACAAGAAACATAATTAAATGCATGAACAACTTATATGATGAAACACGTATTCGCGCATTGTCATGTATATCGCGAGACATACTCCTACGTTTTACAGCTACGACAAATCCACAAATCAAGTTTCCATCTAGAACCCATGCACACCACTCTTGACACTATCAAGACTCGCACCCCCCACAACACCATTCTCCCTCAACGCCTCGGCAGCTCTCTCAGCAATCATACCCGGCAACATCGTGCCCGCCGAAGCCACAGCCTTGACCTTCATATAAGCTGTAAACTTGTCGTCATCAGGGAGTAACCACACAGTCTTTGCAGATCCTGCTTGAGTCTTGCAATGCTCGATAATCTCCTGCATCTCTGATTCGTAGAAGCCTTTGCCGATGACGACGGCTACGGGGCCAGTGGAAGAGGTGAGTAAAGAAGGCAAAGTGGATTTTGCGGATGAGGCGTCGTGGCAAGTGTGGATTACTGCATAGCCCAAGGGTTTTAGAGCGTCTGAGAAGTTGGTTGCCATTGTTTGGCTCTTGCCGCAGAGAGCGATAGGGACAGGGCTTGGAAGAGACATTTGTGTTGAGAAAGTGTTTGAACGTCCAAGTTTTTGTGTAGTCTGGATGTTTCTGAGAACAGGGATAGTAGCTGAAGACCAGGATAGTCGAGGAAAAAGTGTTCGTGAAACGGTAGATCGGTGTAATATAAGTGTAAAGCTCATGTGCTTGCTGTGCTGTACAAGTTGGGCAAAGATGTGGTAACGAGGTGATTGAAAGAACGAACCGGTGTTTTCCTACAATGAGACACTTACATCAGTCGCTTTTATATACGCCAGTGCAATCTAATGGTATGCAGTGTGGTCATCGATTTTGCTTCCCGGCCGGACATGAGTTGCTCCTCTCCGGCTCGGACATCCGAGATCAAATCCGAGAGCATTCAAAACATCACATCTTGCGGCCTGATATGCCATCCGACTTACTTGATCAGATTCGGGGAAAATTCAGTGGTTCTACAAGTAGCATTGCATTGTCGCGTGTGCTGCAGAAGTCAAGAGATAAAGTGGCTGCGAACCGTTCTGTCACGATAAGGTTGCACGTGCCGAGCCGATGTATAGACAAGTGACAGTCATTCAATTCAAGTGGCACGGAAGTGGTGCAGGGTCATCTACTTGGGACGACCAGGAGAAGGCACACAGGGTCTGGAAGAAGAGAACATAGGACAGCTGAGTTTCTGAAGACACAAGAGGCGGTCCTAGAAGAGTTGAAACCACTCGTTTTTTCATATCTGAACATTCTAGAATTGAAGCTGATCACAACTCGTTCTTCACGATCTGTGTGGTGACAGCGATAACTTTTTCGGTAACAGTTTGGCCACCATTGTACTGTCTTAGTACGTCCTGCTTGTCCGTGACCAAGCCCAGTCCAAAGAACAATAGCCATGTAGCACCAAGAGCCAAGACAATACCACTCACAGCAACAATGATCGTCATCCAAAGCCAGTCGGGTATGGTCGAAGGCCTCTTTGGTGGGTTCGAAACTTGGTCCAGAGATTGGTCAAGACGGAGAGCCATTTGCTCCTTGGAGAATTCAGCTTGAACGCGCTTGCGACCATTCTCACCCATCTTGCGCAACTCGGCAGGATTTGAGGATTCGAGAACACGAGTCATGACGGCGGACCACTCTTCAGGCTTGCGAATGTCGCGTAGCCAGCCGGTCTCTCCTTCAACAACCGTTTCAAGGGGGCCGCCTTCATTGGCGGCCAGGACGGGTACTTCGGCGAGCATAGCCTCGAGAGGCACAATACCGAAATGTTCGTTCTGAGGAGTATAGACAAGCAAGTCGGCAGAGGCAAGTAGAGACTGCTTTAACGAATTTGGAACAGAGAGGAGGAAGAGAACCGATGTCTCTGAAGAAATGATAGAAGGATCGGGGAGAGACTTGTGAGTCTCGTGTGCGAGGTCGAAGGAGTCTGCCAAATCTTGGAGTTCTTTGTGAGTGTTGACATTCTCGGGAACGCGAGGATCATAGCCGCCAGCAATGACGAGCAAAGCAGACTTGCGAGTAGAACCAGGTTGTTTGGCAAAAGCCTTGACAGCAAGAGCGACATCCTTCTTCTTCTCAAAGCGGTTGATGCTCAAGACAAGCTTGTGACCTGGCCACATAGCCTTCCTCTGCAGCTGGTTTGCAGAAGAAGTATCGACGCAGGGGTAGACGACCTTCAGGTCTCTGCTGGACAATTGAGGGAAGACACGCTTCACGACGCCACCAGTGAAGTTGCTGTTGACGACAATGCCATGACTAGAAGCAGTACTCCAGCCCTCGATGGCATTGAAAGGCACCCTGTATGCCTTCTTCAAGACGGCTATAGCACCTTCTCCTTTTTGAGCCAGCAACTGATCCGGAAAGTGGCAGTAGAAGAGAATGCCAACATCGGTATAGAGGAAGCGGAGGAGAGGCACTGCGGCACTCAGTTGATCAATGAAGAAATGGGTGGGTCTGAGGTGGTCGAGTTCGTAGTTCCACAATGCGACGATGCATACGAGGTGCAGCTGTCTTAGTATGGCACAGAGAATGGCGAAGCGACCGAAGATGGTTGAGGGGACAAGAGAGTTTCCGCGAACGCGTACGTCGAGGGTTCCTTTTGATGTTCAGTCTGGTCTCTCAGCAAACATGTACAGCGCAGCTGTATAGTAGACTACTACTCACCATCACGGGCTTCCTCGAAGCAATGCCCTGGATCGCAATGCGACGTGAAGATGGTAACCTTGTGCCCACGCGCTTGGAGACCAACAGCAGCATCAATGACCAGTCTCTCGGCACCGCCAATGCCGAGATCTGGGTGGAAGAAGACGATGCTCTTCTTTTGTGCCATTGCTGATCGAGAGACTGACAGATCGTCTCATCATCCCTCGCCCACTTGCACCCTGAAGCTTGTCGGCCGCCTTTGATCAACCCCGCCATGCCTTCCTTTCTTGGCATCACAGTCCGGGGTAAACCTGCCTATGCCTCGGCCCGCCCATCCATGATGCTCCTGCATTCTCGTCATCGCGACTTCTGCTCGTCTAGTTTGATATCAACATGGAGAATTGCTGATCAGAATGGCCGACAACAACGCGCCCGATCTATCCATCTTGGGTGATCGCCTAACATTACATCCACCAGGCGTCATCCAGGACCAAGAGACGCCTCTCCTGACTTCGTATGCTCGTTTCCGCTCGTCGCCCTTGGATTTCCTGCGAGAAGTTAGTTTACATCTATCTGGCACTGGTTGGCGTTCTTACAATGATTTCATCGGCCGAAATATATTCTACAATGGATTTAGCGATCATATCAAAGCCTTGGTCTTGAAGAATCCGCGATTACAATCTAGGATCTCAGAGTTGGCTCACAAAAGACTTGATGTCGAGATCTCTGAGGGCACCCTCCCGGTCCACAAGGTCGAAGAACGGCGTAAAGAAATGGAGGCTCAGCTAATCCAGGTCGCCGACTCTTGGACCGATCAGATGATATGCAAGATGGATAGTAGGAGATTCATTCGTGGTGCATACTACATTGCAACACAACTCCTGACGAGAGCCTATCATCAGGGGATTCACGTGTCCAGCGAGGAAGTCTTACGCCTCCGAAATGTTGCTTCAGAAGCAGAGAGAAAGAAACAATCCATCATCTTCCTACCATGTCATCGCTCCCACGTTGACTACGTCTCATTACAACTCATCTGCTATCGTCTTGGTCTTGCCTTGCCTATCGTGGTGGCTGGCGACAATCTCAACTTCCCTGTGGTTGGTCCCTTCTTACAGCATGCTGGTACGTCACTCTTCCCTGATGCCTTGTTTCAATACTAATCTTCCCCAGGTGCAATGTGGATCCGTCGAAGTTTTGGTGACGACGCGTTGTATACAACTCTCGTCCAGGCATATCTAGATACACTGTTACAAGAAGGACACAACTTTGAGTGCTTTGTTGGTGTGTACCATCCACCCGGCTATGCTGTTCACTACTTACACATCTCCAGAGGGTGGCCGTTCGCGTACAGGGAAGCTCTTACAGCCAAAGTTTGGTATCTTGAGTTTCCTGCTCGAAAGTGTGCTGTCTGGTCAGGTCGAGGACGCCGTGATCTGTCCTGTGAGCACACAGTATGACAA
Organism: Aureobasidium sp. Y128-05A; assembly: GCA_037042735.1. Taxonomy (NCBI): domain Eukaryota; kingdom Fungi; phylum Ascomycota; class Dothideomycetes; order Dothideales; family Saccotheciaceae; genus Aureobasidium; species Aureobasidium sp. Y128-05A. The sequence continues at coordinate 171,198 of JAXQKC010000100.1, forward strand.
GGTCATCGAAGTCGAGTGAGTACCGCCATCACATGTTTCCAAAACGGAACACTAACCTTGTTCAGCTCCTACATCTCTGAACTCTTGGGTCAACCAAAACCCAAAGAAACTCTAGGGAACTTCTTATCATCCTCATCCGTCCTGTCTCTCAAGCTTGGCCGTGTCGACGTTCGTTTCCATGAGCCTTGGAGTCTGCGTGACTTTGTCAATGAACAGAAAGCCAGGCTCACGACCTTACCACCTCGCATCAAAAGTCCTGAGGATGTTGCTCTCAAGCGCCGCCTCCTGACCACACTTGGTTACAAGGTTCTCTCCGATATCAACGCGGTCTCCGTGGTCATGCCTACTGCACTGGTCGGTACTGTTCTACTCACTCTTCGTGGACGTGGAGCTGGCAAATCCGAACTCGTACGGCGGGTCGATTGGCTAACAGAAAGAGTCAAGAAGCAGGGTGGTCGCATAGCCCACTTCTCTGGTCTTCCGACGATTGTGGTTGTAGAGCGTGCCCTTGAAGTACTAGGACCGAACCTGGTTGGAGAGTACAAGAACTTGCCCGAGAAGACCTACTATGCCGCAGATCGATTCCAGCTCAGCTTCTATCGTAACATGACCATCCATCTCTTCGTGTCAGAAGCACTAGTCAGCGCTGCACTGTACACCAAGGTAAAGCTGGGTGGCGGTCCGGAGTATCAGAGCATATCATACATTGATTTGTATGATTACGTCTATTTCCTCTCTCAGGTGAGCCAATTCATTCCTTCTGATCATATTCAAACTGACTTTTGAAGCTCTTCCGTGGCGAATTCATTTTCCCAACTACGCCTTTAGCGGAGAATCTTACCAACACATTGACCGGACTCGAATCAGATAATATCATTTCCGTCAAACGATCAGACAACGATGGCACCACAATCGAATCAATCTCACTGGACGAATCAGAGCGCCTTTCAGGTCGTGAGAACTACGATTTCTACTGCTTCCTGATTTGGCCATTTATCGAGGCTAGCTGGCTGGGCGCCATAAGTCTCTTAATGCTCACACCTCCTTCATCCAATGCCTCACAGCAAAAGTCGTTACCATTGAACGCAGTCGTTACTCAAGCACAAAGACTAGGCAAGACTTTGTATGCTCAAGGCGATATCTCGTATCTCGAGGCTGTCAACCGTGAAACGCTGAGAAACGCATACACGAGATTTGCCGAAAGCGGAATTATATCCATCACCTCACCATCCAAGGATGGCAAGATCCCGGCTGCTGTTCATCTTACTGCCGAATGGTTGCCCGACAGGACACAGGATGGACATATCAAAGCGCAAGGAAAACTTTGGGAGTATTGTGAGAGTATCAGTAAGGCGAGACGAGAAGGCAAGAACAGACGTGATGGAAACACGGTTGTGAGGAGGATCTTTGGGTTGGTCGAATTGGTTGGTGCCGGGTTGTGGAAGGATGCTGAGCCCTCTGCCGTGGCTGTGCCTGCTAAAGGAGATGCAGAGTGGAAGGCTAAAAGAAGGGAGATTCGAGCATCACCAAAGCTGTGATCATGGTTTAGGAAAATGGCAAGTCGTTGATGTGATATGATAGTGTACAGGATATCTCATTCGTCTCGTGGAATCGGTCATATTGTGTGGTCTTTTCGCTCTAGCAAGCTTTCCAGAGCCTCCCTTCCTAAGTCCCTGACAGCTCTTTGGCCGAGCCTCTTGATGATCGATCCTAGGATCAAAAGCGAGGCAACCCACAAGCCGAACACACCGTCTCAAACCCATCAATCCTACCGGCAATAATCTCATCACCATGTTCAATAGGCAAACACTTTCTCCCCTTCGTCTCCATCAAAGCATTCCTCAGACTCCTCAGCGAAAGCACATTATCAGTGCATGGCTCGCCTTTAGCAACCATACTGCCATCTTCAGCTTGCACCCTTGCCTCTACCAACATGACCTCATTACCTCGCTCATCAGTCACTGGCGTGCTTCTCCGCAAGATGTCGAAGTGTTTGCGGGGATCATCGGTGTGGAAGAGTCTGCGTAATTCGTTCCAGATGGCGGGTTCGACTGGGCTGAAAGGTGCTGCTGAAGAGGCAGCGGAAGTGGTTGCGGGGGGGTTGCGACAGATACAGATGGGAGATGAGCAACTCAATGTTTGGGTTGCGGAGGGACGGATTGGTTCATCGTTATTGTTGTTGTGGATAAGACTTGCAGCGCTGCTGCTGCGTCGGCGGGGAGAGTGTTTCATGGAGAGATGGTCGTTGTCGCTGGATGTGTAGTCTTCATCGTCTTCTGTGGAACTGTCGTTGACGAGACTCATGGCCTTCCTTTTGCTAAGGCTTTTGAGGTGACTGACGGTATCTTTGGATTTAGATAGTGAGATAGGAGACGTAGGTGATGATGATGTGTCTGGATCCGCGATGAATTTGCAATGGAGGCGACTGACTATGTCATCTCTGTTGTCGCGTCTTCCTCTTCTCTCCAAGCTCTTGGGTGTGTTGTATATATCTGCTGCCATTTTTGCGTATATAAGAGATGTGTAAGTCTAGATCTGACTTCTTCGGCTACCGTTTGCTTTCGCTGGCAAACAAGACCTTTTTTTCTTGCTTGTTGCTAGCTTCGCTCGCTTGATGGGAAGCCTGAAGTAGATTGAAAGAGTTCAAGTGGAAGCTTGCATCAGAGACAAACATTGAGAAGGTGTCCATCCTTATGTCAGAGCAGCACAACATGCGCTGTGTATGTTTGAGTCTTGAAGAGTGGATATCAGAAATCAGTCATGCGCACAGGCTCAACCACATGTGCCCATATCGCCTCTGCAGCAAGTACACGTATTGATTGTGTGGCGGCTGCAGTGCCAGCTTTGTATGGTCGATGAACGCCTTGCGGGGAGCAGGGGCTGGAGGCCCGGTTGGTGTAACACACCCTGTATTGGCTTGTTCTCACGTTGAGCCTGAGCTGAATACCACTAGATGGTTTTGTATCGTCTTTTTCTGTACCTTTAAGGTTCCATTTGCTTGGGACAGTATTTCCAACTTATTTCCACTTGCATAGAAAGTCTTATGCTGATCGATCACGTCTGTCTGGTATCGATTGCATCCGAAGAAGGACAAGCCGCAGGATGCATAATGTGTTTGTCAATTTCATGCGGTTGGACAGAAGCCAGACCATCTGACGGAGGATCTTGCATCTGCCGCACAGAGCAGTCATTTGTTGCATACTTGTAGGTACCCGACTTGTCTTGGTACGGAGAACATTGTTTTGATCTAGATCGTATGGTCTCCAGACTTTGGCTGTACGAAGAATCTGCTAAGTCTCTCTGATGGACGTGGCTGCCGCCCATGGCTAGTTCAGCTGCATCAGCGCCTTCAACGACCATGATGCATCGTCTAGCGATACATGCTAGGACTCGTGATTTTCGGCGAGCGTCAGTAATTCACCAACACTCTGTAGGGGTTGTATCCTCCACAAGGCAGAGACGTCAAGATGATGAATGAGCTTGTCAGGTTGCGATGTCTGGCTGCTTTGTCTGGGATGATCTTCGTGGTGTCTTGCCAAGGCTGCTTTGCTGTCAGTATTTGAACACTGCGTCAATCGAAATCTCCAGCTACAAGTTGTAGGCCGTACTCGCAATCAGGAAACAATTTTTTGGTCCGATGATCTCTCGTAGCTTTCGCATATGGCAGGTCTTCAGACATTCCGTTGTGGCTATGACCATCACGTATCTACCTGGAAGATCTATGTAGAATTGACTGTATCGAAGATACACCAAGAGCAGTTTTTGGCTCCTCCTGAAGCATTTATTAGACGCATACTCGTGGAGTATTGCGCTGATGAACAGTGCACAGACTTGCAGTAGCCGATGCAGGACTCCGAGTATCTTATGAAGTCTGATCTCAAATCATTCCTTCGGGTTGTCACATGATGATCGGTCGGAGTGTACGAGATGTGTTCGCAGCAGAGAAGTGAGTTCATGAACGGCAAGCTCGACCGGCTCTTGTTTCCAGAAGTTTTGACCAATCAGAAGAAGGCAAAACTCATCTGCCAGCGCGTGACAGCGGGGCAGCGCTGGTTAGGGCTAGATCAATCCGGGGTTTCGGGCGGAGGTGCCCCTCGGACCGCATTTTTTGAATGCCGTTTTGGAGCGCCGAAGTGGCATGGACGAGCAGCCGATTTATCTGCCGTCGACTTTGTTACGGGTCCATGAGCTAGCAGTACAAGTAGTATATAGACCGAGCTCCCCTGGGGTTCACGTAGTCCCTCCTGTATCTCAATCATCAATTCTTCATCCACCATTTCCCTTCTCAAGTCTCTCAGGAAGTTGCCTGTCCAGCACTTTCGTACTCCGCATATCTTCAAAAAGTCGCCTCTCTCTCCTTGCACTCCTCGCAACTTCTCACACACATCCATCAAAATGTCGACCAACTCAAGATTTGACCCCAACTTCACTCCCTATGTCATCAATGCCATGGGACCCGGCACTCCCGACCGTGCTCGTGTCATTTTGGGATCCTTGATCAAGCACATCCACGACTTCGCTCGTGAGGTCGAGCTTACCCCTGCTGAGTGGATGATGGGTGTCGAGTTCATCAATTCGATTGGTCAGATCAGCACTCCCATCCGTAACGAGGGTCACCGTATCTGCGATGTCATTGGTCTCGAATCGTGAGTATACCTGTCTCTCCAGTCTAAAAACACAGCTAACAAGCCGTACAGCCTCGTCGACGAGATTGCCAACCGCATTGTCACCGAACAGGGCATGTCTCCCACTTCCAACGTCATTCTCGGTCCCTTCTGGTCGCCTAACGCTCCTTTCCGTGAGCTCGGCGACAGCATCATTCAAGACCCCAACAAAAGCGGCAGAGTCACATTCATGCACGGTGTTATCAAGGACATGGACACTGGTGCTCCCATTGAGGGCGCTGTCCTCGACATCTGGCAGGCTTCTGCCAACGGAAAGTACGACTTCCAAGACCCCGAGCAGTCCGAGAACAACCTCCGTGGCAAGTTCAGATCCGACAAGGATGGCAAGTTCCACTGGTACTGCTACCACCCCACTGCCTACTCCCTTCCCACCGACGGCCCCGCTGGTGTCCTCCTCAGACTCATGGACCGCTCTCCTTGGCGCCCTGCCCACATTCACTTGATGATCACTCACCCCGAGTACGCCACTGTCATCAACCAGCTCTACCCCAACAACGACCCTCACCTTGGTGACGACTCCGTCTTCGCTGTCAAGGACGACCTCATTGTCGATTTCAAGCCCAGAAAGGATGACCCCAAGGCTGAGCTTGACCTCGAGTTCAATGTCACCATGGCCCTCAAGAAGCACCACCCCAACCCCAACTCTGCTCCTCCGGTTTCTTCCTTCGAGCGTTCCATGGGTGGTGAGAAGAAGCCTACCAACCCCAACCAGGCTGCTGCCAACCTGTAAAAGCATCTCTGCACAAACAAAAGCTGGAAGTTGTATATGACGAGGATGGCATACTTTTTATGATTTAACATTCGCTGAGAGTCGAGGGCGGAGGACATACTGTGCATATACCATGTCTGATTCACATAGGCGTTATGGGTCTTGCATTCGAATGGCGATTTTTGCCATATTCATGTTCGCTTTCTTTTGCGATATATCCAACATGAAATTCATCTCTTCAAACTTCAAAATCAGCTTCCTTTAATGTGACACGATTGAAAGTGCTCGTGGAATTGTAGGATATTCAAAGCTGACCAAGTAAAACTTGTTCAAAGAGCCACCCTGTCCTAGAATACACACACAGACTCAACAGCAACATCACACTTATAACTCATGCCTATTTCTGAAAATGCTAACCCTTGTGATCATCGATAGAACCCAAAATTCACATGAATGATTGAACCGACGTTCACGATTACTAACAAGTCCCCGCCATGTGTTGACGTCGGAGAGTTCTCGGATACTTTCTCCGGTGACATGTTCGAACATTCAGCTATATATATCAACAAGCATCTCCCACCATTTCATCGTACCTTCTTACCAACCTCCACAGAAAAAGCTCGGTAACGACTTACAACAGCACGTAAACATGAGCCACGAGCATAATGATGTGACAGCCCATAATCGTGAGACTTGGGAGTAAGTGACTCGATCTCTTTGTACCAAATTGGCCTTCGAACTTCGGAGGAACAATCCAATATTCTGTATTTTCAGCTTTTGTCAACTGTATTGATGGACTGAACAATTCAATCAATCTATACATCTTCTCTCGTATCTCATACAGCTCTTTCACCCTCGCAGTCTACAACACAAACTCTGAATGTTCCTATTCTGTTTGAGCATATAACTAATCAACTACCTTCGCAGTTCAAAAGCAAAAGACTACGATGCAAAGCCCTGGCAAAAGAAGATAGCCGCTCAAGTAGCATCAGCACTGGACTCGCATTCCTCCTGGCTAGGAGCAAACTGGAAATCTACCTCAAATCAAGAATGCAGGCTTCTAGACTATGCATGTGGAACAGGCAGTGTGACCAGGGTAAGTGCTAATCCTTTTTCCCGGCGAGTTAAATAGAGAGGAAAGAAATGCTGATGAGGGAAATCCAAGGCATTAAGCAACCACATAACCCACGCAACAGGATTAGACATCTCATCCCAGATGCTAGAGCAATACACCACTTTACTATCCTCTTCGCACCCATCTCTGCACCTCAACACCGCAATCGCCGATTTCTGCTCCGAAAACACCGATCCCGCTATTTCTGGTCCTGAATTCTACGACTTTGATGTCGCAGGTGTAGCACTAGGTTTCCACCACTTCAACAATCCTGCCCTTTGTATCTCTAACCTAGCCTCCCGCCTCAAAACAGGCGGAGTCTTGTTTATTGTGGATTGGTTGCCTAAAGATGTTGCATCATCCGAACATATAGGACATGAGCATGCTCATCCCGATACTCACAGCAAAGAAGACACTGAAGAGTGGAAGAAGATGCAAAAAACCATCAAGACTAATGGGTTCAGCGAAAACGATATGAGAGGTTTCTTTGAGGGAGCAGGGTTTGAAGAGTTTGGGTTTGTGGTGCTTGAGGATAGGTTTGTGTTGTTGATGAATGGAAAAGAGGTCAAGAAGACTGGGTTCATTGCTAAGGGGAGGAAGGCTTAGGTTTGAGGGGAGGAAGGGAGTTGCTTGTAGGTTGTCTGTATAGTGCTTTGCATGTGCAGTGTGCCTCCCAGATTCTGTGATTGTATGTAAGTCTGCAACTCAAAATGCTACTCCTTGTGTACATCTCAACTCCTCCCTTTGTAACCTCTATCCTCAAACCTACCTTTATCAATGCCATGCCTGAAATTGAAGATCAAGAAAAGCAGCGATGGTCTAGTGGTTAAGACGCCACACGAATGTGTCTTGCAAACACAAGCAGGAAGGGATGTAGTAGAGTGCTCTGCACCTCCATTCTGGAAACGTGGAAATCGTGGGTTCGAATCCTACTCGCTGCGTTCACCTTTTTTGCATTGGAGAGACATCTGCACTTGCACGAACATGGATGTCAATTGTAGAGTGTCCAATAAGTTGGATTTTATGTCAGATCATCATAACCATCTATCCCTCTTCCACATGCTTTTGTAACAACCGAAAAGTCTATAGAGGAAAACAAAAATCGACCTAAGCAAGAGACTTGAGGTCGGACATGCCGAGACGGGAAGCCTCCTCGGTGAAGAGAGTCTTGATCTCCTTTGCGTCAGTCTTGCCATCGAGCTTGCTCTTGAAGACGGCAAGGTCGTCAACCTCGAGCTTGGCAATCATGGCATCAACATCGTTGAGGGCCTGGTCGATTTGAGCAGGGCTGGCCTCGCCCTCGGCAAAGTAGTTGCCATCCTTGACAGCACCACGAACAACACGCTTGTTCTTCTTTGCGGCGTTCTTGGCTGCCTCCTTTGCCTTCTTCGTGTCGGCCTTGGCTGCCTTCTCGGCCTCCTCCTTCTCCTTTGCGAGGCGAGCCTCCTCTTCCTTGGCCTTTGCTGCCTCCTCGGCGACTCTGGCGGCCTCGGCCTCTCTTTCGAGTCTCTTCTTGTTCTTCTGGGCGTGCTCCTCCTTCTTGAACTTCTTGATACGCTCGTCGAGGGAAAGACACTCGTCAACCAATTGGCGCAGACGCTGGTTGTCCTCGGCCTTTCTCTTCTTGCGGGCGTTGTTGTTCTTGCGCTCGACGTGACGCTTCTGGTCACGGTTCTCGTTGTCATCAGGAACATCCTCATCGAGATACTCGAACGATCTCCAGCTGTCAAAGTTGTACCAGAAGTTGTAGAAGTTCTCGACGTGCTCGCGAGTGCTGTTCTCATCACCAAGCTTGGGAACGGGCTGGACCTTGCTGAAACGACCCTCGGCCTTGAAGACGGGGCTCCACAGTTTGTAGAAGTTGCCCTTCTGGGTCTGCTTCTTGCTTGGGGGCTCGACCTCGGCGGCCTCATCGACAGAGTCGAATTGGCGACGCTTGACGGGGTCGCTGAGGATTTCGTGGGCTCTCTGGATGCACTTGAAGAAGTTGTCGTCCTCGTTACCACCGGCAGCAGCTCTCTTGTCGGGGTGGTGCTTGAGGACCTTTCTGCGGTGGGCCTTCTTGATCTGCTCCTCGGTAGCCTTCCAGCGGTACTTTGTTATGCCGAGAACGGCGTAGTGGTCCTGGCTCTATGTGGTTGTTAGATGTGAATGATGTAGAATTGGAATGATTGGCACATACCTTCCAGTCCTTGGCCTCACGGGCAAGCATGGCAGGGTCCTCGGGCTCACTGATGTAACCAGCATCCTCATCCTCAACCTTCTTGACATTCTCCTGGGCGCGGATACGGTCATCCTCGGAGAAAGTACGCTTGTGGCGAGTCTGAATTGAAAGTCAGTGTGGATTCGAGATTGGAGTCAAGGAAGCAATCGTACTCTGCGAGCGTGGGCGAGGAAGTAAGGGCCAACAGGCTCAACGCTGCGACGGGCGGCAGCAGAGAGCTTGCCGACAGCCTTGAAGTCCTTGTCGGCGGACCAGCCGGCAGGAAGGGTAGGCAGAGCCTTGTTGATCTGAGTAACAGACATATTGATGTTGATATGGTAGATACAGGGAGAGAACGAGACTCGCTGGCTCAAAATCTGCGGATAGAGTCTCGATTTTTTGGTCCGGGGAATCGAGCTTGGCAGGCCTTCGCCGTCCGAGTCTCTCCATCATAGCCTACAATAATTTATTGTCCCTGCGAAGAAACAATTCTTACGCTTTAACCTGTTCGACCAATACACCATGTCATCACAACTTGTGACTCACAACAAGACAGTCGTTCTGTCGACATATCGCAGCCTCTTGCGCGCAACCCGTATCGCCTTCCAAGGTATCCGCCCATTGCCTCCGACTGCAGCATCCGATCCAAGTCGCTAACGTAGCACTTCTCCTTCAGGCGACGACAGCACACTATACAACTCCCGTCGATTCGCACGGGACTCATTCGATCAGAACCGCAGCATCAAGGCTGGCAGCATTGAAGCCGAGAAGGCTGTCGAACATGCCCAAGGAGTGGCTCAGATCTTGAGGGAAAATGTAGTACAAGGCGCAACCGACAAGGAAGAATCCGAGACTTACAGTGAGTCCAGGCTGCCCCTACCTTTGACGACTGAACAATCCGGATCCACTGACACGATACCACGAACAGAATTGCGAATTCACGACCACACCGAGAAGGGCGACAACGAGTCTGTCAAGCAGTTCAAAGGAACTACAAAGTCTTTTGCAGAGGTCAAGCGCTGCTCTCTGATTTGATATGTAAAAATATATGATACCCCTGCCTGTTCATGCTTAGAGTCAAATCATCCTTCATCAAACCTCAAAACGCCATGCTTTCCTGTCAAACGCCGAATTTCCAAATCTCTTGCTTTGACTGAGAACAAGCTTACTCTCCTGCCAAACTTGCGTATTGGATATCCTCAGATCCAGGTGGAGGAGCGACCAGATCAAAGTTGTCGGTAGTGTTAGCCGGTCCAGCTACCGATGAAGGACCAGCAGCAATTGCCGGCCTGGTAGCTGAAGCTGCCTTGACAGCCGCATTTGTCTCGCGTCCAGCTCTTGCATTCGCCATACGAGCATCCCTGTCCATGTTGTCCAACGTCTTGGGCTTACCCCATTGTACTCTGAGTGGCACGCCCTTGACAACAGCTCTTCCTTGGCATGCAGCAGCAGCTGCTTCGGCGGTATCCCTAGTCATGTAGTTGATAAAGGCGCAGTGTGATCGATGTGAACAGACGAGCGAACGGAGTGCTCCAAATTGTGAGAAAAAGACGCGAATTTCGTGTTCAGGAAGGTCATCCTCAACACCAGTGACGAAAAGTGACATGACGTTCTTGTCAGCTGGCGGCAGGATATCTTGCGGTTGTGGCGGTAAAGTTGCTGTGTTTGGAAAAGGGCGTGCTCTCGCTGCCCCCTTTACAGGACGTGATGGAGGTCCGTATCCTGCTGGTCTCGAGTCTTTTGTACGAATGGGTCCAGGTCTGGCACCTTCTGGAGATGGCCCTTCAAGCATCTTTTGTCCTGATGCAGCATCCTCCTCTTCCAATCTTCTCTGCTTCTTGTAATGGGGCTCGCTTTGAGCGAGTCTGCGTAGCAAATCCCTAGCCTTTTCATCCGTCTTTTCATAAGCTTCAATAGCTCCTCTACCCTCTTCAATTTCCTTTTCGTGATTTTGCGCATAATATTCTCTGTTGATTTCGCTGTTGGGTCCCGGTGTGATCATCTTCAAGGCGGCGTCGCGTACAACGATGGGTAGACCAAAGCTCAGATCGAGCATACAGCACTGACAGCAGTTCTTGAGTCTAGCGCATGTCAAACAGAGATTTGTTCGCTTTTGACGGGCTGTGCGATCGGTCTTCCAGCGGAATACTGTGAATGGACGAGTGCAGATTTTGCTGCATCGTGTTAGTAGGAAGCTCGGTAGCGACGTACAAGGATAAGGAACTCACCATTCAGCACCGTAATCTTCTTTCAAGACCTGAACATAAGGGTTGTCGCCGAGGCACTTTTCGCAGGCCGAGGGCATGTCAGTCGACTCCCATCCTGAGCGGTTCAGATCCTGCTTGGGTGGCATAGTGATAACTGGTCTGAAGTATTGAAAGTAGAATTGTCAGGGTCGCGGATTGTTCTAGAAGTGGTCGGTGGATTGTGGATGTGATGCGACAGTTGCGCAGGTACGAGTCGAGAAAATTGTGGCTGCTTGTATAAGCAGAAGCTGAATCTCAAAGACCAGTCGCAGATGACACCCAAAGTGACGATGTCTTTGCCGAAGTTCAACCTAGCACTTCTTCGAGACACCTCCGTTGTCTCTCCGCAATCGATAAGCCGGAATCCACGGTCTCCGTATGCATGTGAGAGCCGCGGCGGAAATTTGGGTGAGGCGCGGTGAGGACTCTGAGATGCGCTAAGAGCAAGCCAATTGGAAACAATGAAATTGCGTGTTCCCAGAGGCTGCTTCCCCAGCGCGTTCCGTCTCGTACGATGTTTATGGAAAGAGCCACCCCTTTATAATTATTTTAGTGCTTGCTTGCCATTTCCTTGCCCCAACTCGCTGTGCAGTCCACTTTCTTCTTCGACATCAACTCTTCTCTTCGCGTTCAACCGCAACTTCAATTATACTCTTTTGTAGTGTCTTTCTCTTCTTCTACAACTTCCCCGTTCTTTCGACACAACAATAATGGCTCCTCATTCGCTTGAACAAGAAGACCACTCGCGCGATGCTGCCTTCAACAAGGTCATGCACGGCACTTCTGCCCAGAAGAGAGGTGGTTTTGCCGCCATGTTGAGCAAGGGTGCAGATGGTCAAAAGGCTGCTGTCGATGAATACTTTAAGCACTGGGACAACAAGGCCGCAAAGGACGAGACTCCTGAGATCAGAGAGGTGCGTTCTTGGACACTCACACCTTGCAATTGGCCTCATGCTGACCCCCTGAACAGGCCAGAAGAGCCGAGTACGCTACCTTGACCCGCCACTACTACAACCTGGCTACCGACCTTTACGAGTACGGTTGGGGCCAGTCCTTCCACTTCTGCCGTTTCGCATATGGCGAGCCTTTCAGACAAGCTGTTGCCCGTCACGAACACTACCTCGCCCACGTCATGAACCTCAAGGAGAACATGAAGGTCCTGGATGTTGGTTGTGGTGTTGGTGGCCCTGCTAGAGAGATTGTCAAGTTCTCTGGCGCAAACGTTACTGGTCTCAACAACAATGACTACCAGATCGAAAGAGCTACTCACTACGCCGCAAAGGAGGGTCTTTCGCACAAGCTCGACTTTGTCAAGGGTGACTTCATGGTACGTTATTTGCAAGCTCAAAGCTCTAATCTCCAAGACTGACAAATTTCTAGCAAATGTCTTTCCCCGAAAACACTTTCGACGCTGTTTACGCCATCGAGGCCACCGTTCACGCTCCTTCGCTCGAGGGTATCTACTCTCAAATCTTCCGCGTCCTCAAGCCCGGCGGTGTTTTCGGTGTTTACGAATGGCTCATGACTGATGCTTACGACAACGACAACCCTCACCACCGTGAGATCCGTCTCGGTATCGAGGTCGGTGATGGTATTTCGAACATGGAGAAGATTGAGGTCGCCCTTGCCGCCATGAAGGCTGCTGGATTTGAGCTTGAGATCAATGAGGATCTTGCAGACCGTGACGACCCCTACCCCTGGTACTGGCCTCTTTCTGGTCAGCTCAAGTACATGAGCAGCATTTGGGATTTCCCTACACTTGCTCGTATGACCAAGATTGGTCGCTGGACTGCACACAACTTTGTTGGCACCCTTGAGAAGTTCGGTCTGGCCCCTAAGGGTACCCAAAAGACTGCCGACTCATTGGCTGTTGCCGCTGACGCTCTCGTTGCTGGTGGTAGAGAGAAGCTCTTCACCCCCATGTACCTCATGGTTGGCCGCAAGCCCATGAACGCATAAGCGATGGACATTCTTGTTTTCTTTCATCTTCTTTCTTTTTGAATACCACTTACTAGAGAACCCGCCCCACATGTTTTTATTAATCGGCTCGGAAGGAAATACTTTGCATGGCGACTATGGGATTGTCGCACGAGCAGCAGTGAAAGGAAAAACTGTTGCAGATATATTTTGTCTTTAGAACAATAAAGATGTAAAATGTACAATTATGTTTAAACGACCACTTTTACTGTTCATCGTGCAAATACCCTAGTGTATGTTGATGTGGCTAGGATTGCTAGGTTGCCAACGAGAACGTTGTGAAGGCACTCCTGACTTGGAAGACCTCTCGAAGATTGGAGTGTTCTTTTTGGCCCGGCGACTCTTCGAAGGCAAGGACTTAGAGGCATGACATAGAAGACGCAGGTTGAGGATTTCGTAGATGCATTGACTCGAGCACTGGAAAGAGGAGTAAGGACAAGCGCCTCACTCATACAAATATGAGCAGAAGACCAGATCACCGTGTAGAGACTTTTGACAGCGAAGACTGAGATCAACAGGCCATCGATTTGGGTAGACACAAGGCACAACGAGCGGAAGCATGGAAGAAAAGTAAGAAGACGAAAGATTATGATTACTAGAGCTATCTAGAATTGGCGACAGTCGCAATGTTGAATCTACGACAAAGTGCCTTTTGTCCACGATAAAGAATATACCTACTTGAATCAAAAGTCAGCAAAAAATGACCTTGATACGAGTATGTCTTTGGCAAACACCAATGATCCGCAGATGGGTTAACGCAGAAACTCAGAAAGCCGTCTTTACTCAAGCCCTTCCCGCCGGCATCGAAATCACGCACCCAAGACGAGTGAGATCATCCAACACACGGAAGCCCCATTACACCTTGTTTTCGTTCTTTTTTGCAAAGAACTACTAAAAGGTTTTAATTGCAACTCCACAACCCGTCATTCCTGGACTTATACACAGGTAGGGTATCAGGGAGGGGGGCTCGGCGGGTATAGGTAAACTTCATTGAATGGATTGACTAGGTGTCATCATTGCGTTGTGGGATGGAGAAGGTGGAATGGTGTGGCGTGTAATGTAGAGCAAGGGAAGATAGCTTACCCTATTGCAATCACATGGTAGAGCTTCTTTGATGTTTGGGTATCTGTCTTTCAATGCTTGTTAGCAAGATTTGATCAAGAAAGATCGTGATGAAGGTAATGTGAAGAAAAGCCAAAAGGTGAATTGTAGATCAGACAAGGTAAGCTTTGGTGTATAAGTATCCGCATGAGTTACTCAGTAGCAGAACTGAAATTAAAATACAATCATCCTGAAAAACACCTTTGGCGGAATGGAGTAGGCAGAAGGGGAGAAATCAATAGCTTACCATTGCAGAATTGAAGAGTTCTTCCACCACGTGTGCACGAATTTTATGCATCGAGTGGAAGAACCCTATGTGTCTGAAGACAGCGGGAGCTGAAACATGAAACTAAAAGACTTTGCGCAGGTCAGCACAGATTCAACTCTCAATATCAATTCATAAATCAAGAAGTGAAGAAGAATGTGGTTCAGATGGTAGTGCATGTTAGTTTATGGCTCAGGAAACCCCGAGGGTTGATCGCCAACTAGTTGTGTTGGAGTTTCTTCCTAACCACAAGTAATATTATAGGACAAGACTTACGCAAAAGAGAAAAAGAAAACATGGCTAGCCGCCAGCAGTCTCGCATGTTGTTGACAATCGAGGGTGCGCACAGGGGCAGAAGTGTAGTGAGGGAAAAGGAAGAAAGTCGCAAAGCGATTCCAGGTTGTAGCAGAAAATTCGAGCTTGGACCATCCGGCGCGGACGTCACGCATCTTGCCGAAGTTGCAGCAGAAGCAGATCAAGAAATCATCCAAAGAGAGATTGGAGTCCATACAACTCGACAATTTCTTCAGAGATCAATCACCATGGCTGACCGTCGTCGTACAAATGCGCCTGCAGGTGGTACATCCGCACCCATCTTTGTTCCCACCACAGAATCAACAGCCTCACAACGACCAACTCGCCAACGATCCTCATCCACGCCGCGTAAAATCTTCCTACAAACAGGGCTTGTGCCATCAGCTTCTGGATCAGCCTACTTCGAACTTCACCCCTCTACCGATGCCGCCAGAACAACACTCGTAGCCCAAAGTGGCACTCTCAAACTTACTTGCACTGTCCATGGTCCACGACCACTTCCTCGCACCGCCGCTTTCAGCCCGAACCTACTCCTCAGCACACACGTCAAGTTCGCACCATTCGCGAGTCGTCAAAGAAGAGGATACCTTCGCGATACTGCAGAAAGAGATCTTGGATTGCATTTGGAAACAGCACTACGAGGTGTGGTAATTGGCGAGCGCTGGCCCAAATCTGCAGCTGAGGTTGTAATCACTGTTCTGGAAAGTGAGGAGGACGATTGGTGGCGCGACGATGATGCCAGCAAGAAGAACATCGGTGGTGTGGGTTTGATGAATGTGCTGGCTGGTTGTGTTACTGCTGCAAGTGCCGCTCTCGTGGATGCAGGCATTGACTGCGTGGATCTTGTTTCAGGTGGCGTGGCTGCAGTTGCTGGCGAAGGAAAAGGCGAATTGGTGCTGGACCCGTGTCCAAGCGAACACAATGATTTGCGTGCTGCAGCTGTAGTCGCACATCTTCAGTCAAGAGACGAACTCACAGAATTGTGGGTCAAGGGTGATGCTGGACAAGGTTTCGAGACACTAGTCGATCGAGCTGTTGGTGCTGCTGGCCTTTCAAGGAGCGTGCTCGCTGAAGCTGTCAGAGAGGCTGCTGAAATCAAGACTAGCCCACAGACCATGGACGCTGGCAAGCAAGAGGTCAAGTCCACCGATGTTGACATGACAGGATGAGTTGATCGAGTGATGCAGACGGAAACATCAAAAGATACTGAGAGCCTGGAGAGGCTATAAAATTTGCGTGCCCCGTGGCTGGTGGCACGTATAGGCCACCTGTATACTGCAGATCAGCTGTACAGCGACTGAGACCAACGGCCTCCAAGAGTGGTCGCGACAACTCATCTGCGTCCCTGCTGCGGATCGAGGCGATGGCTGTCTACACAATTCGACAGAGCAGGATTATGAAAATCCAAGATTCGACCATAGGGGCAAGATGTAAACAGAATATTGGAGCTATTGAATGCTGCACATATGCAAGACCATTAGCCAGGCAGACAGCAACGACAAAAGGATTGTACAAAACGCCAATCAAATACCATTCAACGTTGTTGAGCAAACCTATCCAATGACCACAAATTTGAAACTCCCACATACTCTTTACACTCTAAGATATAGTCAAACTGCCAGACTCGCCGCCACTATCATGCCATACGTCCTCTCGGTAATCTAGGGGGTGCTGGGCTGGCGTTCAGCCTGATTGAAGGGGTGCCTCTTGGGATGTAGACACTGCTTGCAGGTCTTCCGATCGGCGTTAACTCACTGTCAGTCAAAGGCACAGTTTCCACAACCGGCAAGTTCTTTGGCGGATCCACGTAATAGCTCTTCCTCAGCATAAACACCTCATTCTTGAACAACCAGCTTGCACCGAGGAAAAGATCCGTCCTCTCGTTGGAGGCAGGACTGGTGACACCATCACCAATCTCCAACACTTCAAACTCCACCTTCTCGTGCTGCTTCCTAAACTTTCCAGTCTGGAATGTGATGGGCAAGACATAATTGATGCTGACTTCTCTGTCTTCAAAACTGCAAACTTTTTTGATCAGACCAACACCTAGATGGTCGCGAGGACTAGACTCGAGGTTGCGAGCTGCTTCGTAATCATCGATTTTTTGTAGGTTGTATTCGAGTTTAAGTTTGCGGACGAGTGCCATGGTTATGAAGTTTGCGCATGCTCCTGTGTCGCATTTAGCCCAGACGACTACTTCTTGATTGTCTCCGTTGCGAACGATCAAAGGAATGTGTGTGTGATCACCACCTTCCTGGGTTTTTGTCAGTTCTGATTGTAAGACTTGGAGGTTAAAGTCAGTTACCAATGCTGAGACAATGTCGTTGGCTATTTGTAAAGGCTTCTTGTGCCATTTGTTGACGATGCTTCTGATTATATCCACTTGTTCTGCTGGGATGCCTGATGAAGATTCGCTATCGGATAGTGATGGTGAGTCGTCGACTGAAAGTGCGGGTGTCAATTGTTGAGGATCCATGTTCTTGGATTCTTGCAGGTTTCTTTCTTGTCAAGTGTATACGAGAATCGATGGAAATTAAAATGTTGAGAAGAGGCTCACTTACATATTAAAGGCCTTATAAGTATTCATAGGTACCTATCCTGCGCCATCTTCCAAGCCACGAGGCACTGCCGCCAATATTGTGCTAAGACAATTCATCGCGAACCTCGATTGCGACGACTATCGATTGCGATGTCGAAATCTCGACCACTGACCAACAGCTTGGTGGAATGCAATCTATTTTGCTCCACGAGAGACGCAGTTGGGTCGTGTTAATAAGCACTAAAGCAAGCCTTTGGCTGAAAGATGCAGCAATACATGCGTAGAATCTATACTGGACGAAGAATCTGTCATACTGTCCACCACATTAGGAAAGTGTCATGCAAGTCCTGCCACCTCCTTCACCGGTACTTCCTCGAGCATCACCACTCAGGCGACGAGGCACTGCTCTTGGCGGGTCAAGTGTCAGCCATCTGCTCTGTGGTGGAGAACACTTCTGTTCATGCATGTCGCATCTAATCACTGGCATTACAAAGTGGGGCGGCAACTCATGCAGATAGGCTGTGTCTAGAGGTAGGATGCTTGTGTGACACTTTTCCCTCTTTCCTATCTTTGTTTTCAATTCTCAATATCCTATTTTTGCCTTGTTGCCATCGCAGGAAAAGCATCCAACATACTCCGCCACCGACAATGGCCGGCGAGAGGTTTGAGCTTCCCATCATTGAACCTGCCGAAAAGCCTCGCATCTCAACAGACGTCCGAGCTGTTGGCAAAGACTCGAGAACCAATTCTGCCGCAAGCTCTTCTGTCCATTTCTCGCCAATATCCTATAACACATGCAACACAGAGTCCACTTTCGTATCACCAGGCTTGTTACGTCAGAACTCTGTTCGCGAACGACCTGCTCTACAAGGATATCCTAAACTAGCCCGATTCATCGGCGAGAGACCTGGTTTCGCTATCTTTCGACGCTTTTCTGAACTCAATGCGAGGAATTTGCTGTATCTGCAGGCGGAGTTGTTGGACATTGAGGAAGAGCTCTATGAGACAGAGATGGACGATCAGAGGGATCAAGATCTGAGGCAACTACAATTTAGCATGCGCGGTACGGTTCATGCCAGTACATTCTTGAGTACTAACACTGATGATTGAAGGCATACATAATGGTCGCGTAGCTCCGGAAGGCTCTAGGGCTCGTTCTAGATATAAGCTGTACGAGGAGAATCGCAGGTTGTTGAAGGAATACAGTAAGTGATACCTCCTCGACACTCATCACTTGATATTTCAGCAGTCTGCTACGCACTGTATAGCCACATTATCACTGACAAAGGTTCTCATGAAGATGAGGTCTTGATTCAACAACACAAGCTATATAGCCTTCCACGTCCAACCCATGGCGAAGTGCGAGGCCTTCGAGAATTCATCTGCGACAGCGATATTCACGGCCACAACAATGAGCAAGAATGGCTACATCATCCCGAAAACACCATTTGGAGTCTGAGTGTTGACGAGAAGGCAAAATATGAGACAGATCAACAACGAGCAAGAGCGCACGAAAGAGCAAAGGCAACACAAACAGATCTCGTCAGTCTATCTGGACACGTCGCACCCGATTCTTTCACCAACCTGCTCAGAAGCAAAGTCGTCCAACGCTTTCACGTACTATTTGGCCATCGACTACTACAAGAAGATGCAGAATTCGGTGGTCACATGTACCGAGGAGAGATTCTTGAAAAGCTGGCTTTCTATATCAGTATCTTATTCGCCTCTTTACTACCTACAGCCAGTATCATTGCTCTCTACTATATCCCTGTTCTGATCTGGAGATTGATTTTCATCGGGCTCTGGAGCGCGACATTCAGTATTTGTCTGGCATTCTTTACATCCGCCAATAGAATCGAAATTTTCATGGCTTCTGTAGCTTTGGCAAGTGTACAGGTGGTATTTGTCGGTACGTCGACCAAAACAACAAGTCCTGCAAATCAATGATGGAGTTCTGATATTTCATGTATGTAGGCACGAACGGACAATAATGGTATGGGTTGGGAATGAAGTGTGGGAAAATGAAGTGATGGCTGTTTACATGAATGATCACGACGAAATGGATATGCTGAGTAACGATGGAATGACGCTTGTGATGGAAAACGAATCATATGAATTAAAGGCTCTTATACCTATTCAAGTGACAACTAATTCAAATGGTGAAGACACATGTATCCAATCCCAGAAGTGACGATGAACCAATAACGGCTCAAAAAGGAAAGCGCGAACACAGGGTCGCGTGCATCCGGCGCGTCGCACTCGAAACGAACCTTGATTCTCTCACCTCGAACACCGCCAGTCGCATACCCGCAACGTCTCAAACAATCATGGATCACAGTCTCTCAGATCCCAGTGACTGGCTAAATACCTCACTCATACCTTTCGCAGCACTCGAAAACTCACTACGATGTCAAGTCTGCAAGGACTTCTTTACCACACCAATGGTCACCACTTGCTCGCATACATTTTGCAGTATCTGTATTCGCCGCTGTTTGTCTGTTGATGGCAAATGTCCAGCATGTCGCGCCAATGACCAGGCCAGCAAGTTGCGCAGGAATTGGGCCCTGGAGGAAGTCGTTGGCGCATTCAAGACGGCGAGACCTGTTGCGCTAGAGATTGCGACCAAAGACAAGAAGGAGAAGGAAGATGCGCCGACTCGGCCAAGCAAGAGGAGGAGGACGGAAAGACATAGCGGTGGAAGTGACTTGACAGTACGCACTACAAGAAGTCAGAGCAAGAGGACACAACAAGTCGATCAGCAACCCGCAACCTTCGATGGACCAGACGACGATGGCAGCGACGCCGAGCACACCGAAAACGGCAGCACCCAACCAGAAAGACAACAAACACCAGATGATGGCCTAGTAGCCTGTCCAATCTGCCAAACAAGGATGAAAGAAGAAGTCGTCTTCAACCACATAGGAACACCCGCTTGCACATCACCATCTCAGAAACAAAAACCTCCCCCACGTTCCACGACACAAACGCCACAACCGTCAGCGACATCAACGACTCCAAAACCAATCCCAGACCGCCTCGCCGAACTAAACTACTCCCTCCTCAACGATAAAGCCTTGCGCAAGAAACTCACAGAACTTGGTATACCCTCTACAGGTTCCAAGACCCTACTCTCACGCCGTCATACCGAGTGGGTAAACCTCTGGAACGCAAACGTGGATGCTGGAGCCCCACGCTCAAAACGAGAACTCCTAGACGAATTGAGAAAGTGGGATCGATCCATTGGTCGGGAGCCAGATCAATTCGGTACAAGCAATCAGGTTATGAAAAAGGACTTTGATGCAAAAGCGTGGAGTACAGGCAACAAAGACGATTTTACAAGATTGATCGAGCAGGCAAGGCAAGGGAGAAACAAACAACAAGTACAACAAAAGAAAGAAACAGACACCGAGATCAAAGAGTCAGTGCCTCAGCAACAAGACGTCATGGAAGTCGATAAACCAGAACCTCAGGCACATCTCGAGCCAGAAAAGGATTTACCAGCTGGTTTCCACGATGCAACGAAACCGCAAGAAAACTTCCCGGATGCAGATCATCCACCTCCATCTGGACAGCGAGTAGAGCCTCCTCCACCGCTAACGAAGGAAACTTCTCTGCCTGAGAAGTTTGGGTCGGATGCGAAGACAGTTGACATGTTTGAGGTTTCGAGTCATCCAGTCGCTGATGTCGAGACCATGCCAGAGAACAGCGGACATTGAGGTGCTGCAGTCGTGTACATGAAGCAATGAGAGGTGCAGTTGTGTACACGAAGCAATGAGAGGTTAACATGGCTGATCTGAATGAAGGATGTCGATCTTGTTATGTACGAAGCTTCTATGGAAAGTTTTGAGTCGAACATGGATCTCGAGATGCTTTGTTCTCGCTATTGCTCGCTCGACGACAGAACATAGTGGCAAGATACCCAAGTTTGTACAGACTCTTGCTTCGGAGAGATACACATATCAAATCTTCAAGCTTCGAATACCATAACCCTATGAGTTCCCATGAATTCAATCACCCATGAACGTATTTGTAATAAATTCTAGCGCACTTCACCTGCCTTTCAAGGCTTGATCAGTGAGGAGAGGAGGGGCTGAAAGAGCATCAATTCATAAAGCTCAGAAAGATATTCCTAATTACAGTATCAACGGAGATCAATGTGCGGATGATCAGGAAATATATGCTGCAATCATGACAGAGACCGAGCAAAGCATTTTCAAGCTTAGCAAGAACATGATCGTAGGACAAAACAGAGCATGAATGTCAGAACTCGAATCAAAGCAGTACTTAATGCCATTTAGCGCCGTCGCTGTGTCTATGTGAACCTCGTAATCATTAGTGTGTAGCAGAAAAGGCACATCAACAATGCCATAAGAGCAATGAGCAAAGAAGTAGAAATGAAAAGCAATGGCGAGAAACTGCCAGCAACAAACCCCATGTATGTACCCACCGTCAACAAGCCCGATCGTGCATGATCTGAGCTGAGATATACGTATCAAAAGCAACGCTCGTAACGCCACAAAGTTGGAAATAGCTAGAGGTTCCAGTCAGCCAGTGATACACACTGATCGTTGATCGCCAAAGCACCTGAAGGCAGGCCAATCCCGCAGCCCTCAATTGGACCACTCTCGCCAAACAGCTCATCAAAGTTGTCGGAGAGCTCTAAGTAATCGGGCTTCTGATTCAAGTCGATCAGATCGATGAATCCATCTGGCGAGTCACCAAACGCATTCTAAGCGTTTGGTTTGTCACTCAGTGACTCTACTCTGAATTAGCGAATGTTGAAAATGTGGTTGTGAGAAAGGTACTTACGTGTCTGATGAGAAGGTGAATCAAGTCTTTGACGTTTGTGAGCAGGATACTCACTTGCACGGACATACTGCGAGTCCTGAAGATGAGTTTGCTGATGATCATGCTGTGCGTGAGGTGGAGAGCGTGGACGATCCATACTACCTGCCTGGGCAGCAGCGGCCTGTAGCTGACTTATGGCGGCAGCAGGAAGATGGTCATTGACAGGCTCCTGTTGGGCAGACTGAGTATTGGTGGGAGGCTCGGGTTCGTGGTGATGCTGTTCATGTGTGGTTGGAGGGTAGACACTAGAGGGTGCACCATGACTCTGAGGAGGAGAAGGATCAGGATAGCGATGTTGTTCATGAAGTTGAGGGTGCTGATCATGCTGAACAGGTTGCTGGTCGGGCACAGGATGATAGATAGGTTCTTGCTCCTGGTGCAAAGGCTGGTTGTCCGAGAGTGAGACAGATCGCATAGGTCCCTGCTCAGGGGCAGGTGGGAATTCAATGTTCTGATCCGTCATTTTTGACTGCAGAAGAGATATGTAGTTTCTCAGAGCCAGGTTCTCATGCTGAAGTGTCTTGAAGTTCTCCTCCATGATTGCATATTGCTTCAGGTCCTCCTCGAGCTTGTTGATGTGTTGCTCCTTGCGCAGGCGGAAGGCACGTTGGGCGGCACGGTTCTGAGCAGCACGCTTTGTGTTAGAAAGCTCGCGATGGGCTCTTCCCTTCTTGCCAGCAGCAGGTCCTTGTGCGGTTGGATCGGAGGGGTCGGCATGAGGATGACCCAGATCAGGACTCTCATGGGTCATGCCGTATGGTTGGATGGCCATGACTGGATCGTGGTGATGGTGTGGAGGTGGTTGGTGAGACTGGTGAGCGGCGTAGGAATTGGTAGGAGCAGCATGCTGGTGAGATTGCTGTGGTTGAGGAGGGGCATGGTTGTTTTGAGCTGCGATGAGCTGGTCGCGCAGACCTAGAGAGGTGCGCAGTCAGTTCCTGTTTGGGACACACAAGAAGAAAGCCCGGCTTACTCATCTCAAAGGCTTGCGAGTCCTGTATGCTCTGTCAGCAATGCGTCCTCGAACTCGGGTTGATTGGCACTTACAGCAGCCGAAGACATGGTCGTCGTTGTGATCGCGCTGCTGGCGTCACAGAATTGATAACTGCACGTGTCAGTGTTGCTTCCTGGATAAAAGCCATATCGGCGGTGATATATGGCAACGAATTGGTTGCTTGACTTACCTCGTCTGGTTGTCGGGTTGGCTTAACTGGCCGTGATCACTAAGCAAGACTTATGTAAGACGCCGTCGTCAGTGCCTTCCCCAAGAGAAGGCGTCCGACCCCGCCTTTTGCTCTTTCCGCTTCACCAACATCCGATTTTGTGCAACTTGCATACCTGACCGCCTCCGCTCTTTCCACTTTCGACGACTTCTTCACGCTGTCGTGCCTTCCCTTACTCGCTCCATTTGGTCTGCTACATACATGTGCATTCTACGCATTTACTTGATCCATATCTACGTCGAATGAAAGGTATCTGATATGGCATCCATCAAAGCTAGAATACTTGTGTTTGACGTATTCAAATGAAAACGAGTCAAGACAGGTTTTGTAACTATTTGAGGTCTGAGAGATCATGTCGTGTAACTGTATCTCTGACCGAGGACAGATACCCGAACGACAGAGATTCTTCTATTCGTATGTCTTGTAGAGTCTCAACGATCATTATCAAATGATTGTATGGGTACAAGTCATGCATGGAACGTATATCATCAAGGAAGTCGGAATTGAGCCACTAGTACTAGTTGCTTGAAACTCTGCATGCTATGCACCCGGACTTCGAAAGATTTGCTTTTTATATGTGAAGAAACGGTGCCCATCATCAAGCTAGCATGGCAAGGCTCCTTCTTGTTGCTTTTGGACAAGAAGGGAAGGTTCGCAAAGATGTTATATCGCATATGAGTCTTGGCTACGCCATGAAAGGATCTTCGAGGTAGAGACCTTCTATACCTGCTGCTGTATCTCGACAGCCATGTGCTCCCCGTAACTCAAGATATACTTGTGATATCGTACCATCGTTCATCGAGAGAATTGGTTTTTGCAAGCTGTCTCCCCGGGCAAACACAGAGAATCGGAATTCATTGTGATTCTTGACAACCTCTGTTTCAAAGGGCATATAATAGAGAGCGAAGTCTATTCTGCTTAGCTACAATGCCTCCAATGCCATTGCACCTTATCTGGTGTACTATGAGAATACAGAAAAGTTTCTAAAAAAGATTGAATTGTCCAGTGAGAGCCCTTGACTTTACAGTCTCTCTCTGGATGAATGTGAAGAAGTAGACTGTATTATGCATCTCGATAGTCCCTTGTTGAACAAGAACTTGATCAGAAAGGCTGTACTTGGTTCATTTCGATACGATATGGAAAGTGAGAATATATTGAGATGGCTGTACAGAAGGAAAAGCAGCCTCAAAGTGGAGAGCAGGAGGAGATACAAAAGGCAGAGTGGCCGAGAGTTGTAGTAGAAGCTGATTCTCTTATGACAAAGACATGATGACAAAGACAATTGAAAAGAAGGCAAACCCTAAACTTGCAAGGTCACAAGTGAGAATAGAGAACATCAAAAGCGACAGTGAACACAACTTTAAGTGAGCCATGGCAGGACTGGTCCTATTAAATTTCGAGTCTGCACTCCTCCAGCATGCACAAACACACATACACGGAGTTTTGCCCTGCTAGGCATACGGTCGAAACAGCAGCAAAGATGGAACTCAAAGAATGGTGTGCACGCCTCAACAAGGTCGTGAATCTTTTCAACGATGATCAGTATCCGGAGGCCGAAAAAGAGGCACGCGCGCTCCTGGATTGCCCACTACCCCGCGGCCATCGTATTCGATGCCAGTTACTGCTTGCCCAGTGTGTGAATGACTGGTATGAAGCAAAGGTAATGGTGCCAACAACGTGTGCGAGCGATACTGTTCTGACTTGCCAGTAGATGTTGTATGATTCCGCGGGTCATTTGTGGAACTACATGCGTATGATCGAGACCGCTGAGACGAAGAATGAAAGCGGCGATAAGGTCATGGCTAGATTGCGCCGCATGCTTGACGAGGTGAAAACAGATTTGCTCGCAAATCAGCCTGCCGATCACGAACACCTCGATGGTGTGGTTGTGTACCAATCCGAGCCTGAAGAAGAAGAAGAAGAGGAGGAGGAGGAGGAGGAAGAGCTGATGGACGAGGATTTGGAGGCTGATCAAATCGAGGAAGATGTTGAGATGGCTGCCCAGAAGGACAAGAAGTCACAGGGCGAGGAGGAGCTCCAGGACATCAAGTCGTAGCCATCCAGCCACATCCTTTCCGAGGTTTGCAGCGAGACTGCTGTCATCAAATCTGATAATGTCTACTTCGAATCACACGACTTGCCTTTGCGTTCCCATGTTTCCAATCCTCCCCCTCGAAACACCAACAGGGAGTGTATGTCCGCCAATAAGTCCATCGAGCCATCTATCTTATTCAGCGACACAGACAAGAGCAAGGGAAGCTCCGCCCTCCCGTCATCTTTTGACGAATTCGGTCAGTTACCTCTGAAGAGCAGTGCACCCGTTTGAAATTTAGCTCAATCAAGCCGAATCCTGATTCTGATTATGATTTTGCTTCATCTCGTCCCCAACAGCATGATACACTCAATGCCACCCTTGAACAAGCCGAAAAGAAGAAGGCTATCATTCGTGGACCACCGTCTTCTGAGCTTCGTCAAATACAAGGCCGCAAGATTGCATTATCTGACCCGTCATGTGCCCTTGTCAAGGAGAAAGAGGATGCCAACATCTCGCGGCAATCTCTCGCCAAGCCCGAAAAGATCAAGATGTGTGCAAAAGATTTCACGATGAGCTGAATACAGATGAAAGTACCACTGATGGCAGTGGAAAGAACTCGGAACGTTGCTGAGATGCTGTGTTCGGTTCCACCTGGAGAAGCTCTCAAGTCCAAGTCTTCGTCACCCAGAAAGGTCATGCCTTCAGCGTCGATCAGGCCCTTGCGTCTTCTTCCGCATCCCGTCTTTGAGCGAAAAGCTGCTGTTTCTGTACAAGCCGCCAATGTCAGTATTCATGCCGAGGTGGCTCGTTCTAAAAGCCAGCCCATGCTTGACACTTCGCAGTGAAGGCGTGCACATTCATCCAGTATATCTCTGTTGAGCACGCCACAGAATGCCAGATCCATTTTGAAGAATAGTCAGACGGCTGCTCAGGAGTCTCTGCGCTCTTCACTCAGGGACAGTCTCAACAGCGGTTGGGCCACCATCAAGAGCACCGCCGGCAGTACTTTCGACACTCTCAGAGGAAGTCCTTTGCACAGCACAAGACGTCTTCCAGAATCCACCGCCGGATTTGCGTTTGGAGAAAGTTCTCAGGAAGGCTCGACTGCAGGTGGTAACAAGAAGGACAAGAAGTCGTCTCGCGCGCTCGATACCGTGTTCACCGCACGCCGCGAATAAGGATGGCAACCAAAAGGCTTTTACGCAGTGGAGTAATATGGAAGGTTATTGTAGCTTTTGGATCATTCAAGACTGAAAGCCATCGAGGACTGGCCATGTTCGGAGTCTTGGAGATGCAGATGGAGAAGGAAGGGGGGAGCTCTGACCTGGCTTTCCAAATTGGTAATCAGTCTTTTTCTTTCTTCTTCCCTTTTTCATCACCTAGGAAGACCGACCTTGATTACTCGTTATGAACTACTGCTGCTGCTCACGTCCTATGATCTGTAACTTGTGATGAACTCCGAGTAGAGTGTGGAGCAAGATGCACCTGGTGAAAAGGCAAAGCTGTGGTCGGAAGCGGCAGCGACTCCACTGAGAGCTGATAACTTATTGCATTCCGATGAGACCACTGTGTCCTTTAGAGCATTGTGTACTCTACAGCTACACGTGTAACTTAAGTTAGCTGTGACTTTCCTGCGGGCTGTATCGATGACTCTTCGACTGTGACTGATAACGTTGGCACCACAAAATTATTCTCTGATGTAGGTATTGATACCATTATTATTTCTAGACCACCAGTCCTTTCCATTATGCCATGCGGGTATAGTATCAACCAGATCACCACTCCCGAATAACGCCATTGAAGCATGAGAGCTTGAAACACACTTCCCCAAATCTACCCATAGCATACACCAACCTAAAGTCCAACCATTCCCAACCATCAATGCATCTTTCCCATTTCCATATCTTGGCTTTCTTCCCATTCTTCCCAATCAGCAGATGATCCCACCTTTCGACTGATGAAGATACCAATACTTGTTGTTACTACAGCAATCAAGAACCAACTCTCGAACCATGCCTCGACAAAACGTCCTTCCAGGGGTGCTCCTAAAGCCTCGCTGATGACACTACTCACCTCACTAGGTAAGTTGCTTCTCAACAATAATGCTGAAGAGATGACATATGCGCCTGCAACCTGGGAGATCACGAGTGGCAGTGCAGACTGTGCGCGGGCGGCTAGCTTAGGGAAGAAGCGAGTGAACAAGCGGAAGGTTTGGAGGACAGCGTTGAAAGAGAGCAGAAGCATGACACCCGACAGCACGAAGGAGATCTGACGCGACCAAGCTTCGCGGTCCAGTGCAGGGTCGTAATGAGTGGTGAGCAGGGCAAGAACATTGTTGATGGGATCTGAGGTCGCGAATGTCGTGTTTGGTTGCCACCACCTACGTATCGAAGAGACGGATGTCGCTCCAATGCGGTAAAGACAGTAGAATGAAAAGCCAAGATTGAGCACATTCAGAAGTCGGCCAAGGCTATTCTGTGATCTTTGTTGTGTCGCATGTCGAGTCTTGAGAGTTGCTAGGGAAGAGGAAAGAGTCATGGTCATCGTCTCCAATCCTGAGATTTCCATTTCCAGACTACGCAGCTCGTTTGTGTCAGAGTTGCCCTTGATTGAGCCAATCATTCTGGTCATTATTCCGCCCTTATCTTGCGGTGCTTCAGACATTTTGCGCTGTAATGCCCGCAGACGACTTTGCTTGACTGCCAACATGTCTTTCGTTGCTGCCAATCCGCTCTCTTTGCGCGCAATATCGCTGTCACGGACCACGCGGTGTTTTACGCCGAACGTCTGCCAGATCGAGGATACTGCAGCAAAGCCAGCGAGAGAAGCCATCAAAGAGATCCCGATAATGCCAACACGCTCAAGACATGCTTCCACAAAGTCAAAGTCCTTGTCTTGGCTTGAGTGTCCTGCTTGTGAATGAAGTGATGCCGGTAGAAGTGATGTATGAGGCATATACCAGAATGCAAGAAACCAGAGACCTAGCAGCAAGGCCTCGATTGTGTACCGGAGGGTCGGACGTGACTTGCGTGTGTTGTGAGTTGCATATTCTGAGCGAGGACGTGATCCAGAAATTAAAGTGTGAACTTCCAGACTTGGTATGATGATTATTATCAGGATCAGTAGTGAGAAGAGAGTGATGCGCAAAGCCAATCCTCTGGCTGCCGGATTCAAAAGATTTGAGATTTCGCATAAGATCAGTTCCACAAGAACAGCCGATAAGGCAATGGTCGTGGAGAACGTGACCGCAGCTATGCGCTTGAAAGTGATAGTTCGTAGTGAATTATTTCCATGGTTGTTTGTGCGCTGGGCTTCCCGATTGAACAATGGTATGTTCTGATCCTTGTGCGAGTTTGATGACGCAAGATGCGGCACGACTTTCTGCCATACAGCGACAGCAACAAACAAGAAAGTCAGAGCAAATGGCGCTGACGATAGTGCTATCGTCGTGGGTGGGAAAGAGTCGAGTCTGCGCTGAAGATAGGCAGGCTTGCACTCATCGCAATCTTCCAACGACGGAAGCATTTCCCGGGGCTTGTTCGGCGCGAATATTCCAGAAAGTGGAGAGGTTGATGTTGTTCTAGACTTTGGAGGAAATTCTGGAATTTCTCTTCATCTTAGGTGCAGGTTTGCAGCAAGAGAGTCGTTCAGCAATTGTGAGAAGAAATTGACCACGTCCACGTCAGCATAGGCAACGGGTTGGAAGAGCGAAGTGTCAAGTCGTGCTTGCGTGTGGCTGGTGACGTGCCTCCGGGAGTCGGCGTTCGGACTTCGGTAATGACGCCCATCCCTTCTTATCTCCTTATCCTTCAACGTCACCTCTTGAAAGTAACGTCCTCATGAACCTTTTGCGATGCTCCGGAGGGGCGGACAACGAGGTTTTGCTCTATCGCTTGTAAATTACACTCATCTCGGAGTGAACATGAATTGTCGAGCTGCAAGAACAGATGATGGTGATGAAGCAAGCATGTGTGGAGCCAAGCCAGCAAGGATCTTCAGCCTAAACTTGCCACCATTGGCAGGTTCAGCTTAATTCGGACTTGACAGCAAGGGACGTTTTGAACATCGAAAGTGCCTGAAACATGCTTCATCTGTACCTTTTCTTTGCTGATCTGAAACCATGCTTTTTCCTTTCTGCGAAGCTGTCACTCCTAAACCTCTCACTTGATGAAAAGCACAATACTTTCAGAAGATAGAGCATCACCATTGAGAGAAGAAGAGATGACCAATCTTCATCCTTGTCTCTGCTTAACACATTTCTAGCCTAGAGTCCATCGTGCATGTCGATGCTTTACCTGTGATGAGGCTTCAGTATTGGAGTCATTAATGCCTCAATGTCATCGATGAAAGCACAAAAAGGGCAAGCATGAAATCTTAAGGGAACAATTTTCGTATTCCTATGGACAGATATGTAGCTAGAAAAATCGACTTATGAACAACCCCTCATAAGGAGGTACAAGAAGAATAAAAATTAATAGACAGGTATTAAGGAAAGTCATTAGCCCGCATATCATGCGTCAATAGTTAGTGGTGTTACATGGATCTAGATGATCAGATGTGTGTGAGATGAGATACGAAAAATGGTGGGCTCATGAAGCCTATGGGCTGAGCAGAGACTGCTCGTTTAGACGTAGACGGTTGTCCAGACGACAGATCCTGCTGTAGCGGTAGGGCAGTAGCTAGAAAACACAGTTACAGTCGGATAGCTGGGCATGTTGCCAGCAGCACCACCAGCAACTGCACCAGCGGTGGAAGAGCCGATGACATTGCCATTCTGGTCAACAGTCTGGTAAACGGTTTGTGTGGCGACAGGAGCAGCGTTTCCACCTCCAACAGTCACAGTGACTGTGGGTTGGGCATAGTTCTGAGGGAGGGTGATAGTCTGCACGGTAGGGTTGTACGTGATTGTGCTGACAGGGACAATCTCGGTAACTGTGGCACCGGACGGCAATCCGGTAGCACCACCGACGTACGAAGTAACGGTAGATACGGAAGTGACAAAGACGGTGGCGGTGCTGGGTGCGGCGACGTATTGAGTAGTGGTGGCACCAGCGACGGTCAAAGTCGTAGTCGAAACAACACCGCCGATGACAGTTGTGGTTGTAATCACCTCGCCTCCGTCGTTGCCTTGGCCTGCAACCTTAGTTGCAGAATCGTAACCGTCAAGAGGAGTGGCATAAGAAACTGCACTGTAGAAGGTACAGGTCTGAGTGGCATCTTCGAAGGTAGTACCGACACAGCTCTCGGCCAGGGAGCAGAGATCAACACAGTTGGAGAGGGTCGAAGGAAGACCATTGTCAACAGCCTGGCGCTTAGTGTTGATCTCTGCCAAAGCGTCATATGTAGTGCCGATCAAAAACTGTCCACAGCTGACTGTAAAGGTCACCTCGAGGTTGCTGAGAAGGACGGAACCATCCAAGGCAGGGCAAATGAAACTCTCGGCAGTGGCATTGGTAGCAGGGCTGGTGGTGTTACCTGCTCCAGAAGTACCGTTGTTTCCAGCTCCAGTACCAGTGGCGCCTGCACGGCTGAGAACGGTAGCGAAGTCGACATTGTTGGTGGGGGTACGGGAGCTGGAATCGATAGCAGTGTAGAAGGTGCAAGTACCGGTAGACTCGTCATAAGCGGTACCGGCACAGTTGGAGTTGGCAGCACATGTGGTCAAGCATGCATCAAGGCTCTCACCAGCTCTCTTAGCAAGAATGGCGAAGTCAATGGTGATGCCAGAGTAGGAAATGTTTATTTCCAAAAGGAAGACGACTCCGTTGATTGTAATAATTGTAGACGGCGAGCTTGGGACAGCAGTTGCAGAGGAGGTACGGGAAGCAGAGCCAGTGGGGCGAGAAGAGGTGGAGTTTCCTGCACCAGTGATGCCAGCAGGGCGAGAGGAGGTAGCACTGCTGGTGGAGTTGGAGCTGCCCGAGACACCGGGACGAGTAGCGCTTCCGGTCGCAGAGGTGGTGCTGTTGCCACTGGACGAGGCACCATCACGGTGCTGGACCAGAGCAAAGTCAGTGCCGGGAGTATCGGCCTTGGTAGCTGTGTCGACAGCCGAGTAGTAGGTACAGCTTCCAGTGTCCGAAACATATGCAGTTCCGGCGCAAGAAGTGTCAGCAGAGCAGGTGTTCAAGCAGTTCTGGATGCTAGAATCAGCCTGTCTCTTTCTGGAGAGAGTGAGAACAGTTCCCTGGTAGCTGATCGATGTTAGTGTGAATCTTGGGTCAAGTTGCAGCAGAGACTCACGAAGTGTCTGGCTGCACGAGGTAGGTAACTCCTGCAACTGAGGTAGTAGATGCGCTAGCGCTTGCGCTGGCAGAGGTGGATGAGGGAGTAGCAATAGAGCTGCTGTTGGTGTAGCCAGTGCTCTGAGCGCTAACAGCGCCGAGCAGGGCGATCAACGAGACGGCGAACTTGGCGGCCATTGTTGATAGAACGAGGGAATAAGAACACTAAAGCGAGTGATGTTCTGGTCGCTGGTCGTCCTGATTGTTGGTTGACTTGAGTGGATGAGAAGAGGAATGAGCCTGGTCAAGACGACCCTTTATATCCATCCCATCTCCAAGCAATAACATCCTAGATGCGTCATGACAAGGGTAGGATCCCGTGTGTCTCACGTCGAGCTGAGCAGCCGCTGCGAGACAAGACCGCAATTCATTTCGCAAGAGCTCCTATGGTACGCAGGAGCTGCAATCCCAAGGAGCGGCAATTTTATCGACCGTTATGCACGCACGATGGAGTATGGCGAAGGCGACCACGAGCGATGGCAGGGCGAAGCAGAAGGATCGACCCAACAAACAGAGTCCTCTGTTAGACTAGTGAAACGTGCGCGGCGAATGGGTATACATCATGGAGGGATATGGTATGATCAACATGAATAATTGGCAAAGATGTCTTACTGCCATGCGGCTCAGATGTCAAAAAGCAAAGAGGCAATGAATTACCGGCTTTGCTGTGGGGTGTAGTGATGTTTGCCTCCCTCCTATAGGTTGAGGTTGAAGTTCGTGGGGATTTCTATCATAAGAATTAACGGTTGTTAGTCCACCCCAATGGCAACGTCTTTTCTGTAACAGATGAAGGATTGTATGGTGTGAACCACTGACATGATGCATCGCTTAGAATATACTGATAGGGAATATTTCTGAGATCATATTCTGGTGAGAGGAATATAGCAAATTGACCGACCGTAAATCCAATGCAATGGACTTGAGCTGTTTGATGTCGAATATACCGAAGAAAGAGCTGATGCAGGGTCGAAGTCCTGCGTGGAAGATCAGGAACGCCGACACACGTGCTTGGCGTGCATGTACTCAGCTCAGGGCAAACATGCAGGAGGAAGGATCGCCGCAGGTCGCGCTATTGGACAAGTCGACGCTCCTCCGTTTACTCCCGTTACAACTACTACACGGTGATATTCTGAATCACTTGTCAGATTGCGTATGCAGCCAACTGCGTCCTGATGTTCTAATCCTTTGCGCCCACCAATCGCGGCCATTTCGCGACGGCACACCTCCACATAATCCGATCAGATCGTGTTACCGAGCATGTCAGACAACAAAGACCAACGGGGCTTGGTAGAGGATGGAGAAGTGAGGATATATCAGACGCTAATTTTGGCAAGAGGTGAGTAGATCCTTGGCCGATTTGGCATGATAGATGGTGGAGAGAGTGTCCGCCTCCGTTTAACGCGTCTCGGTATCCAGTCAACAGAACAACGACTTGATCGAGATACGCGATCTTGAGCGGCAGATTCTTTGGCGAGGACGGCTCATTCAATCTTGAGGACGCTCGAGGAAACTCGGGTCATTGTTGACCTTGCTCTCGAACTTTGTCCACCAGGCTTCAAAGGCCTTGAGCGGGACAGTATCACTACCAAATGACGCAAGAAAATTGAAAGCGTTGGCAATGATGCGCTGTGCGAGAACTTTTGTTGTAACTGGCGAGGCGGTGGCGGATTGTCTCGATGGCACGAGTTGTGTTGACGACTTTGCCTTTTGCTCTGCCAGCAAGGCCTTGACCTGCTCAGCAGGCTGTATCTCTATGCCGACAACAATGGCGGGTCCTCCTATTGTCACGCCTTCTGGAGTCTCATCCAACATGAGCTGATCGTCCCCTGCGCCTGGCGCGACATTGTTTCCCGTGCTGATCTTAAACATGGTCGAAGGTCTCAATGACGACAATGCGCCAACCAGCTTGAATTCGGTCGATGGTGGGATCTGGATGAAGATGGCGGCAGCGGCATCGGGTGGCAGCTCGTTGCCCGGTAGAGAAAAGACGGCGATATGGTTGAAAGCTGGTTGCGATGGGACCTGGAAGGCATATTGTGTCGGAGAGATGGCCTGTGGTTGCGCGTCTACAGGACGACCAGAGATGAGGAGACCAAACATGACGGCGTGCTGTAGACGAGACTCAACTCGACTTGTGGTATATACAGTGATACGAATGAATGACTTGACTTGTACGACCTGCTTGTTGACAGACCCTGGGTAAATTTATCGTTGGCCTGAGGATTCGAGCTGTGGGGCCAGCTCTGAGCTCTCGTGTGACTGGCAACTTCTCGAATCAACCGTGACCGAGCCTCGGCCTCTTTGGTATGCACCGCAATCTGTGCAATCCGCCATTTCACCAACCACCATGGACATGTTCTCATTAGAAAAAGTGCGCGACATGTTGCCTTCAATGCCTTCTTTAATGTCTCCCACTCTCGAAAAGTCAGATGCGACCGCTACACAAAATACAGAGGCAGAGATAAGCGATCACACTCAGCTTGACAGTAACGAACACATCAGTCCTCTGGATCCACAACCCATTGACGAGTCAAAACCTAAATCAAACCTCGACCTCGTCAATGAATGCGATAGCTTCCCCTACTTCCAGACAACTCCTCAACTTTATCTCAATCACGTTTCAACATACTATCATCTGCGTGTCGCTGCTTATCCTGAAACAACTCTTGGCTATGTTCTGCCTTCTGTCGCTGAAGTTTTGCGCGGCCTTGAAGAATGGGAGTTGGACGATGATGAGCGAACTCTCACCCTGAAAGCTGGTGAGGATGAGCCTACTCGAAGCGCAATCCTCGCCAGAACTACAGCAGCCATGCGCGCGATCGGCCACTTTTCTATCCTGAAAGGCTGGCGCAACGAGCTCTATCCAGTCTATGGACCTGCGCCTGCTAGAGAATTACTTTTCAGCATTGAGCGTGCAGCCAGTGCCCTTTTCGGTATCGTCACCTACGGCATTCACATGACTGCTTACACAAAGTCTGCTTCTGGCGAACTCAAAATCTGGACACCACGTCGCTCCAAAACCAAGTCAACATATCCCGGTATGCTTGACAACACAGTCGCTGGGGGTATGGCTACTGGTGAAAACCCTCAGATCTGCTGTGTACGAGAAGCTAGCGAGGAGGCCTCGCTACCAGAAGATTTGGTCCGCGAAAAGGCACATTCTGCAGGCACTGTCACATACTTCCACATTAGAGACTCTCGTGCTGGAGGTGAGACTCGACTTCTTCAACCAGAATGTCAATACATCTTCGATCTCGAGCTGCCTGATGACGTCAAGCCGAAGCCTTCAGATGATGAAGTTGAGGAATTCTATCTGATGGGAGTGGATGAGTTGAAGGAGAAACTCAAGGCTGGCGAGTTCAAGCCGAATTGTGCTGTTGTGTTGCTCGACTTCTTCATCCGCCATGGCGTTGTGAACGCCCAGAACGAGCCCGACTTCATCGAAATTGTGAGCAGGCTGCACCGCAAGTTGGATTTTCCTACAGCTTGAATTTGAGGGTAGATAGTACCAATTAATGGCCATAAGGCTGGTCCGAATGGTCATCCATATTTTCGTCCATGTTTTCGTGCTTATCTTCATTGTTGAATATACAGACTGCAAAAAACCGTCTCCTTCCCATGGTCGGTGAACAGAATTTTGGTTTTAATCGAGCAAAAAATGCCAATTAGGTATTACAGAGCTAAGATAAACCAGATCGCACCGACTCTTCGTTGGCGAGTGGCTCAAGTTTCCTTCAACCTCTTTGTTTGTCATTCTAAATAGTCATACGAAGATCAAAAAGTATGCAGTGATTTTGTAGAAGACAGATATTATAGACAGGGTCATACCACCAGCAACGAGATCTCGCTAAGAATATAACTCGGCTCAAGACGGAAGATACGTCATGGGTGGTGGGGGTCGAAGTCAACATGTTGACTTTCCAAGTAGCCCCTACCAGCAGAAAAGCTTCCACCAGTTTGTACTTATAGTAGAGCCGCGCAGGTAGGTCATTAGTAGCCTGCATCCTTCTGACAAAACACATTCTATCACCACCATCATGGACTTCCCCTCAAACACATCAAAATCGAATGAGTACGCAGCCCTCAAAGCGTACCTTGACGATAAATCGTCGCTCGAAGAAACTGTCAAGAACTTCACATCCAACTCCGACTCGTCATCCGCGGAAGACAAACTCCTACGCTCATGGGATGCGCTAGGTCTTACTGCTTCACAAGCACCTACGGATTCGTCTGCGCAAGAAAAGCTCGTCGACTTCCTCACCGCTCTTCGCGACTGCGATACGAAAGTTGGTGAAGTAGAGGGCAAGTCGGTTTCTTGGTCTTCATTCCCACTCTTCGGTCGCCAAATCCGCGAACACTGGAACTATGATGAGAGAGCTGCACAAGAAGACGACGAGGTCGCTCGTATGTGGGCAAACGTGAACGCCTTCGCAGCGCGCGTCACCGCCACCGCGTCTGCATTCGACAGTTCTGACCCGCGCGACTTTTCATTATACGCAATCTGGGCATTGCGGGCGGCATTAGAAGACAAAGACGATGTTCCCGATGCCACAGTAAGAGCAGCCGCAATGTGGATATTGTATGCTGGTGAAGTGTTGAGGAAACAGAGTAAAGAAAAGAGAAGCTACGAGGGCAAAGTCGCTCAAGCAGGAAACAAGTATCCGAACAAGGAGTGGAACGGGTTCGAGATGGACAGATGGCGAAGTTGGAACAATCGTTTCGCAAACATCAGTGAGGTCTCGCCATATCCTGAGATCAAGGACATTGCGAAAAAGACGAAGAGGCACATGGGTGATTTGGCGAATTGCTGATTTGATTGAAGGATAGACAACCACAATACTGATTAGAACATTCTACTGTCGACGTAGGCACACCCGCAACATAAACCATCATAACACGTTCCAGTCATACATCATATGCATCGCTTCATATCTTGCCTTCCTGTTTCATCAGGTTTGAGACACCTTTGATGAGCATGCTAATGGGCCCGCCATGGCCTCTTCGCATCTCCTTCCTCTCAAAGCGGTGTTCGGCACGAAGGTCACGCCTTTCCTGACGGAGCTCGCGTTTCTCCTGACGGTACTCCCGCTTCTCTAGCCGGTTCTCCAGGCGACGCTCGTGCTTCTGCTGCTTTCGCTCATATTTCGCCGCATGTTTCGCTGCACATCTGCTCTGACAAGTTGATTTGGGAGTGTACATTGTGGTGTTGTTCAATGAAGCGCTGAAGTTGGCATTGTTTGAGGTGAATACAGGAGCGGCTCGAGTGTGCGAGATTCCTTGGTTGCCAACGCAATTTGATGCGTCGATGTCTTTGCGTAAGGTGATGTCTCTGGATTCATTCTCAATTTGCTCGTAGGCTGGTGGAGGACCGAAAGACTCGTTGTCCATAGCACGAGAGGTCGTGATCGATTGATCCTGAGCTATCTTGGACATGGTCATGGCTTGTCTGCCGGCGCGACGCTTGCAGCACATTCTTGTAGATATGTAAGAATGTTTGATGTACAAAAGATTAATGTAGATATTGATAGTTTGATCGAGAGCTGTTGAGATAGTATGAGCTACATAATATCGAGGAGCACTGCCTATTTATCTTTCTGGATATCTCCTCCGCGCCTTTTCTCAGAGGTATACAAGTCGTGGGCTGTGCTACTGAGATGTCATAATCGGAGAACGTATCTCTTGCTGTCTCGTCCGCTTTAGGCAAGGCGCAAAGCTGCGGAGGGATTCGACGCCGACCCCTGGCTGTATAGCCACACAGCGAGCGATCATTATCCATTTTGGTCACAGTGACTCTCGCACGTAAGAATTGGCAGCGGAGGAATACATATGAGAAGACAGCTCCGAGACTCTCGTCGGCCGTAATTCTGTACGCACATTACTCTTCCATATCGTCCACTGTCCACCAGTGTAAAGGACGAGGTTTTACACGTCATGAGCCACAACCACCCGCCGCTCCACAACCAAGAATACCAGCTATGACAACCTGTTCCTGTCATGGGTAGGCATGTTCAATCTATTTGAGTATCCTCGTCGAAACAGCAGTTTCGTCAAGTAGTACCGGATCCGACATCAGGAGCGTATCTGAAACGCCAAGACCCAACCATATCATGCCAGCCGCTCAATCAAGCCTTTTTGACTTGACAAGCATTGCATGTGCATGTTGCGACTCCAGATCAGTAGCAGCATTAAGTCCACAGACACTGCCTAAGGACAAGCCTAACTCTACTTCCGAGGTTGGCAGCAGGTCTTCAAAGACAAAGTTGGAGGAGTATCGCCAACTTTAGCTGTGAAACTCGACATATGACTCTAGCTGAGGGGTATGCAACACTAATGCGTTACAGCTTTGCTGCAAACTATCGCGCGATAGCTGGATCCTCGGACGAAAGTCAGGCAAGTACATAATGTCGAGAGGTCTGCAAGCTTAGGCATCGAAGATCATTCCATTCACTCTTTCCGATTCGTCATTATTTTCTTTGAGCAGCCATGCGTTATTCCATCGCTGCATTGTCTCTTGTTTCTCCAGCGCTGGCGCTGCCGACATTGCCTTTTCTGAATGGTGGTCTTTTTGGTGATAATAATCTGCTTGGTGACCTCTTCTCGCACGACCACGGCTCAGCCTATGCTGAAGCACCAGCATACAATGGCGGTCCTGCTTCTTATGGTAGCGAATCTGGTTCTGCATACGGCGAGTCACCCAACTACGGCAGCGGACCTGCCTACAACAATCAAGGATCTGCATATGGCGAAACTGCCCCTCGGGGAAGCGGCATATCTTCTTCTGTAGTCGACGCCGCGTCTGCTAGCACAAACATGCCCGAATATACTAACTCTATTCCCGCCGGTTATGGTGTTGCATCTTCTAGCCCTGTATACAACACCACCACGGCTTCAAGCATCGCTTCAACGACCTCCGCCCCTGCTCCAGCGGCTTCATCAAGCGAAGCCTCATCGTCTGCCGGCGAGCAGACTTGCGACAGTCCCGATATCGTCGGTTGCCAAACATCATCTGACTCTTCTGCCACCGACGTTGCGGCAGATAGCGTTGGTGTCTATGATTTTGTCATTGTCGGTGGTGGAACTGCTGGTTTGGTCATCGCAAATCGATTGTCTGAGGACACAGACACATCAGTCGCTGTCATTGAGGCTGGTGACCTGGTCTTCAACAACAAGAATGTGTCCGATGTAGACGGCTATGGTTTGTCCTTTGGCACGGCGATTGATTGGCAATACGAAAGTACGCCCCAAGCCTATGCTGGAAACAAAAGCCAGACGATGAGAGCTGGCAAGGCTCTTGGCGGAACAAGCACAATCAATGGTAAGTTCAGCAGCACATCTAGATGGATCACTATCTCTAACAACATTGAAGGCATGGCATACTTGAGAGCTCAAGCAGCTCAAATCGACGCGTGGGAGCATCTTGGTAACGACGGATGGAATTGGGAGAGTCTGTTGCCCTACTACAAGCAAAGCGAGCATTTCCAAATTCCCACCGCGGAGCAGTGCCTAGCTGGTGCTGCTTACGACATTGACGTGCATGGAACGACTGGCTATCTCAAAACTGGATGGAACAATGGTCTCCTTGGCGAGAACGTCACTTCACTGGTCAACGCTACATACACTTCTCTGGGATTGCCATACATTCAAGAACCCAACGGCGGTTCTATGCGTGGCTTTACTCGCTATCCAGCAACAGTGGATCGCGAGCTCAATGTTCGTGAAGACGCTGGCCGTGCTTACTACCTGCCTATCCAGAACAGAACCAACCTGGACCTTTACACAAACTCTTTCGTACAGCGCATGACATGGGATGGGGCTTCGACGAACTCGTCAGCCCCTCGTGTCGACGGAGTACAATTTACTGATGCTTCCGGAAAGCAAAAGACCATTAGTGCTAAAAAGGAGGTGATTCTTTCTGCTGGTGCATTGAGATCACCCCTGATCTTGGAGCTGTCAGGAATTGGAAACTCTGCGTAAGCGTGATTGAACCATCTAAAAAATGTTGCGACGACTGACTAGAGACAGTATTTTGCAACAACATGGCATTGATGTCAAAGTTAATCTTCCAACTGTAGGCGAGAATCTTCAAGACCAGACCACAGGTGCTGGCGCATACAGCTCAAACACAAGCTTCTCAGGCACAGCCGATTACGTAGGCTACTTCAGCGTCGCAGACATCTTTGGCAACGACACCTACGACTTTAATTGCACAGTCAGAGACTCGATTCTCCAATATGCTACATCTGTGGTAGAAGCTTCCAATGGTGTCCTCGACCAGAAAGTTATGGAGAAGTTGTTCATGATCCACTATGATCTCATTTTCAAAGACCAGATCCCAATTTCTGAGATCTTGCTCACTCCTGGAGATGATAGGATGGACTTTTCGTACTGGGGCTTGTTGCCCTTCTCTCGTGGCAATATTCACATCCAGTCAAATGACTCTTCCACTCCTGCCGCCATCAACCCAAATTACTTCCAGCTCGACTATGATCTCAAGCAGCAAATCGGTACTGCTAAAGCAGTGAGAAAGTTGGCTGGTTCTGATGCTCTATGTGAGGTCGTTACTGGAGAACTTAGCCCTGGTCTTCAGAACGTGCCTCTGAATGCTTCCGACGATGTCTGGGCTAAGGCCTTGAAAGCAGGCTGTGAGTATTCGTTTCTGTGACAAAAAAGAGCAAGGACAACTGCTGACATGCTTTGATAGATCGTTCAAACTACCACTACATCTCCACAGCAGCCATGATGGCTCAAGATCTCGGCGGTGTGGTCGATACCAATCTTTCAGTATATGGCGTTGACAATGTGCGCGTTGTCGATGCTTCAGTCATTCCTTTCCAGGTCTGCGGTCATTTGACTGCCACCATCTATGCGATTGCAGAGAGAGCTGCCGATGCTATCAAGCAGCGTTACTACTGATTTGACATCACCATACAGTCTCTTGTTGATTTCCTTTCCGGGTCATTCTTTTCGTAGCCAAAAATATAATTCCTGTTTGTCTCTTTACAATTTATGGCAAAATTGTATGAAAGGGTCATCCCTGTGGCATTCGAAACATACGAGTGTTTCAGGGAGGCCGATGAATCATAAGATCCTTTGTCTATTCTGAAGATGCGGGTGACAAGTCTATGTTGACCATCTCACAAATGAATGCCGGCGACTTGCTAGCGATTCCGATTCAACATTTCGAATTGTCGGCTTGCATCGCTCTCTTGATAGTCCCCTTGGATTGCGAGAAATTCATGTTATGTCCAGTCCAATCTCCAACACTATCGATCATGAAGCTTTGCAGCAGAGCTATCATTTTTGGCCAAGCATGAGATTCGACCAAGACCAACAGTCCGAAGTCTCGAATCGTCCCATCAAAGGTTGTTTCAAAGCTAGTCATGCTTTATTTCAGGACAAGAATTTGCTGACGGTCTGCTGAGTATATGGTAGGAGCAGCAATGAGATCATCCCAAACTCTTTTTCAGACTGAACTTAGTTGGGGTCCAGGTCAACAAGAGACGGCATGCGTGACTGGGCACGCCAGTGTGGTGTCTCAAGCGAAGGCACTTGTTCCCGGGTGTGGTAGCGTAATGGTAATAAGCTTATTGTTGTTGTGGTTGTGGTAGGCGTCGCCTCAGACGATTGGTGGTTCGTTGCGTATGTATGCAGCGACATGAAATCTGGAGAGATTGTTCTGCTCGAATATAGTCGCTCTGTTAGGCGTCAGTTGATCCCATAATGCTTTTGAGGCAACATCGAGGCTATCCGACGGATACAAGTATTGGCGTAAAGTAAGATCGGCCAGCGACCAGTCAACAAGCAAGAGACTGGAAGCCAGCTTCTCCAGTCCGTCCAGGAGCCTGGGAGGTGGAATCTGCGCGGTGCTACATATCAAGAAGAGAGCCCATAGCCCGACCTCAGCGTAGACTGTGTTTATCAAAACCTCTGGAAACAGAGACTCGCTCATCTCCCAACATTTTTCGAAACCGTGACCTTGCAGGTGAGAGACGAGCGACAATAACGCAAACTTGATATGCTGCTCAGCTTGAACTGAAATTGTGTCGTCCATTGAAGTCTGGATCGGCGAGAAGTTGCTCGTCACATTCTCCAGAAAGTTGTATTCGGCCAAACGTCCTTGAACATCAAGCAGAGCGAATTTACGGTGTCGAGGTCTTTTCATGATGAGATTGACCTCCGAGATGAGACTCAAGGTTGAAGGTGCAATTGGACAGAGCCGATGAGATCGGCCAAGGGATGCAAAGCCTTTTGGCAGATCAAGGCTGCTCAGGTCACTCGTCAATGGCCGATTCAGTCCCTGCGGTACATACACAGGGTCTATGCCAGAGTACCAAAGCTGATCGTAGGTGACGAACGACACAAGGCGACGGACGATTGGCGGCAGAGAGGCATCATGAAATCCTCCACGCAGATTCATCATGGTTTTCAATCCTGTCATATGTGCTATTGCCGAGGCCTCATCGCCGAATTGAAACTCCCAAGCGCAGAGTAGACACACCGTTGCGATCATTTGGTCACTTGTGTTCAACCCCGTGGTCGAATTCAACCCAAGCTGAAGGCTACGCATTGCTTCGAGCCGAAACCATGCAGTGATCTCTTGCGTTTGTTCTCGTGAGAAGGCAGGATGAGACGATGCAAGAAGCAGGTTTGTGAAGAAGAGGGCTCGATGTGACATTGTTTCAGGCCACAGTTCTTGGCGAAGAATTGGTCGATCGGACATGTAGATGGGGTCCTGGACGCTGGGAGCGAAATATGTCAAGTCTGGAACAAAGTCAGCCAAGCATTTTACAGCTGAGAAGCACACGAGCTACATGTATCGACCAATTGCGGAATCTTCGCATGCCAGGCGTCAGGGTAGGGGAATGTCAGGGGTGAGCCGAATTGGTTGATCCATTGGCCAAGTTGCGGGCTGACGAGTTGACTCTGTTGAATCGGACTGATTGAAGTGGGACTTGAAGAGTCGCGTCTTGAGCAAACGGAAATCGAAGAGCTGCCAGGTGCTTCCGAATTGTCCTTGATTGCCTTTACTTTGCTTCTCCTACGAACTCTCGGAGCTGTTTTATCCTCAGGAGAGTTCGAATTAGAGCTGGCTTTGGCGGCAATAGTATTCTTTCGACAGGTAGCACTGCTTAGTGCGGCCTGCGATCGAATGGCCCTTCGCAGAGGACCCTTCTGAGTGTCAGAGGGGGTTGTAATGTTGATGAACATGTTGTTGCATTTTTGACAGGTAGCACGAGGACCCAGCCGTAAATGATCCTTGCAGCTGAGGTTCGAGCAGCGTAGCGGAGGCCAGCGGAAACCATACTTAAAGGAAAAGGTATCCCTCTAGAGCCTTTGCTCATCCGGCGGCGGACGCACTCAAGATCCGCATACCACAACCATGCTCGCAAATGCAGCGACGTTACAAGAGTGGGGCCGCTAACCTTTGCTGACTGGTAACCTTAGCCAATCTGCTGGATGCATCGTGCTTGGTATGTGCATCTCACCCCTTCAGCCTCTTCAACAATCTGCTAATAACGCATTGCGTAGGCCGTAACAAATGCCAAACTCTCGATCACCCAGATTTTGCAATCGAGATGGATCGTGATGGACGGTCACGCAGTGCCAATACATGATGTTGAAGCAGACGCTCGTCATTGAAGTCATTAAAGATGGAGATGCGCCGATGTGACTGCGATGGCCTGTGAGCATGCGATCTCAATTTTTAGGCGCTTCTAGCGCACCAAGATGATACAAGCATATAGCGACACATGTCTGATAGGTTGAGCCCTAGTCGTGTAGGATAATTGCATTTCGTACTCCACAGATATGGCTCGTGTCACTCCTCACTGCCTCAGATGCTGGGGACCGTGCCAGGCGCTGCTTGGACCTATTTGGGAAAGGTGTGGTTGATTTGAATTTCCACGTCACTTCTTGGCTCGCTTTTTGACCCTTCAAAGCACTGCTTAGTAACTTCGGTCTCCGCCGAACTGCACAAATGCGTATCATGCATGACCGTTGCAACCGAACTCGATCGCCGGGTACTAGCTTCGGTGAGTCGCAAGTGATCAGCGTAGATCTCATTGGTTGTTACTTCTAAATTACCACCTCCCAAGAATTCTTTCTTCGCATCTCGAAACTACTACTGCCGTGAACACGTTCACCTCTCGTGCTTCTATCAGATCCACTTACGATCACTACTGAGTGAGGGTGCTTGTCATCGAACAGTAGTGCGGGGCCTCGATGCTTTGCATGTTTTAGCAGCATTGTTAAGGAGAATTTGAAATTGCCAGTCGGTCTGGGCACAACACGCTCGTTCTCGATTTGACGTACCTTGCAGATTGCCACAATTCTTGGAAGCTGGAATCTCTATACAGCTTACTCGCAAGATCAGCCTTAAGCCATTAGGGCACGAACATGTACCGACCAGACGGTACCTCTTGTACCTGTTCCCCGCTTGCAGTACCAGAATGCTGTTTCCAAACGTGGGTGTAGGGCTGGAGGACCAGAGTCCGATATTCACAGAATTCGCATGCACATCCCGCGTTCAGAACTACAGTACTCTTCGCACGTGGACGATTGTGATCGTCAGCTGGTGACCGTGGACAGAATTGACGCTTGAAGGACTTATCTTACTCGTGTTCGTAGATCGGCAGCCGGCCGGGCCGTGGAACCATCTAACCTTCTGATAGCTTACAGAGAATCGATTTAGTTCTTGGTTCGGCCATTATTCGCTTGATGGGCCGGACACACCGCTCCAGAAGTTGCTAAATAGCAGTATGTCATATAGGAGTGTATCTACGTTTGCTAACTAGTGCACTGCTTGCATACTGCTATTCAAGGAAGCAAAAAATCTAGTGTATACTTCTGCAGACGCCCAGATATGCTTGCTTAACAACAACTCGAGGCATCAAACGTCCAAAGCATACAATCGCTTACAGCAAGCCGATGGCGTTTATTTTCTTAAGCTTCAAAGTATGCATGAAACGTGTTTCTCGGCGAGCCAAACATGGCTTCAATAGAGTGGAGTCTCGTCCATGACTCCATGCACAGCTTTGGCCAATACGCAATACGCGACGACATCCTGCAAACTGTCAGATGGTATTCCACCAATCAGGACCGTCCATTGTTCTCATTACCCCTTACGAAAATCGGATATCAACTTCGCCCTTTGGTGCTTCGGTGCATGGTTATAAACTTTATGTCCACAGTGTCCACATAAGGTCGGGTGGCTAGTCCGAGAAAAGAGAAGCAGAAGATGCCAAGCAATTCATTGAAACTGATGAGGAAATCGACGCGCTGTGAAGTGTGCACCTGGATTCACCAGACATTGACTACTTGTCTCGAAACTGATAACATTTGCAATCTGCAGCGACGTTCGTATATGCGAGCACTCGGACGT
Source organism: Aureobasidium sp. Y128-05A (assembly GCA_037042735.1). Classification (NCBI taxonomy): domain Eukaryota; kingdom Fungi; phylum Ascomycota; class Dothideomycetes; order Dothideales; family Saccotheciaceae; genus Aureobasidium; species Aureobasidium sp. Y128-05A. The sequence continues at coordinate 216,123 of JAXQKC010000100.1, forward strand.
GGGAGTTATGTAAAGTGCCCTTTGCACACGAGGTATTACGCCCCTGATCTGCTTTTGAAGACGAACTGCCGTCATCATCCCGTTTTGTAAGTGTATGCCGACAATAGTGGACACCGGGTCGCGATTTCTGCAGATAGCACGGGCGCCACCGGATAAAGAAGGGCCCAAACTGCTATGAATAAGCAAAGGTCCAGAGCTATGATGCTGCACGGCTTGTTTGCTGGTATCAGTGGAGATGAGAAGAAATGCTTGGTTGCTGAGCTAATTACGCAAGACAGCGCAGCAGGTTGGGGTCGAGATCGCGCTCAAAATTCCTCCGGAATGGTCAGGAATTGAACGTTCTGTCCCGTACCGAGCTGGCTGATGTTCCAGCTGGGTGTATCTCGTGTGCGTGCTACTGGCCCGACAAATTCTCCCCTTCTGAAATAATATGTTATCAACATCAGCACCAGCACGCCTGCGAAAAGCGCGGCTGCCACATTGAAATTTGTCGACGATACTGGTAAGCTGGGCGGAGAAAAGGACCAGATGAAGCAGTTAATCGAGAATATCTGAGATAGAAGATCTAGTTAGCGTTCTATCCTAAGACCCAAGATTTGGCCGAGGCCTATTTTATCGTTTCCTTCAGAGCTGACAGGACATGTTCCGAGAGATGTGTGCGAGGGAGTGGCTATACACTTTGCCGAACAGTAGGCCGAGCAAAGTGACGAGCTGCAGGAGTGAAGTAGGCGTGAACTTACGAGGGCGAGAGCGTTGTTGACCGGACCCCAGATAGGTCCAAGGCCCCACCGCGCTTTTGGCATATCTTTCGGCGATTTAATGCGGCGATACAACACGCACGAGATGGGCAGGATGTACGACATGGCTTGTGTAGCTTGAGCAAGCCCCACCTGTGCTGTCAGTTGTCATCCGGAAGCATCGATTGAGAAAAACTTACGATGCCATAGAAGGCAGTTGTAGACCCAAGGTTTATTAGCGACAATAGTGCACTCACAGCTGCAGTCAAGAACACGGCGTTCACTGGCGTGAGCCGTCCTGTGTGAACCTTTGATCTTCGTCAGCGAGTTCTTGCTATGCTTCTCGGTATCTGCATACCTTGCTTATCCACTGAGAGCACGGAAGGCCTTGGTCTCTTGCGAAAGCATAAGTGATTCTTGCAGTTGCCGCCGAGAAACCGACGTTACTTGCTCCAACCAGAACGATGCACGCCAGAAGAACACACACTATTACGCCATTTGGGACGGACAACTGGAGGACGTAAAGTAGTGAATAGCCAGTTGGATGATTCAGTGCTTCTTTGACACTTGGCACGGAAAGTGCAAATACTGCGACAGCCTAAAAGAGAATCGTCAGAATATGAGTGCTTTCGTTGAAATTTCGTTGGAACCTTACGAGAAGTCCACAAATTCCGCTGATCAACTGACTGCGCATCGCCGCTTTTGGCACGGCTACTGCGGCATCTTGAGCCTCTTCAGAAAGTCGGATCGGAGCATCGACGTCTGCTGACATCAGCACCAGGTATTCAAGGAGTGCCATTGTACTCACAAAACAAACTGTAGTTTGCGTTTGTCTGACCAGCAAGCACTGCCAGAGCTGTGGAAGGCCATTCTGTGTTCTCAACCTGTAGGAGCGCCCTCCTTGCTGGAATATGCGGCGATAGCACACCCAAGATTGCTTGGATCCTGTTAACGTCGAACAACCGAGCATGCCCAGGAATCAACTTACTAACGATTGCAATCAGAGCAAGAATATGCACTGACATTGTAACGTTCTGCAAGATCGCAATTGTACGTGATCCGTAGATGTTGACAAGCACAACAACAGCTAGACACGGGAGCATAAACACAATTGTCTGCCACATCAATTTGCCATTGGAAGGTCGGTAGATGGTGATCAATGATTGAAAGAGTGAGCCTGTCAAAAAGAGTCCCGAGGCGTTTCCGCATTGCCAACCAAGAAGTGTCGACCACGCTGAGGCTGTCAGTCGCCGTACCGCAAAGCACTGCCAGATACTTGCTTACCCGTGACATAAGACAGGAACTGCTGCCATCGCTTACTGGCGAACTCCGAAACCCAGAAATGTTGACCGGCCGAGCTTGGTGTCCTGTTTTGATTGTTAGTTTGACCTTGACCAAGGGGTTCTGAGAACCTACATCGAAGCCATTTCAGCTAGCGACGCCGTGATGAACATAGAACCAAGGAAAGACCACACATCTGAATGCTTGGTCAGCATTACATCTCCCAAAACAGAATGACACCACGAACAGGACCAGAAAAGTAATGCACATCCACCAGCTTCGAGTGTTTGGTTATTGTTGCTGATATGTGTTAGATTTGTTCATTGTCAGGTCAGCATCGACTCACAGAAGGATAAATTCCCATGTACACTGAGCTCTAATCCAGCACTGTCAGTCCACACATTGTAGCAATAATTGGCGCACTCACAAGCACCCAAAGGATATCAGCGAGAATTGGCGAAACACTCTCTGGTAGAAATGGAATCAGCTCCATGCTTTTGTGACAATGTAACAGAGTTCAGACCCACCCTCATTTCCTGGGTTCTGCCCATTCTCAACATATCCTTGAGATCTTCTGGTGACCCAAGCTCCTGTACAGGCACGGGCGGTGGTACAGATACATCTTCTGCATCCTGGGTCCGATCCGGTTGAAAAGAGGAGCCTCTAGATAATGGTATACGGGATAGCCTGGTCGATCCGAGTCCTGCCCTGGAGATGTCGTCCAATTTCCTAGCTCCATCTGGCTCATCGTGGAAACTGTCCCCTCTTGTGACGACTGGTCTAAGAACACTACCTTTTCTTTGCTCTGCGACCTCAACGCTGGAGGCCTTTTGGATGGAATCTTCATACATCGTGTTGGTGACCCAGAAAGCTGGGAGTCGAGAGAACAGAGTGTTCTGGTCACGAATTTTACAAGTTCCCCAGTGAGCTAATAACGTTGCAGGTCCGTACGAGCCTGTCTCGTCTTGGCTTGGAGCTCTAGTTCGCACAAAAGGGTGAGCTCCTATTTCACAGCCCACCACTTTCTGATGGGCACAGGTACTATACATTGAACGCCGATTCAAGCTGACAAACGTCATGCAGCTAGATCAAGCATTCTCTGTTGCACTCGATCCCTGACCAGGATGTCTTTCGGTACAGCATTGATAGCCTATTCCTTTTTCGTGTCAGGTTGGCAACGCTTGCATTGAATGTGGCTTTCATCCGATGTTTTGGCGGGGAACTTCGCCGCGTAGGCATCAACTATACTACAACGCCTCATCACGCCCGAGCTTGACCGGCTGTCCAGATCATGCTTGTTTGACGGACGTTGAAGATTAACTATGTTTTTGGTCGAATGTAAGGTGCGGGTGCGGGGTTCCGGCGACCCCGAGTCAGTTTTGAAGTGAAAAAAGTAGTCACCAGCGAGCCCCTCTGGCGAAGCCACGACCAACGGTCTCGCGATTGTGAAGTCTGGAAAACTGACCTGAGCTCTCGATGTCTCATGTTGACATCGAGTCTCATCATCTCCATCAACTTTCTTCTTCAAATGTCCGTCACGAAGCATCTTGCGACACTTTCACAGACGGTATGAGTAACCACTCTATCCTTTCGAGAGATGCCCTTCCCCCGGATGTCTACTACTACGCTCAATTGACGCCCACAAACCATTCCGGTGTCGTCTATGTGGTGTGCATCGTCAGTCTAACATATGCGCTCCTCTGCAGCAGCGTTCGTTTCGTTCTCCGCCGCGGCATGTACAGCTTTGACGATGCTGCCCTGCTCGTATCCACTCTTGCGTGTATAGTCCAGCACACATTCGTCTTTGTTGCGCTTCATAATGGCCTAGGGAATTCTTCAAGCATTCTCCAGCCGATTCATCAAGAGACACTCAACGATGTAAGCAATGCTCATATGAAGACTGGAAGCTCGTGACTGACAGTCCCCAGAGCAGTTACACACGGCTATGTTTGTTCTTTGTGGTTATTTACCTGGCGAAAGTTTCCTTGATACTCTTCACTCGTCGGCTGTTTTACGGCCAGGAACGCTTCAATCGAACTATCTGCGATGTCATGGTCGTCGTCAACCTCATTTTCTTAGTTGTCAGCATTCTACTCATATCTATCGATTGTCACGCTGGATGGTATTTCAAGTCCAAAAACCTGTGCCCTGGGATTGTAAGTCACTCCAATCTATCACCTAACCCTGAGGTATCAAACTGACCCCTTCAGGACAACAGATGGCTCGCGATCAAGACACTCGACGTCTTATCTGAATTAGCCATCGTGATTGTACCGATTGTACTTATTTGCAGAATTTTGCTGAACCCGAAGCACAAAGCAATCATCATCGGAACATTCGCATCGAGACTTCCTGTCATTGCCTTTACCATTGTTCACTGGTACTACCTGGAACAGTCTATGGACAATACTCATGATCGAGGTATCGCAATTGTTCAACCAGTTGTCTGGCTACAGATCACCCTCCTGTGGAGCATGGTAACGGCATCACTTCCATCTTTCAGACCGCTGGTATCCCCTTTCGATACCGTAATGGAAGAATCTCCCAATCATTCGGACCCAGGTAGTAACGGAGCTGTGCTCATCATGGGGTCCGATAAGGAAAGGGTAGGAAAGCCTCCTGCAATACTCCCGGTTTCTAGCCCATCCAGACTATCTCAGCTTGAGCCAGTAGTAAGCACTTCAAGCCAAGGAAAATTCAGAGGTTGTAGTGAAACCATTGTTGAAGGACCAAAGAAGAAGCTTTTTCGGACCTTGTCAAAAAAGGAAGACGACATCGAACTAGGCGTCATTCAACACATCACCCAGGTAGAGGTCACCTACGAAGAGGCAACAAAGCCTGGTCGATGGAGCAAAATCTGGCGTGAGTCTGGTTCCACGATGGTTGAGGACATGTCTGTACCGGTAAGCACGACAACAAGATCTGACGAAGGGTGAGCAAACTCTCCACCTAAGAGCTTTCGAATTCGACATGCCAACATGATTCCAGGCCTCCTTCTCGCAGAAGAAGTACCTATGCTTTCATCGAAGAGCCCGATCTACATGATGAGAGTCAGAGCGACCTCGGTCGTGACCCATGAATTTGACCAGATAAACGACTATCGACGTGGTTTCACGCCAACCCGCGAACTCAACGAGCATCGGAGCCGGACGAGGTGATCTGCACGGATCTCGCAAACGTCGTATGAACATGTCTCATCACCAGCCTTCTCCAACATCCATTTCTCGGCCTGTTCACCGGTCAATTCGAACAACGAAATGCCTACAGAAGGCGTATGTCTGAGCACCTATGATCCGGACTGTATTTTCATTCAGGTCGGAGCTCTTCTCGCCAACGATCTATCGACAGGTACGCCAATCTCGGAGTATGGTCCGAAGCACAAAGACCGTGCATACAAATCTTTATCTTGCGTGCGCTATCGACTGAAGATTCCAAATGTCGTTTACATTGTCAAAACGGCGCTTCGCCTTCGAACGGGAAATCAAGAACGCTTGTTCTGGACATGGAAATGGTCCATCTAATTGACGGTCGATATTTCGGCGAAATCTGAACTAGTCGTCGGTCACGGCATAGATCTGGACCAGATCGGATGGAAGGAGAAGGCGCTAAGGAGCGACTTGGCGCACATGTATCTGATAGCCGTAGCTCTTGACAGCTTGCGAGTGTGTCAAAGACTATGGCTACGATCTGACGAATAACGATTTTCCTTTTGTTACAAGATACCACTGTACTTAATAGCTTCAAGAGAAGAATGTTAGAATTTCGCTGTCTAAACACGCAATGCTAGAGTGATGCAACAAAAAAACAGTCAACTGAACACAATAGAGTGTGTAAGAATGATTCGCTCCGTCTTCGGTACCCCTTCAGTCTTATCCTTGTGTGATAGCTTTGCCCTTGTTACCATCCTTAGCCATGATAGCTTTGAGAACCTCAACACCAACAGCCATAACATTCGCATCCCTACACTCCCGCAGAGAATCCTTGATCTCTTCAAGTCCATCCTGCTGGACCACCTTCTCCAACCCTTTAGTACCGATACCTCCAGGCGCGGAAATAAGATTAAGAACACACACCAACCCTCTATGTTTAACATCATCGCTCTGATCGGCACAAAGATCCAAGAGGATCGTCACACCACGCTCATGTTCAAGCACTGCGTTTGCAGCTGCATCCCATTCCGTCAACATTGCTAACGCACCGCCTGCTGCGCGTCTCGTAGCATCATCTTCTGCATCTGCCAATGCCAAAAGGATGTGTAAGCGTTGTTTAGCAGCCGCACTGCCATCAGCGTATTTTGCTACTCCAGCTGGTGAGGCCATAAGATTGCAAACCAATTCTACAGAAGCGCGTTGGACGAGTTTGTTGGTGGAGAGAAGTAGGTCTTGGGTGGGATCCCAGGCTTGACGGAGTAGAGCGTCTTTGACGGTTTCGTCTTCGAGGGAGGCGAGGTTTGTGAGGGCGAGTAGGGATTCGAAGACGGGAAGCAGGTCGCGGGTTTCGGAGGTGGTGTCGGGAGTTAGGAGGAGGGTTAGGGGGCGCAGAGCGGAGATGGCGGGCATGGCTCTGCTGAAGACGTGGTTGGGGTCTACTGATATCAGGATACGTGCGAGTGCGTGTGCGGCTAGGTGAATTGCTGCTTGTGCGGAGTCGGAGGATGAGGCAGGTCCTGTTGGTGTTTGAAGGCGGTCAATTGTTTGTAGGAGTAGCTTGACCGCGCCTTGTTGGGCGAGTTTGCCGCGATGCTTCTGTTCGCGTGCGAGTGCGTGAAGGATCTTTGCTGCTATGCCTAGGATTGTGACTGTGTAGTGGCTTCTAGCCGCTGCTACGAGAACAGGTACGAGATCTGCGTCCAGCACTGTCTTGCAGCGTGCTGTGACGTGCTTGTCATCATCCAGGGGGTCTTTTTCCTCCTGCTTCTTGGCTTCGGCGTAGTTCTTGAGCTGTGACATCTTCTGTTGTTCTTCACTTTGTGCTGGGCGATATGAGACCAGGTTCGAAAAGATGGTCAAGATGCCGAAGGTGCAGGGGTCGGCTGTTGTTGTCGACTTGAGGCGGTCGATCAACTTGTTGAGTAGGGCGGAGTTGGACACAATCTCCATCTTGATCTTAGGCTGCAGAGATGTGTATGCAAGCCCTTCGATCGAGCTCTGTTGTTCTGCAGGACTGTTGGCGTTCATTGTAAGGTTTACCAAAAGAGTGGAGAGATCATCAGCGTGTGTTATAGAAGACTCTTCGGACTCAGGCTTCGGTCTGCCTGATTGTCAGTAATGGTACGCGTTTGCGACATGGCATAAGAGTGCTCACGGGATCTTGGCCAATACTAATGCAGCCATACTCGCGGCTGATGACTCTGTACTCGTATGTGCCACATCATCGAGCCAGTCGTATGCGACTTTGGAGATGCTTTCCCTGCATGCCTTGTCTACACACGCTGCACTCATCAATTCCATCGCTGCTTGTTCGAGTCGATGTGATTTTCTGCCATACATGTCAGCGGTAGCTCTCAATATCACCAGAACGACTCACCTCTGTCCCATCGAGTTTTTCTCCAGCACAGGTACCAAGCCTTCCAGAAATCCAGGTGTTAGGAACAATTTAGCCACAGTCTGTGGCACGATCGGGAAGACAGAAGCTGCTGCTGAAAATGCCACGATCAGTTCGTCGTTATGCCCTTTGGCAACACCATTGGTAACGTAGTCCGTGAAGATGGCCTCGCCCTCCTCGCGAGTCTCCTCGAGTAGTTTCGCCACAGCCAAAGTTGCCTGTGCTCTGATCTTGGTGTCGAGACGAATATCAAGCTGTGCAAGTACAATCTCGAAAGCGTCTCGATCGATTAGACCTGCCATATCTTGCGCATTGCTAGTGAGCAATCTGGCAATCAAAGTCATACTCCACTCGCCATGCTCCAAAGCAGGGTCCAGGAGTTTTCCTAGAGCAAGCAAAAAGGCATCTCGCTTGGCTTGTGTTTGGATTTCTGTACTAGGCCATGCTTCCGCATCCAAAAGAACAGGTAAGATGCTGTTGAAACTGTGTTCACCGCGTTTCCAGAGTAAGCGAAAGTATCTGGTTGCTTCTGTGCCGACTTGGATCCTGTTGGCAAGCTGTTTGCGTGCTGCTGCAGAATTGACGACGAAAGCTCCTGTCAACTCATCTCTGATTTCTGTTGGCTTTCCATCGTGGTCGAATAGCAAGTGAGCGATATCGTTAATGTGGTCGACGGGGATAGCCACATGCTGCTTCAGCAATTTGACAGCTTCTTGACCATCTTTCTGATCACCATGTTCCACATAGCTCTTGACCAGGGCTAGTATCTGACTTCCATCTGACTCTGCTTGTGACAAGGATTGAACCAAGGCTTGGACGTTTTTGTTGGTTGGTGCTAGAGAGGCCGCTGCCTTGGCTAGCTGGGTTGCTTTCTGGAGTTGGCGTTGTTCAATGCAAGTTCTGGCTTGAGCCACCAGCTCCTCCGCACGTTGGATCGTCGTCGAATCCGCCATCACAGCATCCGAGTCTCCAAAATGTTTATTTCTCGTGATATATTGTTTGAATGTCTTGAATTGTCTTGTGGTGTTTTCAAGGAGCTTTCGTCTTACATTTAAAGCCAAAGCTCGGACACCACAAACATCAAGCTCTTGGCTGATGGCTTTCCGGTCATCACCAGACGAAGTCACAGTAACCACGAGAGAGGGATTAAGGACCGACTACGAAGCAACAAGGACCGATTAGAAAGACAACGTGGAAGCGTGCAATATCAAAGATTGGTCAATTGCGAGTATGTTAACCCCTAAATGCGAATCAAACCACTATGCCCCGCCTATACCAGCCGCCTGGACCCCGCCATGCATAAAGCCATAAAAGGCATGCTATCCAAACGCTTACTGCCATAGCCCAGAACGTCGGCGCATAACAAGCGCGACCGAAACATAGCTCGCTACTTGCCTCTACGTTATCATCGGCTGCATACTGATAGACAGCGCTGTAAAGCAATCCCCATAGTGTCGCTCCCAAAGCGGGCACAGTAGCAACGCAAGCCCAATTGGTACCGAAATTCTCAACTCCCCAAACGACCGAAGTAATGATAGGGGTCAGACTGAAGACAGCACCATATCCCGCGCCAACTGCCGCGCTGACCCACCAGAAGCGTTCACCATGGTCTTGCACAACACCCGAAGCAAGGACAGCTTGGCCGACGGACATGATGAGTGAGAAGACGAGCAGAAAAGTTATGCGTGAGATCTCAAGGCGTTTCTTAGGTTCCGCGCCATCTGCACCGGGTAGAGTGGCCATGGATGACATGAGCGAGTTAGGTCCTCTGCGATGCTGGTGTGGTACAGATGTAGGGGCAAACAAGTCGGACAAAGTGCCTGTCAGTATACGTGCGATAGTTGAGGTAATGGCAACGATCGAGACGTGCGTAGCAGCACTTGTAGGAATCTCCTCATCAGGAACGTTGGGCGGGTATAGAGTGCCGATTACCGTGCCCAGGTTGTTGATGAAAGCCTCGCCAGGACCAGTGACGAGGAAGAACCCACCAGCGAGCAGCCACATGGTTCTGTCAGACAGGAAGCGGCTGGTCTCCTCGTTGAGTAGCCATGTCTTCTTGCGGGCTTCCTCTTCTTTGCGTTGGCGCTCTTCTTCGTCATCCTCGTCCTGCACGGCACCATATGTATCATTATGTTCGTGATGATGGCCTCTTCTGAAGAAGGCGCTGTCCTCTAAGAGACCACTTTGTTCCAACTCTTCAATTGCTTCATCGATCATCTCATCCTCGTCAATAATTCTCAGCAGGAAGAAGCCGATAGCACCAGCTGAGAACAAGGTGCATCCGAGGAAGATGAAAAAGCGAAAGACATCAATGTCTCCAGGAGTGCCGTCAGGCTTCTTTTCGTATAGAAGACGACTTCCTACCTGGCTCTCCCACATGCCGCTCAAGCCAAAAGCAGCAATGGGCAAAGCCAGTGCAAGACCCTTATGTTTTCCTCTTCCAAAGTTCTTTGCGCAGGTGGTGACGGCACTGAGATACATGCAGCTGGTAGCCATGCCGACCCATACAAAAGAGAAGACCATGACAGCGAATGGCCAGTCGGGGTTGCGGTAGGTAAAGGCTGCTAGTATGTAACCGAAGCCAGCGAAGCAGCCTGACAGGATCGAAGGAATGCCAGGACCGTAGCGGTCGCAAAGGAAGCCAAAGATAGGCACGGGCAGGTACATGCCCAACTCGGCGGTGATGGAAATGGTATTCACGCGAAGTTGAGTGTAGTGCAGACGTTTTTGAAACAAGGGAGCGTATACGGAGAAGCAGGTAATGGATCCGGCAACCAGACTAGAGTGATATATCAGTCATGCTCTGTTCAGGATAGATAGAAGACGGACCAGTTGACAATGGCCCAGGCAAAGGTGAGATAACGCGAGAGCTGACGCTGCATCTTCTGTCTGTCACGGTCCTGGATGCCTTCGGCGACCTGCTCAAAGAAGCTGCCGGCATAACTGTGTTCGGCGCTGGGTCTGCCTGATGATTCCCCTTCGTCGTCGGTGCGGAGTAGCGGTCGTCCAGGGTGATAGTCCAATTTGTCGATGACGGTCCCCCCTCGACCAGCATTTCCACTTCCTTGCCCAGCCATGTCTTGTATCTACTTCCTCTGTTTCCAGAGGAGATTCGGTGTAGGTTCAGAAACAGGACGACGCCATGGCGAATGACTGTATGAAGCCTGGTGACTTCACTGACTCGCGTGCACTTCCGAGGCACGAGCCCTAATTCCGTCATTTCCGCAAACCTTTCGTCACATGCAGCCGCTTCACAAACATCTCCAAATACCAAGTCGACCAAGCGATATCCATCACTCTGACCATGTGGTCAGCAATTCGCTCCAACCCGAGGAGGTTGCGCAAGTCTGAACACTTCCTAGTGCTGGACCATAAGGACAAGAAAGTAGACATATGTCTTGACAAGACGGCCACATCTGGAAATACTACAAAGGGATGGAGAGAATCGAAAATAGGGAAAAATCGCTTCATGTATGCTGTGAATCTTCTAAAAACTGATCTACAATCAATCCGTGTCTATCCTACACGCCAACTCGCTTCTCTTTGCAGAACCCGCGAGCTCGGGGGTATATTATATCTCTGAGCTTTGGCTCGCGGTATCTACTTGCGTGGATACGCAAATGGAAAAGCGTCTTCGTGTATGATACGAGGTATTATTTGTGGCCTGACTCCTTGCTCTTTCTGGTTTGCGTGATAGGAAGGCCGTCCAGCAGCTCTCCCGTCAACACACGCTGACATTCGCTTAGTCAACGTACTTGGGGAGAGTGGCCATAACACCATCCTTGGCGATAAGCTCCATAGCGGTGGTCACCTCCTTGACGAATCTCTCGTCGTTGCGCAAGTCGTCACCGAAGAGGGACTTGATGCTCAGAAGCTCGTGGGGCTTGAGACCACCAGCCTTGGCCTTGGCCTGGAGCTCCTCAACCATAGGGTCGTCGACGACGAACTTGTTGCCAGCGTCATCAACACCGTTGATGTAGCGAAACCAGGCAGCAGCGACGAAACAGAGGCGGCGGAAGTTGTGCTCACCCCAGATCTGCTCGGCGATAGAGGGCATGATGAACTGAGGAATCTTGCCAGAGGCACCAAGACAGATACGAGGAAGCTGATCCATGATGGTAGGGTTCGAGAAGCGCTCCATAAGGGTGTTGCAGTACTGGTCAATGTCGACGCCGGGGATGTTGGGCAGAAGAGGCTTGACTTCCTTGTGCATCATCTGCTCAACAAACTTGCGGTAGACAGGGTCGTTGATGACCTCGTGGATGTACTTGAAACCAGCGAGCTGACCAGCGTAACCGAGAGCAGAGTGGGAACCGTTGAGAAGACGCAGCTTGTGCATTTCGAATTGCTCGACGTCGTGGACATCCTTGACGACCTGGACACCGACCTTCTCGAAGGGAGGGCGGCCATCACAGAATTTGTCCTCAACAACCCATTGCATGAAAGGCTCGGTAACAACTGGCCATTCGTCCTCAATACCAAAGTCTTCAGCGAGTGCGGCAATGTCGGTCTTTTCGGTGCGGGGAGTGATACGGTCGACCATGGAGTTGGGGAAAGCACCCTTCTCAGAGATCCAGTTGGCGATTTCGGGGTTGGCGAGTTTGGCGAATGAGACGAGCATGTGACGAGTAATGGAACCGTTCTTCTGCATGTTGTCGCAGGAGAGAACAGTGAAGGGATTGAGACCGAGCTGGTGACGTCTCTTCATACCGGCGTAGAGGAAACCGAAGGTGGTCTTGGGCGAGTTCTCGTTCTTGAGATCGTGCTGGATATCGGGGTGCTCAGCCTGGAGCTCGTGAGTGTTTTCGTTGTAGTAGTAGCCGGATTCGGTAATGGTCATGGAGACGATCTTGGTGTCAGGGTGAGCCATCTTATCAATGACAGCCTGGCGGTTGTCGGGCGCGAAGAGGAACGAGGTGATGGCACCATTGACATTGGCAGAGCTGCCATCGGCACCACGCTCAATGACAGTGTAGAGGTGGTCCTGCTTCTTCAGGATGTCGCGCATAGAAGCGTCGAAAGGCTGAAGACCGACACCAGCAATGGCGTAGTCGCGTACACCATGCTTCTCCATCAGGTTGTGGAGGTACACGGCCAAGTGAGCTCTGTGGAAGCCACCGACACCAATGTGAACAACACCCTCCTTGACCGAAGAACGGTCATAGGTAGGTACTCTCACAGTTGCGCGACCCGACTGGGACGCGATCTGCGAGAGGTTCTTGCTTATCAGCTTGAACGAGGATGATGTAGAGTGAGGCATAATGTCTCGCTGTACAGAAAAATAATTGAGAAAAGACGAGTTGCAAGAGAGAAAGCTAGTTATGTAGCTATACGGAAGATGTTCGGACTAGAAGATCTTTTCGCTCAGCTCTTGCTTCACTTTGCTTTTCGAGCAAGGGTCTGTTGAGTGGATGTAGCCACCCAGTGACGATTATGGCCAGGTCAACAATAAATCCGGGATGACGCTGTCGGGTGGAGCTCCAAAAAAGGTCCAACCGCCAGAACCGCGAGCTCCGACCTCCAGCCTCCAGGGGCTCCCCGAGATATCCTGCATACATTATTTCCACCTTGGAGCTATATCAGGAGCCAGAATAATAACAATCTGCAGCAGCAAGGATTGTTAGATGAGCATTGGTCTAAATCTGGACCGCCGCGCAATCACTTGTATACGGACTATGAAGACAGCAGAAAGTATGCGCAGTCTTCAGCTGAATGCGTTCATGTGTCTGGTGGGTTTATCTATTTGAGTATGGGCTTCGCAGATCCTGGTAAATATTTCTCTAAACTCGAAGGGCTGCAGATCTGAGAGTTCGGATCACGCTCCATGCTTGCACCTTGCATGACAACACCATTCGCGAAGCAGACAGTACCAGCTACGGAGGGTATTGCAAGCGAGCAAGGGTTCATCGGTCAACAGAAAAGTGCATCAGAAATTTCATTGCTATCAGAATGCTCAGAGAAACTGACCGAGAGCAATGGACAAGAAAACAGGGTGCTTATGACGTACGCAGGAAAGTTGTCTCCGCAAAAAACCTATTAATATATAAAACACGTTGAGAACGTGATTGATACTCAGAATATCTACGCTTCGAGAAAGATCTCGTTGCTAGGGTTCATTCGTTTGCTTAAAAGGAGGTAAATACTAGAGCTGAAGTATAAAGTTCTCCCGACTTATGGGTCCCTTTCCGACAGTGCGATGCTGAAGTCATCCACATAAATGTAGCCAACGTCTCGGGTGTCGGTTGTTGTTCCCACGTATACATGTAATGTCGTAGAACTGCTCCCAGCTGTAAACATGAAAGCATTGTCATTGGAAACCCAGTTATTGCCTGGAAGAGTCCTCGAGGAATATTCTTCCCCATCACGAGTCTCAGATGTCCACATGTAAATGTAACATTCCTCCCTGACTGAGACATCGCAGTAAGAACTGTACGAGATGCTGTATTGAGATTTAGGGCAGAGGTCACTCAAAGTGTTCTTCAGGATAACCTTGGACGATGCTTGGGTGAGGTTCGAACTTGTACTGAAAGTGAATTGGCCGCTGAAAGTGCCGTCCAAAGGTTTCATTGTAGTAGGCGCCCATGAGCTGAAAGAATCAACCTTATCCGACCAGGCAGTCTGATCCATACCATCTTCGAAGCCGCCATTGGGCAGACGTGGGATGAGATTGCATGTTGATGCAGTGGTAGCAGTGGAGGTAGAAGTGGTCGAAGAAGCGGTGTTAACAGCGGTGGATACAGTGGTGAACGGAGTCGTGGAGCTGCTTGATGAAGTTGTAGATGTCGCTGATGATACTGCGAGTTCGACATAGAGATTCATAGTCGGAGAAGCGTCAGATGCGTGGAAGCCCAACCAATCGAAATCTCCGTTATACGAGAATATCACCGGGTCCAAAACACCATCGGCGGAAGTGGTAGCACAGCTCAAAAGGTAGCTGTCATCGTAGGTGCATCTCAAGTTGGCGGCAGAGTACTGCCCAAATTCGCCTGAGTTTGCAATGTAGCCCTGATTATTAATAATCGCTACCCAGTCTTCATCAAGACCATCTGACTGATACAGATATCCGTTGGAGTCGATCCTGAACAAAGTTTCTCGAGAGGTATCAATGCCGTAACCTTCTCCCGCAATGACATAGTATCCATCTATGGATTCATCATTCAGGGGTTCAGTGGCGTTGGCAACCCTTAGATAGAACTGGCCGTCGGTTCTGCCTGTGGGTGTCTTTGTTGCGCTCGCCGATCCGGCCGAGGAAGAAGTTCTCGTGGTGCTGGTAGAGGTTGTCGACACGGAAGAACTGAGACTCGAAACTGATCTGCTCGTGCTGACCGAAGAAGATTTGATCGAGTCTGATGTTCTTGATGAAAGCTTGCTTGAGCTTGTCGTCGTCACCTTAGATGAGCTCGAAGGCTTTATGGATGTGGATGTCAACGATTTCGAGACAGCGCTGCGGCTGGCGGATGACACACTTCTGGTCGAGCTGGACGAGGTCTTTGATTTGGTGCTGCTGACCATTTTCGAAGAACTAGTTGTCTTCCGGCTACTTGACGTGGACGACTTAGAGGTGGATGTCGTTCTCAAGCTCGAGCTGGTCTTTGTGGTTTTGGCCGACGACAAAGTGGGCTTCTTGCTGCTTGGCGACTTGGTAGAACTCGACTTGATAGTCGTCTTCGTTGTAGAAGTCTTTTCGGTTGAAGATTTCTTGGTTGTCGAAGAAACGAGCTTTCCCTCGACACAATCACAGAGTGAAAGAAGACTCTTTGCGCTATACTTGCGGAATGGAGATGTAGTTCTCGGGCTGCTCATATGGTCAGTATTAGTCAAACAAGGCTAGACTGTGTTCACATACTATGCAGTGTAGAAATCGCAGAAATGCCATGGCTCGGTAAATTGCTTGCTCATTTCCACGCTGCAAGACTCAACAGATTGGCCTTTTGACACAACTGTATGGTCGACGGGCGCAGCTCGCTCGTTCTTCGTGGGGTTTGAGATGCATTTGCATGCACTGTCGACTTGGGACACTGTCAATTCCATGAAAGGAGTCCTGGTGCGAGTGCTGAGATTTGTCAGCAACATATTATACGTGCAGAATTGTATCTCACGGACTCTGAGTTCCACCATGCGCAGAAGTATGTAGGCTCATTGGCTGTTCGCTTTACAATGGCGATATCTCGTGCGTTACATTTCGAAGATGAGCTTTGAGCAAGAGGCGAGGACGAAACGCCAATGCCGAAGGAGAGTAATACTACCACGTTGAGCAAGTAAAGGAGATACATGTTCCCTAAGCATGAAACGAGAGGGACGGTAGTTGATAGTTTTTGCTCAGTGCTCGAAGGCTCTCATTTATACATCAGTGTTCTCCAGAAGAACTGCCTCTGATCAACAAGCAAACACCATAAGGTCGTAGAACATCGACAACCTAAATCTCAAAGACATAGACAGCATCCTTCGCGCTGTAGGGGCGCAAACGGCTGATAGTGTTAGGAGCGTAGGCATCTCCAAACTTGACTTACCAGTCATCAAACGAACATTGGGGACGATGTCTCAATGTGATCCGGACTGCCTGAGGCACGGCTAAATGACAGTCGCAAGTAGTTGTACGGTTGCATATCTAAATAAACGTGCGATGTGGGCAATGAGCCGTATTGGGCCTTGAGCAAATGTTCCGACTGGGCAACTCAATCTCAGAAGTGAAACAGTCGGATGCACTGACAGCGCCATCAACGACGAGCTGAAAGATATCAGTGTAGCACGGCGCTTCCGGAACGATTTATTAGAACAACAGCGTTCTTCTCAGCTAGCCATTGTTATGCTTAATGATGCTTGAAAGCGTGGGGTCAATTGTGTAGCGATAAAACGGTTAGCTGGATGCATCTACGCAATGTCGGTGAATCCCGTCCTCAAGACGGTAGTAGTCGTTGAAAATGGGTTGTCAGAAGGATGAGCAGACCATTATCCAGTATCGTCTTTGCGCCTCGACTAAGCCAGGGAATGAAGATATAACGACCTACTCTAGGACGCCGTAGGATCGAAGAGGCCCTCGAACATTGGTAAGACGTTGAGAACGGGATTAAGTGTCTGCGAGACCAAAGAGTTGTGTTCCGACCTCAAGATTTCTGGAAAATTCTGCCGAGCTCCTTGTTCCTGTTACAAACACGTGACATACATACTCTGTCCAAAGAGTATGACGGTCTTCGGACCTGGTAATCATATATTTTTCAGAGGCTTTCGGAGGATCTCCACTTGATGCTTCACCTTCAGTCAAAGGTAATACTTTGAAGTTCTCATGAACTCACACGTGACAAAATTCTGCACAGGAAAAGAGCTCATGGGAGCTGCGGAACGAAGATAATCAGAACCCTCGCGGACTTGGTTGGCTGATTCTCGGAGCTGGCGGTGTAGTAGAGGACAGTCCTTCAAGGTGGTCGAAGCACTTGAAAGAATTTTTTTAAGCAGCGAGAAAACAAAAGAACCAGAAAAACAAGGCCAGGGTGACAGACAGGAGACGTGTTCATCAGGGTACAAATGACGTTGCAAGGCTGAGCCGCTCCGCTTCAGCCTCCTTTGAGTGGCAAAGCAGGGTCCTTTATTATCAACATTATCCACTCGACCTACGATCTGTCAATCCTGATCGTTTTGTTATCATCGGCTTCCAAGAACATCATGTCAGAGATCGAGAAGCAGCCTCTCATTGAGGATCAGCCTAAACCTACGCTTGAAGACCTTCGCTCAAAGTGGAACGAAGCTCGTGCGAACCTCCAAGCTGCTGCCCAAGACCTCTTCACAGCAAGACGCGATTATGAGCGTGCATGGTCTCGCACAACTCGTGGTCGAATCACCATTGCCGCTTTCTGTATCTTCATCATCACCATATTCCTGCTGCCACTTGGAGGCCTTGTGCTGCTGGGCTTGATGGACGATGAGTCCGAAACATACGAATATCTGCCAAGAAGGGTACCTTTGGAGGCTCACATCATGAGCAAGTGTCCTGATGCTCGTGATTGCCTCCACGATCTTGTGCTTCCAGCTATGGTGAATGTCAGCAACCTTGTCGACTTCAAGCTGTCCTACATTGGAAAGTAAGGATGACCACCATGATACGTAACATCCTCCACAGTGGCTAACAAGACTACAGGACTATCGAGGATGATGACGGTGTTGTTTGCATGCATGGTCCTTCTGAATGCCTGGGCAACTCCATCGAACTCTGCGCAGCTCACCTCTACCCTAACCCCAGAATTCACCTCGGCTTCACCATGTGCATGTCACGCAACTACTCCGAAATTCCTTCAGAAGATCTTGCAAAGGACTGCGCTCTGGAGCATGGCATCGACTTCGAGAAGCTGAATCATTGCTTGAGCGTTGATGATGGAGCATATTCCAGAAATCTGCTCAAGAAGTCCGTCCAAAGAAGTGCTGAGAAGGGTGTCACCAAGAGCTGCACCGTTAGAGTTGATGACAAGAGTTGGTGCATTCGTGACGGCGGTAAATGGACCGACTGCGAGAATGGCCACGAAGTCAAGGATCTCATCGAGGAGATCTACGACCTGAGATGGAAGCACAGCAGTGCATACGAGGCGAAGATTGGTTCTAACTGATTCCCATCCTTCTTGTTTGTGTTCTCATGATTGATGGCATGGCATTTGCATTTCTATTCTTGATAGTCCCTGAAGTATCTCTTATCTCCTTGATCTGATAATCTAGAGTGGCGTTCCTGTACCCCGCAAATCGATCATGGGCCGACTTTTTTCGGGCTGGAACAATCGCGACAAATCCGTCAAAACTTCTTCTCACAACAATCTACCAGTCTATACTGCAAACCTAATACACACAACATGGCTCCCTCAGCAATCTCTCCTGAGGAAACTCCTCAAGTCCCCAGCGGTGATGCTACCGTTTTGGCTCTCCGCAAGACTCTGACCTCCGAGAACGAAGCGCTGGCCGCTCGCTTCCGCGCTCTCTTTTCCCTGAAGTACCTCGCATGCCAGGAGCCCCGTACCGAGAACACCATTCCCGCAATCGAGGCTATTGCCGCTGGATTTGCTTCTCCCTCCGCTCTCCTCAAGCACGAGCTCGCCTACTGCCTGGGTCAATCTCGCCATGATGCCGCAGTCCCATACCTTCAAAAAGTCCTTAGCGACCGCGAGGAGGATGCCATGTGCCGACACGAAGCCGCCGAGGCTATTGGTGCTCTGGGTGACAAGGGCAGCTTGAAGCTCCTCATCGAGAGAAGAGACGATGAGACTGAGGAAACTGTTGTCAAGGAGACTTGCGACATTGCTGTCGGTCGCATCGAATGGGAGCACTCTGACGCTGGAAAGTTGGAGAAGCTGAAGCAAAGGTACATCCATTACGAGAAGAGCGCAGAAAGTGACCATCAAGACTAACATCGACACAGCGATTTTGCCTCGATCGACCCTGCTCCTCCTCTTGCCATTGCTGCAAAGCAGCCCACAATCGATGAGCTCGAAAAGACTCTCCTCAATTCTAAGCTCAACTTGTTCGAGCGTTACCGTGCCATGTTCGCCTTGCGCGACCTTTGCTCTCCTCCAGATCTCCCTACCGCTGTCCCTGCCATCAACGCTCTTGCACGTGGCTTCACCGACTCTTCTGCTCTGTTCCGCCACGAAATCGCTTTTGTATTTGGCCAGCTTTCGCACCCCGCATCCATCCCTGCTTTGACCGGAGCACTCAGCAACCTCAAGGAGAGCAGTATGGTTCGTCACGAGGCCGCTGAGGCTCTTGGCAGTTTGGGCGACGAGGAGGGAGTTGAGGACACACTCAAGAAGTTCTTGAACGATACCGATCAGGTCGTCAGAGACAGCATTATTGTGGCTCTCGACATGGCTGAATTTGAGAAGAACGGTGAGACCGAGTACGCAACAATTCCTGTTGCTGCTTAGAGCGAAGCATTATGACCCTTGGCGTTGGAAGATAAAAGGCAATACGGATGGAGTTTTTGGATCTGTTACTAGACAAGACGAATGAAATGTTCATATTCAACCTTGATGGTTCAAACAGCTGCCAGCATGAAGCATCAAGACTCTTCTTACCTACATGGTTCTTCCGCTCGCTCAAGGCATGGAACAGTCGAAGTAAAGTTGGTATTTGAGTTACAAGCATCTTTCAAACGTGCTCAAAGTAGAGATAGACCATGTCACCTGTGTGGAGAGCGTTTGAAAGAACGGTAAATCCGTGCTCAATTTCAGCCCGAAAAGGCAGGCGGTGAGAATGGCCGCGGCAGGTCCCTGCCTAAACAACTCTCTTCCGAAGAAACCATCACACTGGGATGGCACTTGCCTAGGTTACCATTGTTCTGCTGCGTGTCGGCATTGTTGAATCTATTCTGGCTCTTGGACCTGGCAATAGCATATCTGTGATCAGTACGCCTTCGTCGCCAAACTCCTCCAGGCTTCGCAACTCGCCCGCAAAAGCAGCCATGTCAATTAAACAACACTCTTGAACTCGTTGTTCTGGTCCGCAATGTCGCAATCCAATGGCACAAACCCACCCAACGGAACACGCAAGAATCTGCGTGTTCCCACCGTTGCAGAGGCTCTGCCATACTCGCCATTCACATCTATTCTGCCATTCACTCTTGGTATTGTATCGCATGATCCATGCGGCTTGCACCATGGCTGACCATTCTATACAGAAGCCATCCCTCCTCCCTTAGCTTTTCCCTCCGCTCCCGCAGATGTCTTCTCCTCAGAAGAGCAAAAGATCTCGGCTCATGGAATGTTAGAGCGACTCGATGCTCAAGCCAATAATGCTGAAAGAGCTTCGGAACAATTGACCAAGACACTGGAATCTGTCCAACACCTTCTCAAGCCGGACTCTCTCACACAGTATCGTTTCAACAAACCCGCTAGGTTCGCGCAGACCAAACCTCGTCCAGGCCAGACCACTTCAACTCCATCGAAACACCAGCTTGGCTCGTTCGCAAAAATGGTCCTGGACAGGACAATTCCCTCACACTACGCCATCACAAAAGCCAACCTGCCTACTGCGACCCTAAATGCGGCCGTCAAACCACCAACGCCGTCTGCGCATGCTGTCACGCCAGCAACGACCGCTCCTACTCCACTCCCGCAGCCACAGCATGGCTATCAGTCAGCATCTTCGACGCCGCACTTGCCTGCGACTCAGTCCACATTTTCTGCTTCCAAGTCCTACCCACAGGTCGTCATTCCGATCACTCCTTCATCGGCCCCTGCGTCCTACCAGACAAGCTCTTCGCAGGCCAATGGCATTCACCCAACACCATCGCAAAGCTCTCAAAGCTCCCAAAGATCGAACATTGCTGTCGTGATTCCCAAGACGCTAACCGAAGCACAACGTGCCCAATACGTCCCAGTACAGGAGCCAGTATCCAGCAACGCCCATGGTGTGTCTCAAGCGCTCAAATCAGATTCTCAGAGGCGCGCAGAGTATGAGGCAGACCAGAGGCTCACTTCGGCAAGCATTGCCCAACAAGAAAAGGCAAATGCTGCAGTAGTCAAACTTCAAAATCTGATCGCTGAGATATTCGAGGCTGAGGACCAGATGCAGGCCGACACATCTGGCATGGTGTCGTCCAATGCTGCTCGTTTCTTCAACACCCATGATGCAGTTGAAGGCGCGCCACTCCTGCAAGCCGCTGTCCAAACACAACTTGATAGCGCTTTGTACAAGGTGGTTGCCAATGCTCGTCTTTCAAGCATCGATATCGAAGATCTAGGCCGCATCCAGCGTTTGTGCGACCACGCTGTGACTGCTGCAGGCACTACCAATTACCGCATCGACGACGATACTCCGCACGAGGCTGATGATTGGCTTCACCGCATCGGCATTGGAGAGCAAGGTTTGACTGCCTGCAAGACATTGCTACGTATCATGACGGCTGGTCGGGAAGAGAAGCAATTGTACTCTGAAGAAACGCTCACTACCCTTTTGAACAGTCTGATTCACTTGGTTGAGACTTGCATCATCCCTGTGGTGGAGATGAGAAGTAACGGGGACATGGGAGATGCATTCAAGTTCGCCTCTTCGCAAAGCAAGCCTCTCACTCAGGTTTTGACGCTCTGCATTCGAGTCGTCAAACTCCTAGGCGATTTGATAGCCAAAACCGATGTCGATGAGCGTGTTATTGTTTCTGCTGAGTTCATCTGCAAGACTTTGGTCTTCGTTGAGAATGCGACGTCCGAAAAGGATTCTGCTCTTGGAATTCAGAGATTTGAAACCGCTCGTAGGGCTGCTATGGATGTCCTTGCAAAGATCTTCGCTCGCTACCCAGTGCAGAGGCAATCGATCTTCGACGAGATTTTAACCTCTCTCGAGAAACTCCCTGTTGGTCGACAAAGCGCTCGCCAATTCAAGATGGTTGATGCAAAGCCAATTCAACTGGTATCCGCTCTACTCATGCGTTTGGTCCAGACTAGCGCAACCCGTATGGAAGCCAAGACGAAATTCGTTCCTGATGAAGATGATGTCGAGAAGGACGAGGAAGATTCGGAGTCTTCTGAAGAAGATGCCGATGCAGACTCGGACTTTGGTAGCGAGTCAGGGAAGAAGCTCCGTCTCAAGAAAAAGCCCAAGCCAAAGAAGCGCGCAAGTGATGGACCGGAAGATCTAGCAACAGTTGCTATCCCCCTGTATGAAGCTGCATACAGAGATGCTCACTATGTGGTCAACTACATGGTTCAGCGTGCATTGACGTCGACGAAATCAGGCGATCAGCCGTACAGAAACCTTCTAGACATCTTCACTGAAGACTTTCTGAATGTGCTGGGTAACACCGACTGGCCAGCAGCCGAGATGTTCCTTCGCGTGCTTCTAGCCAAAATGTTTGAACTTTCAGAAAACCACAAAGGCTCGGCTCCTTCGAAAGCGATGGCTCTTGAGTTGATGGGAGGCATGGCAACCCGAATCACTGAGTTACGCTTACAGGCTCAATCAGCAGCGCGCCATCCGAACACGGATCGTTCGGAAGTCACTGCCAAGCTGTTACAGATACATGAGAACGTTTCAGCTGAGCAAATCGAAGAGGATGAATTGCTGTCATTTGATGGCCCGTATCGGATCATACTCGAATACCTCCAGGCTAGAGGCACGGATGATACAGAGTTGTTGACCGCTCGTGGCTACCACTCTGTACAGTGGGCAAAGCAAGTCCTTCAGCTCAATCAGGACACTGCGAAGTCAAGTAAACTCGAAGAACGCTTGGCCTTTGTGATCAAGGATTCTGCATGGCTGGAAACCGAGTATGACTTCAAGCAAGTCACCACCGAGGATGGAAGATTTGCAGCTGTCCTAATCACCATGAACCTGCCCTTCTGCCGAGCTTTCAACAAGATCTTTAGCAAACTTCTTGGCACCATGGCTGGTGACCAAGCATCATTGAGAAGCAAGAGTTTGAAGAGTATCGAGCAACTCCTCGAGATGGACCCCACGATCCTTGACCAGGGAACATTTTTCATCAACAGCATTATCAGATGTCTTGCTGACAACTCGACCCAAGTTCGTGACTCTGCTCTTGGACTCATCGCCAAGTGTCTTTCTTTGCGCCCGAAGCTGGATACGATGCTCTATGAGCGCGTCATTATGCGAGCTCAGGACGCCAATTTGCACGTCAGAAAGCGTGCGATGAAGATGTTGAAAGACATGTATTTGCGCAACGACGCCCTGAACATGAAGGCATTGATTGCAGACACCCTGATCAATCGTGTCACTGATACTGATGAAAGCATCGTGGAACTCGCTCGTCACACTTTCGAGGATATTTGGATGACACCTTTCCACAGCATCTCTGATTCGGATACTGACTCGCTCAAGAAGAAGCTCCGTCTACGAGAGCAAACCAGTCTAGTTATCAACATCGTCAAACGCAAGACCGACACCACTGAAGCTGTTCTGCCAGAGCTTCTGCAGCAGATTCTGTCGGAGAAGTCCAAGGCAGCAAAGGCCAATACTGTCGTGTGCAAAGAGATGGTTAAGCTCATGTTTGATGCAATCATCGATCCAAACGAGCTTCCAGAGAGTCCCCCACAGCAACACGTACTGCAGACACTTACCATATTCTCTGCAGCTAACGCAAAGCTGTTCTCAGCCGACCAGCTGCAAACTCTGCAACCTTACGTCAAGAATCTCAGCACCGATGATAACCTGCTGGTCTACCGCTCAGCAATCGTCATTCTGCGTCACACCTTACCTCACATGAAGAATCTCAATCGAGATTTTCTTGTCAATATACAACAAGCTCTACTTGGCAGCTTTACCAGACTTCCACCAGCTGAGCTCAAGGAAGTCGCAACATGCCTCTGGACTCTTGATGGTGAACTCCATAATACCGAGAGACTTGTCAAAGTCACACTGTCACTGTACGATCAGATCAAGCGGGGCTTGCCTGTTGATATGAACAGCAACCAAGCTGTAGCACAGAAGACGAGGAGACTCATCACCATCGCTGGTCATTTTGGTAAGGCTTTCAACCTTGATTCCTACCTCAGCTCTTTCAAGGAGAAGTTCCCAGAATACCAGGGTGAGCATGTGGCATTTTTGGCTGTGGATCTGATTTGTCCCTTCACAAGCCCCAATCAGCCCATGGTCCTTCGCCAGGCAGCGCTTGACAGTGTTTGCATGTTGTGTCAGGCATGGCCTGCTCAGTTAATGCGTGCCGACGTTTGTAATGCATTCAAGTTGGCTCTTGAGTCTGACGATCAACAACTTCCCATGACGTTGATCGTTGGTCTGAAAGACTTTTACTGTGCGGGCGACAAGCCTGGTGAGTCGAGCCTGGTCCAGGTCGGTACTGGTGTAGAGGCTGGCACCGAGAGACTAGGAAACACCTACATGGCTACCGATCGCGACGGCGCGGCCACTTCCATTGCGCAACAGTTCTTGGGTAGGATCCGCGACGTTGCGCTCACTTCAGCTGATGCTCTCGCGTTCAACGCAGTCCAAGTGGTTGCTAGTATCGGCCGTCAAGGACTGGTACATCCCAAGGAGACAGGTCCATGCTTCATCGCTCTTGAAACATGTCCAGACACTAAGATCGCCACTTTCGCCTTCCAAGAGCATATGGGGCTTTACAGCAAGCATGAGGCCATGTTCGAAAAGGAGCACATTGGCGCTGTTCACCAAGCCTTCACGTACCAGCAGAATGTAGCCAAGAGCAACCAAGGATACACAGGGACTCCACCAACCTCGAAGATGCACCACTTCTGGGAAGTACTCAAGACCGGAAAGGCCAAGATTCGCATGAAGTTCTTGTCAACCATCTGTGGTAAAGCAGGTGTGGGTTTCGATGTTTCAAAGGTGTACATGTCAGATCCACTTCCTTCGCATGTCGCATTCACTCGATTCGTCTGTGAGAATCTGGCATTCTTTGACTATGCAAAATTCGACGAGCTCCAACACTTGATTGAATGCATTGAGAAAGTCATGGCAAATACCGGCACACCTGTCGCTCACATGGTCGATGTTGACATCCTTCGAATGCTCATCGAGCAGGATGTCCCCATGGCTGACGGTGAGAGCGGCATCACCAATAACGCGACTTCATCCCAAAGCAAGCCAGTTGACCCAGCTCGCTCACGTGAGTTGACGGTCTACGTTCAAATTCTTCTGCTGCTTTGGGAGACTCGAACATACCTCCGACGACTGTGGAATGTCAGCAAACACCAAGCAGCCACTAAAGGTAAGGCGAGCAAAGAGAATGTCCGTGCATTGCAACGCATTCCCAACTCAACCAACCTGACTGAGAAGTACCTCGCACGCAATCAAGAGATCATGAGCGCTCTGGAGACGCCTCATAGTCAGCTTAGCCTTTGTACTTCGTTCTCGGAGGTCATGGCAGTCGACAATGAACTCAAGGTCGACAAGGAAGATGTAGATGGTGATATGGATACCTCGATGACGCTGAACGGTGATGGCTATGAGACGCCAAGTGAGAGAGGCGAGAGCGCGACGCCTGGCAGTGGACAGAAGCGTGGCCGCAAGAGGAAGAGCATCGATTCCTCTCAGAACACTCCAAGAAAAAAGGGACGACCAAGGAAGAGTCCCAGTGTGCAAGGTCGCTCTGTCTCTTTTGCTTGATGGACAGATCACATTGCTACTTTGGCTTTGCCAGATGGGTGCTTGGTCGCTCTGTAAGCATGTTACGTATATCTTGCGAGCTTGAGGTGCTATGTCATGATCGCTTCACCAGGCTCTGCAGACGTTTTAGATGCAAGCAGGCAATACATATCGAGAAGGAGGAAAACATGATTAGATACCCCTGACATCTTCACGAATGCAAAAGTAAAATCTTATGACAATCACTGATAACTCTCCGCTTGAACGTGCTGTGTCTTGTGGCGGTCCATTCTCGATACAGTAGAGAGTGTCTGCTCCATGATTTAGGACGTATGACTGGTTGAGATTGTGTCTCTCTTGCACAATCTACATGATTGTAGTACTAAAGAAATGCACAATGATATTGGTA
This sequence comes from Aureobasidium sp. Y128-05A, assembly GCA_037042735.1. NCBI lineage: Eukaryota > Fungi > Ascomycota > Dothideomycetes > Dothideales > Saccotheciaceae > Aureobasidium > Aureobasidium sp. Y128-05A. Next base: position 242,145 of record JAXQKC010000100.1, read on the forward strand.
AAATAGCTGTAATCAGAGAGAGCGTGCGATAAGCTGTGCTCTCACTGGGACAAGCTATGGGATGTTGATCAAATTGTGCATTTAGATAGTATACTATAATGCTGATTATGACAGAGGAGATACTTGACATGGAGACCACCAGCCCCGGGCAGTCTTTTAAAATAGATCTGCTCCCAGATGCGGTGCGCTTGTTTTCGCTGCTGTAAAAGTTCACAGTAGGTTTGATTCTGGGGTTGTGTCTACAGAGAGTATCAAGTTGTGAGGCTCTCACTGGATAAAATCAGATTTCATAAACTATCGTGCATTTTGATGGCTGTTTCATCGATTGTTCACTTAGAGAAGAGCTTTGAAAGTTATGACTTTGGCCCTGGGCAAGAATGTACATATGATCACTCCCAGAACGAAACATGCTTGTTTGTGGTACTACAAGAATGCACAATGTTTTGTAGATTCGAGTAGATTCCATAGAGACAGTTGAGATTTTGAGATCGCACTGGATAGATCACTATATTCGTATACTACTGTGCATTTTGATAGCTATAAAAAGAAGAGTAGATGTGATCGGGGAGATAGACAAATATCATGGGCATTTGTGTAAATACTTTGGCTCCCAGGTCTGATCATACATGCTTTTATCACTATAAAAATGCACAACATTTAGGTGATTTGAGTAGTTTCCAGAGAGATGGCTGAAATTCTGGGCTCTCACTGGACAACCAGCAAGGTTTGGATAACATTGTGCATTTTTATAGTAACCAAAGAATGGGCAGATCTGGTCAGGAGGCTGATAAATGGTAGGCAGTGGCGGCGATCTGTACCAGAGTGTACAAGTCTTGCACACTCTCAGCCCCTCGGAGAGTATGCGATGATTCATTTCAATACAATGAGAAAGGGTATTGATCGAGTGGGAAAGCAAGTTCTCCTTATTCTTATTCATAGACGCCATTGTCGCGCCTCTATGTACCTAGCCATGTTCTCCAAGCAAAACGAACCTCATCTGCACGCTCAACCACTAAGTCTAGCTCTCAGCTCCTCGTGACAACGTTCAAGTTGGTTTCTCAGGAACGTGTAGTGACGCTCCATGATTACCACAAGAGCTTTCTTGGTCTCGTTCTCGACCTGGTTACCGACGTCTCTGATGGCTACCTTTGATAGCTCCTCCACAGCTAGTCCAACCCAAGCGCCAAAACTTGCTTTGCCCACTCCCAAAGCAGCGGGTCTGTTGTTGTCGGCAGCGATGGCGTCCCACATTGCTTTGGCGAGCTCGTTGGTGTCTCTGCCGGGATGTTTGATGTCTGGGTTGTTGAGGAGCTTGTTTGCTTCCTCGGTGACTATGGCTCTGAGGCGCTCTTGGAACTCGTCCCAGGGGTTGATGTTGCTTGAGGTCACGTTAGCAATGTTTAATAAGCATTTTCGATCTTGCTTACGCAGATTTGAGGCCAGAGTGGTGGTCATTGGCTTGAGGAGCGCCATTGGGTGACTTGATATCAGGTTCAGCAGCTTCAAGAGTGGTGGTCTCGGGCTCGATAGGCTCAGTGATAAGAGATCCTGCGGCTCCGTTCGTATCAGGTTGAGCTGTGGATATCTTGTCGGCAGTAGATGACATGGACTGAAGGCGAGAGGATGGAGGCTTGATAGTGCTGGCCTTGGAAGCTCTTCCCTTGGGGCGACCAGACACAGGAGTGGCGGGGGTAGATGTAGCGGTTCTGACCACGCTAGCTACTGTGTAGGGCGATGGGAGAGTAGGAGATGACTCGGTCGATGTGATCAGACGTGAACTCTGGCGACGCCTCTTAGCAAGAGGCTCATTCATGCTGTTATCTTGTTCTTCTGTAGTAGGCTGGATGAAGATTTCGGGATGAACTCTCTTCAACCAGTTGTGCTGATCCAACCACACTTGATTGAACTCGTCGCGGAATTGGCGACCGTGCTCGTACACAGGGCTTGGAGGATGACCTGCATTGAAGCGGTCGCAGTTGTCAAACATAAGCTCAAAGTCGGCTTTGAAGGAAGCTGCAGAGTCATAGACGTCCTTTCCCAATTTGAAAGCGATGGTTGACAAATCCATCGGCTGTCTGATGACATTGAGGTAGGTAGGAACCGCGACAATGTCAACAGGTTCTTTGAAAGAGGCAACATACTTGCGATGCTTGAAACGTTTGAACTCCTCGAGAACATGCTCACAGAAAAGGAAGTCTGCGTGCTGCATCTTTGTAGTGCCTTGCTGAGAAGTCATGATGCAGAATCTGTGATGTTTGATAAGTCAAGAGCAGAGTGTGTTATGTTTGCTCTACGAAAGAGGATGATAATGGTGGTGTTTGACAAGAATGAATTGCGTGACAAAGGCGGAGGGCGCGCTTGAGTAGCACCCACGTGACAATATGACTACCACCTCACCTCTTCTGATCATAACGTATCAGACGCCAGTCTGATACCTTCTGAAGTATGACTGCTCGACAATATAGTATCACAAAACAAGATACGAAGGGTCGTCTACAGTTTTGCAGCTAATATTTGTAATATCTCAGGTTCTTCTTGTACATTCTTGCAAGCTGAACTTACACTTACTATGTCGGCTGGAGCAAAGTTCTATAGTATCTGATAATTTCCGAGTCCTTGGGCACGACTGCTTGAAAATTGATGTTATAATGATGCAGGATGTATTGAGGGCTAAAGATATGCTCCACTGAGAGCTCTGCCATTCGCAACTCTCTCTGGACATAGCTCAAATTTTATCAATCAAGACTTTGCTTTTGACTGACATGAAGAGATCAGCGTCACAAATTGGAAGAATAGTATCGTGCCCCTGGTCTGTCTGGAATCAAGAATATGCTTTCGGAAGGAACACTTCAATCTAGGTATCCCATAAAAATGCAAGAAAGATTGCAGAAACAGACATTTCGCCATTGAGAGGAAGGATCCCAAGGACTTTCTCTGGACATAACTGTAGAATGCGATACTACCTTGCGTTTCTGCTGGTGAGAACATACCAATTTTGTACATTAGAGTAGCCAAACCCAGTGTTTGCTTCAAGTAAATTTATGTCCTTCATACAGAAGTTCGATATGAACAGCAGGCACGAAAGGCGACATTTGACGGATCGAAGGGAAGAGAGAGCATTCATGCGTCACCGACCTCATGCGTTTCGTCTTGTTGACCGGCAATTTTTGATGTGGAGAAGATATAAGACTGACTTTTCATCTTGTTCTCTTGTGGTATTTGATCTCTAAGGCCAAATTTGTGTGTGTTCTCATGCCTTATCTAGTACCACTTATCGATGTCTTCCCCTCACACTATCTGCTAGCGACCCTTTTCATCTGCACATCCGTCCGTGCATTGTTTGTCTCACTCCTCGTTTCTGAGCATCTTGATAATGTCTCTGGCATTGGCGCCAAAGAGGGCGGCCTGAGTTTTGGTCTCGTCTCCGACTGTCTGGATCAGGGCAGCCTTGACTGCAATTTCAATGCCGTCGTTTCTGAGATCTGCCATCGACATAGCATCGACTCTCTGCATTGCCACTTCCATCCAAGTTTTCTTGGTACGCTCGACTTGGTAAGGTGCAGTGAAGAGGTATTGGCCGTAGACACGAGCCTTGCTGGATAGACCACTGTCACGAGAGAAGTCCAGAGCCTTAGCTTGTTTCTCGATCTCTTCGAACACAAGAGACCTAGTGTACTCGTTGAAACGATCCTGGGGACTAAGCGATGGAATTAGCAAACATTGAGCTCAAAAAAGATGTTTGTCAGTCAATGTGGGGTACCTCTTGCCAACGATAGCTGCTGATGAAGTAGAGGATTTAGAAACACGCTGTCTCTTGGTGGCGGGCTCGTTGTTAGCAGGACGTGACAGAAGATCTCTGTAGATCTGGTCTTGAGAGGTCTCTCTGGCCATAGTGCGCGAGTGGATTGGCATGTCGGTCTCGTTCATGTTGAATGAGCTTTTGCCGCGCTTGAGAGTAATGCGAGGCTTGCTAACGGGCTGAGGCTCGGGTCCCGAGTTCTCATAGGTTGAGTCACTGAGGACCTTCGTGGCCCTAGTGCTGAGCTGCTTAGGGGGCATGGCGATGTCTGGGGAGGTGTCAGAGGATAAAGTGTGGATAAAGGAACAACACGCTGATTTCTTACAGTTGTTTGCCGGTGATTGCGCTGTTTAGAGATTGCCAAAGTCGAAGAACAAGGAAAGAAGGAGGAGGTTGCTTGCAAGACAGTAGGTGTCTCAGTAAAGTGAACAAGCCAGGATGCTCGCGCTGAGGTGAACCAGGGGACAACGTCTCGTGAAAGCCGACAGACTCTCGTCGAGGCCTTCGAAACCGTCGGGACCGTCGGGAGAACCGTTGGGAGCAGCGTCGAGACTCAGGCAAGCTGGAAGTACTTTCAAGAGCACTCAGGGGAACTTTCGCTCAATCTAAGCTGAGTCAAAGAAGAAATGCCTCGTGAAAGGCAAGGTGCTTGTCTTAGAAGTATCAGAAGCGTCGGGACAAATGTCGAGAGCAGTCTCAGGGGTATGTCCAAAGTACCTGTAAAGCTTGTACAATGATACTATGGTTAAGTCAAACTAAGAAAAGCAATATGTCATGGAAGCCGACAGCCACTTCTCAATACTGTCAACAGCTTTGAGAGACACGCTGGTAGTAGTGTCGAGACTCAGGTCAGCTACAAGAACTTCTAAGAGCACATTCAGGGGTCTTGTTGCTCACGATGTGGCATCCTCTCTAGAGAAGCCATCGAAATGCAGGAAGGCACGCTCTTTTGTAACTGCGGCCAGAGAGAATGTAATATAATCAGACTCTCACTGGACAAGCTTTTAAATCTCGATATGGCTCTGCATTTTTATAGTATAGAACATGCTTAATCCTTGGTGGAAACCACTTCATTCCACGTACCATGAACCTAGCTTCGATGATGGAGCCTACTAATTTTATTTCCCAACACCGGTAAGGAGAAACTATCACGCTATAGAATTGCACAAATGTATTCAGATAAGAGATGTGTCCAGAGAAGGCTGAAGCTTCCATGTCTTTCAATGAGAACCATCTTGTGTCTCAATTGATCTGTGCATTATTATAACCAAGAGACTACTCTGCGGTTGTTCGGAGAGACGACAAAGCAAGATGAGAACGTACATGTCACCTGCTGGAGTTGCTCCAATAGACACAACAGAAGTATTAGTGGTTATCAAAAGGCAGCAAAACATTGTCAAGAGAGGATGTGCCAATGGAACAGTCAATCCGGGCTCAGAACGCAGACCAAGTTTGTTACCTTCTTTGGGCAAAATGACATGATGTGACTTCTTTGTGCAATCTTATTGTTACAGTATTGCTAACGCGGTCAGAGGAAAGCATGCCTGATTGAGCTTCCCTCATCTCGGGTACAATACCATAGCATATTTTCGACATATTCCATATTTTGTATGCAGGTTCACGTTGATTTGAGTTCTTTGTACTTCGGGCACGCTCTTTCTTTACAAGCTTTATGGGTTGCGCGATAATCTCATTTTCCATCGATCAGTAACCATTTTATTACTCTAGGGCTACCGAAAACCCTCAGATCTCATCTCAAGTGCTGAAAACAACAGAACTTTCCCTCTACTTCAACACTCTCCAGAAAGCAGCTTGCTGAGCAGCTTTTCTGATGCTAGCTGCAGCAGCCACGGCAGCTTCCTCCTGGTTCAGGAGCTCGATTTGCTCGTTGCTCGTCTCTGACCAAGCCTGCTCGACCAGATCCTTGATGGCAGCCGGGGAGGTGGGCCAGCCTTCACGGGTGATCTGGGAAGAGCATTTCTCTCTCCACATCACAGTGGATGCTTCGGAACGCTCAGGTCCCCAGATCTTCTCCCAAAGGGTCCAGGCACCACCTCCCTGGGCTTCCATTCTGGCCATCATCTCGCCACCGACGATGTCCATTTGCTGGACCATGACCTGACGCAGAGCTCTCACTGCCCTGCCAACTGTGTCCTCAGAGGAGCTGTTGATGGGAGCTCTCTGGAGAGCCTCGCCATCGCCAGCAACCTCCTCTGCATTTCGGCGACGCCTCTTGGAGGTGGAGGCGCTGGTGGAGGTGGAGGGCCTAGCGGTGGCCATGCCATTGCCCTGGGCGGAGCCAAGGGGCACGCTGGGAGAGCCTCTCGAAGGTCTGTATAGGTAATAGTGTTAGCAACAAAATGCGCAATACTTTATTAATCTTTGTTGTATCCATTCGAAGCATTGTGGAAGGAGAAAGGGGGGTGATACGTACCTCTCGGGCTCAGCAGTGCTGGCCGATGCTCCCAGCGAGGAAGCACTGTGATATTATTAGCATCAAAAGGCACAATCGAGTTGAATTTCTGAATGCCCCCATTGAAATCAATGGTCGAGATTCAGATTAGAGAACATACCTCTGGGTACCAAATGTACCGGTAATAGGAGCAGCAGCAGGAGCGCTAGGAGCAGGAGCAGCAGCCTGTCTAGCCAACTCGCGGCGCTTTGTAGACATCCATCTGCCCATATCCTTCCAATCCCAGTCAAGCTCCTTAACGAATCTGTCGGCGTATTGCTTAACGAATTCGGGGTCTCTCGTGCCGTTATAATTGCGGCAGTTGTTGATCATGGTATCGAAGTCTGCCTTAAAGGCTTGGGCGTCGACATAGAGACCGCTAGTGAGCTTGTTGCGCATAGTAGCAAGATCCATAGGTTCCGAGATGATGGCGTAGTAGCCAGGGGCATTGTCTTGTACTTCGTTTACGGCTTCGCGGAATGGGCCAACAAAGTTGGCTCTACCTTTGAGCCAAAGGCTAAGGTACTTGTCCACTAGGTGAAGACAGAAAGCTAGTTCGCTAGCCATTTGTGCGGCTATAGGGGTGATGATGGGGTTGGAGAGTCTAGATATCGACGGACGTAAGCTAAGATCAGGATAGAAAACCACTGCGCGCTATAACGGCAGTGAGTAATGTATGTGGGAAGCCATATGTGTGACTTACAAGGGGGTCTTCTTGGCCGCTCTTATGGGCGCAGGTTTGGAACTATATATCGAGGCGATGGATCGATGTTCGGAGACTGAGACGCATTAGCGGTGATCTTGCTTCTGAACAGCAGTGACATGTACCAATAAGAGCACACAGTAATGTTTGGATAGCCTTACAAGAGGGAAGAGGAAGCAATTTCGATACTGGCAATGCGTGGGTGGTTCTGAGGGACGCAATGGACACTGAAAAGTCACACCAGACGCACTGCTTTCTTATCAAATCCCACAACGCGAACTGGCGCGCTGACTACAAGCCAAGGAAAGCGCAACGGACCCTACAACACGATTTTCAGCCTGGCAGATGCCCTCGAACGTCTATACTACGATTTCACAGCATTCGAGACTCCAGAGCATCTCACGTGATCGTTAGGGTTTGGAATTGATAGCATACCCCTTGCTCCACCAGTATACTGCAGTCAGCTGGCTCTCCAATGCTAGATAGTGTCTGTAATGCTTCCAAGTTGGCTCCCGATGATACAAGTTTCTACAAGCACTACAAATCTTCTGTACTCTCCTCAACCGCGTGCAGGCAGTTACCAACGCTTTAATAACCAGGACGTGACAAAAGCCACATGTCCGGGCTCTGAATTTTCTTGACAAGCTATGCTTGCTTCCATAGCTTGCCTATGTCGATGGAGGTGAAACTCATTGAACAAAGAAAGGATCCGATGTGAATGAAAGCATTGATCAAGGCAAACCCAGAGAAAGTTCTCCCATAGTTCTCTACTCCACGTCTTTGCATGCTGCATGATACCGGCAGTGGAAGATCACTCGAACAAGGCCCTGATATAAGAAGTATGCACCAAGGGCCATATACTGATATCTTCTGTAACCATTGTATGCATTTACAGTAGTGTTTGTTGTTTTGTTTGATTCACTGAGGATCTCAAACTCTTACACCTTTTTCCAAACATTATGACATGCGACATCTTAATTCACTACAAGCATGAAACCGGCAAGAGACTCTCTCGCTATGCTTCTTGCCTTGCAAGTCATAACACGAACGTATTCAAGAAACCCTAAGCCGACCACTCACGGGAATTCGGTGTGAGATCGGCTTAGGGTTTCTTGTGTGCATTTCATGCCTCCCTTCTATGGTCACCACACGATCTGACACAGCGGCTGGTTTTGACAGACTATCACGAGTCTGGCTTCCTTGTAGAGCACTTGATTTCGATTTGTTATACCTGTCTACGCTATCGGCATGCTCTACTCATCTGAAGATATACACAGCACCAGAGCGATCGGCAGAAATAATCATGCCAAAAGGATACTCCAGCAAAGCAACAGCAGTAACAGTATCCTTATGGCCCTTGAGCAGTTGATTCGCCGACTTGCGAATGACCTCATATCTAGCAACCTTGCCTTCTCTGCTTTCTTTCTTCCTCTTTGAAGTGCTACCTCTTTCACTGTCTGCATCGTTGGACACAGGTGAAGTGGTGCCGGCCCGATTGGGAGCTGGACTTGAGGAACCTTTGTCTTTCTCGGAGGCGCTGTCGCTGAGACTTTGCTCTGTGTAGACAGAGATGTCATTGCCGAATTTGGAGACTGTGTAGGTGGCTTTGTCGTCCTTGTCGTTGACAATCATGGATGAGGCAATGCGATCGGTATCCCAGAAGCGAATTTTCCAGTCTGGGCCTGTAGTGACGAGGAAAGGGTGTCTCGGTTCTGAGCTATCAGGTGAAGTGTGCATTGACATCACAAATGCTTTGACAGCGCCCGCACTGCCGCCCGATCCTCTACCTGATCTGTCCTTACCATTATCAGATGGGCGAGCGCTAAGGTGCGGGTCTGTCGCGAGAGATCCAAGGATACGAGATGCCATGGCGCCAGACTTATCTTCGTCTAGATTCAAAAGCTCGAAGTCTCTTGCTTTCAAAGCGCTATTACCATCAGTCTGATCGATGTGATACACCTCAATGCAGACCAGTTTTTCCAGATCCCAGACAGACACATGGCTTGAAGATGTCAGACCAGCGACGCAGATCTTCACTCGCTTACTGTCCTTCCTGCTTGGATGAAGTGTAAGTCGTGTGATGGGCGCCGGACGAGGTACTGTCCACGCACGGAGGCGAAGACGGAAACGAAGATCCCAGATGTCGAGGACACCGTGAGAAGTGCCAATTAGAAGCCATTGCCATCGTTTCGATATGCAAAATGTTGTCGGTGTGCCATGTTGTATCGGGTTGACAAGCTCATACATGACTTCCATCGAGTAAATGTCGATAAACAGGATACGGCAGAGATTGGTGACTATGACGCACACTGATCTACCGTCTGTCTTTCCGTGCTCAACACCAATGGCATACTCTTTCTGTCCAGGCTGAGTAGGTATTTGCCAGCTTCGTAAGACCTGGAGTTTGCCGTAGCGTAGCGAACCATTTGCTTCGGTCACCTCTACCTTGACGATATCAACTGTCCCATCTGCTGCCGTCGAGATGAAACTGTGCGTTGACTCTACGAAGCAGATACTGGTTATCGATGCGCCAGAAGCATGTCTGTGAGCTTGACGCGATCTGTACGCCATGTTTCGCTCGAAGCGGCTAGTGTCCCAGACTCTGACTGAGCCATCTTCCGAGCCAGTCAAGAAGAACACCTGATCTGGAGACACAGCAATGCAGTTGACTTGTGCTTCATGCTCTTCAAGAACAGCAGTCAACTGTCCCTCTGGCTTCCAGTAACCTTGCGCTTGTTGGGTGGGCGCATTCTTGGTTGCCATGCGAGCACGAGGACGTGTTGAGACTCTCGGGCCGAACTCACGATCACTGCCAGGATTGGCTCCAGTGTATACTGAGTCTAGTAACTTCAAAACAGTTGGATCACCACCATGATAAGAATGAGTTGCAGAGATCTTGGGTCGCGCAGGGCGTGGGGTTGGCGTAACTTGGCCAGATGTCGAGGGTGCAACAGATGCCTGGTTCGCAGGCACGTCGAGCTTGCCGACAGCATTAATCGAGTCAGTGCCTGTTTCTGCGTATGCCTTTGTCTGTTCGGTGCGCTTCATAAGGTTCATTGCACTCGATTTTGAGTGAAGCACATGGTTATGTCCACTTCTCATAGACATAGTGGAAGCTGGAGATGTCGACAGATGTGTGGGGGCATCGATACTTGCCATCTGTTTACGATGGTTGGGTGTTTTGCCATTGATGGGCGTAGCTTGAGCGCGAGAGCCGTCTGATGGCCCGGGTATGCTCGGCGTTTGCTGCGTTGTAGTTGGGTACGGCTTGCCCCTTGCTGGGTTGAAGAGATTCTTAGCGTCACGCTCTGCAGGTGTGGCAGCATCGCGCAAAGCTTCCTCAAGTGATGTCTTCACACTTGGTTGCGTGAGATCAGCTTGAGGACGGTATGATGGATAAGAAACAGTCTCTGCTTCGAAGAAGACATTCTGTAAGGGTACTTGTATAGCACTCAGGGAGACGATCTGGTTGAGTTGAGAGTCATTTGACTTGATGCCTTCTTTCTCGGAGCGCATGGTCGTTCTCCAGATATAGTCTCTTAGCGCAAGAAGTTTGGGCTCGTCTTCAGTGCGCATGCCAGCAACGCGAAGCTTTGCGAGCCATTGTTCATCGTCCTCATTCTTCATTGCTTTACTCAAGACACGAGAATCGCCGTCATGGTAAAAGTCGGTCAGGGTTTTGTTGCTGCCTGCTTCGAAAGAGAAGGTCTTGACTTGTTGTGCATGTTTCCAGAAAACGCTTTTGTCAGACTTCTCTGCCCAAGTCTTTGCTAGGTCATATGCTGGTCGAGGGAACGGTTTCTTAAGAGCATCCAGAAGTTCAAACTCTGAAAGACCAGCTGACGGCATCTTTAGTACAGGTTGCAGTAGTGGCATGATCATACTCCAGACATCTGCATCAGAAATATGAGTTGACGATGCTTCGATAAATTGAACAGCTGCTTCACGAATCCATACATTTGGATGTAGAGTGAAGCGTGACACAATTAGTACAAGCTCGACAGTCGTCCACCGCTGAAACAATCCGAGATGTGCCATGCTTGAAAGAGATCTTATTACCTGCTCAGTCACAGTTTCTTCTGGATCAGTCAATGCCTGAACCATCAGCGGCAGGATGAAGTCTTCCAGACTTGGCCCACCAATAAAGGCAGCAACACCAACTATAGTCTCGAAGAAAGCACATTTCAACGTCCAATCCTCCTCATTGAGATATGTATTCAAGTGAGTAAGGATCAAATCGCTTGCAATGTTCTCGCCGAAGAACACACAAAGGTTGGTGACAGAGCCAAGGAAGGCTCTCTTGACAGAAGGATCATCATCTTGTAAGAACAGCTTAGTCTGCGCTTCAAAATGCTGAATGAGGTCTTCTCGAGTAGTGTCATAGGTGTTTTGGTAGGCAGCGTACGAAGTTATGTCGTCTTCTGCTTCTGGATCTGTTGAGGGTAAGGATCCATCGGCACGCAATGCTTGCATCATGTCTAGAAATCTGGCTGCTGTCGTGGCTAAGCTTGCAAGACAAGTCGCATATGTCGCTCGTAATGGTCCCGACTTGCGGAACATAGGACTTGCAACAAACTTCTGCAGACGAGGTAGCAGATAGTTGGGGAATATGAAGACGTTCATGGGTGATAGCACAGTGACAATGGCCAAGAGCTGGGTGATGGTCCTGAGAGCAGCCATTCGAACATTCTCTGACTCGTCCTCCAGCAGAGCAATAGCATAAGGCAGGACCCGATCGAGCTTTGCTTCGTCGGTCAATCTTTCTCCTAGAGCCAGAAGTAATTCGCAACCTCTGATCTTGGAACTAGCGCGAGCAGTTGTTCGCAAGGCCGAAATCACAACATTGAGAAAGAGGAGAGCGCCATTATCTTGAACACTTCCAGCACGATCTGCTGCATCATGTCTATTGTTCGGCAAGTCCACTTGTAGTGGGAACAAATCCAGACCTAAAGTGATTGGTGCCCGAGTGGACTTTTCGAGCTTATCCACGTCGGAAAATCCTAGAAAGTACGAGATCTTGTCGAAGTCGGCATTGATGCGCTCGATGCGGTCATCTGATCCTCCTGAATTCTTTGCTCCAACCACCACTGGCTTTCTGCCGGAAGTCGGATCTGTAATGAGATGCATGTACTGATGCAAGAATGTGTAGAAGTAGTCCGGGAAGCATTTGCCTCGCCAAAACTGTAGGTAATCCTCAGCGCTATAACGCTTTGCTGGGTCAAGCTGAATCATGTGAGCAACCATCTCCCGGATATTCTCATCCTTGATGTTGTTCAAAGTCGTGTGCGTTGGGTCGTAGTCTCCTCTGCGATATTTAAAAAGTTGACTGAGGGTAAAGGTGGGCTTCTCGGTGAAGAGCTCTGCAATGACACATCCTACGCTGAATATATCCATCGGCCAAGTGACCTCATGCCATGTTTCTCTAGCCTTTCTCTCATAATCATCGTCCTGTGGATTTGGCTCATGTTCTCTGAGTTGCTCATCATCCACAAATCGCTCAGGCGCAACATAGCAGATACGACGGCCTGTAGTGTCAAAGAAGATGGAGAACGTTGCTGGGTTGTTCTCGGGTAAGCGACCGGGCTTGAATGCAGTGGAGAAGTCAGTCAGATATAGCCAATTCCAGGTTGTCACAAGCATGTTCTCGGTCTTGATGTCTCCATGGCAGATGTTCTTCGCATGGCTCTCCCTGACAGCACACAGAAGTTGGTATGCGATCCACTTCCTCTCGATATCTTCGAGCGATGGGTTCGTGCTGATCCTGTCATAAAGAGAACTGTGGATATATTGGCGAACAAGGTAGCCATTTGTTGCAGTTTCGATGATTCGGTGGTAAGGCAAAGTGTTCGGTACGTCTGTGAGTTCTCTCCTCTGGTAAAACAATTTGGTCGAGTAGTCCTCGAGCTTCAAGTTGGGATATGGCTTGATGAAGACCTTGGCAATCACGAGTCCATCCTTGTGTCTTGCGCGGATCGTTTTCATGAACCGTACAGCACCCAGACTCCTTTCTGTCTCGAGATCGGCAAGTTCAGGAACATCAATACCAGCTGAGCCGGCAGAAACGTTGATAGAATAGCCTTGACCCATGGTGATCTACGCGCATGTTTCGCGTTCACAATTCTTTCGGGTATCGATGTATGGAGAGCATGCGGAACACGATTCTGGTTTGAGGATCAAATAGGGAAGTTTTGTCAGGTGTTATTCAGATTCATGATCGAGAATTTGTGTGATTGCTTGGTCCAACACCAATCCAGGTGTTTGGGTAGTCACATGGAGTTGGCAGGCACGAAACAAACAAGACAAACATCCCACCTTGGAGCCAAGCGCTCCACTCGCCAGACTTTCAGGCACAACTTGCGAAATGCATGCGATCGGCATATTTCGCAGAAATACCCTTGCAGCTCGTTTCATCCAAAATTCATTGAAGATAGCTATAGTGAGCTATCTGGAGAGGTCGTAAATATTGTTGTTGTTTATCGCATTCCATGTAAATACAAGGCAGTCACAGAATCAAGTGCGCGCAGAAGATGAGGATATTTGGAAGTATTATTTTCATTGATTCATGACCATCAGGTATTTCTACGCTGATTCGTTTATATGCATTATAGCATCGCAATTCATCTCATATCAAATGAGGTTTGCGTTGGGTCGAAATGTGTTTTGTGAACAAGAAAGAGAATCATCGCTGGTATCTTGAAAAGTGCTGCTCGAAGAATGGAGTAAGCATTTACTGAGGACCGAACGAGCCCTTGCCCTTGAGGGCGGCAGCGTCCTCCTCAGCAAGCTCCTGGTCGATCTTGGCGCCCTTGGAGGGCTCGTTGCCGTGCGACTTAGCCTGTATAGTGTGTAAGCATGTTGTGATATGGTAAGAATGTTGTCTTGTATGGGGCAACGTACGGGAAGGGTAGCGTCCTTCTTGATCTGCTGGGCCTGGAGAGACTCCTCCTCGTCCTCCTTCTCGCGCTTCTCCTCGCGCTCAAGCTTGTTGGCGATGGAGCGCTCGTCCTCTGGTAGGTTGTTAGTGGTTGTGTCCAAGCCATGTCGACAAGAGATTCTTCTTACTGGAGTCGTTGGCCTTGTGAGAGTGCTCCTTGCCCTCGTGGAAGCGAGCCTCCTGCTTCTGCTCGGCGATCTCAGAATCCTTGTAGGTTCTCTGGTCACCAGCCTCGTAGACACCAGAGTTACCGACGTTGGAAGTTCCAGACATTTTGATTGATGTGAAGTAGTTTGGGGTTTGGGGGGAGTTTGAAGGTGAATTGATGGAGTTATGAGTTGTAGAAGATGTGTTGATGGAGGGAAAAGAAACGTGAAGAGTGTTTTGCAGAAGTTAAATGTGTCTTCTGAGCTCCTGCCTGACAATGACGTCGCTCTTGCTTGACATCATCAGAACATTCTCCAAAACTGGCAGCTGTGGGGTTGTTAGAGCTTTGGGCAGCTCCAAATCCACTTTGCTTGACACACACGCACGCGATCGAAACTCGGAAAGGCCGTATGTTTGTTGAGCAGCACTCCGTCATGGGAGGCTTGTGGATTGAGATTTCTTCCATGTCTTTCTACACCATATGACGAGACACTCAAGTGTCTTTTGGGAATATCCATCTAAACGCCGCCGGCTTTTTTCATGCATGCATTTCAGTTCCAGTTAATCATCAGTAAAAACGCCAAAATAAGCCCCAATCCCCCCGCCCGATTGTACAGAAATTCTAGTTGTATCGTGCGCTTCGCTTTTCCCCCGATTGCTGCGAAGTTCGGCCCTACTCCATCTCGATCGTGCCTGGTGGCTTGCTGGTCACTATTTGGCCGTTAGCAAATTCATGTCCAGAAAGTTCTGATGTTGTTGGTTGTTGTGGTGACTTACCCTCGTACAGCACGCGACACACACCGTCGACCTCGTTGACAATGCGAGTGCTGACCTTGCTCAAGAACTTGGTGGGGAAGTCGAAAACGTCGGCAGTCATGAAATCGGTGGTCTCGACGGCTCTCAAAGCAATGACTTGAGCGTGGACTCTCTTGTCACCCATGACACCGACGGCCTTGACAGGCAGAAGAGCGGCGTAAGCCTGACTGATCTGCTTGTAGTAGCCAGCCTTCTTGATCTCCTCAATGAAGATGTGGTCGGCCTGCTGGGCAATGCGAACCTGGTCACGAGTGACCTCTCCGATGATACGGATAGCAAGACCCGGGCCAGGGAAGGGGTGTCTCCAGACAAGGTCCTCCGGAATGCCGAGTTGGGTACCAAGAGCACGAACCTCGTCCTTGAAGAGCTCTCTTAGAGGCTCAATAAGCTTGAGGTGCATGCCCTCGAGCAGACCACCGACGTTGTGGTGAGTCTTGATGGTGGCACTGGGGCCCTTGAACGAGATACTCTCAATAACGTCGGGGTAGAGAGTACCCTGGAGGAGCCACTCAATCTCGCCCTCATTGGCAGAGCCCTTGGCAGCAGCAGCGATCTCCTTTGCCTTCTCCTGGAAGATCTCGATGAAAGTGTTTCCGATGATCTTGCGCTTCTTCTCAGGGTCGTCCTTGACACCTGCGAGCAGGTCGAGGAAGCGGTCGCTGGCGTCAATAACGGTAAGGTTGATACCGAGTCCAGCGGTAAGAGTCTCCTTGACCTGCTTGGCCTCGTTGAGACGCAGCACACCGTTGTCGACCATGATGGCGTGGAATCTGTCACCGATAGCCTCGTGCATGAGCTTGGCAGCAACAGTAGAGTCAACACCACCACTGACGGCACCGATGACTTGTCCCTTGGGGCCAACGAGGGCTCTGATTCTCTCAATCTCCTTGCCAACGAAGGCGTCCATAGTCCAATCTTGCTTGGCACCGCAGATGTTGGCGGCGAAGTTCTTGATGAGCGGCGTGCCCTTCTTGGTGTGGGTAACTTCAGGGTGGAATTGGATACCGAACCACTCCTTCTCCTCGTGAGCAATACCGGCGAAAGGAGCGTTCTCGGAAGCGGCGACGGTAACGAAACCTGCGGGGCGTTGAGAGAGCTTGTCACCGTGGGACATCCAGACGTCCATATCGTCCTCAAGACCAGCGAAGAGGGCGTCGACGTGAGCGGTCTTGCCAGAGTGCTTGTGAACGTTCAAAATGGCGTGGCCATATTCGCGCTTCTCACCAGCAACGACATTCTTCTGGTCGCTGTGCCATGCGATCTCCTGGAGACCGTAACAGATACCGAGAATTGGGACACCCATGTCGAAGACAGCGGGGTCGACGTGGGGAGCGTCATCCCAGTAGACAGAGTAAGGACCACCAGAAAGAATGATACCCTTGGGCTTGAATGAGAGTTCCGAGATCTTCTGGGTGCAAGGAAGCATCTCAGAGTAGATGTTAAGCTCGCGCAGACGGCGGGTGATCAGGTGAGTGTATTGCGATCCGAAGTCGAGCACCAAGATGGTGTCGAAGATGGTGTGGGGCGGAGGAGGGACATTGGTAGCTGAGTCGGCCATTGTGAGGGTTGTGTGTCTTGAAGGCGACGGGGAGCGCTACAAGACAAGAGAAGAGAGGTGGTATGGGAGTGACTAACACGCGAAATCAATAATTTTTCTCTCTTCTTGAGAAGCCAACGATCAAGGGTCCGACCTCGACGAACGCCTGAAACGCTTTACTCGATTGGGTATGGTGTGTTCTTGGCTCTTCTTATCTCGCCTTATCGTTATCCTCGGTTTATTGAACATCTTCTTGAGCTCACACATTCGTATATGCATAGTTATGCTACATAGACATTACAGTCGGGAGCTGCTGCCTCGTGATAGTCAGATCTCCTTCTTCAACCATTCGACAACGGTCTTGCCAAACTTCTCGGCATTGGCGTGCAGACCCCAGTGACCACCCTCCATTGTGACATTTGTGAGCTTAGGCAAAAGACCACCTTGTATGGCCAGGCCAATTGCCTCTGCACGGCACACTTTGTCGTTGTCAAAGCCTACGAAAAGCGAAGGCACCTCAACAGTGATAGCCTTGACTTTGTTGGCTTCGAAGCTTTGCATACCGCCCACCGCAGCCTTGTACCAACATGTTGGTCCGGCAAACCCATCGCGCTTGAAACGAGTAATGAATGCGTTCTTCATCTCTTGGGTGGCGTAAGCTTCGGTCTCTTGCTTCTTGTCTTGGAGCAAGAAGTCCTTGAGACCATCCTCCTTGCAGATTGTGTCTAGCCAACTTGCTGGGGGACCATGGAGGACAGTGAAACAACTCTCAAGATGCTCATCAAGAACCTTGTAGCCATTTTCGCTGGCCATTAAGTGCCAGTAAGGAAGAGTAGAGTAACCGAAGATCTTCTTGGTCCTCTCGTTGGCCGCATCCAGGTTGAAAAGCTGATCACTAGGAGGTTGGTATGCAACATTGACCATGACGAGTCCTAAGACGCGATCGGGGTGGTAGTTGTAGAATCTTTGAGCGAATACACAGCCCCAATCATGGCCTAGCGAGACGACCTTTTGAAGCTTCTCGTTGTCAAGGATTTCTGTAAGATCCTTGGTCATGTGTTCAAAAGCGTACATGGCAGGGTCAAGAGGCTTGGAGGTGCCAGCATAGCCCAGGCAGTCAACTGCAATGACACCGTAGCCAGCTGGGATGAGATGGTTGTTGGCTAGGTCTGCCCATTCAGCGGCCTCGTCAGGGAAGCCATGGAGACACAAAACAGTGGGGTTCTCTGGCTGAGCTGGTTGATGGTGGTAGTATGTGTATGTCAAGGAACGAGAGACATCCAGGGTCTTTTTGGTGAAGTTGTCCATGTTGTGTTTGGTTGAAGATGCGTTATGTGTTGTGGCTAGAGCAGAAGAGAGGATCAAGGTCAAGACATGGTCAGATGATGTTTATATGAGATCGACTTCGAAGTTCGCTTATGGTCACAGAAATGGAACAGTCTGAGCTTGCGGAACAGTCGGCTAGCATTTCTGTAGGCGTCTTGTTCTATGAAAAGCTGAAGCTTGTTGCATCTTCGGACGAGTTGCCGTTTACGGATCTCCTCCCCGAGTGCTAGAGTATATAATGTGTATAACGATAGAAATGCACAATACGATCAGGAAACAGGATAGTACCGACTGAGAAGTGACATCCTATCGCCTCTCTATGGAAATGCCTCTGCTTTCGTGAACAACTCTGTCTTTGTGTAAGTGTATATTCTGTTCTTGACTACGGCCGGAGCAGGATAACGACGGCGACCATCACATGAAATAGCCCCAGATCTTGGCATGCAGCTCGAAAAGTTGATGCACCTTGATTTCTTTGGCTGATCTAGACTTTTTTGCGACCATCTCAACACATCAAATCTCACACAATGCCCAAGAGAAAGACAACAGCAGAAGATGCGCCGGTCAAGGACCACAAGATGCGCGACGACGACGAGTCGAGCAGCGATGTACGCACCGGACATCCCAAGCACCAACCTTACGAACCATCAACTGATCAAACCACAACCAGGATGAAGACATGATCGATGTGGACTTTGAATGGTTCGATCCTCAACCCGCTGTCGACTTCCACGGCCTCAAGACACTGCTGCGCCAACTCCTCGACGTCGACAATGAACTCTTCAACCTGTCCGCTCTCTCAGACCTCATCCTGTCACAACCCATGCTCGGCAGCACCGTCAAAGTCGATGGCAACGAAAGCGATCCCTACGCCTTCCTCACAGTCCTGAACCTGCGTCAACACAGAGAGAACCCCGTCATCGCCGACCTCACCAGCTACCTCTCGCGCAAAGCTTCTTCGATCCCTTCCTTGTCCTCATTACCTTCTCTACTTGCCGCAGACTCCAAGGCAGAAATCGGTCTCATCTTGACAGAGCGCTTCATCAACATGCCCTCAGAAATCGTCACACCAATGTACACAATGCTACAAGAAGAAATCCAATGGGCAATCGACGAAAAAGAACCCTACAACTTCTCCCACTACCTCATCCTCTCAAAAACCTACACCGAGGTGGAATCAAAACTCGACGCGCAAGAGTCCCGACCAACGAAAAAGGGAAAGCAGCAGAAGCAGGATGCCATGACTTTCTACTTCCACCCTGAAGATGAGGCATTGCAAAAGGTTGGTGTTGGATATGGTAACTTTGATCATGACAAGGTTGGCGAGGAGGGTGCCAGTGATGCGAAGAGAGCTTTCCAGGAGGCAGGTATTAGGCCGCAGGGACATCTCATTCTTATCGAGGCTGCCAAGTTTAATGATGCCATCAAGGGTGTTGGCGAATACCTTTCGGGCAACTAGGACATACACGAATATGCAATCACATAGACGATTTTGCGGCCATCTTCTTCTCTCTGCAATAGTTGTCACAGGATGCTTCCTGCTTTTCTCGCAACGCCTTGGACATGAAAGTCTCAAGCAACCTTGCCTCGTGAACACGAAAATACGAAAACACAAAAGTCTAAGCACATGATGGTTACACTTCCTGCGCATGCATCATGTGCATGACACTCCAGTACTATCAATCGCCCGGTAAATTTTCGAATTCTGTCATATCTTTGACAATGATGTGACCAACTTCTTGATCTTCGTATCGACTTTCTGACCTTTGGAATAGAATATTACAATTTCCTGCACCGACTGAGCAACACTCGACCAACAGCCATAAAACTACTACGAAACATAAAAAATCACCCCAAAGTTATGCCTATGATCTCACGTATACCTAAAACTGTCTTGTTGGCGATAAAATCGTCATTGTTCATTTCGGACGCTTGTATATGGTAACACCCTGTCCCGGATCCAGGCACTGCTACTTTTTTTTTCCCATATCTCTTTGTTTTTGTTTCCCCCTTTGGGGAGATTCATCACGAAACATCAGGGAACAATGAGCCAGTCGCAGATTTGAACTTTTTTGAATTTTTACTTTTATCTTGTTTTCGCTCTCTTGTAACTAATATGCAAAACCGCTCGCAAAGTCGCTTGGGCTGTGCTCATTATATAGCTTTTCGATCATTGCATGCTTCATGACCCCGATGATATCATTTTCATGAAAGGACGTCCTGATGCAAAAGAATCATCCCAAGAAACAAGAGTATTTCCCCAAATACAGCTTGATCCTCTTAAATTAGTCCTCTTGCTCAGCATTCTTGTATGCATTTTAGCCCAGCAACTCGACATCAAGACCAATGGCTCTCATGAAAAGATTGACTTCACCCAGTTTCCTGGCAGCCATGTCCTGAGGCAATTGCTTGCTGATTTCGACAGTAGCCATGACTCTGTCCTTGACACCGAGGACAAGACGTTGTTGTTGTTCAGGGCTGGCACTGACACCCATGGTAGCCAAGAACTGCCAAATCTCAAAGTCGTTGCTAGTGTTGACGTTGTCGGTAGTAAAGATGTATGGGAGCACAGGCTCGGCAAGATCGAAGAGACGGTTGTAGAGCTGAGTCCATTGACTCCAGTCCTCGTCCGAGACCTGGGCGCTTGATTGTTGCTTGACGAGGAAGGCGCGTGAAACAAGCATGGTAAGCATAGCGACACCAATCTTGGTACGGATAATGGCTTGCACGTTGACGCGGTCAAGGACAAGACCAACAAGGCCAGAGATGATGTTGAGGGGAGCGTCGCCAATGTAGGCGAGCAGGGTAGGGATGACAGCTTGGCTGAACAGCTCGACCTCATCACGAACAGCACGAGGCAACTGAGGCTCGTCAGGGTGAGGGTAGGCCAGGCGAATAACGTCGAGAATGTCGAGGTGGATGATGAGGATGGTCAGGATGGTCAAACGCTGTTGGTCATCGATGTGACGGAAGACTCGTGGAATGGCCTTCTTTCCCTTGGCATGAGACAAGATGGCAATGAATGGATGAGGACTTGAGGGATTTTGCTGAATTGGTTCCATGACTCGTAGGTTGAACCACAACTTCTGGTTAAGCTCGTGAGCTCTTTGTCTCCACTCAATGTGACGTTGAATAGCATCTGGGTGGCTCTCCTCGTTCGGTGGCGGTGGCAGGTGACGCTCGTGATCCTCCATCTGCATCAAGGTCTCGTAGACGTTCTCGATGTTGCGGAGGGTAGACTTGCGGTCTGCAACGCTAGGCTTGGCAACTCTTTGGTTGTGAGGTCTGCTCTCGCTATCGGGGCGCTTGAAGCTCAACAACGGACGAGGAGTCTTGGAGTTGCTGAAGGCAATCTTACCCAAACTGCCCTCAACAATCAACTGTCTGTTCTTCGGTCTGGCTTTGGCAGCCTCAACAGCACGCTGAACCTGCTGCTCCATTCTCTGCATGTGGTTATCACCACCGCGAGGATGTCTGCGACCAGCTCCATAGCGACCACCGGTCTGGAACAGGTAAGTCTGGGCAAACTGGTTCAATGGTTGACCAGGGTGTTGTCTAGGTGCACCACGGATCTGAGCGTAGACCTGGTAGTAAAAGTCCTCGGCAAGCTGAGCATCCGAAGACTGCTCGTCGACGCCACCAGTGGCAGTCAGGAGCTGTTGTAGCTGGATGCGAGTGATGAAGTTCTTGTCTTGAGGTGTCATCAAACCGTTGTCCTTGGACAGCAGGAAAATCTTGTGGTTGCGCTTTGCACGTTTGGCCTCTTCTGCGAGGAAGTGTGCACGCTGCTCGTCAGACAATTGCATCATCTGGTTAGCCTGGGTAATCGGAGGACCAGAGTATGAGACACGATGGCCATGGCCCGATTCGCCGGGTGGGGGACCGGAAGGAGGGCCAGTGGGAGGCATCTGCTGTTGGAGTTGCTGAGCAATCAAACCAGGGTTCTGCATGCCGGGAGGAGGTTGAACAGGCATGTGCTGAGGCTGAGGGAAAGGAGAAGCCATCTGAGGCTCTCTTGAAGGCTGTCGCGGAGTCTGCTGTTGCATCTGCTGGACACCAGAGAAGCTGCTTCCTGGCGCGTGGAAGGGCTCCTGAACAGGGGTGTGATGCTGAGGCATGTTCATGGCTCCAGACAAAGGTCGTGACTGGGCGCGCATGGAAGCCTCGACCTCTTCAAGGCTCATCATCTTTCTGCTAGAGGGAGTCGAAGGCTTGATTTGAGGCTCTTGGGCAGGCTTCTTAGCAGGTAAGCCCCAGATGCTGGCGTTGGCCTCGAGCTGGGGGATGTACTCGGGCTTGGAGTAGTTCTCGTAGCCGGAACGGGAGGGCTTGGGCTGCTGTTGTTGGTGTTGGAAACGTTGCTGAGCCGGAGGAGGCTGGCGAGCGTAATGCAGGGCCTGTTCTTCTTCAAGGGTACCAGCGACCTTGTTGGTAGTGCCGAAGAAGTCAAAGTCCTTGCCTACACGGCCACCGTCACCGAACGTGTCGTCGTTGAAGGCATCGCCAGCCTCATCAAGCTTGTCGGCCAGATTATCGTAGGTGTCGTCGAAGTTGAGGCTGAGGCGGATTCAGTTATGAAATCGAGCAATGGAAATTTGGTGACTTGGACTCACACATCGCCCTGGTCAGCACTGTCGCGATTGGCAAAGGCGAAGGCGTCCTGCTGACCGGCAAAGAAGCCACGGCCCGCATCTCTGTCCTGCTTGTCCCGAGGGAGGTTGGTGTCGAAGCCAAAGAAGGACATTGTGAACAGCGAGAGACGAGGAAGGAGGGGTTAATATGCAGTCGACCGAAGACTGCGCAAGTCGAAGTGTACTGACTCAATCACTCTGGATTGATACAGGCAACGAGAGGTAGGCGCGGGGTATGCGCTCGGGGGAAGAATGCAGCGGCGGCGGTATCAAGCAGCAGCGGTAGCAGCAATGATGATGCGGCGGGCGGCCAGCTTGACTCTCAGACTCGCAGCGCGACGAGACGGTGATGACATTCCGGAGAATACCCGTGCACTTTCCTTTCCCCGATGAGCTGCCAAGACTTCGTTCGATTCAACATGAAGCAACCAGCTCTAGGACAGCGCGGCGGAAGAGCAGCCGTGCTTTCACAAGCAAGCAAGCAAGCAAGCAAGCAAGCAAGCAAGCAAGCAAGCAAGCAAGCCGTTTGAACAAATTCAGGATAACTTCAGCTGCAGGGCTATAACAGGTACCCGCATCCAGACTGCTGGGACGAATACAAGCCAAGGATTGAAAATCGACTTCTGTTGAGCCGTTGTTCTTTTGATGCGTGTACGTACGCAGGGAGACTGAGGTCAAAAGCTCTAGCCACTCCTGAACGCTGAAAACCAGTGAACGCGCGGTGCTGCTCGACCCCTTTTCTCCCCTCCACCAGAGATAGATAGCATCTAGAAAAGCACAATACAAATTGCCCACGCCGCCCATCCGAGTCACGGCGATCGCTTCCTTCTCTTCTGCTTCTTGCCCATTGGCTTTTCTTCTTGCCGTTCATTATATGGGACGTTAGGGATTGTCTTACTCCCAAGTCCCTCCTTCTAACTACTTTGGCTTTTGTCCCCGTACCCTTCTCCACAAATAGCTTGACGTGGTGCTATTCTAGCCCTCGTGGCATTTTACGACGACTTCCTTCTTTTCCGTCGCACCCTCAACTGTTTTGACCTGACCTCAACACCATCGCAACAATGGCGGCCAGGTATCTGCGATACATCGTCTTCGCCATCGTCGCACTCGTCGTTCTCTTCTTTATTTCCAGTTCCTCATCAGTCCCCGGACGCGAATATGCCCAGAGTGCCACAGACCTGATCAAAGACTCGAGCACAAGATGGCGTGGCTCGCAAGACTCTCACAGCGATGTTAAGCAATCTCCCTCTGACCAGGGTACCACTCCCAACACCCACGCTGGTCTCCCTCCCGCAACAAACCCCGGTCCTCGCATGAACGCCACCTTTGTTACTCTTGCCCGCAACTCAGACGTCTGGGAGATTGCTCGTTCCATCCGTCAAGTCGAGGACCGCTTCAACAAGAAATTCAACTACGACTGGGTCTTCCTGAACGACCAGCCTTTCGACGACCAGTTCAAGAAGGTCACTTCGGCCCTTACTTCCGGAAACACAAAGTATGGCGAGATCCCCAAGGAGCACTGGTCCTTCCCCGAGTGGATTGACCAGGACAAGGCTGCCAAGGTCCGCGCCGACATGGCCGCCAGAAAGATCATCTACGGAGACTCGATCAGTTACAGACACATGTGTCGCTACGAATCCGGCTTCTTCTTCCGTCACCCCTTGATGCTCGACTACGAGTGGTACTGGCGTGTTGAGCCCAGCATTGAGCTCTTCTGCGACATCGACTACGACACTTTCAAGTTCATGGCAGACAACAAGAAGAAGTACAGTTTCACTCTTTCTCTGTACGAATATGTCGAGACCATCCCTACTCTGTGGGAGAGCACCAAGAAGTGGATGAAGAACCACCCCGAGCACATTGTTGAGGGCAACTCTATGGGCTTCCTTTCCGACGATGGTGGCGACACCTACAACCACTGCCACTTCGTGAGTAGACGCGCGAACAGTCGTTCTGAGCAAACATACTAATTTGTGTCCAGTGGTCCAACTTCGAAATCGGCAACCTCGACTGGCTCCGCAGCCCCGCTTATCTCGATTACTTCGAGGCTCTCGACAAGGATGGCGGTTTCTTCTACGAGCGCTGGGGAGACGCTCCCGTCCACTCTATTGCAGCCGGTCTGACGCTCAAGAAGGAGGAAATTCACTTCTTCAACGACATCGCCTACTACCACGTTCCCTTCACCCACTGCCCTACAGGCGAACAGTACAGAATGGACCACAAGTGCCACTGTAACCCCAAGGACAACTTTGACTGGAACGGCTACTCATGTAAGTTCCTTCCAACAAACTCTCATATAGCAGGAACAGTCACTGACATACAAACCACAGGTACCGCCCGCTACTACGAGCTCAACAACATGGAGAAGCCTGCAGGCTGGGAGCAAGAGGGCAACTGACTCTCCAAGAAACGCCTCGCATGGCCCATAATCGTGCTTATCGTCCTTTCCGTCCTTGTCGCCTGCTTCATCCTTCTCCTTTCAATCCGCCCTGTCCTGAACTTGGTACACTCGATGCGCAACAAACGCAGTCGTTACGAGCCGCTTGGCCCTCACATGTCCATGTCGGAGCGAAAAGCCATGATTAAGAATATCTACTAGAATAGGAGGATACCAATTTCTGTTCGGCTGTTGCATTTTTCATTCTTCTACCTGTGGTGTGGTTTTTTATTTTGGTCTGGGTGGTGAATGGGGATATAAATGGAGGTGTAGGAATACTTTGAAAAAGGCGGCTATGGCGTTTTTTTGTTGTCTGAGAAGCCAGCGTGATCATCGATGCATGCAGCAGATATTGAGACACTACACCAGAGAAAGTGAAAAGAATCATGAACTTGCACTTTAAAAATCAAGAAAAGATCGTTGTGATGGGACCTAAAGTCGTGTGCAATTGGGAGATAGCTGATCCTATTCATCGAAACAGTCTGAATTCTTATTGCCCTACGCATTGCAAAGCTCAAGCACATACGAACATCGTCAAGCATGATCGGTAAGCAGCAGTGAATGTTATTATCATTATGTCTGTCTTGAGCAAGTTTCTTTTCGTCCTTTCCATCCGTCCGATAGGTTGATTACCTTCCTGTTCGCTTGTCAACAAATCGCGTATCCCTGATTAGCGGCCTTGCTTCGTTTCCTTAGCTCGTCGGGTTCTGTGCTATTGCCTCTTCCTCACTTCTTGTCCACAATCTGAATATGCAGACCATCCTTGAAAGTCAAGGCCTCGATGAGTGCCTTGGTCTGACTCCAAGGCACCTTGAAAGAGCCCGAGTTGATCTTGCACATCCAGATGAACTTTGGCTTGTCCTTCATTTCACTCAACTGTTCGAGCATGTCTTGCAGTGCACTATCTGTGCTGTCCATGATATCGTCTATGTTGTCTTTGCCTCTGCCGTATTTGCGAGAGGTGAACAGACAGCCGATCCAGTGTTGAGGTCCAGTTGATTGGGGTGGGATGAGGAGACAAGTGCTGAGGATTGAGTTTGGAGTCTTGGACTTGCAGTAGGCCTCGTAGATGGCAAAGTGCTCTGGGTAGTGCTTCTTGAAGGCGAGGGCGATGCCGGCGCCCCAGCTTCCTACGCAGTTGCAGGCGTGAAGGAGCAGTGTGTTGGGTGGAGCATCGAAGAGGTTGCCCTTGCGTTCTGTCACGACAACATTGGGTGCTTCTTCTTCGTCGGATGAGTCTTCTTCCTCTGAGTCTGTCGCGGCTTCAGGTGCCTTGGATGCGTTGAAGGTTTGCTTCTTCGTGAGTACAGAGCTTGATGAAATGACAGGTTGCTTTGAGGTAGCCTTGGACTTGGCCTTCGTGGGTTTGCTAGGTATTTCAATGATGTCGTCGTCAGAGTCGTTGTTGGATCTGTGGTTGGATGATACAGCCGTCTTCTTCTTGCCGGACGAAGGAACAGCCGGCTGAGTCTTGGACTTCTTGGGTTTGCTGGCCACTTCAACGACGTTCTCATCATCACTGTCAGCAGCCCTCTTGCGGGATTGCTTCTTGCTCGAGGTCTGCTTCTTGATGATCAGAGGATTCGCCTTCATGGGCTTTTTGGTGTTGGCCTGTTCGTCATCACTGCTTTCCTCGTCTCCGTCATCTTCGTCTTCTTCTTCACTTTCCTCCTCGTCTTCATGATCGCTATCAATCGACTCTGGAGTGACTGGCTGTTTAGTGGTAGAAGTTTTGGGTTTTATGAATTCACTGGTGGCCTTGGGCTTGGTAGATTCACTGATCTCATCTTCAATGTCTTCTTCGTCACTTTCGCTGCATCTTTTGATTGTTCGTCTCTTGGATTGTGTTTTTGCAGCCTCAGAGGTTGAGCTCTTTGGCTTGGCAGAGTTTGACATTGTGGATAAATTGTCAATGGGGCGATGGGCTTGTTTTCCAAGAGACTTGGACACTGCAGCGTCAGACGAGCTCTTATTCTTGACCATCTTGTATGTGGAAGAAGTTGATGTCGAAGGGAGGAAGCAATACGGAAAATAGACAAATAAATGGAAGACGTAGTGATAGTAAGGCTCCGATAGATGTGATTGGTTGCGAGTCACGTGTGGCTGCTGACCAGATTCTCAGCCCTACGGAACTGGGAAGTCGCGAAGACCAACGAATTGTTCCCGTCGACGACGTCTGGCCTCCTCAGTGCAGCAACAACCTCCGTCTCTCCTCACATCCCACAATGTCTCTCCTCTCAGTCTCGACGGCAGCCTCGCTGGCTCGCCAATGCGCTCGTCCTTCCGCCGTCCGCTCCTCTGTCGCCGCCCTCCAGGTCCGCAATGCCGGTTCCAGCGCCACCACTGCTGAGAGCTACACCAGCCCTTTCCGTGGCACCAGCAACCACCGCGACACCACCCACATTCCCGACTTCAAGAAGTACCGCAACACTGGCGGTGAGACCCAGAACAAGGTCTTCCAGTACTTCATGGTCGGAACCTTCGGTGCCGTGACCGCCCTCGGCGCAAAGGCCACTGTTCAGGGTATGCCTATGCCACCCAATTCGACACCACAATTCTCCCGCCATGGTTCTAACATGCGCTGTAGACTTCCTCGTCAACATGTCCGCCTCCGCAGATGTCTTGGCCCAGGCCAAGGTTGAGATCGACCTTGCCTCCATTCCCGAGGGCAAGAACGTCATCATCAAGTGGAGAGGAAAGCCCGTCTTCATCAGACACCGTACCGCCGATGAGATCAAGGAGGCCGAGGACGCCAAGTGGGAGTCTCTCCGTGACCCCCAGCCCGACTCTGACAGAGTCAAGAAGCCCGAGTGGCTCGTCATGCTGGGTATGTTCCTACACAGACCCAATTGACGCGACAAGCAATACTAACATTATCATTAGGTGTCTGCACTCACTTGGGTTGTGTGCCCATTGGTGAGGCTGGTGACTTCGGCGGTTGGTTCTGCCCCTGCCACGGTTCACATTACGATATTTCCGGCCGTATTCGCAAGGGTCCCGCTCCTTTGAACCTCGAGGTTCCCGAGTACGACTTCCCCGAGGAGAACTCCCTGGTTATTGGTTAGAGGGTTACTTACCTCGACCTTTCGACTTTTTAATGCTGGGTAAAAATGGAAACCATAGACGAGAGAGCGACCACACAAAAAACGCAAAAACGACTTTCAAAAACTTACATCTTGCACACTGCGAATGCTGTTCACGAGCGATAGAGAGACCTTTTGTTGTGCTGTGTGGATCTTGTCCTCTCACCTCGACTGCCCATCTCCAACCACCTCTTCCTATCTACCGACCACCCATCCCTTTTCTCCTTATTCTCTCAATGTCTTTTGTTATTGTACATGTATTCCAGCCGCATTTGACTTTAGAGCACCATGTACAAAAGTCGCTTGCCATATTATCTCCTACTCCCTCTGTCTGACTTTGCCAATGTGCACATGCTTCTAACTCAGAACAGCAAGCTTAACTACAGTCAAATTTTCTCTGAACAGTTTCGACAAGCATCGAGGATCAATTTGAAAGTCGGTCACACGTCGTTTTCAAGGACAGAAAAATACAGAATTTCAGTTTAGAGCGATCGCACCTGGAACACAATTGAGGAACTCGAAGCTGAGGCTTTTTCTTGACAAGTCTTGGTACCGATAGCTCAATATGACCATAACGCTGCTCCGAAAGCATCGATCATTGGCACGCAGGTGTCTGTAAATGCCATGGTAAGGAGGAGCTGCAACCAGAACTGACTCTTTTGATAGCTTTGACAACATTCTTCCAAAGTGCCACAAAAGGTACATTTCATTTCAAAGTTCGGATGATTAGACCTTGTCATTAGAACTTTCATTAAAATTAAGGAAGCTATCTCGAGCATGATTCTTGCACCGGATTCTGCGAAACACTTGGTTTTGTACTACTAGGTGGACGCCGCCATGAGATAACCTTATTGCCATACTTCAGCGCCTCCGGTAGCGGCAGCTGCGGGATGCTTATTTGAGCAGGTACACCAGTAGCAAGGTCCAGCATCGTGACAGGCCTTGATTTAGGCATCTGAGGAAACGGTGGCGGAGGAGTCACTGGACTTAGAGTTATGGCTTGACGACTCTTGACCCATTCCTTCAAGTGTAGACGAAAGGTTTCAACCTCTGCGTCTAGTGGACGTCGACACGGCCAGTCCTCGAGATTCATGACTACATCTGGATCTTGCTCCGAGGGATGAACTTTTCGATAGGAGTTGTCCAGTGTAATGATTTCGTACAGCGTAAAGATGACACCTTTGACATCGTTGAAGTCTTCCACATGCCAAGGTAGTCCCATGGCAGTCGAGTATTCGAAGTCGATCATTCTAAGCTGACTTCCTGCCGGTGCTTGCTCGAGGCAGATGAGGTTTCTAGGTGCTATATCCTGATTGGCAACGCGAAGTTCCAAGTTGAGGTAGTCGACAAGAGAGGTCAGTTGATGAAACCAGTCCAGCCGAAAGACTTGATTGGGGTCTTTGTCAAGTGAAGGCGCAGGAAGGTATGGAACTGTGAAGCCGAGAATCTGCTGCGATATCGTATCGTCAACCACGATGCGATTTAGAGGCACTATGTTGGGGTGTGCAGGCAAGCTATGCAGCATGACGATTTCTCTCCATCTGCGATCTCGATACTGAACAATTGGAGTATTCTTGAACACCACTTTCTTCGTGGAGCCGTCGTCGTCTTCGTAACTCACAAAGTCCAAACCAGGCATGATACGATCGAGCTCAGTCAGCTTGGCCCTCGTAACCACACGACAGTCCTGGAGAGTCGGTGCATCGAGAAGACTTGAATAGAAGATTGCTTGTTGAGGGTCTTCTTCTGGATCTGAGGACGTCGAGACGAGAGCGCCTGTGGCATCGACATTCAGAGTATGAATAGCAGGGTCGAGTTCATCCATGTATCGCTTCAAGACTTCGATTCCGTCGATCCCATCGCGCTCTTCATCAGCAACCCTCAGGAAACTCGATGGCCCACGAACGGAATAATGGCGGTTTTGGTCAAAGTCCATAACAATAACTTCATCATTGACATAATTAGTAGCACTACCGCTGTCGGCGAAGAATCGATACTCTGGGTCAATCATGAGCACTGTAGAGAAAACCGTACGATATGTGATGACAATAGACTTGCAGAGCACGAAAAGAGTGCGACGATAGTAAATAAATGGTTTGGAGCGCTGTCCAGTCACAAGCTATTACCGACAGGCTGAACACCTATCGTTGTCTTAAGACTGATCGGAGCGCTTATGATGCGTAGCTGCAGGTATTGTCACAGCTATCGACTCGCGCACACCGCTTCTGTACATGCAAGGGTTGTAGCGGATGATGGTGATTATCAAGTTCGAGACAAGCAGTTTCCACACGCAGATGTGGACTCGCTTTGTACAACCAGCAGTATCGACACATCATCACCCGCTTGAGCAGACGCTCGCGCTTAGCGCTGCATGCCTATTGTCGCCCGATCGGCCTCTGATCTGTGCCAAATATCAGGTCATGGAGGTTGATAGCGCACCATGCGGCGTGGATGCCCAATGAAATGTTTCAATCAGCAGGACCAGATTGTCCTGGTATGGTAACGCACCGCTGTGGTACAGCAACAGCGGTCTGCAAGCCATGCACTAATCACCAGACGCGGAACACCCTCTTTGAGCAGCAGTTTCAAAGCTTCTGACGCGCCTGAGGACACACAGGCGGCTAATACTTCATGCGGGTCTACCCAATAGCAAGCAACCTGAGCATCCTATATGACATCGCGCAAGTGCGGCACAGCAGGCAACCGCTCATGGCTGCATAAAATGGTCGTTGACTCTGCTTTTTTGTTATTTTCTGCCTCAAACTGAAGCATCACCACTTACTCAAGCTTATATCTAAGACAATGGCAGTATTAGCTATAGCTCCTGACCAAATCGATACCGATGTCATACATCGTTTGGTCAGCTCTCCTTCAAACCCCAACAGCTGCCCATGTGGCTTCTACATATACTATTCTGCTGTATGCGCACACGTATTCAAGGACCATCCATGGAAATGTGGTTCGAAAACAGGCCCTAGAGGAAAGACCGGCTTCTGCAAGACGCCTGCTCCAAGGAATATTGTCGCCAATGTGCAAATCACTGAGCGTTGCCCTCTGTGTTGATTTTGATTGTAAGCCTGACCTCACGCTTCAATGGTCGAAAAACGGCTTATAATATTGAGACCGAGATTGGAGCAATGAGAGCAGAAGAGACAAGCCTTTCCAGAAAACTCCAGACGGGACAATTTGGAGCTGCGGAGCCGGACATCGCTTCCTCGACGACTACTCACATTCCCTCTCGTACACAGAGGAAGGCAACATTTGAAATGCTATTATGCAGTGAAGAAGAACAAACCTCTTGGATTTTCTCCGCATTCTCCGCACTTGATGATCCTTCCGTGGTGACATGCTTTTGCCAATCGCTTACATCTCTCTGTCGATCATACCCGGTGCAGTGTTTCACATTGACCAGAATGTGCACCTCCTCTTCGGTATTGACGAGAAGATGCCGGCTACCATGCTGCATCTCCATCATATTCCATCAATAAGATACGCGGGGCTTTGCTTGGCTGGCTCCTGGACGCGAATGTTTCTGAACCCGATCAAGCAGACTTTGGTAGTATGTCTGAAGTATTCTCGGCACTCGTTAACACGAGGGAGCCGAAGTCAAGTTTGACACAAGAAAAAGAAAGGTATAGTATATATTGGTGGTAAGACATGCCGATGCTGTCTCTTCAAAGTCTCTTGTAACGTTTTGTTCATACTCAATCAACATACAGTGAGATCTTCTCAAGAAGCAGCAACTTCTATTCAACATGTGGAAAGCGATCCTGCCTTTGGCTCTTGCTTTGATAGGTCAGGCGGCTGGCCAAACGGTCTATCTGGCGGGAGATTCTACCATGGCTCCTGGAGGTGGTGGCACAGGCACAGAAGGTAAGGCAGTCTCTCTTACGATTGTGATCACGATGATCAAGGATCTTTGTGAAAAATTAACGACTGATCCATACTCTTTCCTCAGGCTGGGGCCAATACCTGCACTATTCCCTCAATATCCCTGTCGTCAACAAGGCCTTTGCTGGACGTTCTGCCCGCAGCTTCACACGCGAAGGTCGATTCGACGAGATCGGAAAGCTGCTCCAGAAAGGAGACTTTGTCGTTATCGAATTCGGCCACAATGACGGGGCTAGTAAAACTGACAATGGACGTTCTGACTGTCCAGGCAGTGGTGCTGAAACCTGTCAATACACTTACAAGTAAGCCTTTATATCGACTATACGCTCAGAGAGAAACACACCTAACCAAATATGTCTTGCGAAACAGTGGGGTCACAGAAACCGTCCACACTTTCCCTTACTACCTGGAACAAGCAGCAAACTCCTACATCTCAAAAGGCGCTCATGTAATCATCTCCTCTCAAACCCCCCACAACCCCGATGAGAGCGGTGTCTTCGTTCCCAGCACCTCTCGCTTCGTCGATCTCGCAAAGACAGCAGCAACGAATGCCAAAGTGGATTATGTGGATCATAGCGCGTATACTTTGGCCGCGTACAAGGCTTTGCCTGTGCAAACTGTGAATGGCTATTTCCCGATTGATCATACCCATACGTCGCCTGAAGGAACAGATTTGGTCGCGCAGGCTTTTGTAAGAGGATTAGTCTGTGGTGGATCTTTGTTGAGTAATTATGTCAAGAATGCTACTAGTGCGATTGAAGGGGCTTGCTTGGAGTAGAGGCCTCCAATCAACTTGAAGAGAATGGCTGTTATACAACAACATCGAAACATTGACACTTTTCCCACACCTCCACGGAGCTTTGGTACTCTCCATACGATTTCCTGTCTTCCTGTGCTATCACTACATACTCAGACGAGGATGCCCTGAATACTGATCCGGTTGCATGCTGAAAGAGGTGATCTAGAACCAACCGCAATCAGGAATGGCGACCTCGTGTATATCATGAAATGGATCTGCTTCATGCTTTGCTGAATGTCGATCCGGAGTTCAATGCGGATGGCCTGCAGTCGGTTATGCTTAGAAGTGGCCGGGTAGTCTGACTGTGCAAGCGATGGGGATGCTTCGGTGGGGAGGATACAATTTGCCGAAGAAGTGAAAATGAGACGTCCGACAAAGGTCGAAAAATCCAAGGTTCTTAAACGTGACTAGAAGATCTTGCTCAAGACCCTCTGTACATCTTCCGCCTGCGCTGACTTGCTCGAGTCCTTGATCTTCTTGCTCTTGACCTCGTTCTGCTTGAAATCTCTCTTCAACTCTCGGACACCAGCAACAGCAGGTTCTGATGCAGTACCAGCCTTGTCCGCTTGAGCAGCCTTCTTGGCCCGCATACCCTCCAACATCTTACTCCTCTCAATATCCTCAACGAAACTCTTGTTCTCCCTCCTCGTTCTTGCGACTTCTGCGCGCAGTCTAGCCGCTCTCTCGGCATTCTCATTCGCAATCTGTTCAGTCAAATGACTCCATTTGAATCCAGTCAAGTACTTCATATTCCACATGTCATCATGGTAGAAGTTTCCCTTTTTGCCGCCAATGATGTTGCCATTTAATGTTTCCGCAGCAGCCTTTGCATCTTTTTTGTTGATGAATTCGACCCAACCATCTGTAAAGGACTTTTTCTTGTTGCCGCCGTTGCGGACGCGCTGTTTTTGGGCAACGGGGTCTTCGGGAGTCAAGAAGACGCGGCCGATCTCGCCATAAGGAGAGAGGTAATGTTTGAGGGTTGCGGGTTTCATGAAGGGCGGAATGCGGGAGATGTAGATGACGCCCGTCTTCTTTGCTGCCTTTTGGGCTTTGAGGAGTTGTTTCTGAGTCAAGGGTTTGACCGTTTTCTCTTTTGTGGTTGATGTTGCTTCCGCTGCATTCTCGAGATCGCCATTGTCGTCCTCGTCGTCTTCGGGAATAAAGTCGTCGGCGTCTTCGTCGTCTAACTCAAAGCGTCCTTTTGGTGCTGCTGGTGCGGGCTTTTTGGTAATTGCGCTCGTCTTATCCAGCGCTTCCTCGTCTTCGTCGTCAAAGTCTTGGGAGTCGTCGTCGGAATCTTGCTCGACTCTTCGTCGCTTGATGGATCGTGCGCCACGGCTCTCTTCCTGTTCTTCTGAGTTGTAGCCTGCATCTTCCTCTTCGTCGCTGATGCCATGGTCCAGGAATTCGTTGCGCTTGCGGTTAGTCATGTTTGCGATTTACAAGGTGGAAAATGGTGGTCAAGGTTGTTCTTGAGAGAAATAACAATGATGGAGTTCTGTTTGGAAATTTCCGGTCTTATCGATAGGCACACATGTGTTTGTGCAAACGTGCATACTTATGCAGCACTGTATTCTTCACGAAGACATCTGTTTGATACTCTTCCATGAGACAACCAACTTCGTTGATGAAAAGTCAAATAAAGTGATAATTAAAACAACCTGGCCATGTCGCGCTCAGAAACCCCGAAGAACCTTCACCGACCATATATGCAGAAGCGACGACCAAAATTCAGTGTTCCTACCACCCATTAACAGCAGCAAAACCATTTCAACAATCTCATCCACCAAGACCTTTCTTTCCTGTTAATTTCATCACCAGATTCACACTCCTGACTCTCATTTCCAACGATTTCTACGTATCGAGGTTCCCACGAGCGACCACTCACATGATGATTTCCACATCTCGAACATCTGCATAGAGGTTTGCCAGGAACAGGGCAAGGGAAAATGGCAGCAGCGAGCATAGGCCAAACGCGAAGGATGCGGCGCTGACTGTATAGAGTAGAACTTGAGTCTTTGTGCGTGCTTGGGTCGCCGCAGCAGCAATGGGTGACCCAGATGACTCCTGGTTTGCCACAGCAGCAGTGGGTGCCCGAGTGACGAGCCTTGCGATACTTCTTGGGAGAGCTCGTGCCAGCTGTAGGATCTTCTGTAGCTTGAGTGGTGGAAGCTTGTGCAGTCTCTGTGCAAGCAGCTACACTAGCTGTGTCGGCCGCAGTCGTCGCCCAAGACTCTTCAGCAGTACCAGACTCAAGTTCGCGAATAGCCCAACTGCTTTCCGTTGGCAACAAATCACGCTCAGGGTTGTGTCCACCTGGCCGATAATGAAGAGTGCGAGGACCATGGTCGCTGCTTTCACTGTCGGTATAAGAGTCGTCGCTACTTCCAGGTATATGATGTAAGGTCCTAGCAGCACATCCCGGACAGTGGATTTGATTGTACTCCCAGATACGATTGCAGATGTTGCAATGCATGATGGACTTGTTGCGGCGAAGGCGTGTTGGATCCCAGCTTGACTCCTCACCACAAAGGGCAGAGTCGGCGGTCTCTGGTTCTGCCTCTGGTTGGCTAGGTGTATCGAATTCAGTATCCGACATGTAGTACTCGCGATGCTGGTCTCGGAAAGCATTGATAGAGAAAGGTGTCGTGCCTGGCGGCACACCGTGAATGATGGTAGTTTGAGCGTCGTCAGAGGATTGTGGACTTTTATGTACAGTATACGTAGGACGGTCGTTCGATGGCACGTCCATATCAGCTGGTGCGCTGTGTCTACGATTAGGAGCATGAGTCTTGGTGAGTGGCTCTGTGTCATCTGCGCTGCGACTGGTGTATCGGCCAAAGCTGATGATTCTGAGAAAGCGGCGACGAATAGATCCTGGTGGGCTGAAAGAAGGCATGTTTGTGTCTGTTGATTCAGGAAGGACGGTTGGAAATTGTAGAGACGCGACTATATCCCCTAGGTCTTCGATCGTGTTGCTCAATGAATGGAGGTGACTGTAGATGGTGTTGGCAGATCCATTAGGATATGGATTAGCCATGGCTGACTAGATGAGTCTCAACGAAGTGTGAGAGTGTCTGTGGAGCGTGCTGGTAGGTGATGTCAAGTCAGACATTCTTGAGATCGCTCAGACTCGGTCCCTCCGATTGTGATACACTTCATGGGAGAACAAAGCTGCAGCTGACGAAAAGAAATTGTTAAGATGGGATACTTCTTGGTAGCAAACGACAGTTGAAACGAGTGACTGGTCTTACAGAAATGTCTTTTGCATTCACAAAGGTACTTTGTCATTATATTCATGCTGCAATGGCTTTAGACAGTGCCTCCATTGAAGAGTTTCGCTCGTTGTGCATCACGCACAAGGTCATACAGTCGACCAAATCTTTAGCTATTTGGCGGTCAGTACATCGGCCTAGTCAAATTGCATCGCTCGAAGCTTACCAGTCATTCTCTTGACAGAGTCATCACCTTCATCCCTGCCATTCATTCGCGTATACATCAAGACAGTTTCATTTCGCTGTTTGCGACACTTCTCATACAGTCGCAAACGTTCAGGAATCTGTTGCTTAGAAGTTCCCAGTGGGAGAAGGACAGCGACAGAGACTGCGTCTTCGATAGCCATAGCACCACCCTGTCCCATGTCTTGGATTGTGTCAGCTTTGCATTCTATACATGCACCATAATTTGCAATGTCTTACAAGGTTGGAAAGGATGAGCAGCGTCGCCAATGATAGCAGAAGAACCTTCACACCATTTGGGCAAAGTTTTCATGTCGTACATGTCCCAGATCTTGAGACTGTCTCCAGAGTTTTCCATTGCTGCATGAACGGCAGGGCAGAAGTTTTTGAAAGCGCGAAGCATGAGACTCATGTTTCCAGTAGTGTTGTATTCTGTCGAAATTTAGTATTGCTGACTGTCTCAGTAGAGTTGGGTCATTATACCATCTACGCTTGTATTTTCAGGATCCTGAAACTCTGAAGATGGAGCAAAAGCACACATGTTCATGATCTTGTCATCACCACAGGGGTATGCAACTAAGCGACGATCAGGCGCTGACCATTCAACGAAAGCTCCGGGCGTCTCGATAGACGCGCGATCTATTCTGGGATCCGCTAGAAGTGTCTCTTTCGACACCAGCCAGCGCATACACGACTTGCCCACGGCATAGGGTTGAATTTCGCCAACAATCCGCTTGCGTGTGAAAGAGTGAAGCCCATCAGCACCAAGAAGTAGATCGCCATTGAAGATTCGTCCATCCTCGAGAGTCACACTGGCATTGTAGAGATCGATGTCTGTGACCTTGCAGGCCAGATGAAGTTGAACAGGAACACCAGCTCTTGTTGTCGAAGTAGCTTCAGACTTGAGCCTGTTGTGAAGGTCAACGCGGTGTACAAGATACCATTCCTTTTCGTGTCAGTCTGTCAGGTCGAATGCTCAGGGAGGTGTACCCACTGTCTGCCAGCGGCTTCTGTCTTCTGGACCAAACTCTTTGGTATGAAGTAGATTGCCATTGGCATCAAAACGACGCATCTGCAACAGTCAGCGAGGTGGCTTCCTGTCGTTGTCACAAAGCCATACTTGTCTCAACAGAGTTCCGCCAACTTCGCTTGGTCGAACATCCATCCATTCCAGTAGTGCTGTTGCATTTGGTGCCATGTGCATAGCAGCACCAGTCTCGACTGCGAATCGTGATCTCTCAAGCACCTTGATCAAAGTCAGCGATAGCTTTGCACGGACAAGTTAGTTCCACGAACCGTAACCTCATGTCCTTGTTTCCTGAGAGCAAGTGCCGCAGTCAGCCCAGCAATACCAGCTCCAATGATTGTAACCTTGAGAGGACGTTGTTCCATATCGACAGCCATATTGTAATGCTCACGAACTATCCTGCTGGTGAATTGTTGGAGGACAGCATCATTCGGCCATTACCCCTTTTATAGTAAAGCCGAAGTATTCGCACCATTCCCCGGTCTGATGACAGACGGACTTCGGGTTGGGGGTGCAACCGAAACGCGCGAAGTGCAAGTTGCAAGGTGATCGTCGTCATGGTCCGAGGTGATCATCAATGCATAGATTTGGGCTTCGGAAAGAAGCCACACCCGCTCTTCCGATGAACCAGTATGGCATTCTACTCAAGGATGCCTTGTGTCTTCATGCTACCATACATATGTATGACTAAGATTCTGTGTTGATAGTTCAAATTTCATGTCTAGCTCGTTGTTTATGTTTGAAACTCATGACCAAATTGTCCGGATCTCGTTCATGTGAGTAAGCATGCTTATCCCGACATGGAAGCTTATTTTCGAGATCTCGTGCCGTACTGTACACATGTACTTGTGTTATGTAGGTCACCCCAAGGCATTGTGAACAGAAGATGATTGAGGTGGAAGAATAGTATTCTCGTCATGAAGAGAGAACATGTATTAAGATTACAAAGTAACGTAAGGCTACAAAGATTCGGATCTATCCTGAGTCTGAGCAGACGTATAGCGCATATCCAACAACCATATCTGTCGGTTGCGTCCTATGTCTCGAGACCAGAATAGTGCCCTCGTGAGGAAGCATTTGCAGCGATCCATGAAAACAGTCCAAGAACACTTATGATGCATCTTGCTGAGATCGTCAGATATGCGAGATAGAGTTGCATGTATCTCATGAATTTGTCGTGGACTCAAGAGTAGGTCTGTCGTGAAGGTGGAGGTGGTGGACGCAACATTGGTTGCGAGGTTGTAGGCCTCAATGTAGGCGGACCAATCGGTAGCCCACTAGTACTAGCGGTGCGGCTCCCTGGCGCAGTAGAAGGAAGCGGCGATACCCCAAGGCGAGCGCGAGTCTTTTTGGGTTTACTCGTCCTTCCGCGCGAGGCAAACATATCTTCAGGAATGTCGTTCCAATTGTCTTGTGTGTTGTCGCTGGCCGTAGCGATCTTAGGAACACCATTTGGTGATACGGGCGCAGTTGATGGCGATTGTGGTGGCTTGCTCTTATCGTCTCTGATGATTTGGGCAGCGCCCTTGTTGACCAGGAGAGCGACGTCTTCGGATCTCAATTCGAGAGGGTTGTACTGTTCGAGCGCCTGCGATGCGCCTTCGATGCCATGGTTTCGCTGAATGTGTGCGATTGTTTGAACATCATAGACCATGTATCTACCGCTGGTCAAGGTGATGGGGAACGGCTCAGAGACGGTATTGTTGGCCATATTGATACGCTGCCGAGACTATCGTCAGGGTCTATATCAGCAGTGTCAGCAGAGAACGAAGCAAAGAACACGTTGTATGTGGTGGAAGCGAAAGTATGTCTTGAACATGGTGTTATGAAGTGTATAATTGTTCCGTGCTAGCGAATCCACCAGAAAGGAGACTGAACACCTTGATGCTTTCGAAGGAGGAGGAAGAGCATACCTTTGAGAAGAGAATATTTGGTGGGAGTGTTTATTCAACCCATGATGATGCTTCCCCTAGGAGAAGGGCAAAGCCAAAGTGTGGGAGAATGACGCCGTTTCCAAAAGACATCAACAACAGTTTGATTGGTTTGTCCGGACTTGAGCGGACTTGAAACTGATCAAACCAGCTGAACAACTGCCCGCAAAAGACCTGTGGACTCTACATGTAATATTCTGGAGCGTGACTTCCCCTCATGAGATCGCCATGAACATCCTTGTCTTGTTGTTCTTCGTTTTCTTCTTGCCCCTTGTCGCGCTTCTAGGTAGGCTATTCATGCCGCAACCTTGATCAAGCTTTCCTAATATCATGTAGTCTGGTTCGCTCTTTCAAGCTGCCTCGGTGACAATGTTCGAGCTCGAATAGGCGGAACTACCATCAACCCGCGGCATGGTGCGTACGGAAGGACCTACGCCCGTAACATCCCCTATCCTGGATCTGCGGGATCAGAGGCTATCGAGATGGAAGACATGATGCAGCACGACAAGTGGGAGCTCAACGATTCGGACGAGGAGCCTTGAGAGTAATTTTTACATACACTAAAACTCTATGTCGACCTTTGTGGCCTTGCCCAGTGCACCTCCTTCAGCATTGCCTTGCTGAGCCTCGGTATCTCCCTCTGCTGGCGGCAAACTGAATGGCTTGATGACGAAACGTCGTCTGCTTACTGTGAATGCCAAATCATCGCCAACACCAGCAGCCGCACCTCCTCCACCGCGCTCTGTCGTCACTGGTAGCTTGTGTAGCTTCAACATTCCCTGAGGCTGCTCATCTGTTGCTCTTGCACCACCACTCTCGGCTAAGCTATTTGCAGCGTCCATCAGATGTGGGAAAGGAGTGAGCTCAAGCACACCATCTGAAAGAGTTTCGGCCCATCGGACCAGGGCGGTCGAGCGATCATACAATTCTAGCGGGAGTGTGATCATGGCAGTAAGGCGGCTGGGATACTGTCGAAGCAGGGAACGAAGAGAGTGTAGGAATTGCAGCAAGTTCTCTGGCGCACCAGCCGAGGGTGGATATAAGGCGGGTGACAACAGGGAGGGTATTACTAGGCGGTGTATCGTGTGTGGCTTGGAGGTGCTCAGACGCTGGGCAACGTCTTGCAGAATGGCAAGCAAGGGAGATTGAGGTGAGATGGCGATATGATTGATGTCAGCTTCGGCCGGTACAACAAGACGCTTTGCAAGGTCAAAGGTGTGGCAGAAGGCTAGCGACTGTTGCTCGTCTTGCTGATCAGACGTCTGGACTGGAGCGGGACCTCGTTGAGGGACGACTGCGAAGCAGTCAGATAACTTTGTCCTATGGTGTCTATGTATGGTTCTTCACCTCTACTGCCTCGATCGGCATCTACCTGGCCCAGCCTTTCGTATCTCCATGCAATCTTCATTTTCTTTTCGTCACTCTTTGCTTGCTTCTGGGCTTCTGCAGCTTCAGCATCTCCTACCAGACCTGGCAGGTCTTTGATCCACTGCTCGCCAGCACCCACAAGATGCACAGTGTGACTCTGGATGATGCCCTCGGCAGCATAGTATCGCAACAGCGCGCCGGCAAAGTCTGTGGTTCCACTCTCTTCAACAAGTAGCGATGAGCCCAGCGCCAGTCCTGCATGACCCCCTAGTAGACTGTCCAGCGAATAGGCTCCTGTTGAAGTCGTAGGCTGTCCTGTCAAAGGCGACGGTCTGATACCGGAGGCTGTAGGTGCTGGTGCGGCATTGGTCTCTCTCGAGGCCTCTGCTGAAGATGGTGCGACCGGAGATCTCTGGACACCAATGTTGCGCTTGCGAAACGACATGTTGCTTGTAACTCTGACAATTGCAGATGTGCTTCGAATGCGAAAGCGAGCAACCTGAGATTTCGCCCGCGAACCAAAACCTGGAGCTTATCTGTTATCACTCGGCTCCTTCACTCCGAGAGATCACGTGAGCTACGAGGCAACATCGAGGTGCAGGACCGGACTTTCACTCCAATTGACACCTGCAGGTCCGACTGCCTCAACACCATCATATAACATCTCAGCACGCTACTGTTGTTCAGTCGCTGATTTTCACCTCATGGTTCAGAAAGTGTCTGTTCGCCACCCCGCACGCCCTGACAACTTGCCGCAACTGGCAAAGACTCTTAATTCCGTATGATGTTAGTGGCTGCATCACCTGCCAAATTGGGGACCGACCTCATTAAGCTTTAATTCAAGCCTATTCGACAAAGAACTCCGCTGCCGGGGCGCCCACCATGGCGTACACTGCCACGCTGTCAGTTTTGCGGCGCTTGTCTTGATCGCTGACACAGGTGGAGGCAACGTACCACTATGGCTGACGGATGGCAAGCCGCGGCGTCGCTAAGCTCTATCAACATGGCAGGTGCGTGACGATCCCCGCGACATCTCTCAAACTTAGGTCTCCATCACAGCATGGTCGTTGTGGTTTAGTTGGACGCCTTCTTTGAGATTTTCTCCTCCTCTGGCCAATCATCTTTTTCTAGTTGTCAGTCGGACCCTTCGTCCCTGTCCGTCACTGACATGCCGAGGGACGATCTGGGGTGATCGTCCTTGGGCGACACCTTTTCGTCGCTTGTCTCCGCATTTGTAAACGACCTGGTCTACACCGTTGGACTCTATGGTTGGTTACCACATACCCTCACACTTCGTACATGCAATGGTCAGCGGTGTTTCGGCCGCAAGCCATGTCTGCTTCCTTGACTTTGGGAAGATGCCTCGGTGCTTGCCTCCTGAGTAGAATATATAAAGGTCTGAATGATACCCTCAAAGGATTCCTCAACCAACAAATCTATTTCACATATCAATATCATGAAGACACTACAAATTTCATCTGGCCTTGCCCTTGCTTACGCAGGCTTGACTGCCGCCTACCCCAACATTCTTGCCGAGCTCGAATCACAAAAGAAGGCATCTGGCTTGAAAAACAGAGCTGTTGGTATCTTTGATGCCGCCTCCCAATTGGTTGATGTCTCTGGTGCACACGCCTTTACGCCTCCCGGCAGTGGAGACCAGCGTGGACCCTGTCCGGGATTGAACGCCCTTGCCAACCACAACTACCTTCCCCACAACGGTGTCGGCACCATCGACCAGTTCATCGAGTCCACTACCTCAGTCTTTGGCATGGGCGCTGATCTGGCCGCTATTCTTGCTGTCTACGGCGCTGCCATTGATGGTAACCTTCTCGAATGGAGTATCGGTGGTCCCACACCAAATGTTCCCTCTATCAACCTCCTTGGTCAGCCCCAGGGTATCAGCGGATCTCACAACAAGTATGAGGGCGATGCTTCACCTACCAGAGGTGACCTATATGTCGATGGTCAGGACTACCTCTTGAAGATGCAGAACTTCCAGGCCTTATACGATGCCGGCAAGGCAGACGACAACTACGACATCCAGCTCCTGACCGATAGAAGAGCTGCTCGCTTCCAGGAGAACATCGATAACAACCCCTACTTCTTCAATGCCCCCTTCTCTGGTGTGATTGCTCAACCTGCAGCGTGGAGCTTCATCTACCGATTCATGGGTAACAAGTCTGCCGAGTACCCTGCTGGCAAGCTTGACGGCGAGGTTCTCAAGTCCTTCTACGCCATCACTGGTGATGATGGCAACTTCACCTACACACCCGGATACGAACGTATTCCTGAGAACTGGTACACTCGCAACCAGCTCGACCCTTACGATGTTCTCTTCTTGAACCAGGATACCACTGCCATGTTGCTTCAGCACCTCGAGTTTGCCAGCATTGGTGGTAACACTGGTACACCCAACAGCTTCGTCGGTGTCGACCCCGAAGAACTGACCAACGGTGTCTTTAACGCTCAGACTCTGACCCAAGGCAACAACCTCATGTGCTACGGTCTGCAGCTTGCCGTCCAAGAACTTCCCGACCTTCTCTCTGGTCTCGTTACCAACCTTGCCTCTGCTGTCAACCAAGCTAGTGCTCCCTTCGGCAATGCCACTGAGAAACTTGGATGCCCTGAGCTTACAAAGATCAACATGGATCAGTTCACCAAGTACCCTGGCTACACCAAGTTGAAGTCTGATGGTACTTACTAAGCATGGCTTGAATGAAGAACAAGAATGAATATGATATGACTGTATGAATTTAATCTAGCTGAGAACAACGAGTACTTTCTCCAATGACCATGTCTGCTTTCTCTCTTTCGTGTATACGTGAATCGACCCATGCGATGCGCGCATAATAATGTTGTGGCTATGATTCGTGAGTATACACTTGCCTCGGCAAACTGTTTTTCATATCAAAAGTGCTGTCCATAGATTCGCCAAGCTACATATCATTGTCTCACTTCCCATCTTGCCCTCAAAGCACTCTACCCTTCCTACTTTGATCCCAGAGCCAGATCAAAAGACTTGACGGTGACACTACCTCCCAGATTGTTCTCTGCGAAGTTGAAAATACCAAACCTATACCCGATGAAAAAGTAATAAGTCGTGTTCATCGTATACGGCGTTCCCAACTGCTTAAACGTCTTTCCATCCGTACTCCACGAAAAAGTGCCTTGATGGGAACCAGCAGGTTTGATATCAGCATGCAAGCGCAACCAAACATTTTTCGTTCCTTGAGGTAAAGACGCAGAGGTCTCGGTTCTTCCGCTGGAAAGAGTGTTCCAATCTGCTCCTAGAGTCAAGTCACGTTGAAGGATTACAGCATTGTTGCGGATGGCGATGTAAGCTGAGTTATCGCGGAACAGAGCCAGACCTGCTTGATCGCCAGCAGACATTTTGGAAATGTCGAGGGAGATTGTGGCGGTGCTGTCTGGACCTAAGATTCTGTGGGTCAAAGTGTTTTTGGCGTGGTAGAGGTCTTTGGTTACTGAGGATGTTTTGAGGACCAAACCGCCTCCAGAAGCAAAGGAGAAGGAGGAAGTGTCAGGGTTGTGGTTCCATTCCCATTGAGGACCTAGTTTTGGTCCTGTGAAGGTATCGGTGCCGGTTGTGGATTTGACAGGCACGGGAGTTACGGGGTATGAGTTTGCGATGGCGAAGCCGTTTGCTTGTTTTAGGGATGGCCAGCCTTGGGCATCGAACACGAATGGTGCCAAGGCAGGACTGCGGCCGCCGGGATAGGCATCAATGAAACTGAGATAGTACCAGTCGCCGTTGGGAGTGTCGACTACGCTTCCTTGGTGAGGATTTCCACTGCCCTGGATACCACTCGCCGGTGCCTTTGTGAAGATCTTGATCTCGTATGGACCCAATGGACCAGAGTCCGACTTAAGGACGTACTCATTAGAGGCGGGCTGGGTGACAAAGATGTAGTACTTGTTGTTAATCTTCTTCATGTGAGAGCCCTCGATGTAGAAGCTGGAGCTGTAGACCTGCGTAGTGGACTTTTGAGTAAAGTCATTGTTCAGCTGTGCAACGCTGATCTTGGTGTTGCCGTACTAGAGCGTTGAGACCAAATTAGCTGCTTGATCAAGGACAGCCATGAATGAATGGTAGAACG
Source organism: Aureobasidium sp. Y128-05A (assembly GCA_037042735.1). Classification (NCBI taxonomy): domain Eukaryota; kingdom Fungi; phylum Ascomycota; class Dothideomycetes; order Dothideales; family Saccotheciaceae; genus Aureobasidium; species Aureobasidium sp. Y128-05A. The sequence continues at coordinate 286,602 of JAXQKC010000100.1, forward strand.
AGACTTACAGCAACGTAGATGTTCTGACCATCGAACAACATGCCACAATCATAGTAGCAAGTCCCAATCTCGCCAACCTTACTCCAATCACCAGCAGGGTCCTTGGCCTTGTAGATGTAAGTAGTCTTGAAGTCGACACAGCCAATCCAGTAGAAAGTATCGTCGTACTCGCGGTACTGCATAGAAGAAGCCCAAATACCACGAACGTAGGCTTGTTTGCCATTGGCCAAGTCATATGCTGTGTCGTGGAAGTCCAATCTAGGGACCGAGTGTCCGATAAACTCCCAGTTGACAAGGTCTCCAGATCTGAGGACCGGCGCTCCAGGGGAGAAAGACATGGTTGAAGCCGAATAGTAGTATTCATTGCCTTTACGGAAGACATCGAGGTCTGCAAGATCGTACCACAGTACAGGATTGGTGTAGGTCTGCTGTGCCAGCGTGCTGCCGATGGCAGACAAGGCCGCAAGAACAGATGAGAACCTCATTGTTGGTCAAGACCTAAGGGGTGTCAAAAGGTCGCCCTTCGCAAAAAGCTATAGATGCAGGTGGTTGGATCAATCTCCAGTCTTTATATCTGGCCATACCTAGGGCAGATCGTGACTTCAGAATTTAGCGTCACATCGCTTGCAAGACCCCGAGAGGGGTTTGCAGTATTTACGAGATACCTACCTCGTAAATGTGACTAGCCATGAAATGCGGCTAAAATCGAAGCAAAAGTATGTCTATTCTTCCATGCTGATCGCTAAAACGAGGGGATCATCCTCGAATAGCAAGCTGTGTCGCCTACTTTTTCCGGTATAAACTCTGCAGACCAACGCCTAGCATGAGGATAGAGGTCTACGATTGATGGATAATACGAAGAACTCTAAAGCCTCGAAACATGCCTGAAACAGAATATATTGGTCGTGGCTGCATGGCTCTGTTCAGGGAAAGAGAAGGTCGAGGTCAAAAGATGCGACTTGCCCGTGCTCGCCCGAGGGCTCAGTAGGGCTGTACAAGTGATGCCATCTCTACATCTCATGAGCTGTGATATATGCTTTTGTACAATCTACAAATATCTTACACACTGGAAGATTTCTATGATGAAGGTGACGATGATGGAGACGCTTTGTCTGTCTCCACATCCTCCTCCAGTTCTTCCTCTAATCCGGTCTTTAACTCTTCCGCTTCTCGTTCCTCTTGGTCCAACTTTACAGATCTAAGCAGTCGTCTGCTAGACAAATTCTGTGGCTTGTTGTCTGGTAGATTCCAAATTTCATTCCAACTGTTGGGATGGAGTTCCAGTGGTCCCGGTAGCTCACCAACTCTCGCTGGCTTGCCTTCACTAGGCTCTGGCAGACATATCCATTGCCTAATGCAACCAGGGATGTCTTCTGTACTGTGACTGATAGTCAACAATGCCTGTGTGTCTTTGATGCCGCCAAAGTTGATCAGATTGTTGTTCATCTGCACGCTGTTGACAATCTTATGACCGGACTTGTACTCCAGCTTCTCACCATGGGCGAGGAACAGCAGGCACTTTTCGCGAACGGCCTGGTCCATACCGCTCAAGGCTTCATCCAAGATAATCAAATCAGGTTCAGATATCAAGGCGCGAAGGAATAGAAGCAAGCGCTGTGAGCTGAAAGGTAGTTCTCTGAAGGTTATAGTATCTGCCCAATCAAGATCGTCATTAGCAATATGGAGGCGCTCCAATCTACGTTTGATTTCGGGAGATACAGGTCCAGTACGTCTCAGCTTGCTTGCAATCATTTGAAGCTCGCTCGATTTGGTAGGCGATAACTCGGGAGCAAACCAGCGCAAGAAGCAATCAACACGGATGTCTTTCTGACGCGTCAATCGAGGTTTCGACAGTGGAGTGTCGGCCCAAGCACTCTCCAGGACACGGCGAATAGACAAACCTTTAGGAAAGTATGTGTGAACCTCAGGCGAGCTATGTCCCATGCGCGATTGAAGCTCGAAGATACTGATTCCGAGCTCGCCTGGAGAAGGGATACGAGAGCGACCGAAAAGTTTGATAGGTAGACCATATGTCTGAGGATGATCCGATGTGATCAAGGATAGAAGAGTGGTCTTTCCGGAGCCATTTGGTCCGAAGACACCCCAGCGTTCACCTCGGCGAACGTTCCACCAGAGGCCCTCCTTCTCTGTACCATCGACAGATTCGGACCAATTTCCGAGAACTGTTCGTTTGCTTGATTCGTTGTCCACTCCATAAGAAACTTTGACGCCTTGCATCTCGACCAGTGATTCTCCTAGTTGAATCGGGACATGGGTCACCGGTAAGCCGTCACGGCTTGAATGTCCCTTTACAAGGCCCTTGGCACGAGAAGGTCTTCCAGAGGACAAGGTTATGCTTTTCCGCAAGTTTGTATAAAAACCGTTCTCTCCATGCATTTTATGCAAATCCTTCCAGACGCTTCCCCTAGAGCCTTGAAAGCGAACTTTTGTGTTGGTCTCGGGGTCGATGACGAGAACATGGGTGATCCAAGCAGGTATGTCATCTCCTACACGTAAGGACAGGACGATGTTTGGGTTACTCTGCTCGGCCATCTGCTGAAGGAAGCTTGATATGTGAAGGGTGGTCATAGGGTCAAGACCCATGAACGGACCGTCAAGCAAGAGGAGTTCTGGTTTGGCAAGCAAGGCCTTGGCAATACGAGCTCTGCGAGTCTGACCATTGCTGAGGTTGCTAACGGGTAGATGCAAGAGGGGATCCAGGTTAAGATTTGCAATAACGTCTGCTAGCAAGTTGGTATCCAAATAATCTGCAGGCTTTTCGAGAGCATTCAGCTCGGTGTTTCCCTCAAGGTAATCCAGTAGAGACCAGTCGGTAACTTCGCGATGAGCCTCATAGCGCTGACTAAGATATTCGCCCTTGACGGCAGTGCCACCCAAGCCGCTTCTCTCAGCATCGAAACCAATATAGCCAATGGCGCGGTTCAGTGGAGTATTGTTGTGTAGCAGGTACGGATATGAGCGAGCATTGGGTGGAGCGCAAAGGTATCTGCCACTCAAGACTTGTAGCAAGTCTGTACGTGCAGAAGATGCGGTACTGACGATAGCCCAGTGTTCGCCAGCCGGAGGTAGGGTGAAGTTCAGGTCGCTAAACAGGGGCGATGCATTGTTCTGGTCGACCGAGTCCTTGTATATTGTAGCATTTTGTAAGCGTATGAGAGGCGTGTCAGAGCGCAGACTTGAAGTGGAAGATAGTCTGGATAGGCGGCTGAGGTTCTGCGGGTAGACAAATGGGTGTCGGCGCAGTTGCGCTCTAAACATGGTGAATTCAACTTGCGACAAGTCTGAATGTTGCGCCTCAAAGTCGCACGCCGCCCAGAAAATCATGCCAAGCCATGAGACAACTACAGTACTGTATGTCCTCGCGTGCACCTTCCTGTTTCTATCAAAACTTCCTGTCACCTCCGCACCCACTCGGCACTCGGCCTTGTCGTCCATCGCGCTGCAACATCTCCAATTCCAGTCTCTACCATCAGTCATAACCCTACGTATCTCGCGCTTACTCTCCCTCGCTGTTGTCTCCGTGTCGTACATTATTTGTGAGCCATGTTTCCGGCTCTTCAACCCTCCAGACCAAAGGTAAGCAGACATGCCGCTTTCCTGATGTGGCATGTGATGCTCAGACTGACTCTCCTCAGTATCCACCGTCGCAAACTCCACAGCGACCAAACTTCCAGCAGACTCGCTCAGTGTCGAATGACACATCAAAGCCCACAAGCCAGATAGAAGCCATGCCACCCAACATGTCTGATGCGCCACAAACACTCTCATACAACCCTGCAACCTGCCATCCCGTATTCTTTTCAAAATCCTTCCACAAGCCTCCTTTCTCTTTACCGCTTGTGCCTTCTTCTGGTTTCCATCCTTCGGCCACTGGCTACATCTTCAATTCGAACAAGCCAACTCCACCAACGAAACTTTGACGCTATTCTGAACTTCACACTTCGTTTTCTGAACCAGTGCAACCTCTGACAGCCTAGTTGTTTGAGGAGCCTTCAGCGTTCTTTATCATCTTACCATCAGTCTGACATAGCGCTTTTGATTGGGTCAAAATCACGAGTTAACAAGTATCACGTGACATCTCGAAGCGAAGAGTTCATCTGATGGTGTCTAGCCAAGGACATGTGGGACGAGGGATATATGGACTTGACCCAAAGTTCTTGGAGCTGCTGGACAGCGACATCAATATGTCAAGTTCTTGAAAAGCATCTGCATAGCAGTCCAAGCCAAGGACAATCTTGAAGGAAAAAGTCGTGGTTTGAGGCTGCTGCGGACAAGATTGCAAGAGACGGTGTTGTTTACACCAAGCAGTTATTGGCTGCTGCGGTCATTCTGTTCTGCTATTACAATTCTCTATCCATTTATAACAAGTCCCACGATTCCAAATCAAAGCTTCGGATGAAGTACCAGAAGGCAGGATCTGGGAAACTGGATCCGAATCGTGGAGAAATGCTTGATACTTTCAGTGACGCTGCACCCACGTCATTGAACTTCAAGCACAGACGAAAACTGCCCGAATGGTCTTTAACCACGCCGGGGAATGTCAATAAATATTGAGCCGCCTGCCAGTCGTACAAACTCACATGAAGACGTGAGAGGCTCACCAACACAGATCATGTCGTCTAAAGAAAATTCGCCCGAACGGCCGAGTGATAATGCACAACAGAATGGCGACTCAGAAAAGGGCGATGAAAAACCCAAGCCTGTTGGATTGTTTTCTCCAGAACTCAAGCATGTGAGGCGAGAGATTGCTTGGAAATGGTTATTGACTACTGTCATACTTATGATAGCTATCATGGCTGTCCTGTCTCTCTGTGAGTTCGAGTAACAAACATCATGAATCACAAACGCTGACTTCGACCAGATTGGGCAGCATTGTATCATGTAGAATCGAACATATCTTCACTAGTCGTGTATGTTGTGGATTTCGATGGCCAGGGTCCCGCCAATGTACCTGGAGTTGAGCCACTAGTTGGTCCTATTATTCAAGGTCTCGCGCGTACGCAAGTTGCATCTGGTACACCAACTCTTGGATGGGGACCTCTTTTCGGATCTGACTTTAACTACGACCCCATCGCAGTTCGACAAGCTGTTTACAATTGGGATGCCTGGGCCGCAATCATTATCATGCCTAATGCGACCTCACAGCTCTACAATGCTGTTCAAAACGGAAACACAAGTTACGATCCCATGGGCGCATGTCAATTGATCTATCAATCCTCGAGAGACGACACTAATTGGTACGACTTCATGTATCCGATCATCTCACAATTTCAGACTCAGGCTACAACTATGGTCGGCGAGCAATGGGCAAAGATGGTACTGCAAAATGCCACGACTGATCAGACACTTTTGCGCAATCTGGTCAATGTGCCTCAAGCCATCTCACCAGCAATTGGCTTCTCTGAATTCGATTTGAGGCCTTTCTACCCTTACACCACCATTCCAGCCACCACCATCGGACTCATCTACCTCATCATCTTGAGTTTCTTTTCATTCGCTTTCTACCTCCCTATCTGGTTTAGATTCTTGAAGCCTGAAGGTCATCCGCCTCTCAGATTTGTCGAGTTCATTGCAGTTCGCTGGGGCGGTACTGTACTAGCCTATCTTTTCCTGTCTCTGGCATACTCTTTCGTGTCTTTGGCATTCCAGATCAACTTTTCTGGTGGCAACCCAATTACCTCAGAAACTCAAGTCACGGATATTGCTTACGGCAATCCTGACGCTTATGGCCATGGAACCTTCCCTGTGTATTGGATGTTGAATTTCGTTGCTATGTGCGCGCTCGGTCTTGCGTGTGAAAATGTGGCCATGGTTGTTGGACAGCCGTGGACAGGTCTTTGGCTTATCTTCGTAAGTGACTATCCCTACATTGGATTCCTTATCGACGTGACTGATTGCAAACAGTGGGTTATCACAAACGTGTCAACTGGTTTCTACGATATCGACATTGAGCCTGCATTCTTCCGTTGGGGTTATGCATGGCCTTTGCACAATGTTGTTGAAGCCAGTAGACAGATTTTATTTGGTCTGCATTCACGTATTGGCCTTGATTTTGGTGTGCTATTTGCTTGGGCAGCTGTCAATACAGCTATTGTAAGTCTTTGTTCTTATCTGTCATTAACCTCTTTTCGAATTCTTACTGATAGCGATTTTAGTTCCCACTTACGTGTTGGTTCCTTATGTACAAGCGTAAGCATGAGGTACACGAATACTGGGCTTGATTGTTGGATCAAATTCTTAGTACCTTTGGGTAGAGACATAGTCATCCCCCCTTCTCTTCTTGCTGAACCATTCACCTCTTCGACGAGCTACTTTAAAAATACACAGTTTCTGTAATAACAATATATTCTTTCACGCAGCCTCTAACATATTCCGCGCGCAAAATGATTTAGTGAACATAAGCTAAAAGCACCTCTCAATTATTGGTATCAACCTACTCGACACTAGCAGCTCCTCTTCCCATAACACCTCTACCGAACCACTCACTAACAGTAGCGAATTTATCTCTGCTCCTGCCCAACGCATCCAAGAACAATTCATGTCTATCGGCACTCTCATCCTGAGCCCGCTTAATAGCTTTAACCGTCGCATTATCATTCGCACACTTCGGACACTCGACATCAGACTCTTCATCCCCGGCACCCACATACAAACACCTTTCATGGAAAGAATGTTTGCACAGGAAATGCACAGTAGGCAAGTCCAAAGGCGCTCCACAAGCAGAACACCTCGTCGCAGAGAAGGAAACAGGTTTGGTAGCCAAAGTCTCGAGTTCGTTGGCTTTGGCTGCTGTGTCGGTACGGTAAGACGAGATGAGTTTGCGGTTGCTGGCGATTTCGGCGCGTTCGCGTTCGATGGTGCGCGAGAGGTAGGTTTTTACTAAGCCCATGGTGGCGACTTTGCTTTGTGAGAGGGTTTGGATGACTTGTAGGGGAGCCATCAGGCCATCGTCGTCAATCTTTTTGAGCACGCTGTCAAGCTCGGACGATGCTTCAGCAAGGATTTCTTCGGTTGAGGTGAAGTAGGCGAGCGCAGCTGGGTAAAGCTGTGGTTCTTCAGGGCCGTATTTGCGCAGAGCTTTGATGGCACCGGCAGTATCATTTGCAGCAGTGTAGGAGCGGAAGATATCGAAGTAGAGGCCACGCTGTTCTCTTACAAGAGTTGTGCCATCGCGGAAGTTCGACAAATGTGAGAGCAGAAGAATGTTGGAAGTGCCCATACGTGTCTGCAGATCAGGTCAGTATTCTTGCGCGCTCATGTGCTCCCCGTGTGCTGAGGTATGCATAGTGAGCACTCTGCTCGTTGCTACACCCGGAATGCCATACAAGCTACAAACTTCAGCACACGGAGAGGGTTTCTGTTGACTTACGTTTTGTTCTTCGACCAAATGTCTTGCTTTGCTCTCCCATTCAGTCTTGTCCTCACCAGTCTTCTTGCTCGCAATCTGGAGATACATTTCAAACAGAGTTGTGTAAAGATCCGTCTTGTCCTCGTCCTTCAACCCGGAGCTGGCGATGCAAGCCTCAAGGAATGAGATGAACTCATCTGGATGATCCACGAACGAAGAGAATGCTGCTCTCGGCTTCGGTACTTTGTACTCGACATACTCGTCCTCAACAGTAGTCTCGATAACTTGCTGCGTCGTCTTGGTACCTCCTGGCGTCCGTGGCACTTCTGCACTCATGTAGGGTAGTGGGATCAGGGCAGCAAGATTTTGCACAGCAGAAGTTGCCATCTTGCCAATACCTCCAGATTGTTGTTGCTCCGGGGTGATCTCTTGCTCGACAACTGCATCCTTCTTGGGTCGGAAGTTTCCTGTGAAGTAGTCGATGAAAAGTTGTTTTGTGTCTTCTGGACAATGTTCAAGTAGCACAGTGCCATACTTGGTAAGACTGTCGTAGGCTTGCTCAGGTTCCAGACGCCAGATATAAGCCAAAGCTTCGGCATATCTCTTGAGGTCTTCAATCAAGATATCTACGACCAAGCCGTGCTCATTGTGTTTTCTGGCGAGGAAGGCTGCCTGGTCCGAGTAACCACCTTGACGACACATTGTGATGGCAGTGTCGAGGTCGAACTTCAAGTCTCCTGGTGACTTGATGAAGTCTTCGAGCTTTTCGACGTCTTTGAGTTTTGCGTAGCAGTTCAACAGCAGCGTAGTGTGATCTGAAGATGCCTTGTGATGTTCATGCAACTCTTCCAGATACTCGATGAGATTGCGTATCCTTTGGTTGTCAAGGAATTTGCGGATGATTTGTGATGGTTCAGTGTTGTCAATAGCACGAAGATATTGTTGCATGGCCGTGTCGAAGTCGCCTTTTCGGTAGAGATAATCGCCGTATTTGCGGAAAATAAGATTTTGCTGGACAGCATCCACCTTTTCCTTTTGTGCCAGGTTGATGGCCAGCACAAAGAATTCGCGCTGATATAGTACTTCGAGCTTCTGTTGGAATGTCTTTTCAGTGTAACGCAGAACTTTGCCATCCAGTGTTACGATGTAAACCTGACCCCACGCAGAGAATAGAGCGTTCACTTGGCTAGGCAAAGCCTCGGTATGTGCAATGAGTTTGAGATCAGGGTTTAGGATGGTGAAGTTAGAGGTGCTGAAGAGGTCATCTGCTTGACCACCACCGAATGACCGCGTAGGAGCATTTGTCATAGTCTTTGGCGGCGATACCAGCAAAACATAGTCCTTGTACATGGCGGTAAGCTTCTTTGGGCCCTCGTAGGCATATGAAGCAACTCTGCCGCGAGGGTTGTAGGCATAGACAGCATCGTCGCGCGCCACGATAATATCGTTGGAGCGCAAGTCTTTTGTCAGACAACCAACAGCGCAACCATGTTCATCCAGTGTACGAGCGGGTTGACCCTGACCTTTGCCAGAAATGATGAGGGTCGATATCCTGCTTGTGGTCGAGATGAAGAGGGTGGTGACGTTGGCTTCCCTGAACTCTAGACCAGTGATGGGCTCATCTGTCTCAAGAACAGTGCGCTGTTTGGTTCCTCGGTCGTGAATGAAGTCGCCTCTTATTACTGTCACAGCACCATTGGCAAAACCAACAGCAACTTGGGACAAATCGCGCAGTACAGCAAAGGCGGACACTGGGAAAGGCTTCCTGCCATTTGTGACCGAGACAGTTGTGAGAAGGCGCGGTATGCCAGTCTTCTTGTCAGGGCGATCCAGAGCCCATACCTTGAGGACAGGTTCGTGGGGCAAGTCTTCGGCGAGAGTGACTAGTAGCGAGGAGTGTGGGATTTGGCGGATGTTGGTTAGAGCACCGGATTCATGTGCCTTCCATGATTGTGTAGTTTTGAACGACTGGTTCAGGATTCGTATGGTCCCGTCCGGAGAGCCAACATAGACATGATCGGAACTGGCAGTGATGCAGCTGACACTACCTTGCTAGCACTGGTCAGCGTGGAGCTCAAAATCGCATGGTCGGTGGCTGCAATACTTCTAATATTGACTTATCAGCGTCGTTGACGGGAGTAACATCGAAGAATCGAAATGCTTTCCACGATGTCAAGGCCATTTTGTCAAGCCATATCCTTGGTCACAACTGTTTGGGAACATGCAATGCGCGCGTCGGCGAGGCCTCCGTCATCTCGACCGACGGACCGAGCTCATCTTGGCATGGGTTGGTCCTTTCCGATTACAGAACAGAGCAAGATATACACTATCAATATGCACCATTGTGTTCAGAGGAAGAAACGCATCCAAAGAGAGCTTTGATTTCACCGCTACTCAGTGGACAAGGCCTAATCTCTGATAACATTGTGCAGTTTCACAGCACATGAGAAGGCTGGAGTACGTGGGTCAAATTGAATCATGTGATATCGCGGGGTCGCAACTTCGATTCCGGCGCGTCTTCCTCTTGGTGATTCTAGGCCTCAGCTGTAGGCTGTGAGCACTAACAATCTAGCTCAATGTCAATTGCATCATGTCGCCTCGTTCCAACGAGATCCTCGACTCGGAAGATGAAGATGATCTCGTTGCTGTAAATCCTCCTCCCTTGGTGGCGACCACTCCAAGCGGGGAAGACGCGCCGATTGACATGGATGCAGATCAATCTACTGCAAGCACTGAAGAGCTGCTCAGACGAGCTCAAGTCGCCCTGATGGCCCCTACCCAAGAAGACGTCCCTGTTGTCAATTTCTCCGACCTCGCTGCCACTTCAGTCGATACTTCACCCTCTAGTACCAACAAGAAGCGTCCTCTGCTCGACACAGATCCTCAACCTCGTTCGTCTGGCAAACTTAAGCGCATTAAGATTGTGTCAAAGCCTGCGTCTCAGGACATTAGCGCCGACATTTACAATCCAACCCCCATTCCTCCTTTCGATGGCACTAGCGACACCATCCCCGGTCCTACTCTGCCATCTGCAGCTGGCCATGACGTCCTCAATACAACGAGAACTCCTAAACCTCGACAGCGCAACTCCTCCCAGAATCAACAGTCTTCTTCCGACCAGATGAATAGCCTTACTCCGTGGTCAGGTACCGCTGTTGCAAGTAGCGATAGAATCAACTCTGATGATGCCATTGGACTACCCAAGGAGATGTACATTCCCAGGCCCAGTCGCTCGAGGTCCGCACAAGTCGATACGAGTCACATTGACTATACCAAGATTGTCGAGAAGGCTGCCAGAAAATCGAGACCGAAGCGTTCAATCACAGACACTGCCGAACATTCCACCTCTGCCTCAATCTTTCCCGAAAATCCTATCGACCAAGCTCCCGAGTTCGAGAAATTGTCGCCCACCCCCGAGACCGGCCGTCTGAAGGGCTCACCGCACCTTGCGTCCACTGTACCCGAGTCTGTCCAGACTCCCTCCTCATCTGCCAAATCTTCAAAATCAGCCAAGAAAACTGCCAGCACGAAACAGCCTGCTAAACGTGGACGTCCCAAGAAAAATGTTATCGTGGACGAGGAAGACGAGCTAGCGCATGAACATGGAGCGCCATCCACAACGACCAAGACACCCGCATCAGCTTCCAAGACAGAGGTCCAAGTCGTTATAGAGGCAAGACCTGATCCTGCATTGGCAGCTAGTGTCCTTGCACAGCTTAGGCAGCGGACATCAAGAGAATCAACCACGAAACCATCGGATGAACAACCACTACAAGAGGACATATCTGCGCCATCCCAAGAAGCGAACGGCGAGACTGTGAAGGCCGAACCTGATTTGAGAGCTGATGAGAAGTCGGAGGATGAAATCGTAATGCCTAGAACCGCCAGAACGCAAGCTAAGGCTAAGTCAAAAGCGAAATCAAAGTCACCGGAGCCATTTTACAAAGAAGACGATGACTCTGAGCACGAAATTTACGACGAATACTCGCAGGAGGTTATCAAAACGAAGTTGAAGAGCAAGGCGAAGCCCAAGGCCAAAACGAAAGCAAAAGGCAAGGCAGCAAAAGCTGTCGTCGAACCAGATCTGCCATCAGACCATGAAGAAGATGCGCCAGAGCCGCTTCCAGCAGACGATGACGAATCAGAACCCGATCACATATCCGAAGCTGAGGAAGACTCTGAAGATGAATCTTCAAAACCGAAATCCAAGGCCAAAGCGAAGGTGAAACCTGACACCAAGTCGAAAGCCAGCGCCAAAACTAAAGCAGCAGCTTTGGAACCAGTGGCTACTACACCCAGGCCAACCCCTCCTGTCGTTGAAGCAGAAACGCCAAAACCTGCTGTTGTTGAAGTAGCTACTCCAGCCGCAATTGCAACGCCCAAGGTCGCCACTATCAAAAAAGATGCAAAGTCTTCGGCCAAACCTAGCTGGCAACAATCGACGTATCGGGTGGGACTGAGTAAAACACAGCGGATCCCTTCGCTGCTCAAGGTGTTTAAGAAGTGAATTTTGTTTATTTGTTCTTTATGCATTGCGATGGTGTTGCTAGTGGCTAGTTATTGTTTTGCTTGTGGGGCTTAGGGCACTTGATGCATGACACAGGAATCGAGCTACGAGGTTTCTTTCTTGGTACGAACGACATGATACCCTACTCCAACTTTCCATGTGTATATCTCTGAATAGCCATGCTTTTGTGATGACTTTTTCCTCCTCGAGTACAGAACTACAACAGTGCATGTTTTCTCCACGTTGAGGTGTATTTATCTTAGGAGTCCTGATGCCGTCTCTCTCTCTTGAACGATCCTCGTCCAAATGTTCACTCCTAGTATCTGGGTCCCCCGCGCCCTCTTCCCCTTCCACGTCCTCCGCTCCCGCCTCTGCCACGACCATTTCCTCGCCCTCGACCTCCACCTCTGCCTCCTCCACGACCGCCCCTGAATCCACCATCTCTTCTTTGCTCGTCAGGTCTCGGCCCCAATCTCATCCTCTCCTCTCTCTCTTCCTCTGAAACATCAAAAGGATTGGTAATTTCCAACATCTCACAGAACCTGCTGGTCTGATTGTTTGTATATTCTTTCGGTGCGCCTCGGACATGTATTCCTGCCGCTGCATCAAACACTGGAGCTGTGATTTCAAAATTTTGAGGCACAGTCATGTCTTGGACGTTTTCTTTGACCCAGGTTTCTGAAGCCTCGATTAGAGGCTTGTAGTGTGCTTCTCCCAGATCTGGTGGTGCGCGTGTGTTGGGGTCGCCGCCGACAGTTAATTCGGATGCGAAGACACGAGTGATAGCTAGCCACTCTGTGTCGTATTCTAATTGTAAAGGTCGCTCGAAAGGAGCCGTCGGATTTGAGATTGCTGGCATGGAAAGCACTTGCAAGAAATCGCGGTTTGGAAGGCATTTGTCCAAAGCTAAGAAGTGGGTCTTTGTGTTTGTAATCTCAGGAGGATGGGAGATTGGTTGATTTGTTGAGTCAGGACGAGAAGGAGGCTTTGCGAAGGAGGCTGGCAACTGAGCGCGCAAATCCTCTGGAACCGTGGATGCGTTCGTAGTTGTTTCTTGGGAAGTTGAGGGTGCGATGGGAACTCGAGCGCCATCTAATCCTTGACCTGGAGCTACTGGTGCAGTTGTTGGTTCAGCATCGTCTTCAAGCTCGAGATCAATTTCGTCTGCGTTGACTGGCAGGACTGCATCAGTTTCGTAAGGCTTCGATGTTGGCGCTGGCACATCATCGTTCATGTCAAGGTCGAGGTCGATCTCATCCGTGTTCTTTGTTGGCTGTACCGGAGCTGGCACTTCCTCTTCGCCCATGTCCAGGTCGATCTCGTCCGAGTTCTTCTTCACCTCGTCTTTAGAAATTCCATTGCTAGCAGAAGCTGCAGGAGCAGAAGCTTGTCCAGGATTTTCGTGGTCAATAATTGCAGCATACTTGCAATGCAAATGCGCACTGAACCAATACGGCGGCCTCAGTCTGTCCATCACATAACTTGCAGCCACACTGCCCAACTGACCATTCCTAGCATCTTCCTCCAAATGTGCTTTTTGTCTGAACAATTTCTTCCAATCACCCCTCCACTCCACACCCCTAGGCCAGTCATGAGAAATTCCCACATCAACCTGTGTGCGTATCTGTAGCAACTTTCTCACATCCAGTTCTCTGACGTGATAGATGCTTTTCACATCACCTTCGTTGTAAGGAAGTCTTTCATGGTGTTGTTTCTTGTAGTCAAAGCCTTTCCAGATACCGCTCATACCAGCTATCCTCAGAGGCCCAAGTTTAAGCACATTTGCTGCACCCATGTAGTATATGTTTGGTGCCACCCAGCCACCATAGTACAGTTCGAAAAGATAATTGGCGGCTTCATGGTTTCCACCAACGAAAATTGTTAAGTAAGGTGCTTTGCGTGCTCCAGAGTAGTATTCGTGGAAATCATGCATTTCGCGGTACTTTGCTGGCATGGAGACACATTGCAGATCATGTGCATTGCGTACTGACTGTTTTGGATGTTTAGTATTGTTGTTGATTCTGGCCGTGTGGTTTCGCTTTCGGTACCTGAAAGTCACCTCCAATGATGAGTAAGTCTACCCCTGGCCAGCCTTTTACAGCGCATGCTCGTTCGATTGACGCATAAATTGCATGGAGTGTGCCGTGGCCCTGTTGCTTGTGAGCTGATGTACCATAACTTGGTGAAGGTTTGGTCAAAAACATACACATCCTTCGACAGCAATTCTGACGCCATGCTCCTCGGACAATTGTGGCTCCATCTTCGCTCCACTGCTACCTTACGCAAGATTTGTTAGTCGAAGTCGGGGTCAATAAAGTGTAAGGAACGAAAGATGCATCGTTTGGTATTCTCATGGAAAGTGATGTCTTGGCGTCGCAAGTCCGCACCTTCTTCATCAAACATTGGTGTAGTTGCCTCAAAGTGCTTGTCATATTCAACTTGCCTCTTCGTGTTCGACTATCGTACAAGCAACATCCACGTCTTCATCTGTCAGAGCTACAGACCATCGCGATCTTCACTCAGGAAATTCTCTGATTCTCGACACAATGTCGTCCTTTTCATCACACAACGACCTCCTCCAATGCGTGGGTAACAACAATTTCTTCCACCACTACAAGCAAAAACTAAATTCCGAAAATGTGATTTGCCCTCCTCTTTTCACTTGTGTTCTTCCTATCAAGTCTTTCTTGCCTGTCCTTCTCACTTCCTTTTCCCATGTGTAAACTTTCTGACCTGTTATACGCAACAGAAGTTATTCGTCAATCTTCGCAATGCAGCAGCGAGTTGGGGCACAGAAAGCAAGCAATACAAAGAAGTGCACAAGATGGTCTACGATCACTTGCGAGAAATGCAAGCACAAGGCAAAAAGACGGATTTGAGTGGGGTGAGGCAAAAGCAATTGGAAGAGGCCGATAGTCTATCTGCGGCCTTTCAAAAGCTAGATTTGGAACTAAGAGATCAAGAGGCTGGTGAAAAGATGGAGGAATAGAGGATGGTAGATGAAATTACAGCATTGGGAATGGCGTTTGAGAGAGAGTGCGGTATAAAGGTATTTTTGTTCTTTGAATCATTTGATTTCTCTAATGGCAGCGAAGCGCGCAAGTGGTATCTGGTTGAATGCGTCTCTTCTTTTTTCCCAACTTCTAGATGTCCATCTTATCTTCAACATCATCAACATGTTCCAATTTTCTCTTTCTGCCACCATCTAGTCATTCGGTGGTAGGCTGCTCCTTCTCCTCAGTCTGCGTGTAACCGTAGTTCTCAGTGTTGATGTCCTTGAGACCTAAGTCCTCCTCTTCCTCCTCAGTACGCTCGTACTCCTCGACCGAGATTTGCGGGTCGGGTGCAGGAGCAGTGTAACTCTGGACATATGATGAAGCGAGCGGGTCCTCAATGACAACAGTGAAAGGTCTCTTGCCTTCGATGGCCTCACCAAGGGTTGCGAAGAAGTCTTCCCATGTGCGCTTCTTCTCGATCTCCATTGAGTCGGCAGCGGCGCGAAGTTCTTCCTCGTCGTCGCCGTTCTCGAGACCAAAGGCTTGAGCACGGAGATCCTTGCGGAAGTTGGTGAGCAGACCTTCGACGGTGGTGAAACGACCGCCTTGAGTACCAGGCTCGACGCGAAGACCCAATTCGGGACAGAGAAGAGCGGCACTTTCAGACTTGAGAACATCACGGGCAAGATCTTCGGGGGTGTTGACTTGGAGTGTGATTCTTGAACCCTTCTCAGGAACTTCACCGCCAGTCTTGACTTCGTTACTGCGGTAACCACAGTGCTCGCAGACAGTGCTCATGAGAACAACCTGCTTGAAGAAGGGAATGTTGACCATCTTCATGTTGGTTGTGCAGTGGCGCGTGCAGCCGGGGCAGCTGGCGGGGAAAGAGTAAACTTCATTCTCGCGGATTTCGTCGTCGTCGACATTGTTGGTAGTGACTGTTCTTGGTGCTTCGTTGCCGCCAACAAGACCACCAGCGGCACGGTATTCGGGTCTGAGTTCGGTTGCAGGAGCGTCTTGACCGTCGACGGGACCCTCTTCGCCAAGACCAAGGGCGGCGTTTTGCTCAGGACTTCTGACGAACTCGGTGCGGGTGTATTTGTGGCGGGCGTCAGTGGGCGAGGGCTGAATGAATGAGTTTCCAGAAGGGTCCTCGGCAGAGACGGTGAAGGGATATCTCTTGCCCTCGAGCATTTCACTCAAAGCCTGAATGACCTCGGCGACCTTTGCGCCTGCCTCGGGCATCTGCTCCATTCTGGCTTCCTGGTTTTGAGAAAGATCCTCCTTGACACCAGCAAGGATGCCTTCGATATTTGTCATCTGACCTCTTCCTTGGGGGATCTCGAGGTCAATGTCCTCGATTCTGAAAGCGCAGTTGTCACCCTTGACGACAGATCTTTGGAAGTCGTCGGCATTCTCGACCTTGAAGACGTATTTTGAACCGCGTTCCTGGATTTGACCAGCGGATGAGATCTCGGTGTTCTTGAAACTGCAGTGAGGACAGTAGAAGGATGAGAGGACGATTTCGCGGAAGTAAGGAATACGAGTAAGTAGGAGACGGGTCATGCCCTGAAAATAGTCAGTGATGGGCAAACAGGAAGTGACTATTGATGGCACTCACGTCTGCGTGGCAGTTCATACACAAACTCTCAATCTCGTCGACGACTCTCTGGTCATCACCGTCTTCAGTCGATGCGTTCATGCCCTCGACCTGGCGACCCATGTCCTCGAAGAGGTCCTTCTTGGCTAGCGATTCAGGCTTGTTTGCCGCCATTGTTGCGAATGTGTGTGTTGTAGAGCTAGCTTTGTCGTAGGGTGACTCTTGTCGATATGAAGTAGTGCGAATTGAGTAAATGTCTGTTCGAGTTGTGGTTTGTAGACAGCAACGAAAAAAGTTGTTGCGGGAGTTATTTGGGAAGGAGAGTTGGATTAGCAATGCGATTGGGCTGCTGCAGGGCTCGGAAGAAGGTTCTCGACCCAGAAATCCGCTACGCGCGCGGGGCAGCAGCAAAATTTCCAGCTTATCGATAACAACCAAAACGCGTCAGATCAAAGATTAGATATGATCTTGTGATGATCGACTTTTTCTATCATCATGTTCCAGTAGGTGTATGTGCTTTTAGGTCGTCTTCATAAAGTCCATAAAGTCGAAAGCTTTGGGTGCTGATGCTGGAGCTTTCGATTTTGCCAGCATTGCTTGTAGACCTCCAAGTTTCTGCTTGCGATTTCGCTTCTTGTCTGCTCCACCACGAGCTTGCTCAGAGGACGACGAGACTGCTGTTGAAGGGGCAGGACTTGGGGTACTTGTTGTTGCAATGGCCGGCTTGGTTGCAGTAGTAGCGTTGGTTTGGAGCAATGCTGGAGCAGCGACAGACTTGCTTTGAAGAGACGACATGGACGACTTGGAGCGTCGAGCTGGGGCCTGTGTATCTGACTTGGCTGTGTTGATGCTATTGCAAAGTGTACATTTGTAGTCGATGTATGTGAACTGAGGTTTGGCAGGCTTCTTTGCGACTTTCGACTTGGTCTTGGACTTTTTCAATGAGATTTCGGGAAGTCTCCTTCTGCTAACGATACAAGACCATCCAGGGATCAGGGCATGTCCACAAGCGCGACAGTTGTTCGGGACGGCCTTTGAATGCGACGCTGATGGTAACTTGGTTTGATGGAGCTGTGATGCTAGAAAAGCCGATATCTGCGGTGATGTCGACAGGAGCAGATTCGAGGCGGCTTGAAGGTGTTTTTGGCCAGCCGTAATGCTGTCTGTATTTTTCCTTGGCTGGTTCATGTTGGAAGTTGTATGTCTGGTGGTTGCGACAAGAAAGTCAAGAAAGACAGTGATGGTCGGATTTGGCAGTGACGGAATTGATCGAAGCGTCGCACGTGAAGATGGTCTCTTTAACCTCGAGTGATTGTTACACCTTCCACTCTCTTCGACCAGCACATGGTCAGATAGCTATTCGAAATGAATGCTGTCGATGCCTCGACGCATGAGGAGGTTGCCGACACGGCCGAGGCTCCATCTCTGCTGACCATCATCCTCGACACCAATCCACACGCTTGGGGCCTCTTGTCGTCCACTCTACCACTCTCTACCTTGATCGCAAACCTCCTCGTATTCATCAACGCTCACCTCGCCATCAACAACTCCAACCAAGTCGCTGTAGTCGCCTCACATTCAGACAGCGCTCGCTTCCTCTACCCGACCACCCATGATGATCTCAAAGTGCCACACGGCCATGCCAACGACGTCCAGAATGATGCCAACAAGTACCGTCCTTTTGCACAATTGGAGAAGGCCCTGACTACCAATCTACGCGCCTTGCTCTCCACAACAACTCCCGAACATCTCAAAGCCTCTACTTCAACAATGTTGTCTGGCGCTCTCACTCTCGCCCTTACCTACATGGCTAAAGCCACTCTGAACAACCCAGCAAGAGCAGGAGATGGAAGCTATGACACCACAAATACTGCTGGTACATTCACAACCACCACTGCAGACGGCACGACACAGCCAAGTCACACAGGCCTACAAAGTCGCATCTTAATTCTCAGTGTCAGTGGAGACATTGCAGACCAATACATTCCTATCATGAACACCATATTTGCTTGTCAACGCCTCGCCATACCTATTGATATCCTCACTCTGTCTGCTCATTCAAATGCCGAGTTCTTGCAACAAGCTGCAGACGCTACGGGAGGTGTCTACATTGCTTTGGGTAATCGCGTGGCCGGCCTGCTACAAGTCCTCATGATGGGCTATCTTCCAGACGCTACTGCACGACAGAACCTTGTCAATGCTGGTGAAAGCGAAGGTGTCGACTTCCGCGCTGCCTGCTTTTGCCATCGCAACGTCGTTGACTTGGGCTATGTGTGCAGTATCTGCTTATCGAGTATGTTCTTCGTTACTTTACATCACCAAAACAAGCTAACAAACAACACTACAGTCTTTTGTCAACCGCCTCCCGACAACAATTGTCTTACTTGCGGTACAGCTTTGTCATTATCGGGTCATGCTGCCAAACCAGTAGTCATTCCTCGTAAAAAGAAGAAGAAGAGAAAGCTTGATGGAGCTACGCCGGCGGACTCGCCTACTCCAGGACCCGATACTCCGAGATGATCATACAAAACGACACGACTATACTATTTAATGGTCATGCAAATCAGTCAGACCTTCAAGAGACACGGGCACCTTTGTCCATCACGAGCGCGGCACAGAACGATATCCACAGGAGCTTGAGGTGGAAGTATTGGGCAGTGTAATTGGGAACTGGAAAGCAGGAGGCTCTTTGCGGGAGTCACTCCTCGCTGATACATAGCTGGATGACAGAGAAGGAAAATGCTTGGTAAAGAAGCATCATCGAACGGCCTGAGACCGCCGCTCTGCTCTAAGTGCGGTCAGGTAGACGTGAGCCGCTTTTTTGGAATGGAAACGACGCCATGAACTCCACGCTATGCCCCGAGAAATCAATCGTCTTCCTTGCCTCTTTGTCTCTATGCGCCCATTTGTGTAATTTGTTGCCCGTGTTGGTATCATCCCATTCATTCTTTCCCACACCTTTTTCTAGATTTGATCGCGTTCAATTCCGCGTACTTTTAGTGTGGAGTCTGTCGTGTGTCGAGGAAGACCGTATCGCGAAGACGAATGAAGTAGAGCCAAGTCCATGTTGCGAGCTGATTGTCGTGAGGATCGTTACGCTCATTTCTTGATCAAAAGGTAGACGTAGTCGATGCGCAGAGGAGTGAGCTTCTTGTAAGGACCCTCGAGGTAAAGCAGCAGTCCACCAAAGGAGACGTAAACCTTGCTGTTGAAAAATTGTCAGTATACAATTCCCAAATAAGGCCAACATGCACATCTCTGCATTTTTCCCTTCTTCCTCTTCTTCATTCCATTAATCCTCCTCTTTTCGCATCCGCAAACCCTCAAAGAATGGAAAATAATGGAAAATACTCACATATTCTCTCCCTCTCCCTCTTCAAACCTATACACCTTACCCCAACAAACATAATCAAACATATCCGCCAAAGAATTCTCTTCTGCGCCTTTTTCCCTCCATCCTTTGCTCACATCCTCTTTGGTGCCGTCCAAGTTCAATGTGCTTGCGAGAACAACTTGCAGGTTGTCGCCAACAGCTACGGGATAGATTTCGTGGTTGATGTCAAGAGACAGGATGGTAGAGGAGTCGGTGGATGTGCCGGTCACGCGGGACACGCGGTCGTATTTTTGGTTGTTGAGGGAGGTGAGGGTGAAGGTGTCGTCGAAGAGGGTTGCGTCGGCCATGGCGGAGGTGTGTGTAGGTGATCGAAGGTGTTGTGATGGAGAAAGAGCTGCAATGAGCGTTGTCGCAAATCTTTGGAGCTTGCGATGTCCAGTCGCGCAAGATGCAAAACTGCGAGAGCGGAGAAAGCCGACGCCGACCTCTCTCTTCAGTCTGATGCCAAGAGTTCACCTTCCTAGCCTTCCTTCTCATGCCGGTGTCTCACTCTGCTCTACTCAGCCAGTATGGCACTCAGCCGTTATGTCTGTGAATTTCGTACGAAAGGTCACAGATCAATCGAATACTCTTTTGCTGCCTTTTACCGATGTCACGCCTCTTTGCACAGCATCCTCCCACCATTGATCTGTTCAAGCTTTTGATATTATGTATTGTGATGGTACAAGTTTTTACACTACGGGTATTAGGAGTTATAGGGCGAGCCATGTACCTTCAATCAGGCCGACTCGATTGTCGCTGAGCAATTCAGTCCTCAATTCATCTCACGCCAATCAAGCATTCTTTCTGCTGGTCTTGAACCTGATTGCACGGCCGCCTTGAGCAATGGCTCCATTGCCTGTACTGCGAGACATGGTACAAGTAGGCTTTGATTCTGATCCGTGGAATGATGCTAATGCAAAAGAATCTGTATTGTGAGCAAAGTGTAAGTATATTCCTTCGCGCGTCCTCTTCACAGCCAAAATGCCAATGGCGCCTGCTGAGTGACTGTTCTTGACACTGGGATGTCCTGTACGCATATCAGCACCCTATCACAGGCACAAGTTGTGCTTGCCTTACCTATAAAGTCACGTTCGATGAATGATTTGATTGCATCGGCATCATCCGTCTCGACGATTCCAGTTGGAGTCTTCTTCACACTGTAGAAGAGACGTTCGGCTGTCACTGTCGAAGCCATGGTGGTAGCCATATGCTCGCCCGTTCCGCTCGTCACTGCAGCGACCGTGTTCCGATCCTTGTCTTCTGGATCGACTGGTATGATAGCAGATCCAATACCAACCAGAGCAGCAGGTCCGATACGACCACGATGCTTCATTCCAATCCCTCCTGATGACGCACCACAGGCAATATTTCCATAGCTGTCGATAGCGATGGCACCGACGGTGTCCGTAATGTGATCTTCCTCTTCTATACGTGGCGCGGGTGGAGGTGGAGCTAAGACTGAATCTGATAACTCAAGCGATAATGGCTCGGTGGCTTGCACGTTTAGCGACTCGGGTGATTGAATCTCCATGCTTTCCAGAGTAGGCAAGCCTGTGACAGCGGGCTGAAGTTCCGGACTTGGTGTGATTGACGGTAATTGCAAGGATTCAGATGATGTAGAGCCAGAATCCTGTCCTGAGTCGCCTGAGGAACCATCATGGCGATCACTATAACGCGAGCTGTATAGTCCAGACAAATTCTCAAAGTCGTCCATTTGCACCGTGTCGGTAGACGAAAAGTTCTCTGCAAAGTAGTTACCCGAGTAGTGACCGTCATTGACTCTACGGCCATTGGTAGCCAAAGGAGAGCTGCTATAGACCGGCCGGGGACCTGGTGGACCGTAAGGATCAGAATACACCAGCAGTGGCTCTGCCGGATATGCAGTCGGGGGTCTGGTAGGAGTAGGTGCTTGCAAGGCGCTGGTCCGAGGTTTCGAAACATGACCTGGCAGAGTAAGAGAGTCAGATGATGGGAGTGGCGTGATCGGTTGTGCTTCATTCCAAACTCCAGCTTCAAGAGCACGCGTGTGTGCTCGGCGCATCTGTTCTCGCAGACGGTCTTCTGAATCGAAGTTCAACAAGTGCTTTGGTACTACCGCTGTTAGCGAGCTGGATGATTGTGGCGCAGAGCTTCTTCTGTTCTTTTCTACAGCATTGAGGTCATTTCTCCACTTCAGCCATCGTTCCTTCGCAGCAGGAGAGACCAGGGCATCGTAAGGTAGTATCGGCATATCCACGCTCGCAGCAAACTCAATGGCACCCTGACCAACAAGCAGGTTCGGAGGGACTCGACGCAGAGTAAGCAGCTGCGTGCTCCGGTCCAGGAGCGTGCGAGCCAAGGAAATTGGATTCTTTATTTCTGTGTCATGTCAGCTGGATGTAATGAGATGTTGATATGTTGGGAAGACGGACGTGAGACAGCACCCACAGCACCACTACGACCAAAATGATCGACAATGGTGGCATCGCACTCGACGACTCCATCTACTGCAAGATTGCTTCCATAGCCAGCATTGGTTATTTCACGATCTTCCAGAACCTTCACGGCGATCTCAATAGCGT
Source organism: Aureobasidium sp. Y128-05A (assembly GCA_037042735.1). Classification (NCBI taxonomy): domain Eukaryota; kingdom Fungi; phylum Ascomycota; class Dothideomycetes; order Dothideales; family Saccotheciaceae; genus Aureobasidium; species Aureobasidium sp. Y128-05A. The sequence goes on from JAXQKC010000100.1 coordinate 309,011, forward strand.
CAAGAGCAGTCCCACCAGTACGTAGAACTACCATGGCCGCTTTTGCAGCACTACACAAATCAGCGGAAGATTCAGGATTGCGACAAGGTTGACATACTCGTTGCAGGCCTGGAGATGGATTCTTTCATTCTGCAAGCTGTGATAACCAGCACCGGCATGGACAAAGATGCATGGTTGGTCGGCACCGTTCTTCTGAATCTTGCGCGATCTTGGGTGGAGCATGTCGTAAGTGAGTTGACGAGGTGGGAATGGCGAAATGACAGATGTTTCTTGGGCCTTAAGGAGAGGCAGGCTTAAATGCGTATCACAATCGAGCGGCCACTCCTCACTCCGCAAGATGAAGAAACACAAATTTCAGGAGAGAGCACGTGAGGTTGATAGGTCAAGTGGAAAAGAAGAAGGATAAAACGAGTGATGATAGCCAGAAGAGACGATGGGTCTTGCAGCTAGCCGCTTCAAGAGCGACTGAGAGCAATGTAAAGACTCAATGATGAGCTGAGTGGATGAAAAAAGGAAGGTCGGAATTGGACTTGGAGGGAGAATTGGCAAGATGTTTGTAGGCCTACAGCTCGAAGGAGGGTTGCTCTTTCCATTTTTCCTAAGGCTGTGCAGACGCAAATAGCCAGTTGAAGTGGACGTGTGTTACGACACCACGTTATGATCGAAACTAATCCTGGTTCATTGTGTGAAGATCAAGGGAAGATGGCAGTGAGATTGAGCAATAGAGCCATTTTTGATAGAGAAGTCCATCAGCAGTGATACACTGGTTTGAACTGCCAGGCGGTGGCTGCTTGGGACCATGCGCGCACGGACTTCAGCGGGGAGAGGCTGTGGCCGAGCTGTCCGTGACGACAACGCCCTTGGGAGCCAACGCGACACCGAGAGGTTGCTGTACTGTTCGAGAGTTGCCATACATCTTCGGTCGATATCTTGTGTTGATCTTGACCATTGACCTCTGGTCACTCCTTCTTCGCCCCCCACACAGCCGCTAACACTCCGATCATCATGGCCAACCAAACTCCGGCCGTTGTCATGGACAAGTACGTGCCTCCCTGCTCTCGTTGCGCGCATAGGCAACCATACTGACTCCAAGCAGCGGTACAGGTTACACAAAGCTCGGTTCGTCACCTTAGACCTTCCTTCGTCTCGTTACCATTACTGAGTCCGCAGGTTTCGCCGGTAATGATTCCCCATCCTTCGTCTTCCCTACCGCCATTGCTACCAAGGGCCCCACCGACAGCTCTGCTGGCCGCTCAGGTAGACCTGGTGGTAACAACTCCTCAATGCTTTCAGGAAAGAGAGGTACAGAGGATCTGGACTACTTCATTGGCGACGAGGCTCTAGCCGCTTCGAGCGGTCCTGGTTACGGCCTGCACTACCCCATCCGTCACGGTCAGATTGAGAACTGGGTACGTGGGACTATGGGGTCATCATCCATCAGGATCGGATACTGATATACGCAGGACCAAATGGAACGTTTCTGGTCAAACTCGATATTCAAATACCTTCGTGTCGAGCCCGAAGACCACCACTTCCTCCTTACCGAGCCTCCTCTTAATCCTCCCGAGAACCGTGAAGCCACCGCCGAGATCATGTTCGAATCTTTCAACGTCGCTGGTCTCTACATCGCTGTTCAAGCTGTTCTGGCTCTCGCCGCTTCTTGGACCTCATCAAAGGTCCAGGACCGCTCCTTGACTGGTACCGTTATTGACTCGGGAGAGGGTGTTACCCACGTTATTCCTGTCGCTGAGGGTTACGTTATCGGATCCTCGATCAAGAGTGTCCCCATCGCTGGTCGTGATATCACCTACTTCGTTCAGAGCCTTCTTCGTGACAGAGGCGAGCCGGATAGCTCTCTCAAGACTGCCGAAAAGATCAAGGAGGAGTTCTGTTATGTCTGTCCCGATATCGTCAAGGAATTTGCACGCTACGACCGTGAGCCAGAACGATTCGGCAAGCACACAATCAACTACCCGAACGGTCGCAATGCTGTTGTCGATGTCGGATACGAGCGTTTCCTTGCTCCTGAAATCTTCTTCAACCCCGAGATCTACTCATCCGACTTCCTGACACCTTTGCCCAACATTGTCGATACCGTCATCCAACAATCACCAATTGATGTCAGAAGAGGTCTCTACAAGAATATTGTGCTGTCTGGTGGTTCTACTCTGTACGAGAACTTTGGTCGCAGGCTCCAGCGTGACATTAGACATCTAGTCGATGCTCGCATCCAGGCTAGTGAAGCTCGCAGTGGTGGTGCTAAGTCTGGCGGTCTTGATGTTCAAGTCATCACTCACAAGCGACAACGTCATGGTCCCTGGTTCGGTGGTAGTTTGTTGGGTCAGACTCCCGAGTTCAGAAGCTACTGTCACACAAAGGCAGAATACGACGGTTTGTTATTATCCTTTTGGTTTTCATTCTTCCGTACTGACTTGATGCGCAGAGTACGGTCCTTCAATAGTGAGAAGATTCGCTCTTCTGGGTGGCCCAGGCAGCACCTAGATGGCATATGTAGATTACACGCTCTGTTCAAACCAAATCAACAAAACCATTTCCATTTCATGATAAGATGCACGAACAATGTTTGCCTTCAACACAGTCTTCAATTTCTGTTCGCCCTTGGATGAGAACTGCCTTCGCGAAGCAGATGATGATCAACAGATGGTCTGCAGAATTCAATAGTATGCACAAACAGAGATTGAATACTGCATTGCATATACCCTCAAAGAAATGATCTCGGCATGCATCTTCACGACTTGAGCTCAAGGTCGGTTGCATGCATGCCTAAAAATAAACAGGGTCGTGGAGTAAAGCATGGGGTCTTGCCGAGGCCGATCTCTTCCGCCTCAGCATGTCCAATCAAGACTTGATCTCAGAGCAGTCTTTACACGATTTGTTTCCTTCTCCCTGATCGTGTCCCAGAGCAATGTTTCCAAAGCAAGCCACATGCATACCTCAAACAAACCACCCGACTGATCTGTTTTCCACAAAAGAGACGGCACAGGGCTTCAAGCCATTGTCCCGCTTGCTTTGACCGCCAAGCAGCTGTACGAAACAGACCATGGCTTCACCTCATGCCGTTCCAGTGTTTCGATCCAGTCGGGATCAATGATGCATGCGACTTTTCGAATCAACCTTGCTGCTTCTGGCCGACAAGATCGGTTTCGACTCTTTCTTGACCTCCATACATGGCAAGAAACAATATGGACGAGCATGCCCAGACTGCAAGCAAGGGAGGTCAGTGCAGTGACAGGAGAAGGTCGCAGCTGCTTGAATATATATTATAGCATGACCGATGGTTCTTCAGGTTCGTACAATAGGCAGGTTCCTTTTTCTTCTCAGCAATCCGTCGTGCTGTGTCATTCGTTCTTTCCTGTTCTTTGACCTCTATATTGAGTTTGTTTCTCCTACTTGGTGCATTCGTGCTTGGCCATCACCGACCGAGCGTCTTTATAATCCTGGACGTACTAGAGAATGCATTTCAATAGTCTGGCTCTGGCCTCCTTGGCTTTAGTTCCTTCCTTCATCGAAGCTCACGGTGACATACCAGGAGCTCCAAAAATCTTTGGAAGGAGATCGACCCCGAACGGCGTCAGACGAGCACGTACGGGGGCAAGCGCTCTCCAGCCGACCATTCCTGAAGCTCACGACAAGCGTCAGGCTTCTACCAATACTGGAGGACAATGCGGGCCAGGTTTTGGATCTTGTGCTGCGGGTTATTGCTGTTCAGAAGCTGGTCAGTGCCATGAAGAAGAGAAGAAAGCTCAGTGACCATTACTGACATTTCATCAGGCTGGTGTGGCAAAGGTACTGACTACTGTGCTGCCCCTGGATGTCAATTCAACTATGGCCCTGCTTGTGACGACAACACCATCCCGCCAGGCAGCAACACCTCGACGGTTGCAAGACCCAAGCTTGGTAACGTCCCGTATGGTGGAGCCGGTATCTACGATTGCACGATGGCAGGGACCATTGCTATCACTTATGATGACGGTCCTTACATTTACACTGAGCATGTCCTGGATGTCTTGAAGCAATATAACGCCAAAGCCACGTTCTTTATCACTGGCAACAACAATGGTAAAGGAGAGATTGATAATGCCGCTTTCCCTTGGGCTGCGACAATCAAGAGAGCATACAATGAAGGACATCAGATCGCATCCCACACTTGGACACATCCTCATCTGTCTAACCTTACCAGTGCGCAGAGAAAGCAAAACATGTACAGCAATGAGATGGCACTGCGCAACATTCTGGGCTTCTTCCCTACTTACATGAGACCGCCTTACTCTGACTGCACTGCTGAGTCTGGATGCGAGCAGGATATGGCTGATCTAGGTTATCATGTCACCTACTTTGATGTCGACACTGGTACGAAGTGCTCGAATCTGGACTAAATATATTTCACTAACGTACCGTAGATGACTACGACAATGATTCTCCTGCACTCATCCAAAACGCAAAGAACAACTTCGATGCTGGAATGGCTGGAGGAAACCCGGCAACCGATGATTATCTTGTGATTGGACATGATATTCACAACCAGACGGCAAACAACTTGACTGCCTATATGCTACAGAGAGTTCTGGCTCTTGGTTACAAACCTGTCACCGTTGGCGAGTGTCTTGGTGACCCGGAAGCAAATTGGTATCGCAGCTCTTCTGGAAATGTCTTCACTTCTTCCACTTCAGCCGTCACTTCAGCCACTTCAACTTCTGCTACTATTGCGCCCACAGCGACCTCGACTAACGGCCAGTGCGGAGGAGGCTCAGGCTTCATGTGTACTGGATCTGAGTTTGGAGACTGCTGCTCGCAGGTGTGTCAATGACAGATATCGAACATTGAAATCCATACTAACCACGTTCATGCCTAGGCTGGTTGGTGTGGATCTGGCACGCTCTACTGTGGTGAAGGCTGTCAAGCTGGCTTCGGTCAATGCGGTATCAATGTCCCTCAGAGCAGCAGTACCACCTCAACTGTCGTGCCAGCTCAGCCAACAAAGGTTTCGACCGACGCAACATGTGGAGGCACGAGCGGTATGACCTGTCAGGGCTCTGTCTTTGGTAATTGCTGCTCTCCCGCTGGATGGTGCGGCAGTACTGCAGCTTACTGCGGCGATGGCTGTCAATCAGGCTTCGGCACTTGTGGTGATGCCAATTCAGCAGCAGCGGGTGCTGTTCAAGCAACAACAAGTGCTGCTGTGAAGTCAACACTTGCTACTTCTGCCACCAGCAAGGCAGCTACTACCACATCCGCACGACCAACCCAGACAACGACAGCTGCCAAGGCAACAGCTACGAACGGATCAAGACTCCAGGTGAGTGAACACATATCGGTATCATCAGACACCTGTACTAACGAACCACTAGACGTGGCTCAACAATTGGTTTAATAAGCTGAGATCTGGATCCCAGTAGAACACAACCGAGTTGCGATATTCTGTTGTTAGATTGGTGAAGCAATGATCTTGGTATTGAATATGCTGGAGATTGGGTTGCAGTCGACCTTTCAAATTTTGCTAGACTAGACATGAGCTGCATGAGCTGAGAGAAGAATGTCAAAAGTATCTGTTAATGAGCACCAAGATTCTGTACCTAGCCTTGCGGACCAAGGAGCTGTGCCTTGAAAGACAGAGAGATCTTTGTTACAATTATTTAGTTACCACGTAGCAAAAGGCGCCGCACGATGCGATAGCTGCGGTCTCACCGAGACATCTGCGATACTGCAATCAACAGCCTCTTGTTGCTTTTTCGAAGTGGTTCGGAAGTCGCGGGACGATATGCGCTGACCTCTTGGAGATGCAACCGATAGTCGGATGTCCAGTCAGTAGATGCCACGGCATGGAGACATATATCACGCGCGATAGTACAGAAAGCCTCGTTCATGCATTTCTGAAAAGACAGTCGAGATACGGGTGTACAGATCGGAAGACGGATGTACTTTTACGTCGGACAAGCACCGATGACTCGGCGAGGAGCCGCGGGGGACCCTGAGGAACGCGCCTTTTTGCAGCCCCTGCGAGTCGCAACGGACAAAACCATCATCATCCTTTTTTCTGCCAAGTCTAGGTTTCAATCGTAACCAATTAGATAAGAAGTATCCACACGTTCACACCTCTCACCTTTCACTTGACCCTTCACTTTCCGTGTTGTGTGTACGCCAGGCACGCTGTCGTGCCCCAATCACTGACCCTAGCTTGCCGTTGCTATTTGGACGAATGGCCTCCGTTGCTACCCCTGCTTGCACCTTTACTAAACCAACTGTCCGTTTGCGCGGCTATCAGTGAACAGCTCCCTCTTAAGTTACTTTGAGGATTTTACCTGCTCCTCATTTCTATCTCTACATACTTCCACCTTGGTGGCGGTTGTCCAACATCGTTATCTTTACTAGGCATTGGACACGATCAACATGAAATTCGGACAGAATCTTCCTCGCAATCAGGTCCCCGAGTGGGCATCTGCATACATAAACTACAAAGGCCTCAAGAAATTGATCAAGGCCGCGGTACAGCACAGCGTCGAAGCTGGTGGTGAAGTTGATCTTGCAGGTGAGCAATGGTAGCAAACATCCTCTAAGCATGTTTGACTGACCACTTCCAGAATTCTTCTTCGCCCTGGATCGCAATCTCGAAGACGTCGACAGCTTCTACAACAGAAAACTCGCCGAATTCTCACGACGACTAAGACTGCTCTACGATCGCTATGGACAAGCTCCTCAGACACAAGATGGCATGGACAAGGAAGAGATGGAAGACTTGATGGGCGCATTGCTGGAGCTCAGGGGACAATACCGCAACCTCGTTTGGTTTGGTGAAGTCAATCGCAGAGGCTTCGTCAAGATTACCAAGAAGCTGGACAAGAAGATTGAAGCCTCGCATTCACAAAAGACATACCTGGCTGCCAAAGTCGACCCCAAAGCTTTTGCGAACAACCGCAAAACAGAGGCAGACATGCGTGCCATCAATGACTGGTTGTCTAGCTTGGGCGATGTCAAGGTCTTCGATGATGCTGCCTCGATTGCCTCGACTGGCTCGCTACACCGCGTCTCGTCTAAGAACGCCATGCGCGTGCCTACAGCTGTGCTGGACAATCTAGAACAAAATGTTCGCCAGGATGATCTTGCCAAACTTCAAGAGCTCATTTCAACATCACTGAAGGATCTGTCTCCCTCTGTTGTCCAGAAACTTATTCTCAATCTGCTGCAGCGAGCAATTTCTGCAAAGTCGTATGACTGCATTAAGTATTTACTATCGCAAATCTCATCTCTGACCGAGGATGACGATATGAACAAGCGGAACGTCATTCATCGTATGGTCATTGCGACTGGCCGTGCAAGGGCTCTGGAAGAAAACGGACCAGCCGCACTTCCCATTGGCGCAGAAACCAACTCCTTCATCAACGCAGCAGAGCTTCCAGTCCGTGTTCCTACTTCATTCAAAGTTCAGGAGAAGGATGTTGCTCAAACGCTAGGCCAAGAAGACCCTGCCATCAAGCTCCTATCCTACATCCTTTCCAGTCTTTCCGCTGAGCAGAGAGCAGTACTAGAGGAGAGAGATACATATGGTCGTCTTCCTCTTCATTATGCTGCCCAGTACGGTCTGGTAGCTGCATCCCAGACTATCATCAAGTACATGCAAGCTTGGGGTCAATTCGACGTCAGTAAGGGCATTGATTCTGATATCTGGCAGGACGCTGAGGGATATGCTCCTCTTCATCTCAGCGTCATTGGTGGTCACTATCGAACCACAAAGGCTTTGCTGCAAGCTGAGGATTGGCATGGCGAGGCTGAAGACAGCCATGCTGCCAGACGCAATGTTGAAAAGTCAGGAGCTGCATTGGCTCTAGCGACCAAGAACAACTTCTATCTGATAGTTAAATTGCTGGTTGAGGCCGGCATTAACATCAACTACCAAGACGAGCAAGGCGAATCGGCTCTGCATGTCGCTGCCCGCTTCGGCTTTGTGGAGTGCACAAAGTCTTTACTCGAAGGATCTGAAACTCAGAAGGCCAATCTCGAGATCACCGAGAAGACATATGGTTGGACGCCACTTTTCATAGCCTGTGTCGATGGCCATCTACCAATTGTCGAACTGCTGATTGAGGCTGGCGCAGAGGTGAACAAGGCTGATCTGTCGGGTTGGTTACCCATTGAGCATGCTGCTCTTAGAGGTCATCTTGACGTTGCGAACAAGTTGGCTGATCTCAGTCCGACACCTGAGAATCTCGATGCACCCTCTCCACTCCTCAGACCTAGCAATGCTCCAGGTACATCACCTAAGAACAATTCGTCTATTGGTGACCGACGATCCAACGCCCCTCAGGGACGTGATGCTCCTCGCATCCCAGAGCCCGTCAAGACCTTTGGTCACAGATATCTTACAGATGAATCTATGGTGCTCGTAAGTCTCGGCTCTATGGACAACCGCAAAAATGTTCCCGCAGTCACCCTTGACAACATTCCTCTGGCAGATGCACACGCTACTCAGCTAGACACTGCTCTATCGCTGGTGGTTGCCGCATCAGGTGCAAATGGAGAGCCAACAATTGTGGATCTGCCTGTTCAGGAGAATATCAGCACTTCACCCATCACATTCAAGACTCGCGATCCGACCAAAGTCAGACTACTATTTGACATTGTTCCTACTTACTCTGGCTCAAAGGACAAGATCGTCGGTCGCGGTGTGGCTTTGCTTTCTAGTATCAAGCCCAGCATTGGCTCAAAGCGCATGTTGCTTCAAGGTGATTTGAGTGTACCAATTGTCGCTGCAGAGACATTGGATGTCATTGGCTCTGTCAATTTCAACTTCCTCATCATCACACCATTCCAGCATCCCAACATGCATATTGCCGAGGATCAGACTTATTGGAAGAGTACATCAACACAAGTCATTGGTCACCGTGGCTTGGGTAAGAATATGGCATCCATGAAGTCATTGCAGCTGGGAGAGAACACTCTTCAATCCTTCATTGCGGCCGCCAACTTGGGCGCGTCCTATGTCGAGTTTGATGTTCAGCTCACCAAGGACCACGTCCCTGTCATCTACCACGATTTCTTGGTTAGCGAGACGGGTATTGATGCACCTGTGCATACCTTGACTTTGGAGCAATTCATGCATGCAAGCGAGGGTCAAACACCAAGAAGCTCACGTCCACCATCACCAAAGAGAAGTCATCTGGACGGCGTATTTGAGCAGTCACGCAAGCAGCGCTCCTACTCGCTTGGTGGTGCCCAAGACGAACGCGCTCCTGACATGTCGGAGCGCATGAAGCACACTCGTGACTTTAAAGAGAAGGGTTTCAAGGGTAACAGCCGTGGCAACTTCATCCAAGCACCCTTTACCACACTTGAAGAAATGTTCAAGACATTGCCATCCTCGATCGGCTTCAACATTGAAATGAGTAAGTTTTGTTCTGATAAAATACCCACTATTTTTACAGCATGCTAATCGAGATCTACACAGAATACCCTATGCTTTTCGAGTCAGAAGAACACGACATGGACACCTACGCCGTCGAACTAAACTCCTTCGTTGATACCGTACTCACCAAAGTCTACGATCTGGGCACCGGTCGCAACATGATCTTCTCCTCCTTCAACCCAGACATTTGTCTCCTCCTTTCCTTCAAACAACCCTCCATCCCTATCCTCTTCCTCAGCGATGCTGGTACCTCCCCCGTCGGCGACATCCGCGCCTCTTCTCTTCAAGAAGCCATCCGTTTCTCCTCACGCTGGAATCTGCTCGGTGTGGTTTCAGCCGCAGAACCCCTTGTCACTTGCCCCAGACTCATCAGAGTCGTCAAGGAGAGTGGTTTGGTCTGTGTTTCCTATGGCACACTGAACAATAATCCTACTATGGTGGCTAGACAAGCTAAAGAGGGTATTGATGCAGTGATTGTGGATTCGGTGCTTGCGATTAGAAAGGAGTTGACGGCTGCACAACAGAAAGCTGGGGAACAGGGACCTATTATCGAGGTTCCGCAGGTTGTACCTACGGCGAATGGACAGAATGGGGTCAAGACTAATGGACATGCTTGAGCATGCGTGAGGCATGTCGTGGTTGTAAGATAGAAACAAAGCATAAAGCATTGCGTTAGCCTGCATGACGGCGATGTGTATACTATACGTAATAGCATTAAAGTTAAAACAATATGCATTGTGCCAGACAAGGTTCCTGTTCCTTTTATTACTTTCTTTCGTCTTCTGGTTTTGCAATGTGATTGTTGTCGTGTCTAAGCAGGGAAATCATGGTCAGGGTGACATGTCCAACCCAGTTTTTTCAGATGAACAGCGACATTACAGCAGCATTAAAGTGGATCCTTTTGTAGAAACCAGTAGAATCGGTCTCTGTATAGTTTTAATCAAGCTTCCAGCCGTGTTTGATAGCATTCAGTCACTTCTGCATAGCTATATGTCCATTGTTTCAGTCTCCGAATATGTTAGTGAAATCAGCATGCCAGACTGCAGGATGGGCATGTCCAGTTTCGATCTTTTTCCAGATAGCAAAGTCAGCAAGCATCTCGATCGAGCAACTGCAAAAGCCATAACTAAATAAGAACATCCAAGTATAGAAGATACCTTATGAAACACACTCACATACTTTCGTTTGTCTGTTCTAATGCACGTGCACAAACATGCCAAGCAAATATGCAAGTCCAGGCTTCACGCACAAGAAAAAAAATGGCTTTCACAAATTCCAAGTCTGATTGAACAAAAAAGCCCATTCGACCACCATTCTGTCAAGTTCTTTACTGGTACAAAAAAGCAATGCAAGAGCAAAAGAGATGTTGACGAGAGTGGGATTTGAACCCACGCCCTTTCGGACCAGCGTATTGGAAGAACCTTAAGCTGGCGCCTTAGACCGCTCGGCCATCTCGCCTTTTCCGGAATCCGAATTATCTTGCGATTTCCGAGCTCTGGATGAGGTTGTGGTTGTTTGCCTCACATATGTCTACTCAATCAAAGTTGATAGACGTCCGAGACTGATAGCAAGTTGTGGCATGCGGACGGTATGTTGTTTGATTCTAGTCGACGGGCCAGGGCATCAGAACAGAATCGCGCCGGCGAGACATCGCGGTAAAAGGCGCGAGAAGAATATAATAGGAAAGAGATATGCAGGAAACGAAAAGGTGGAATTCCTCAAAGAAAGCTAAGGAACATGGTATAGCATTGTTGTGCCAGATTAAACTGGGTGTGCTGCAGGCAGAATACGCATAGCAGAGATGCAGGACCTGCGCGGCTTGGTTCGTGAGACTTGTACTCAACTCGAGGCTTTCGATATAAATCTGGTGCTACGATGTGACGCAGGGTGTGTCCAGCAGGTCGAGCGGATCTTATGGAGAAGCCTTGCGCAAAGGCAGGCTGCATCGCATATTGCGATCGGCCGATTACTGGTTCGTGGCTCATGCGGCATGGTGCTCGAGTGGCAGCACTCTTCGTGTATAGCGTAGACTGACGCACGTTGGCGTGAAGTATGATGGGCGAAAAGATGTCGTATTCGAGCTTCATCTCTGCTCGTCGGCAACGGGGTTGGCGTGGATGTGGACACTTTGGATGCGAATTGGGTCCTTTGGTCTATTCTTCTTGTCGACCTGAACAGACTCCATCTTGTCAAGAGTGTCCCATCCTTCTATTACGCGACCAAAGACAGTGTTCTTTCCATCAAGGTGAGGGGCCTTGTCAAAGGTTATGAAAAATTGGCTGCCGTTGGTATTGGGACCTTTGTTGGCCATGCTCAGCATGCCGCGCTGGTTGTGTTTGAGTTGGGATTTGATCTCATCTTCGAAAGGCTGGCCATAGATGCTTGGACTGTCCTTGGTCGAAGTGGCAGCAGGGGAACCGGCTTGGATCATGAAAGACGGGATGAGACGGTGAAAGGGCGAGTCATTGTAGGCGTCGGATGCGCAGAGGGCGAGAAAGTTGTAGGTCGTCTTGGGACAGGCGCTGCAGAAGAGTTCAAGTTTGAGGTCGCCGTGAGTTGTGTGCAGCGTAACGGCCATGGTTGTTGGATTGTTGGTGTACTCTCGTACTTGAACAAAAAGCGTTAATGGTATGCAATGACGATGATGGCGGGCAGGAGCTCGGCGACTGGCTCGTGCTGTTGCTTGGTTGTGCTTCGCGGGTCGCTGTTTCCTCGTTTTGATTGCTTGGAATGGCATCAGCTCATCAAACCAAGGAAGGCCCGGTGGACTTGTACGAGTTTCAGCGACATCATCGCTGTTCAGCCAATAACTCAATCTGTATTCTTATTTTCAATCCTTGACTTTCTCTTCCCTGCGTGACTGTCATCGGTCGCGTTGCGTGACGCTCGTTTCTAGACCTCCCCCCTTGTCCGTTGCCGTCCCCCGCCCTTTGCCGGTCATTGTCTGTATTGGTTGACGTCTTCAAGCGTCTGAAACTCTCATAAAGCCAACAGCTGACAGGCTGCCTGCAAGATCAAATCAACTGCACATCTCGCACTCGACTCTCTTGACACCGCTCTATAGCCTTTCTCGACACCGCTCGCCCTTGCTGTGCTTCCAATCCTGTCCACCAATCTGGTCCATGACATGCGGCCAACAGCGCCTCTACTGACGACGACCCTGCGCCCATCATGACCACTGCCTTCGTGCGCGTTTCTGGTCCGCCGAATAGCAATTTCCTTGTTGGATATCCTGGAATCTCGGCAACTTCTCCGCGCATAGAGGGCAAGGTCGAGATACGTCCGCTACTCGGTGTGTCCGCTCCTGTTCATGTATCGCTGGTCACCGTCTGCCTACAACGGCGCGAGAGCATCCATCCTTCAGCCGACACAATCAAAGGTCACCTCGTCACGTCGAATCGAAGGGAAATCACAGATATAGTCGGCAAGGAAATGCTGCTTTACCGCGCTCCTTTGGGTCGTGAAAGCGAAGCAATTCTATCTATGGATCTCCCCTTCGTCATATTCATCCCATACGGTCGCGGTGGTGAAGAAATGGCTAGACGTGTGCCACCAGCGAGTTTACAGTTGGATCGTCGCGCTGCCGAAACCTACTACGAGATTGTCGTCACTGTCCACCACGGCGCAAGCGACCAGAAGAAATACCCTTTTCCTGTACCCATTGCGAGATACGACACCTTGTCGACTTTCGGCATGTACAACCGCCCAGAAAGTGCCGAGCGTGTAGTCGACCACCTTGTTACCCTCGCCATTTCATTACCTCGCTGGTCTTATGGTCCCCTCGATCCAGTCAGCGTCTACATCAAATTAACACCAAATCCTGATATGCTTAGAAAGGCTATGAAGGCTACAGTCAAAGCGATTACAATGAGCATCGAAGAGGAGGTCATATACAACCACCAAGGAGATGAGCCACAACGCAAAGCCAAAACACTAGCCTCTTCCACCCATCGCGTAGGGATTAAGATGCCCGAAGCTGGCTACTTTACAAATCTCGGTCTAGTTTTTCCTGCCAGAGACTTGCGCAATTCAGAAGGTATCTTGCCCCGTCAGAAGCGAGAATTCCCTCTTTACGCGGTCAGCGGCTTCACAACCACTGGTACTCTGTACAAGATAGAGTATTATCTAGTTGTAAAGGTATGTTACATGCAGATGATTCCTTGATCCGTCCTCTGACTTTGAGCAGGCTGTCATGTCTGGCGCAAAGGACATTATGATCCGCCAACCGATCGTTGTCTGCCCATGGGACCACGCTGGTTGCAAGGAAGAAATGGAAGCAATTGAGCAAGCTGCCAAAGACGCTTACCACATCTCTCCAGACAACCCCATGTTACCTGCTTCTACCATCATAAGAGCCTCCGATGCCAACGGCCTCAAAAGCCTAGGCATGACCATCGTTGGAGGTCACAGGAAACCCCTGATTGAATGAGTCCGAACACCTTTAGTACTGTTTGCTTTTCTGTACCACTTTTTGGGACAAGTCACGACGTCACGACTGGTCCAAATTTCTTCTTTTCTCAAGGAGCGGAAGGGACAAAATGCTGATTTGGCGCGGAGTTTTTGGGAGTTGGAAAGATGGGAGGTCTGCTAGGCCGGCAGATTTGTCAGTCCTTATCATCAAGGACGAGAACAGGCGTTTTCTTCAGAAGGTCTGAATTGCATTTCAGGAGTTGTTTCTTTCTTTTATTCTTCTTTGATCCGTCGTTCATCCTTGATGGTGACGCCTCTTAGTCAAGAACTGGCCTGTCTACATACTTGGTAGCTTAATGCGTGATTTCATTGACGAAATGTAGCACTCGGTTACATTTTCCCATCTCAAGATCTGAACACTGCTGTTTCTTGTTTGTAAATTGTCAAAATGTTTGGTCGATGCATCGTTAACCGAAATGCTTGACCCAAAAACCTGGGTCTGGGGAGATAGAATGCGCGCGGCTGTTTCATCAGGTGGAGCATCGCCTTACGCAACACACCTCCCACCGACCGACTCTCAAATCAGGAATTTGAGATTGCGTTGACTACAGAATGAGACATATTTGTTGTACCCCTCCTGGAAATGCCCACAAAGATCCACTTGGAGGTTTACGAATTGGGTTGTGCAAGTGGATATAGTCTTGTTTTGAATCTTTGCCTTTTCAACAAACATCGAATTTCTAATCCCCACTCTCGTCGATTATGATTTTTGGAGAGAGCTACACCGACATGAGTCGACTGCCGAGCTGTTATAGTGTTATGAGACAGTCATATAGGGCTGGTAATATCGACTGGAACCTCCACACCCTCACGCGACAGATAATCTCTGCAATCTCCAGATCTTCCAACAACAATGGTTCCGACAGGACAGAACCATTGTGACAGCGAACTCATGAAGGGTCCAAGACTCTAGCGACTCATACACAACAGCTTGAAACTGCTTGATAGTTTCAGAAGTCACTCTTTGAAGGAGATTCAGGTAGATTGTTCGTCTACGCTATCCACCCATGGCGTGTTTTTGTCTGAGGCTCAAGAAAAAGTTTCTATCTATGCACAGAACAAATGCTTTGTAGATCCTTCTGATTCAGTGGCTAGGTGCGTGCCTTTTCATACTTGAGCCTTCTTGGTCAAGCGCTTCTATCTGTATTAAGTAGAGCAAGGCATCCCATATTCTGCTTTTTGACGAAATAGCAAGGCTGCCTGCTTTTTGCAGATGCATTTTGTTGGAGGTTTCCTTCTCTGACACCTTGTTTTATTTTGCGATATTACATTTTCCATCATTCATCCGCTCTTTTTACACTGGCTCTTTCTGTTTTCTCCGTCCTTGGTCTGGCATCTGGACTTTTATCATCACGACTTCTGGTATTTTCTGGTGGACACTCGGAATTCGCAGTTTTTCACATACTATCATAAGGACCTCAAAACAACCCTTTACATGATCTCTACTTGCCGCTACTCGCAATATTGTTCTAAATGGCTAAATCAAATTCTCCTTTTTCTGCGGTGACGAATACGGATCATCGAGGCTGGCTCTGGATCACCGTTATCACCTGCACAACAATCTGTCCTTTGCTACTGCTCGGTCGAGGAATAGTGCGGTATAGAAAATATGGTCTCGATGATCTTGCCATCGTTATTTCTTTTGTAAGTCTACTCGTCGCCTTAATCATATAAAAACGAAAGCTGATAGGCGAAAACCAGGTTTTTGTCATGGCACATTCTGCTCTCTTGATGGGATCGCTGGAACTAGGGTTTGGAGTGCTCTTGACACCTGGGACACAAGCAGGAATCTTCAGAGCTGCAAAGGTAAGAATGCACCAGATCGGCAGCAAAGCGAATATACTGACTCTACTGCAGCTGGTCTTTGCAAGCAGGATTCTACTCTCTCTCATCCTTGGAACCTCAAAACTATCAGCTTTGCTACTTATCCGCCGCCTCTTACCACCAAATGGTGTTCGCACTTATATTTGCAATACAGGCATCGGACTTGTCATCATCTGGGGTATCATGGCTGTACTCACCACAAATGCAAATTGCTCACCTAGTCACACGTTGCTAGAGAGTAAAGAGAATAGCTGTCAATACTTGGATACCCGGATCAGCATTACCATGGCTTTGAGTTGTGCTACCGAGCTGGGAGTACTAAGTCTTGCTATTGCTTTCTTCAACCAGTTTCATGTTGAGCCGCACCAGAGGAAGTGGGTCTTGATGGCTTTTGTGCTGCGTTTACCGTGAGTTCATCCTTCCATCTCTTGAAGCTTCGTCTTTGGCATGTATACTGATCCATTGCATAGGAACATCGCACTAAGCATCGCCTACCTCCTCACCTACCTCCACTTCCTCTCTCATGGCCACTCAAGCATCTCTTTCATCCCCGTCGCCATCCTCCAGCAGATTTTAGCCACCTACTCCTTTGCGGCCTCCACTTCTACTGCCTTTTTCCCTTTCAACATTGCCATCTTTACTTCACCCTATTCCTCAGACTCTCCCTTGAAAACCCTCTCACGCAGCAAACTTGCCAGAAGAATGTCTACACCCATGTCCTTCTTTGGCGACAAGATGAGAGGAGACAGAGAAGTGTTTACGCATAAAGCGAGGGTGTTTGCTGATGTCAAGGGTGTTGCTAGAAGAGAGAGTGAGAGAAAAGTCAGACAGCAGAATAGACAGAGGGTTCTGGGACATAGAAGTGAAGAGAGTCAAGAAAGTTTGAAGGGGATTGTACGGGAAGAGACTTTTGAGGTGCAGGTTGTGTAGATATGATTCTCTTTGTTCAATTTCTATTCTTCTTGTTACTGAAAATCGAGAGCTTTCAGAGTCAACATGAGTTGGAGGTGTACAATGTGAGCCCTCGAGAAGGCGAGGCTGGGTGGCAATGTTTTGGCAAAACAGTGGCTGGATGTCGAGAGGTACAAGAAAGATGTCGCTTGCTTATCTGAGTGTTCCTTCGTAAAGACGGCGTTCTTCAGCTGCTTTCAGGAAGAGCGGCATCAAGAGATGTAGCTTTGTACATACGATGGCGGCTTCAGCTGCTCTAGGATAATGTATTTCTCGTACCAAGATTCAATGGCATAGGGTTGAACATACTCTGGACACGATGATAAGGCCTGCAGCAAACGGCTGTCAGAGGCACTGTCGCACTTCAAGCATCAAATATACTTTGTGATAGACTTGGTTTGATCAACGCTCTTGCACAAGATCTTGTCAGGGTTAAAACCTTGCGGACCTCTTTCCTTTTAAGTAAAACATGAGCTCCGAGAAAAACATGGGTCTTGGAGAAAGCATGGGTCTTGAGAGGAGAACATGGGTCGATTTGATCCTGCAACCAGGACCTTGTAACTATGCAATGCAATGACAAGAATCCAGGAACCAGATGCATGAATTTCTTCCCTACCTCAACGGCCACGGCCTGTCTGCAAGACAGTTGAGTTATCAAATACTCGACCAAGATCAGAGATAGATGCAATGACTAATAGCGATATAACATGAACGAGGAAAAAGCAGATCGATTTCTCAAGAAGATACTCATCACGATTGCGCATGCGCAAAGGGGCGAATTTGAGACCAAGATGCCGTGTTCCCGAATCACGAAAAAGAAGAAGCAAAGGATGGCTTTACTTTCGTGATAATGCACGTGGAAAAATCCTCCTGTCAAGATCTCACAGTGAGACATTTTCTCCATGGCCAACCCGGAGCGGTCCATTCCGAGGACATTATTCAAGAGTCAATTTTGAAAGTTGTAGGCAAGTCACTTTTGATTTTCAGACTGCGATGCTCCATTGAAACCTCATTGGGTGCAATTTTTGTGGGTTTGTGTTGTGTGTTTTTTGATAGATGGACCAAGCTTGATATAAAAGTCCGCTTCGGCTCCCCACCCAACCCTCCAGCTTGTTTATTGCCACCACGCTGTGCGTGCTTTGTTCCTCGCGATCAGTGCACTCATCTCGATTTGATAGGGAAATAGCGGCTTGGGTAGCTTGGGAGCTCGTATGGTTGTACGAAGGAATGGATCTGTATGTGCGGCATACTTGTGTTGTTCAAAGTGCGGGCTGCAGGTACCTCCATCTGGTTTTTCGCGATAGAGTCGAGTTGTGATATCGAACTCGAAGCATTCGAAATCTATAGAAGCGACAAGACGCATATCTGACAGGCTCTCACGAACTTTATAGTCTCTGTAGTGTAGTACGCAGAAATGTCAATCCGGCAGGGTGCCGAACGTGCTTGACCGACGCATAACACCAGCAGTCGGGAACGCGAATGCTGTACGAACGACTTGACTCCAAGGTAAAATTCTCCGACGCAGGTCCGTGAATCATTCAGAGATGACTAGCAAGCATCTAGTTGTTGGAAAGAAGAATTGAGATGAGGAAGCCTCTGACATTTCATCTGATGTCCATGAAAGCCTGATTCGAAGCTCACTGAGACCGGAGTTCGCTCAGTCTTGAAACATGAGCCATGGAGATCACTGAACATTGCCTTCGTGACTGCACGCAGCACTTGGCGAGAAGTGGACACGCACGAGATCCATGCCTGAAACACTGCTGTCTGATAGCCATCCTCAACTCATGTGTGCATAGAGGAGTAAACAACGAGGCAGGGCATAATCCTTGCCTTGAACAAGGTTCGCGTAAGCAGCATTAGCATGCAAGGAAAGTCCTTGCCCGGCCGAGCAGCGCGTGCTGCATACATGTTATTGCATGAATCGCATAGACTCCAAACATGTCAGTGATGCTCGTCGATTAGAGTGCCGATAATTGTGACCGCCCACAAATGTAATCTCGAACAACATTGCGAAGTCTTGGAGGCTTGGACGATGTGAGGTCAACACTTTTGATACCCCACCGTTACTTGGGAGGGGTACAACAAGAGTGAAAACAAGCTCCACCAAATCACCAGAAGAGGACTCCACAAGCTGAAGCTGTGGCTGGTGGCTGCGTCAAAAAACAGCCCCGCCAAGCTGTAAAGGGCACGGCAATTATGACGCCGATACAAACCAACGTCCCGTCCTCTGGTCCCAACCCTCGGGTCGAGTTGAAGGGCTATCCTTGCACTACACGTCCATCCTTGTCACTTCGGAGATTTATTGCTGTGCGACTTGCAGATATGCAACAATGGAGAGAAGGCCGAGCCAAGGCGATTTCGAGATAACAAGACCTTGATTGAATGTCTCAACCGCGCAACATGACTATACAACAAGAAGATTGTTGCAAGCCTCATAACGATATCTGACCAGAGGTACATGTATCAGAGGAAGTATGCTTAGGTACATCGTGCCGGCGAGACCGCCTTGAATCCTTTGATCTCGTCTTGGAGTGGTGGGGACTCTTGAGATCACGAAGCTAAAGTTTAACATGCATGAACAGCTAAGAGCATCACACATGCATGACAAGTAGAGGGTGTGCCATAGAAACGGCATCGATTTGCACCACTACCGCTTTACCCAACACTGTCCCTCACTCCCCCATTGCCTTATGCAGACCCGCCACTTACTACCGACCCGCCCTGGCAGGATCGGCTCGAAACCCATTTGCCAACTTTTAGCTCCTTGTTGTGACCTTGTTGCTGGGTTAAGCTACTGTGAAGGAGCGGATCCTTAGCGAGTGGATGCTGCTGGCACCCAAAGTACCAATGCTGGTAGGTGATTGCCTCTTTTCTGAGTCTGCCTATATAGTTGGAGCAGATTCCCAGCCTTTTCTTCAACTGCAACTCTGGTGTGACCTTCCTATCTTTCGTCCTCCTACTTGTCTTTCGTTTTAAGATCCTGCAAACACCCGTGACGTTCCACAACCTACTTTTATACCTATTCGTTTGACCACTCTTCCCTTTCACGTCTGACATGAAGGCCGTAACCAAACTTTCGGCTGCGGTACTTTGGGGTTCCGCCGTCGCCCATGCTTGGATACCCCATTTTGGCAAAACCTCGAAGCGTCAAGGAAATGCAGAATATCACGACTGGAATTCTACTGCACCTCCTAGCCCTTCATGGCCAACTTCCAATTACAGTTCCCTTCCTTGGTTCCCCAATGCTACACTCCCTCAGGACGTAACTAACGGTTCGCATATCCTACACTAAATCGATAATTTTGACTAACCACGTGCTTCAGGTCTGAGTCCATGGGGTCTGCTCGATCATCCTGGCTTCGGCCCATGGGTAGATGGACCCATGCCTCAAGGTTGTCCTTGGGGTCTGCGACAGCAAAATGACACCAATCCCTACAATGAGAAGAATGTGCCCAATACTGGCATGACTCGTTACTACGAGTGGGTGATCACCAACCAAACAATGGCTCCAGATGGTGTTGAGCTTCCGCTCCTTGTAGTCAATGGCCAATTCCCAGGACCATTGATTGAAGCTAACTGGGTAAGGAAAACTCTCAACTCGTGTGCAATCTGTGTCTAATAGTCTTAGGGTGATTGGATCGAGGTCAAAATCACAAACAATCTCAACGAGGGAACTGCCATGCACTGGCACGGATTCCTCCAGAAGGGCACTCCATGGTATGATGGTACTCCTGGTGTAAGTCGATGTGCTCCTTGCAGGCCATAACATCGTGCTGACAGATTAGATTTCTCAATGTCCTATTGCTCCTGGAAAGTCTTTCACTTACCGCTTCCGCGCCGAACTCTATGGTACCAGTTGGTGGCACTCTCACTGGTCCGCTCAATATCTCAATGGCTTGGCTGGCCCTATCATCATTCACGGACCTGTCGCCGACGAGTACGATATCGATCTAGGACCTGTTATGTTGACTGACTGGTTCCACAACAACTACTTTAATTTGCTCGAGCAGGTCTTCTTTTCTACAGAGTTTGGACCACTCTTCCCTCCATTCGCTAACAACATGCTCATCAACGGAAAGAACAACTACGACTGCAAGAACACCAATCTCACATGCACTCCAAATGCAGGCATCTCCCAATTCCGCTTCCAAAGCGGCAAGAAGCATCTCTTGCGTTTGATCAACCATTCTGCCGAGGCAATCATCTTCTTCTCCATTGATGGATACCAGCTGAAGGTAGTCGCCAACGACTTTGTCCCAGTTGAGCCATACTACACTGATCTTGTGACTCTTGGTGTTGGTCAGCGTACCGATATCATTGTTGAGGCTACTGGCAACAGCACTGACTCGGTTTGGATGCGCATGACCGAAGGACCTTCAGGGCTTGGACCTCCTCAGGGCCAGACTGGCTGCAGTTTGAATGATGGCAATGGTGTTGAGGCTCTTGCAGCTATCTACTACGAGAATGCTGACACTAGCGTCCCTCCCACTACAACCAACACCATCGCTGAATCTCGTCTTTACTTCCCACTCAACTGCAACAACCAGCCACTCAACTACACGGTCCCGAAGTATCCTATCCCTGTACAGGACCCTGATGTCACCCTCAACTTCACCATGTCTGCTGCATACAACGCTACTGGAGCCTTCCTGTGGTACATGAACAACCAGACTTTCGTGATCGACTACAACGATCCCATCCTGCTTGAGGCTGGACTTGGTAACATTGATTTCCAGCCTGAGAGACGTGTCTTTGACATGGGAACCAACAAGACGGTCCGTATCATTATGCAAAGCGTGGGCTTCCCTGCTTCCCGTAAGTCATCCTTCTTAATATGAATAAAAACATATACTAAAGAGTTTTGACAGATCCCATGCACATTCATGGCTTCAACATGCAGGTCCTCAGTGAAGGTCTCGGAACTTGGGATGGTGTCTCCATCACAAACCCTTCAAACCCTCAGCGCCGTGATACCCAGCTTGTCCAACCCAACGGCTACCTCGTTGTTCAAATCGAGCTTGACAATTGGGGTCTCTGGCCTTTCCATTGCCACGTCGCCTGGCACATTAGCGAGGGCATGAACATCAACTTGCTCGTTGACACGCCTTATGTCACCAACGAGATGCAGATTCCATATGTCATGGCGCAGACTTGCCGTGATTGGGCTGATTACACCAACACGACTGTAGTCAACCAGATTGATTCTGGTCTTTAGTTTTGTTTTGGTCCCGCTATCTTCTATTGTTATATAATACTCTTTCGCTGTGGCTGTTATGGTCATGGTTTAACACTTAAAGTGTAATGTCAATATTTATACCTCGCAAGGCATTTCTTCATGTGCAACCTGACTACTCAATTTTTCATGCATATCAGAATCGTTCCTAAGAACTGTATCAAGAGGAGAATGCAAATCCGGTGAAGGCAGTCTCGAAGGAGTTCCGGTAGGGCAGGAACAGATGATGTGCAAGCACGAGCCAAACTCGGAACGAGACTCCACATTCGATTGCAGAGAACCCCATAATTACTCGTGCAACACCTTTCTTTCTTTCTCACGGCATTGTGTCTTGACGTCCGAAGCAAGCCACCAAAACAGGTCTTTGACCATAGCGAATCCTCATGTGAGCCACTGACAAGTGAGAGGGCGGATTGCATTGCGGTGGATGCAGCAAGCTCGGTCGATCGACCCCATCTCCATACCATGTCAATCCGCCCTTCCCCTCATTTCCTTGTTTGCAGCCCCGCCACTTTACGCGACCACCGTGCACCTATTTTTCCGTCTCGTCCTCCTTGCGAACTCTCTGGATAAAGTGTCATTCTTCCGTGCTAAGACTGTATTCACACGAAGAACATTCTACATCCAATTAGACGAACATGTCATGTATGGTGGCATGGCTTGGCTCATATTGTGGACAGCATAAGATAAGTTTCTTTCATGCCCTGACATCCTGACTTTCTGGTACCCATTGTCCTAGACTTCTTGACCACCAGACAGCATGAAGGGACTCTTCAAAAGCTTAACACTCTGTTTGCCATTGAGTCTCGCTGCCCTGTCGCATGCGCAGGAGACACAATGGCCGCTGCAAAGCAACGGCCTTACTGACCTGGTTGAATGGGATCACTATAGTTTCAAGATCAACGGAGAACGTCTGTTCATCTGGTCTGGAGAAGTATCTTCCATTGTCGACTGGCATTGACCGAATTTGAGCCTGACCATTCGATAGATGCATTACTGGAGAATACCTGTCCCTGAGCTATGGGTTGACATCTTGCACAAAGTCAAAGCTGCTGGGTCAGTCGCATGCTTGAACTTCACGCCGAATGTACGATCTGACACATAAGTAGTTTTAACGCGGTTTCATTCTATTCGCACTGGTAAGCTAGAAGAATAAGTCTGGCAATAAAGAGAAAGCGTTCAACTGATTACAAACAGGGGATTCCATGCTCCACGTGATGGAGTCGTTGACTTCGAAGCCGGTGCCCACAACATCACCAGTCTGTTCGAGACCTGCAAATCTCTTGGCCTGTATATTTTTTATCGCCCTGGACCCTATATTAATGCAGAAAGTACTGGCGGTGGTTTCCCTGGTTGGGTCACGACTGGTGCCTACGGCTCTCTTCGTAACAACGATACAAGATATACCGAAGCCTGGAAACCTTATATCGAGACTGTCAACAGTATTATCGCTGAGCATTCAATCGCAAACGGTGGCAATGTCATCTTCTATCAGGTCGAGAACGAATACGGCGAACAGTGGACGAACGTCGCTCAAAGGGCTCCTAACGAGACCGCAATCCACTACATGGAGATTCTCGAGACTGTTGCAAACGATACTGGTATAAACATGCCCACTGTACACAACAACCCCAATCTAGGAAGTAAGTCTTGGTCTATGGACTACGACGTCAACAAGGTTGGTGGAGATACTTGGTTGTATGCCGTCGACAACTATCCTTCCTGCTGGAGTTGTAACCTTGAAGAGTGTAGCTCTACCAACGCTCCAGCTCCCGATTTCACTGTTCTTGACTACCACACCCACTTTCAGGAGACAGCGCCAGGAGATCCTTCCTTCTTCGCTGAATTTCAAGGAGGTTCTTATAATCCTTGGGATGGTCCTGCTGGTGGCTGCAGAAACAATACAGGACCTGATTGGGTGAATGTCTTCTACCGAAACAACATTGCTCAAAAGGTCACAGCTCATAACATGTACATGCTGTACGGCGGGTAAGTCTTACTTCCTGCGTGGTGTTAGTCAAGGGCAATGGTTACTAACGTTTCTCTAAGAACCAATTGGGGTGGGCTTGCCTTTCCTCTTGTTGGTACCAGTTACGACTATTCCGCACCTATCCAAGAAGATCGCCTCATAGGCGACAAGTATTCCGAGGCGAAGCTGCTCGGCTACTTCATCAGATCTGCAAAGGACCTTCCCCTAATTGAAAGAGGCACCAATGGTACCAATCTCACCACCAACTCCAATGTCTTCACGCAGGTTCTCTACAACGTTGAGAACAACGCTCAATTCTATGTTGTCAGACATGCAAACACAACACTACAGACGTCCCTCTCTTTTAAGCAAAACATGACAACCTCCATCGGACAGTTCCAGGTCCCTCAGCATGCTGCCGATATTCATATCAATGGCAGAGAATCCAAAATCCTCGTTTCGGACTACAATGCTGGCGAACAGAAGATCATATACTCTACTGCTGAGGTCTTGGCTGTATCCATACAGAATGGTAAGCCCATCATAGTCTTCTGGGTCCCGACCGGAGAGAGCGGCGAGTTCTACCTCAAGGGCGCTCAGCATGGAAGTGTCAAGCAATGCAGCGGCTGTTCTAGCGTTGGCTTCTACCAGACCAAACATGGCGTGATTACGAGTTTTGCACAAGGCTCGGGAATGAGTGTCTTCCAATATAACAATGGTGTGACTGCCATTATTGTCGATAGGTTACATGCCTACAAGCTCTGGCATCCTACTCTGACAAACGACCCCCATGTGCCTCTGGATAAGACCGCGTTGGTCACTGGACCGTATCTCGTCCGTAGTGCTGAGGTCGAAGGTGACACTCTTGCTCTGGTTGGCGACTATAATGGAACTACACCGCTCGAAGTTTTTGCCGCAGGTGTCAAGAGGGTCACTTTCAACGGCGAGTGCGTCTCTTTCAAAGCGTCCGAATACGGCAGTCTCAAGGGAGAGCTATCTCAGGATAAAGTCACTGTAGACTCTTTGACTGCCACGCTTCCTGCACTGTCTCAGTGGAAGGTTGCCGATGGACTTCCCGAGCGCGAGGCTGGCTATGATGACTCGAGATGGGTTAATGCCAACCATACAACCACGCCTCATTGGGAGAAGCCTTCGACCCACTTTGTTCTGTATGCCGATGAGTATGGCTTCCATGGTGGTAACATCCTCTGGCGTGGACGTTTCAACGGTACAAGTAGTGGTGTATTCCTGAACGTCATTGGTGGTACTGGTAGTGGTTGGTCTGCTTGGTTGAACGGCAAGTTCATTGGTTCCACTTTCGGCGATATCAAGCTTGCGCAAACCAACCAGACACTCAAGTTTGGTGATGCTGTCAAGAGTGGAGAAAATGTTCTGTTCATCATCCAAGACCACATGGGCAAGGATCAGACTACTGGCGCTATCAATCCTCGTGGTATCCTGAATGCTACCTTGGCCGATGGTGCCAAGTTCACTTCTTGGAAGGTAGCAGGCAAGGCTGGTGGCGGGGACAACATCGATCCTGTCCGCGGAACTTACAACGAAGGTGGCCTTCACGCTGAGCGTCTTGGTTGGCACTTGCCCGGCTTCGATGACAGCAAGTGGGCTTCAAGTTCGCCTTCCACTGGTCTCAGCACCGCAGGTGCAAACTTCTATCGCACAATCCTACCCTTGGATCTACCCAGGGGTCATGACGTCTCACTGGCTTTCAATCTCGATGCATCGAAAAGCACAAAGCTTAGAGCCCAACTCTACGTCAACGGTTACCAGTTCGGCAAGTTTGTCCCATACATCGGCAACCAGGTTGAGTTCCCAGTCTTCCCCGGTATCCTAGATTATCATGGTAACAACACTATTGGGCTGTCGATCTGGTCTCAGGACGATGCCGAAGCGAGCGTGTCTGTTAGAGTAAGCGTGCTCGGTGTGCACTCTTCAGGGTTCGATGTAGGATTTGATTCGAGTTATCTCAGACCTGGATGGACGGAGGAGAGATTGCGATATCACTAGGGACACAGATTTGATGTCTCCCATCTCCAAGAGCGAAAGGTTTGCTCGCTTTTCTCCAACACGCGATCGGAGATTTTTTGATTATACTGATACAATACTATTGCACGCTCTTTTGAGTCATGCAAACTGTAGCGGTATGATACAATCTTGGCAAAAAGATCTTGTTGGCAAGGAGTTTATGGGATCGAGTTCCCGCTGGTCAAAGTATATCCTTCTTCTCGACATCAAGATCATTGCTTCAGAGCATCAGCATCTCGTTGCAGCACCTCTAGTATCTGTTTTTCATCCACTGTGTCCTCTTTCTCTTCACCACTGCCAAAGATTCCACCGTCCAAGGCAATTTTCCTCTGACCCTCTGGCATTGACTCCATCAATCCCATCAGCTCTTTATCCTCGGCTGATCGCTGTTCGTTGTATTGCTGAACAGTTATGAAGCCTTGAGGCAAGACGTTTGTTCCTTCTTGGGCGTCCTTCAAGGTTCCTTCTGTTGACTGAACCTCAAGGGCAGGTTTTGGTGTTGCAAAGGCATATATTGTAGGAAACTCAAGGACGTGTTTATGGTGGAGCGCGGTTGTCAATGTGGAGGTTCGGTCGAGCGGAATGAGGACAATACTTGTTGAGGAAGTATGTGGTTTGTGCAAGTAGAAATGTGTTATTCCTTGTGTTGAAGAGACGTCTTCCGGTGGTGACTGTTGTTCCTTTGGAGACACGTCTTCTGCTGTGGTTTCGTCTGCAGAAGGAGCAGTTGAAGTGTCGTTCGTCGTTGCTCTTTCTGTTTCTGTTCCTGCAGCAGGCTCGAGTTGCGTCGTCGTGCCTTCCACAGATTGTGTTTTCGACTCTTCGAGATCAGACTTCTCTGTTTGCACCTTCTGCTTCTGCGATTTTGCTCCAGCATCTTCTTGTGTCCTCTTCCTCTTCTTGTTCTCCCTCTCTTTCTCCAGCACCAACTCCTTGTACGCCTGCTCAATCGTCCTACTCTCGTCAACCTCAGCAATCCTCTTCTCACCCTCAACAACCCACTCGACACTCCAAACAATCCTCTTGCTCTTTTGAATAAACCTCGTCTGATTGGCCTTTTGCCTCACCATCCCTATGGGCGCTTTATGCACCACAATCCCATGTTCCCGCAAATACTTCCCCAAGGCTCCATGATCATGCCATCGTTTCTGAAACACAGGTTTGCCTTTTCCGTCTAGTGCGACTCCTCGCTCTGAAGTCTCTTGGTCGGCGCGAGAAATGTTGCGCTCAAGTCCACTGAGAAAGTTGTAGTCGCGATCTATGCCGCTGGCGGTCTGGAGAGAGGATTTCGACACGTAGGCGGCTGGGTCGCGGATACCATTACATGCGGCGCGGCGTTTGTGGGATTGTGAGCAGGCGAGGCTGCAGGTGCGGACGGCGTCGCGAGGGCAAGTGTATTTTGGTGGTGCGCTGTGGCAGATGCTACACAATGCTGTCAATGGTGTCGATGAGTCTGCCATGTTTTCGTTGTGTTTCGAAGGTGTGATTGTCGAGGAAGGAAAATGTCAAAGAGGAACTTGGATTGACATGTGAAAGCTGTGACGTTTTTTTACTTGTCTCCGCTAAATCCGTGCTGTTCAAACAACCCTGTCAGAAGCTGATGTGATTGAGACACCATTTTATGCTTCAATATCTAGGAGATTGAACACGATACTCAGATAGAGAAAGACTAGTCTTTCTACTGATACTTGAGGACTATATTGGTGAGTTTGCAAGAGGTGCGCCAAGGTTTATCATAATCATATATGCTCTCATTGGAGCCAGAAATTTAAGAGACCAGAAGTTGAAGTAATGAAACATGAACTGCGTAATGTGGTCTGTCTCCCTCGTAATACCTAAGAGCTCTTGCGTTGATCTCTAGATCTTTGTTTGAGGAAGGCGCTTGTACGAGTTGCTTCCTCCAGCACCAGCCTGTATATATCCAGTCAGACACAGTGTTCACAGCAGTATCCATCTCAAGTCTTTCTGTGCATGACCGTGGCAGCGGCCTTTCCAAAATCAGCAACTGTGCTGCAAAACAACAAGAAAACAAACATGTATAAACCAAAAGAAGAAAAGGAAAGTCAAAACATACCTGATGGTTGGGATAAATCAATGTATCAGCCACCACAACATTTTCCCTTCTGCCAGCAGCAAACACCACAACCTCTGCGATATCCTCTGGTGTCAAGGGTTCACATCCCTCATAAACCTTATCAGCAGCCTTCTTATCGCCATAGAATCTCACAACCGAGAACTCAGTCTCGACTTGTCCAGGGTCAATCTCGATAACTCTAACACGAGTTGCAATCAATTCTTTACGCAGGGATTCTGTGAAAGAGCGGACAGCGGCCTTGGTAGCACAGTAAATGCTACCACCGGGGTAGGGTTCACGTCCTGCGATACTGCCAACGTTGATGATATCGCCAGCACCAGAGAGACCTGAGGAACCTTCAGTGCGGTTGAGGAAGATTGGGAGAATGGCTTGAGTCATATTGATGAGGCCTGTGACGTTTGTTGCAAACATGATGTTCATGTCTTGTTCGGCGATTGAAGGGGCTTTGGCGACACCCTTGACGAGACCACTATATCCAGAATGTCAGTCTTCTTTAATTTTCTTCTTCTCAATGTAGCAAGAACCCACGCATTGTTCACCAAAACATTAATATCCCTAAACTCTTCTGGCAAGTTTCCAACAAAGGCCTTGACTTCCTCGGGGTTGCTGACATCCAGCTTGACAGGCAAGACTTTAACGCCATCGCCAACCTCCTTCTTAATATCCTCTTTCAATTGTTCGAGAGCTTCCAAGCGGCGGGCAGTAACGACAAGTTTCAGGTTCTTAGGACTGGTGCGTGCGAACTCCAGAGCAGTACTCTTACCAATGCCCGATGAGGCACCGGTAATGACGACTGTCTTGCCTTCAAGGCGCTTGCCCACTGCTGTGGCCATCGTGCGGAGTTGGTATACGTGGGATGCGGGGTACGGGACGAGTGTTGGACGTGTTGCAGAAATGAGAGAGTTGACAGTTCGCAGAGATTGGGCGAGACGGCGGAAGAACATACGATTCGACCAGATCTGGCAGCGACGAGAAACAGTCAACAAGTACGAGAGAAAGAGAGGTGTACTGTTATCGCAATAGTCTAGGGCGATTGCGAGCTCGAGAA
Organism: Aureobasidium sp. Y128-05A; assembly: GCA_037042735.1. Lineage (NCBI taxonomy): Eukaryota > Fungi > Ascomycota > Dothideomycetes > Dothideales > Saccotheciaceae > Aureobasidium > Aureobasidium sp. Y128-05A. The sequence goes on from JAXQKC010000100.1 coordinate 338,065, forward strand.
GGTGGAGCTTCGGCAGCGTCCATGCTCCACTCGCGCCGTCCTTTGCCGATCGACCGAGAGTTGAAATGTCGGACTTTCATTTGTCCACACAAGACTTAAACCAAGTCAACGATGATAGAGTGGTGCAGTGAGGAAAGACGCATAAAAAAAACGTATAGTCAATTATTTGGGCACCGACACTATCTATATGTCTGCTCTAAAAGTTCATGAGATCTGCGACATGTTAGTGAATTATCCATGTGATTTAAAAGAGTATTGCAGGCTTACCTCTTCCGAAAAGTGCTCTCTTGGTCCAATCCATGGCAAGGAGAATTCTGGTACGAAGACTGACACTCTGCGAAAAGTAGACTGCACGCCACAGATATACTGCGACCAGACCACCAGCAAAGTTCATGCCGCCAAAGTCGAAAATGGCTGCATTGCCAACATAAGCCAAACTACCCATATTGGTATATGAGAAAGTCTTGTAAACAGCATCATCGAGATCACCATAATCCATGGCGTTTATTTCCATACCAGGAGCGGCTTGAGCGAGCTTGTTCAACTTACGGCCCAGATAGATACCTTGCTGGTTGGCACGTTGAGCAGTAGCGGGCAACGATGTCATCTTGCCATCAATCTGCTTGAGCAATTCCTGCAATTCGCTGAAGTCCAGAGTGCCACTCTTGTCCTTGTCATATTGTTCAAAAAGCTTATCCAGACGCTTCAAGTGCTCGGCTGCTTGGGGGAAGCGCTGCTTGACACGCTTAGCAACGCCTCTCCAGTCACCATAGCCAATAAGCATCTTCTCGGGATCCTTGCCCTTCTCCCAAGCAACGGTACGCAAGAAAGAAACGATGTGATCCGAAACATTGTTCTGAACAGTTGAGCAGTCTCCAATAGCGTAGACATCACCGAGCGGTGCACCAACAAGACGGAGATGAGTATCAGTCTCAAGAGCATGACGGTTGGTCTGGTTCTCTCCAAGCTTAGCAGCCAGCTTCTTTGAGAATTCAGTTTGTGCAACACCAGTCGACCACAAGCAGAAGCCCATGGGGATTTCCTTTGTAATAGTCTTGCCATTTTCATCCTTCTGAGTGAACAGAATCTTGTCCTTTTGAACCTCCTTGACACGCGAGTTGGTCAGGATATCGACAGAGTCCTTTGCGAAACGAGCCTCGGCATATTTGGAAAGAGTTTCATCGTACGTGTTCAGAATGTGACCTCTGCTCTGAATGACGTGGACGGAGATTTCGTTTCTCAAAATGCGAGGGTAGTAGTTGCACAAATCTTCGTTGAGCATATCGAACAACTCGGCAGCAAATTCGACACCAGTGGGGCCACCTCCACAAACGACGAATGAGAGCAGGCGGCGTCTTTCCTCGTCGGGTGTAGAAGGAAGGGAAGCGGCTTCGAGGTTGCGAACGATTTGGTTACGGATCAGACGTGCATCGGTAATGTCCTTGAGGAAATTGCAGTATTCGAGACCCTTGACACCGTGAGGATTGGTCATGGAGCCGACACCGATAACGAGCTTATCATAAGGAAGATAGAAGTTTTCCTTGGTTCCATCCGGCTTGATCGCCGAGACCTCAACAAGCTTGTTGGAGAAACTAGGATGCGGTTAGTGCAACGAAGCGAAGCGAAGCAAGATTGAGAACGACATACTCTACATCTTCAGCAGAAGCCTTGAGGAAATGACCCTTGACACGAGAGACGATTCTGCGAACAGGCTCGACAAGCGATCTGAGTTCCAGAGTACCGACAGTGGCAGATGGAAGCATAGGAGTGAACAGGAAGTAGTTGGACGGAGAGACAACAGTAACGTGGTAGTCATCAGGGTTGAGTTGCTTGAGCAAAGCAACACTACCCCAACCAGTACCGAGAATGACCAGCTTGGGCTTGTGCTTTTGAGCCTTCTTTTCAGGTGAATCATCGTCGTCGATAAGGTGTTCAGCGATAGGAAGGTTCTTGGGACCTCCTCTTCTAGGGTTCAGAGCAAGTTCAGAGACGGTAATGTCAACCGTGTCGGATTCCTCCTTGTATGTGGTTGCGTCGAAGGCAAAGAAGGCAACAATCAAGACACCAGAGACGACAACAAAGATGCCGAGGACTGTGAAACCTCGCCAGAGGAAACGAAGAAAACGCGATCTTTGTACAGGAGAAGCTGCTGGAGACTTTGGTGGAGGTTCGGTGGTTGTGCTTTGGAGACGGACGTGGTTCAATTGACGAATGATGGCGGGTGCTGCGAAGGATGCTGGCGCCGGCATGCGCTGAAACAACTCACGACGGACTGGGCCATTGACCAGAGAGCGAGTGAATTGTTGCGAGCGACATGTCTGAGCAATGGAGCGGCGCAATTGCATCCCAGTGCGACCGCTCAGTTGGCGTAGCGGCTGCATCGTGGGTGAGATGCAATGAGTTACCAGTAACAAGGGAGAAGCCTAAAGGCTGTGACAGACGACGAGGAATGAATTGACAAAAGTCTAACACAACTCGAACACGCCTAATCAAAGGCTGCCCGATTAGAGATGACGAGTCAATGTGTTATGTTGAGATCACGAAACTATCTTTCCAAGGTCAACGCGAAAATGGACGGCTTGATCGGGTCGTGACGTAGCACCAGTCCGCAATCTTATCTGATCCGAGGATGCCGTCCCTGCTTCAACCTTTCAGCGACCCTCGAGTTTATTGAATCGTGAATTTAAGCTTGTTGTACATAAGAACCGAGACTCGTGCGGTTGACCATAAGCTTCTGAGTGTATTCATAATGCTGCACTGGCCGGTCGGTTGATGTGACAGTCGTTGGCTCAGAAAATCGCAGTGTGCGTATTCCAACCAAGACTCGATCCACATACTGACGGAGTTGCCTCCTCAACATTCGCGTCACTTCACATTTTCCTTGTAGAGCCATGTTAAGTTTGAGAGTCACCCACGATGATAGTGCCCTGAAATTCGCCGGCAACAATGGTTGATCTGATCTTTTCTTGTACATATCGTCACGAAAGAAGATTGATGCTAGGGTCACGACGCCTTGACTGTTGATGAGAAATTGCAACAATATATATGCGTTGTGTAAGAAAGAGAGCTTTACCACAGAAACTCTGTCGGGCCTCGCCTTCCTACACACAAGATCCGGTACATATCAAACTCAAAGTCTCGAATCTATGCCATCAGCAAATGGAACCCGCCACAACCTACAGACTGTCAATGGCCTTGATGTGGTCAGTAACCAGACAAGTATACAGCGAATCACCATAATAGGCGGTATTGCCATCCTGGCTAGTTTGACCAAAACTCAATGTATCACCATACTGCCAGAACATGTCTGCTCCCGTACCAGTGGCTTTCAATGCAGTAGCCTGCCAGCTGCTCTCGATTGTGCAATTGTCACTTGCACCAAACTCCTCGAGCAGACAGGGTTTGCCAACTGCTAGGCAGGCCTTTGCATGTTCCGTGATCCATTGGGTACCCCACTCAAGAGTTGGCGTTACAGACCAAGACTCTGGATATAAGTGGTAGGTGCAGAAGTCGATTGTGGAGACCTCGCAGTTCGCAGTAAAGTTGCTTCCAGCAGCGGAGAGCTGGTATGGGTAACTGCCATCATCGCCTGGAATAGGTCCAAAGCCTTCTTCACCAGTGGTAACCATGTGTTTGGCATCCAGACTCTTGATGTATCTTGATGTGTTGACAACCCAGGTCTTCAATGTGGTAAGCTCGCAACCTGTGCAGCGGGGTTCATTGGCAAGTTCCCAGGCAAAGATTGCTGAGCTCTTGCTGTACCGCGATACAACTGCTTTGATGTATTTCTGGTATTGGGTTTGTGCCTTGGTGCTGTTGTACCATTGAGCGTTGGAAGTGATTCCAGCATATGAGAAATAAGCTGCCATACCACCATAATCGGTCCAGTTGTTCACAAAGTTGATGATCAGTTTGATACCATGAGCCTCGGCACTCTTGACTACGTAGTCAAGACGCTGAAGGCCATTCGGTCCAGTGTTGATGGTCGCTTCTCCGTTGGCAAAGGATTGGAAGTATACTGTTCCATCGGACGGAGTTGTGGTCACATCGTTGAAGCCCCAAACGCGCAGAATCTTCAGACCTGAGCTGGCGATGTGTTGCATGACAAGGTCTACATCGGAGTTGTTGGTCAAGAAACTGGCCCAGTATGCGTTCGTGCCTGCGTAGTAGCCTGGCTTGCCGTCAATGACGAATTCTGTGCCAGACTTTGTAGGGAGTGAGCTGCTAGCTGCTGCAGTGGTGGTCACATCTTTGGATGTTGACACTGTCTTGGATGTGACGACAGGTGGTTTAGACACAGCAGTGGTCAAAGAAGAGGACACAGGCGCTTTTGAGGCTGACGAGTGAGTGTCCGTCGAAACGCTCGATGCTGAGTCTGGAACACATTGCGAGTACCAGTCATTTGCCTTGTTGCAATAAAAACCAGATACACATACAGAGGATCCAGTATGACCTTGACCACCACACTGTCCGTACGCTGGGATTGTTGATTGAGCAAAGGCACTTCCTGCGGCTGCCAGAGCCGCGATGGAGAATGAGTATCTCATGGTCGGACAAAGTAGGCAAGAGGGGGAACTGCTGTGTCGAAGATGCAGAGATTCAAACGAAGATGGACTCGGGTATATATACACTGAAGCATGACACTACAGATAAAAACCTACAGTGTTTACGGCTATACGTCCCCACTCCCGGCCATCGTGACCACAGACGTATTGTTTTGCAGAGCCCTAAGCCCTGGAGAGTCGTGTTCCGCATTGATTGTCAAGAGCAGATTTCCAAATTCAGGTGATGCGGTATGCAGGAGTCAAAAGGTTGTCAGCCAAATGGGGCCGAGGATTCTCTCGCTCTTTCGTGACTCGTGGAAGAACGTATACCATCGCGAGGGGTCAGATGCATCCGGCCGTACCGTTACGCAGACCATAGGAAAATGATGTGACCTCTGTGTCTAAGGTTGGTGATATGTTTGTAACGAGGGCTGGAAAAAGGGCAGAGAAAAGGGTTCGAAACCAGCCCGGGCAAATTGCAGTCGTTTCAGCGAGGGCGGGGTTCGCTTCGACAACTTGCCTTCCTGTTTCGACACGGAGCTGCTTTTGACACGGAGCGATCTTGATGCTCGCTCAAAGACACTAACAACATGGAAGACTTCGGAGGTGGAACAACACACTTACTATTGGCATCGTGGCCACTTTGCGAATGCAACTCTGTCCTTGCACAGAGCAACAAGCTTCTGAACGATTCACGAACAAGTCCATAAGAAACGGGGGTCGTTCTCACACCCATACATAGATGAGAAACTGGTTCTTACTGCAGCGAGAATCAGGCAAGTTCTCATGATGATGAAGTCCTTGATTGTTGCTCCTTGTCGTGCTTGAGAGATGGTCATCTTGGGAGAACGACCTTGCGATCGCTGCATCCTCTTGGCCTTTGGTCCAGGTCAGGTAATTTTCTTTCGTTCAACGCATGCATCAAGGCTATCATACCACATGATCAAGATTATGATATCGATGGTCACGCTTACAGATGACGAGTTCTTGTCGTTGAAATCTAGGCACCAGACACCAAGAGTGCCAGGGCTTGCTTTTCGGTTAACATCGGCATTGCGCGGCTTTTAGCGGCTACATGCGGCGAAACAGAACAAGCAAAACAATGGATCATAGGTCGAAATTCATTTTGCTTTAGGAAAGAGCCAAAGATAAGATTCATCACGATGATCAATCTTCTGAGCCAGGGAGAGAAGCATAGGGAGACAACAGTCGCATGAGCAGCATTGCCAAAGATTGGAGGATGATTTGGTGTTATATGATTTTTTAGACTTTCGTTCGATAGTATGATGCTTTACAGGGGTATTGGTATCGCTAAAGGAACTGCCCTTGAGGGCAAAAGAAGCATCTATACTTGCTGAACAGAAAGGAAAACCCATGTCCCATTCAGGGAGTCGAACGCCGGTCCATCGCTAATAACGCCACGGAAATGCTTGTTGTAAAGAGAAAACGCCTGAAAGTTTGCCAAAATCGTTATCATCAGAGACTGAGGAGAGGTCCAGAGGAGGAAGAGGGTGCAATAGCTTAAGCAAGGCCAAAGGTAGCCTTCATGCGACGCCAGATCTCACCACGCATGGCATCTCTGCTTTCAACAGTGCGAGAAGCGGCATCTTTGTTCTCAGCGGCACGACGGAGAAGGTAGTTCAGGCAGTCGGTCATGGAACCCCAAGCAGTCAACTTGTAAGCGCGAGGAATGTCAACCATCTCCTCAGGCTTAGCTTGAGTGGCACTGATAAGTTCACAACTGACTTCATCGGCCATACCCTGGAGTTGAGCATAGGCGCAAGGAATTCTCTCCTCGCCAGAGCGGAGCTGGTTGGTGCGAATAGCTTGGGCCTTGCGGACAGAATCGGCGTTATGAGTAGCGAGGACGAGACCGACATTGCGAGGGAAGACGCCGTCATCAGTGGAGATGGGCTTAACAACATCGTTGTAGGTGCGGGTCAAAACAGCTTCGGCCATGCCATCGTAAGCGCGGTGAGTGTCCTGAATGGTGTCCCAGATCTTCTCGCGAGGTTCAGAGTGCAGGTAAGCGCCACGTACAAGCTTGACACCGAGAGTGAAGCCCTCAGTCTTGGCCTGGTGGAGGTGGCTGGAAAGAGATGCAGGTGCACCCTTGAGGTAGCATTGGTAAGTGTTGTAGAGAACAATGTTGTCGGGCTTGTTGTAGATCTTCTGCAGGTTCAAGGTCCAGGCGTCAATCATGGGGTTGGTGGTGGTTTCTTCGGCAGAGGGGACAAGAGCAATTTGCTTGGCAGAAGCGGCGTCACAGATCTCTTTCATGGCCTTGTCCATGATGTCGATGGGTTGCTTGCCCTGCTTGAGAAGCTGCATAGCATAACCACCCATACCAGACCACTTCAGACCGATGATGTCGCCAGGTTGAGCAGCCTCGACAGTCTCCATCAGTCCCTTTCTCCACATCTCGACATCGGCGGCGGTGTCGCTGGAAGGAACATCGGAAAGGATCTCGCGAGCGTACTCGAAAATCACACCAGAATAACCCAGACTTTGGAGTTGAGCGCGAGTAGCACGGACTTCAGCCTTTGTCTCACCACCGCAGAATTGCTTGTAGAAGGTCTCTCTGAGAATGAGCTTGAGAAGAGGGTTGCGTTCGACGTTGAAGATAGGACCCTTGGCGTGAATCATGGCGGTAAGAGCCTTGAAGCAGACGGACAAAAGTGCAGGCTTGCATGAAATCGAGGTGATCATGTAGGTCCTCAGAACGGTAGAGAGAGGAAGGACGGCAAGAGCAGGAGTCTTGTTGGTCTTAGTGACCTTTGATCCAGGAACATGCTTGGGAAGGGTAGCCACCTGAGGAGCAGTCATTGCATGCTGCTCAGCCGGAGTGCTGTGGATGTGTCTGGTAGACATCAAGAAAGGAGTTGCGACGCGGCCGTCCAGGCGGCGTGCCATGTTGGAGCGCAGCTTGAGGGAAGACATCTGGTCGTTTGGTATCCGATATCTTCTTGAGGGCTGCAAAAGAGGTCGATAAGTTCACTTGAGTCTCTCTCAGCAGAGGGCCTTCTGCCTTTAATACTGATCCCCATGACCTTATGCCGCCGTTCTCCTTGTTCACTTGCCTCGCGGCTACCCTCGGTCTTGCGTGTTGACGTTGATAAGAGAAAGTTGGCGGTCTTTGTTCTGCCGAAGGCGCGATACCTGATCGGGCCTGTTCCCCATCATACGCTAACCATATCAGGCTTCGCTCGGCTACAGTTTGCTGTCGCACCACGAGTCCAGATCGATAGCAAAATCTCTCCATCGACTTTTGACATGATTTTATCGGCTTTGGTAATCATATAACTTCGGCTTTCCAGCCCGTCATCTCGGTCTTGCTGAACGGCCTGTATCGGTCTTGGACGCGATGCTCCTTCTTTGCTTCATCTCCGCACCTCGCACCTTCTCTGGCTCCTCGCTGCGAGTTCGGACAAGCTGATCACGATGATTCGAAACTGCTGAGTCTCCACCTCTCATCCATCACTCTACCGTCGATATCCGAACATCACTTGTGCCGTTCGTCTTAATGGACGATGCTAGGAAAGCCATGAAGTTGTCGACGCTTGCTTGCGGCCATGCGTATCAACACGCAATGCCCTAATAGATGGCTCTCGTGACTTTGCAACACCACCAACTGACACAGAACCTTGCTCAAGCCATCTGGTATTTCAGGCTTGAACGAGCAACAATACTAAAGGTACTTGCCGAGGACATTATTGCAAAGATATTTGTGGCTGCTGGGAGATATGGCTTCCCCTGTCAGTTCAGTCGTTTGCTCCTAAAAGCTTGCGACACGTGGAGAAGTTCTCGACAACATTGACACACACGAACGACACCAAATCTTTTTGCTGTCTCAACTCGTCGATGATCTCGCACAATCATGATCATCCAACAACCTTTTCCGGCAACAGCAATGACGCTCAAGACTCTATATTCGCATCTGCAAACTTTTGCCAACTTGAGCAGGCCAAGCCCTTCGTGCTTCCAGCTTCTTGATCGAATTCTCATTGACTCGTGTCAAATCTAAGAGCACGTCAGATTATTCAAGCCCCTCGGTCTAGCTTCTGTTGCCGACCTCCTATCAGGATCGTACTTGAGGATAATTAATCAACAGTTTGTTGGCCATGGAACTCGGATTTGGCGATTCCTGGCTGCTTGCTGCCACATGCTTTCTGATTGACTGAAGACTCCTTTAACCCAAAGCTATGATCGAAGACAGCATCCGCGTGTTTTCTCTTCCATTTCCAGGAAACAACAAAAAATCAGTCCGTTTCATGCTCTGCAATGACCGCCATTACCGCGGCTCCCATCAGAATTTGTAGTTGTTCAGATCATCCGCGTGGAAGTGCTCGTCCATTGGCGTTTCTGCAATTCGCAAATGCAATCCCGAAGCCTGGAATTATCTGTTGGTTTTGATCAGCCACTGACTCGAGCTGCCATATTCATCATTATGGCAGCTAACAAGTACGAAACTTAATGCTCGCCGTTGCCGCAGATTTTGGCCATATTCCCAAGCTCGACTGGCATCAGCTTCGGTTTTCCTCGCGCTCCACGTGATTTAGGACCTGTCAACAGTGTCAAAACGAGGCGCCAGGTGCAGACAGCTGGGGTGTGTGGTCTCAAATTCAACATTGAAACGATCCTCATGCCCGGCTATCTACCCTCTGGGACTTCCCACCATCGGCATGTCGCAACTGATAAAGTAAGCCTTGTGCTTCAGCTTAACACACGAAGACTGTTCTTCATTGCTATTGTTCTTGGAATGTAGCGTTATCAGGGCTCTTGCCGTTTTCCAGCTGTATCAACACAACTGGTCAGACAGCCTCTTGAAGACACAGTGCTGGCTATCTCAACGCCTGCGCCTTTGCCCCTCCGTCTAATGCCCTTGGCTTCACGAAAGCAACAGCCAAAGAACCAGACACAAAGCCCATACTCTTGGACAATCGAGAATTGAGATCGGATTGTTTTTCCTGAAGCTCAAGCTTTGTCCTGACTCATGAACATGAAGCAAGTATCGCCACATCTCAAAGCGTGTGTCTCTGGGCTCTCTACACCTGATCGGGTCAAAGAAGTTAGCATACATATTGGAGCCGGAAACTCACAAATGCGTTGCGACAGTCGAAAATGTTCAGAACACCCTTCAAGTTTTCCACCATGAAGCCATGCCCCTCGAAGATTTGGGAGCCAGGGGCACCCGCGGCTAGGCAGTATAAAGTTTCTCATCACGCTTGGGATGATGTCGCGAGGAAGAATGAAAGTCACTGACCCGAAAATTACGTCTTCCAAATCACGAAGCAGTCAACGAAACTTGTATATCTTAGTCGCTCGATGCAACTGCGGAGAACCCGATAGACATTTTCTCGGCTTCACCATGTCAGCACAAGCTCGTTGGAAACTGTTGCTGCCGTGCAGATGTCGCTCAGCCGCTTGCATTTTATACTAATTCGCAAAGCATGGTCAGCAGCTGTCTCCATCAGAATCGAGATATGGTGCGCCTGGAAATGAAAAGAGTGCTCAGATATGCTTATAGCTCTTCGTTGATCTCATTCACAAAAGTCGATCGAAGGACAAGAAATGTTGCGTTCATCATTATCACGAAAAGGTGCTGGCAGAGGCAACATACCGCATCGACACGGATCCTGGTGGCCCGGAGCACAGTCACCTTCACACCCGGAAGACGAATGATGACGCTCCAGTCTGCAAGACGCTCAACAGTATTAGCTGCGTTCTTCAAATGGCCATAGACCGTGCGGGCAACGGTGAGACAGCTCAGAGGGGCCAGACGGCTCTTTGTCGTCTTCATCGACAGATCCGAACGAACTTCCGTCATCATTGCTTTGAGGATCACGTCAGAAGATGCACTTACCAGGGCGATTTGAATGTTCAGGTCTCTGTTGCGACCACATCGAACGCATACACTGCAGGGTTGCTTTGCTGTGCCCACCAACAGGCACATTGACGTGCCAGACAGCTCTCTTCTTGCCTATAAGACACCGGTGTCAGCGATGTTCTTTCAAGTGCCATTGAAAGGAAAGGAGAAGAGCCCAGATACGCCAAATGGCTATCTATTTATGTCACCACCGAGTCGATATATCGAAATAAGGGGCTGCAGAGATGTATGCTCTTCGACTCGACCTGTATCATGAAACACTGACCAGAGGAGCACAAAGTCTGGCACTGTGAGAAAAGAAGCATTAAGATTCATTCTTGGTCGTCGAATTACTCCAACGACAAGCCAGCCATCGAGGCACATCATAGCCGTGAAGGAATGGTGTGTGGAATAGAGAGACTTGCCAAAGTCGATTGATGAACGCGTCGATGGTAGGTGGTGGTGTTGATGAGAATCTACCATCACTATCCCAAGCGAGTATCGCCGGCGGCGGCATGCGCATGCTCTAGACTCCCTGTGCGCACAGTCGGAGCAGTGCTCGAAGTCAGCTTGATGGTTGCCGCCGGGTGTAGTGGGAATACATGATCAAACAAAGCAGAAGATGGTGTGTGAAGTCATGGTTCTGTTCGCTTACGAGGCGCCTATTTGCACTGTCAGCGTTGGCGAATTTGCGTCAGCGAACAGATATGCTTACTGAAAGCTTCCTTCATTGCGATAGGATGCTGTCATTGATGATCGCGAGGCGCGGTTTCGTATGTGGAGTCGAGTTGTGATGGCGCGAAGGGAGGTGTGGACAGCTCAAATCAAAGTTCACCTGATGGCTCTCGCTGCGTGTTACGATTTCAATCTTGGCGATGGCCATCGCAGGACGACCAGAACGGCATAATACTGTTCGAGCATCACGGAAGGTTCTGGACTACTGCTGTCAGTGTCGAAAGAAAGTGCAGACCTCTTCTCAGGCATCACGAGCTTGGTGAACAGGAAGCAGTGGACTTTTTACCTAACAATCGAAAGAAACTCGTGAAGGACGTTCTCCAGCGTTCCCAATCTTAAATGAGAAGGTTCAAATGCTGTTCGTGCCTTCCGTCGCTACACAAAAGGGGGCAAAGATGATCGTGAACTGCCAAAGTGGCAGGCGTCACCACGACGGAGGCACTTGCCTTTGTGAAGAGAAATCCAATCGAAAGTCACCCGATTGGATGCAGGTTGTTGCCTTAGAGACAAGGGCGAAAGCTCTACCTCTCCGGGTACACAAGACGACTTCTTGAACAGCTTATTCTCATCAGAATCGCTCACGCGGTAGAAAGACTACTCGTTGCTGCGATGGCCATCTACCTCGAAGCGTCGTAGCTCACTTGTACTTGTGACCACATACCTTGTGCGGCCACAAAAGAGTGCCGGCATACTGTACTCCTGTGTTGAACTTCTTGACCTAATCAGTAGAGATTGCTACCAGCAAACTCACATCGTATGTAACATGTCTTGCTGTACTCAGGCAATCTCGCCCTGCTTGTGGCCTTTCCATATCATGGAAAAAGGTGAAACAGATCCTACTATCTCAAGCTGTTTGCTCATGACAGCACGCCTAGCGAAATTTGCAAACACTTCCGAAGCTTTGGTTGTCTGCTGAGATCATGAACTGCTTTTGCAAGAAGGAGATGGCACGATATGCATATCTCAGTAGCGAGATACTGCGTCTGCAAACGCAGTCAGAGTCGCAAATGCTTTTAAAGCCTTGGTATAGCCATTGAGACCCCAAACAATTGTGACGAAGGACCGCTCGGAAACAAGGACATTCAAGCATGCGTCCATTGTTATGATATCTATCACCATGCGCAGCGAAAGTCGCAAACGTTCTTGAAACCTCAGAATGTCTGCTGACAGTCTAAACAAATGTCACAGAGGGCTCTACGAAGACAAGGACTGTTAAGCATATTTCGATTGCTATGTACACACCATCTTCATGCCCGCCGGAAGTCACAGACTCTTTTTAGTCCTGAAGATGTCCGCTGAGAGCTCGAGATGGACATCTTTGTCATTTTGTTTGTATAAAGAGGATGTTCAAGGATCTCGGGTCTGATCCGATTGCCGTTCTCGTCAAGTGGGCGAATTGTACGCAGGTTCTGGTACTTTCTGGAAGTCTTTGCGTCGGATATGGCCAAACGTCTCACTTCGTGGTGCACCTTCAGCACATCCCTGAGCTGCTCGATACTGGTAGGCTTGTCTTCGTTGTTCAGGCGAGAGATGATGATAGCCTTGTTCTCCTTCATGCGCTCAGAAACATGCCGCGCAAATGCAGGAAGTTTGGGCGCCAGGATGCACGCCCGCGAGCGTTCGACAGTAAGGAAGAGAGAGCTGGCAAAGGCTTCATCTCCTGCTCGCGGACGTGCATCCCATATGGCGGTGTACAAAGAGGATGTTCAAGTGATCTCGCCAGGCATCGTGTCCGTTGGTGACACTGTATATGGAAGAAGAATAGACCTCAGTCTTGTACTTGACCTGCTCTCCAATCTAAGGAGCAGGCTGGTAAGTGGTAGCAGGAAGCAGGCCACCCACAACACCGGCAGCGCAGCGTAGAGTCTTGGCCTTCTCAGCAGACTTGAGAGAGACCTTCTTGTCGAGCTGAGGGCTGTGGAGGAAAGCGCTGTCCATATGCCGAGGCTGGGACTTCTGCTGAATCTCCGTCACGGTCTCTGTGTCAGCCTCAAAGGTGGCATTCTGACCCACGAAGAGAGAGTAGGGTTGGTGTGTCATCTTGACAACGCCAATCTTGACTTCTTGCGCTTTGGAGGGAAGGATAGGTGCACTTGTCAGAAACGTACTTGAGCCCAGAAAGCTCTATGCCATCATCAGCCTCATCTGTACTTAAATAGAAGAAAGTATTGAGTACATACTGCCATTGGCGCGGACGTGGTCGGCGACGTGCTCCTCGGGCAGCTTAGTGGAGTTGGTGGCAATTTGGATTTGGCGCAGAGTAATGTCGCCAGCCTCGAGATCGATGAGGTACTTCTTCTGATCAGAAGCCTTGATGGGCCTGAGCCACTTGGGGTGGTCAACAGCCTTGCGAGAATTGAGGCTGTCAACGCGCTTGCGCTTGAGCTCGTCAACGCCCATGCTGGCGATGCGTTTACGAGTCTTGTCAAGGACTCCTTTGAAGCAGGAAAAGACAAGTTCAATGCTTGCACCTTGAGTCAGCCACTTAACGATCATGATGGTGACGTGGAGCTTACTCTTGTTTTTCATCAAGATTGATGTTGTCCAGGTTATTCTCGAGGCCCTTCTGATCTTCAGAAGAGGCAAATTGGTTCTGTTATCAAGTCAACACAAGATCTGGATGAGCTTTGTCGCGAAGACATACCAAGATGGCTTGTAGCCAGGGCTACTGCATAGAGCAAACAGTTATGACAAGGGCCGATGCCCATAAGCCATGCATGCGCATGAAGACTTGCTTGATTGCTGAGTGATGACTGCTGATGCTGTTGTATGGTGTCAGCCAACTTGAGATGAAAGTCATCGAAAAGCAAAACCCATACCTGAACAGCAGACTCAGAGTGTCTGAAGATCTTTGAGCAGCAGGGTGAACCGAGCAGAGGCAGGTCATGTTGGAGAAGGAAGATCTTGCGAAAACGCATGGCACAACAGACTGCGAATGATCACTGCTGATGCTAACATGCCAAATCAGTTGAAGTTGCGATGAACATGGTAAAGAAGAGATGCCTACCTGAGTCGCAGACTGTAGCACGTGCGCGCAAATGCTCTAGGCCTGGACAAGCGCATGCGACTCCAGGCGATGCTTGCCCTGAAGGTCTTGCAGTGATGCGCGAAGAACAGACAGTCTGCGCTACGAGATGACTGCGCACAAGTAGGCACGTGCTCTAGCCACAGATCGGAGTAGGCTGCAGAGTTGTCTGATGTTGAGCAAGAATGAAGAAGAGATGAAAGTTCTGTCAAGAAGAAGCAGAATCGGAGCTTGAGGTTGAGGAAGCTGCGTTTCTGCTTTGCGATGATGGCCGAAGCTCAAAGCGCCTGCCACTCCAGGAATGACACAATACGCTCCGAATCTCACAATGGAACTGGTGTAAGCACTTAGGACAGTCTCATGCTGGTCACCGCTGCCGCCTTAGATATGCCATATACAGGCTTCATGACTAGGGACACCGAAGATCAACGAGAGCAAGGTCTACTGTCCAACGAGTCCGACAATACTCAATGAACACCAACGGCATTGGAGTAGGTACTTAAGGTGGCGCGAGAGCTGGTACATTTGGCTTGTTGAAAGGAGAAATTAACTGCGAGTTTCTCTCATCATCAGAAGCACATCGTGGCCATGAATGTCTAAAGTAAAACAGACAGTTGCAAGGCAAAGCACAAAGCACCAAACGTTTACCATTCTTCTTCAGCTCCCAGTCAAAGGCCAGAAGACATCGATGAAAAAAGGGTTTGCCCACAGAGACCAAAGTCTTTGTCAACGTTGAGTTCCAAAAATTGCAATGATAGAGAGACTTTGGAGATGCCGAAGGATCTATCGAAATGTTAGCATCCCATAGGCCTTCACCTAGAAAAGGTGTCGGACGGTTGGAAAAGAAATGAAGACAAAGCAGTTCAAGCTCAGCTTCTTATATCTGCTAGCAGAGAGATCGATTACTTAAGCGCGTGTGGTCAGCGCTTCTTGAGTTCTCTGCTACCACCAATTCGGCAGCGAATGAGGTCGTTCAAATTCGCAATGCTGTCGTCCAGAGTACTTGTCAACATGGCTCAGAGGCCGTCTCCCTGCTCCTTGTCTCAAGGCCAATGTCCGTCTTTGAAGCCTGTTGTCAGAGCATCCGAGCTGAAAGAGATAAATCCATATTTCTGAGCATGTAAATCTAGCTCTTTGCTCGAGAACTAGCGAACACATGCTTTTTGAGTGCTTCTCAATGCTGTTCACTGGTATGGAGTTGTATGGCTGCCTACCCTTCCTCTCAGTAATCATACCGGAGCTCCCACAATGTGACCACCCTGTATTACCTCGCTCCGTGTATACCACACAATAATACCATCTACCTATTCACTCTATTGAGCAATAGCATGTGAAGGAGGTCCACGCTCGCGCTCAGTGCTCACACCAGCGCCTGCTTCAATCCCAACAACAAAACCAGCTTCTTCCTTCTTCCTCTTTCTCTCCACAATGGCCATCAAAAAGGGCAACATGGGCGGCTCTCGCCGGTCCCCTCGCAGGCGAGGTGGATGGCGAGATGCCATAAACCGCATCGAGCACCGCGCAAGGCGTGTCGCCTTTGCTCCCTCCCGCGCCGAGCCTCAGGCTCCTGTCGATTTGTCCTTTGGTGTAGGTTTCGTAACGACGAGATCTTCTGATCATACACTGATGTATTGTCACAGTCTCCCTCGCCCCCTCCCTCGCCGCCACCGCCTGTGCCCTCTCGTGGCCCGGTCTTGGTAAGTCTTCTTGTCCTCTATCAGGATCTGGATTTGATACTGATGTATTGCATAACAGCGCCGGTACTCTCCTCCTCCCTTGGGATGGAGAGACCCTCCTGCTCTTCCACCTGCCCCTCGCCCTCGCGCCGCCAACCTGCCTCCTGGTTTTGTGCCGGCTTCGCTGCTGCCACCATGTAAGTGTGATCACCCACACGCTATGATTCAGAACCAGCATGCTAATAGTGCGTTTGTAGGAGATGAACAAGAAGAAAACCAAGAGGAAGCAAGGTCTGAGGGACGTTAAACCATCCGACCACGGGTCGTTAAGCATGTTCAAATCAACTTTTTCTGTTTCTCCTCCCCACTCGTATGGTCTCTATTATGTGTCTTGCTGTGATTGTGAATGTAGCTTTCTTGAGTACGTCAAGTAGAGAAAGGAGATGAAGTCATCCTTGCTCTCATACCTCCTCTCAGGAGTTATCATATCTCATCATGGAACTATTGAAGCGTAATGACCTTTGTGACTTTTGCCGCTTTATTCTCTATGCAGTGCTTGGAGAGAGAGAGCATGATTCTTCTCTACAGAGTGTCTCCTCCATTTCGACTTACCATCTCGAAAGTATACTATGAAAATGCAAGAACTATACTGAGATCGAGAAGCGTCCAAGGAAAGCCGGTTGATGGACTCTTTGTGTAGTCTGTTCTACTAGACACGAATTGAATTCCAACACTCTTGTGCCTCTAGTGCTCTTTCTGCTGCTGTTTAGCACAAGGGAAGCATACTTTCACGACAATGATATGCAATTTTTTCTTCGATCTCATCACATCACATTAGGAGAGAGGGACTGACGTTGTCTCTTGCGGGCTCCTGGATATCAACATTTGGACTGCCATGCAAGTCCTAAACACAAACTCCTTTGCTTCTTGTTATTCGAAAAGGAAAGCCTCTGCAACCTCCACAAAGCAAACTCCAACTCCACGCCAAAGATACAATAATCATATGCCCATCTCATACTCCACCGTATACCGCCAAAGCCTTCTGAGCGAGAGCTCCAAAGTCTAGCTTGCCCTGATCTTCAGGCATGTACTCTCCACTTGCAATGCAATGAACCTTCATGTTTGGATGGTATTCCAAATTTGGCAGCAACTTCGGTGTGATAAGGAAGTACTGTGAGGTGTGTTCCGCACAAGCGATATCGACCATGCGTGAATGAACCATGCGTTCGTTGCGTGGATCCATTCCTTGGTTGATTTCATCGACAACACGGAAGGGAGCTCGGGCTAGACTCTGTAACGCCATGAGATAGAAGATTGTTGATACAGCACGTTCGCCACCAGATTGGCGATGCGAGTCGAGGACAGATAACTGTTCATTTTCTCTGTGGTATCATCGTCAGCGTGATGCTCATGAGAGTAGTGAATATCATTGTTGCGTACCTGAACTTGACCTGAATCTGGATGGCCCATTTATTGAAATCATCGTCCTCTTTGTAAACCTCAACTTGACCAGCGCAGTTGATCTTTGCAAAGTTTTCGCTGAAAGCATCGCTGATCTGGCTGATAAGTTGGTCGAGTTCAGGCTCCCATTTCTGTCGAACCTCGTTGATGTTTTGTTGCAACTCGACAAGGTCATTCTCGATGTTCTCCAACTTGCGCTTGGCCTGCTCAATGTCGCCAGCACGCTTCTCAAATTCACGAAGGATTTGAGGATTGCCTCCGTCCACCATCTCAAGTCGCGCTTTGGTACTGTCAATTTCGGCCTCGTATTCATCCATGTTCATCTTGTTGTATTCAGTGTAGATCTCTGTTTCTCTCTCGGAGAGGTCTTGAAGCAATTCGTTGCACGCTTTGAGTCCAGCTGCAGCAATTTTCTTCAAGTTGTCCCTCTCGGCCGTCAACACACCTACATCGCGTTCTTTCTGAGCGAGATTCTGACGCACTTCCTCGCTGTGGGCCTTGAGTACCTGGAAGTCCGACTCTCCTTCGATCATAGCAAGGCTTGCTTGGAGGAGATCCATTTCCAGTTTTTGCAAGCTCTGCACTGAGGAAACAAGAGTCAAAGCATCCTGGGCTCGATCCAGAGTGAGCTTATCTTGCTTGTTCTTAATCTCTTGGACTCGGGCTCGATAGTTTGCTTGACGCTCATCCAAAGCATCACGCTTCGTCACAAGTCCAGCAATTCTGACCGGCAGCTTCTGCCACTCCGACCGTGCTTCTTGCGCTTGCTTCTTTTCGGCTTCGAGTTCCTTCTTTTGCGCATTGAGCTCGCTGTACTCATGCCCATACCGAACACTTGCAGCCTTGTGCGCATCAGCTTGTCTTTGAATTTCTTGCGATTCGTGCTTGAGCTCGGCAATTGTGTTCTTGTACTCCTGTTCGGCTTGCGTGTCTACAGGCTGAGAAGTGAAGAAGCGCGCCGGCCTGATCCGCGCCGTACGTGTCGATGTACCAGCGTCACCATACTCTCTTCTCTTTGTTACATTGTAAGTTTCGGTAGGTGTCGCCCAACTCGAAATATTGCTTGACATCATCCCATCGAATTGTTGAGAGCTCAATTCTTGGTATGCAACACCGTACATGTGAATGTTTCTGTTGTCACAGAGCATGCTCAGAATCTCCTCAGGTCCTTCGAGAAGATCCAGGACGTAGGTATTCAAGCCAAGTCGTCGTAGCTCGTCTGCAGGATAAGGTGCCTTCCAATAACTCAAGGGCGTATCCAGCATTCTCAAGTTAATATCGGACAACCTCTGTGTGTTCAGAAGTTCACGTTGAAGTAGATTGAAATCCTCTTTGTGGGTCATTGTGATACAAACCATATCTGCCTGACCAAGCACCGACTCGATGAGGTTGGCGAACTTCGTGTCCTTGACAGAGCATTCAAGGATCGCTGGTCCGAATACCTTGCCAGTAAATTGATTTCTGTTTTTCTGAATCCAGTCCCAGGCCTTTGCAGTATCGGGAGAGACGTTGTTGAGTTTGTTGACCTGTTGTCCGGCTTTTGATCGGAGCTGTTTCAGACTTGTATCTGCTGCGACGATACGTTGTTGAAGAGAATTGTATTCATGTGCTTTCTCGTCTTGCTTGGCGTTCTCATCTCTTGCGGCATCGGTCTTTTCACGTTGCTGGCGCGAGATGTCTCTGATCTTTTCGTTGAGTGCGGCGACATCGATCGTTGGTGGTTCGTTCTCGACTTGACGCTCCAGACTCTTAATTTGGGCGTCAATACGGACACGCTCTTGCTTGTGTGTTTTGACACTCTTCTGCTCGGCCTCTATCTCTTGCTCAAAAGCCTTGTGCTGTTCTGATGCCGTGTTCTGCTTCTTGGTTTTCTGTCGAATGTCGTCCTGTGCACGAGTTACAAGACGCTGGCGGCGCTTTACAACAGCATCAATGGCTTTGACATATTCTTCTTTTGCGTTGACAGCTGCCAAAGCAGGTTCACACTCACGCTGCAATGCGGCAAGCTCATTGTTGGCTTCCTTGCAGCGTTCTTTGGCTTCGATATAGTTTTCTCTTGCAACATTGTAAGCAGGAAACGGTCGCAGACGTTCCAAAGCAGCAAGCTTTTCTTGTTGTTCGGCACGCTCACGCAAACGCTCAACATCACCACGCTGCATGTTCTGCCGGCCTTCGAGGTTCTTCAAATTCTCCGTGAGTTGGGCTTGGTCGGCTTGATGTTTTCGTTGCTGGACTCGCATATTCTTGAGCTCATCATGCCAATCACTCATGTAGTCTGGAGCTGCAGCTCTTTGTGTTTGGACAAGAAGTTCTATGGGGTCCAGTGCAGCAAACTCAACAACACGGTCTTGAGGAAGGAACTGACACAAATTGTCGACTTGTATAGAGAAGGAGCGACAGAGTTCAGCGACAGCCTTTTGTGTACTAGGTCTGCCATCGATCATGAAGAAGGTCTTGTTGTTTGAGTCTCGTTTGATGATTCGCTTGATAACGGGGTTGGTGCGATGACGAGCGGGATCGCGTTCGAGTTCAATCTCAATTTCGGCCTCTTTCTGACCATGCTTGACAAATTCAGAAGGATCCTTTGCTCGACCAAGCACGTCGGGTTTGGCTCCAAGGCCCAGACAGATAGCGCAGACCAGAGTACTCTTTCCAGTGCCGTTTGGGCCGATGATCATGTTCAGACTGGGGCCAGGTAGGAATTCGGCCGAGGTGTATGTGACAAAGTCCTTCATGGCGACCCTGACGATAGAGCCAGGTGAATGAGTGAGAGGTGCTGCATCGTTGTGACCGTTTTCATAGCTGCGCGGCAGTAGAGGAGCCTGTGACTTTGGGTCAGTGAAAGCGCAAGTGGCAGCAGGCGGTAGATGATACCTGCGAAGAGGCATGGCCGTTCAAGCGCGGACGTTTGTCAGAAGACGAAGAAGTGTCGATATCACTCTCATTATCATCCTCGTCGTCGCGCGGCCTTCGCATGGGCACCAGGCCGGGCATATTTGCGATTATGTTAGCGATTTGCTGCTGAGTCGTTGGTTCAGAAGGTCTATGTGCTGCCTGAGCTGCGGGTGACGCGTTTGGCCATTTGCCGACGCGACAAAAAGTGGAAGGCGCGACTATTTCCGCACCCACAAGCATCTTTACAGCACTACAACATCAAAGACCTGATTATCTGTCTACTCGGCCAGGATTGAATAGAGAACTGAAAAATCAATATGTCTGCTGGATCATGTGCAAGGCTCATGCTATCGCATCATATTTAACCCATCCCTAACGCCTCTTAGTGGTATCAATATGCATCCGTGAAACCCCTCATAAGTCAACCCAAGCCATACACAGAATACCTTCAAGGCTTCTCAATCATCGCCCGCGCTGTCGTTGTCGTCAACAAAGCTTCCGTCGACACTTTCTTCACCCGCAATGCTGGTCTGTAAGCTTGCTGTACTGCCAACTCTCTGTAGCTTCATCCTCTTGCGCAGAGGCGTATTATCTTCATCGTCGCCCAATTCATCTCTTTCTCTCTTGTCCGTCTTTGAATCTGACTTGCCAGGGCGCTTTCCAACCTTTGAGCCCTTCGCATCCTTCTTCATGCTTTCTTTCAGCCCCCGTTTAAGGACCTTCTTACGCACACCTCCAGACTTGTCATCGTCCTCGTCCTCATCTTCTTCTCCATTCTTCGAGCCACGTGAATTTGGCGTCGGTGTACCGCCTCTGCTGCCCAGCGGAGATGCCCCGTTCGCGTTGTTGAGACGAGCAGCTCTAGCACCTCTGCCTCCGATTCCGAGACACTTCTCCAGATGTTGGGCAAAGCGCGTGATGAGCAAACTTCGCTTGCATGACGGACATGTGTGCCAGGGGATGTATGTGCCGCCCTTCAGTCTTTCGCCGACCTTTGCAGCCTTCTTGTCAACAGGACCACCAGTGTTGGGTTGTTCTGCCGAAGGCGATGGTGGCGCAGTGCCATTCTCCTTGGAAGCGTTTGATTCTGCCTTCATTCTCTCGCGCTCTTTCTTGGTGGGTGGCTTGTCGCTGCCAGCCACTGGGAATGGATTGCCATAGATGTCGTGACCAGGTCGCGTTGACCAAGGGATGTGTGTGCAGTATTGTATCTTTTTGGGAGGATTGGCATTCGCTAGTGGAGGATCTAGGAGTCGTGGTAGATTACATGATGGACAGATGGGCAGCCCTGTGGTGGAATCCACGGTTCGTAGAAGTAGTTTCTCGCGGCGATGGGTCTGGAGTACCAGGTCATGGATGACGGTGTATAAACAGTCGTTGATGATGTTTTGAGTCTGCGAGCTGGTTAGTACTAGTCTTTCTTGCCACAGATGCCGATGCATACCAAAGACCCAAGGTCGACTTTCGCATCCTGATCCGAAGACATTGCCTCCGTGGTGACCCCTAAGGACCAGTGCACCAAGCGAGAGGCGTAGTTTGTGATCTGACCGCAGAGATGTGCTCAGTCCCGTCCACCCAACAAGCTCCCCTTGCGCGCAAAGACAGAATGACGATGGCTGTTCAACAAGTCGCGACCTGTTGCAGCTATGGGGACGCCGCTTGCCGGCTATTCTTGACCGAACCCCAGATGCCAATTTTAGCTCCCATCGCATCTGTACAGAGCAGTGTGGGGTCACTTTTTGGTGCAAGCATGTGAACACAACTGTGTGAGGAGAAAGAAATCATATACATTCGGAATCATGCCATTCTACATATTGACCCATCCAATCTAGATGGCCAAGTTGGTCAGAATGTCCGTCTTCCACTCTGTCTTCCGACCCGCCAACATCTATGTGCGCAAAACAGAGAACGCCTGGTATTGTTACACGAATCGTTATGCTCGAGTCTATCCACTATGATAGAGGGATGCCCTCATACTCAGCGTAGCCCAGAGCAAGGTTCATGTTCTGCAAGCACTGAGTGGCGGCACCCTTGAGCAAGTTGTCAATAGTGGCGTTGATAACAACACGCTTGCCACCGCTGTGCACAGCAAAGCCACCAATCTCGACACCGTGCTTACCAGAGATGTTCTTGACGAGAGGGCTCTCACCAATGACCTTGACAAGCTTCTCGCCGTTGTAGCGGTCCTGGTAGAGCTGGCGAATGTCACGAGAAGCCATAGTCTCGGCAAGAGGGATAGAGATGGTGTGGTGAATACCAGCAAACCAGACAGCTACATGGGGAATGAAGCCGATCTCACGTCCGAGTTGGGCGCTAATCTCGCGCTCGTGGATGTGATCGGTCAAACTGTAAGGAATGAGGTTGTTGGTAAGGTTCTCTACGTCGTTCTTGGGGCTGGGCTTGGTGCCTGCTCCTGAGTAACCAGAGACACCGAAAACAGTAGGGTTTGCAGGGGCTGCTGCGAGGTAAGGGACCAAAGGAGCAATACCGAGCTGGGCGGCAGTAGCATAACATCCAGGGTTGGCGATACGGGTAGCGCTGGCAATCTTGCTACGCTTGACGAGCTCGGGCAGACCGTAGGTCCATGATGAGTCAAAGCGGTAGTCGGCGGACAAATCGACAATGACAGACTCCTTGTGGCTCGAAGCCTCAATGGCATCGACGAAAGGCTTGCAGACACCGTTAGGCAGAGCCATAACCCAGCAGTCGATCTCACCAGCATCAGCCATGCGACGAACATCATCAGGAGAAAGGTTCTCGTATGTGATGTCGCGCTTGGTGTAACCAGCAAGCTTCTTGCCGTTCAACTCGCGCGATGAGACGTGGCGCAGATCCATGTTGGGGTGACGGTTCAGGAGGTCGATCAATGCCTGACCAGTGTAGCCACGGGCACCAATGAGTGCAACCTTTGAAGGGTAGTCCTTGTCCTGGTTCTTGATACCAAGAGGAGGGTTGGGGTTGGTAGTAGTAGCGTAGCCACGTCTGGAGGGGGTACCGAAGGTGCTGCAACCGATTAGTAGATACTACTGTCTGCATTCTGACAGGACTTACCTGCGGACACGCTGCATGTTGCGCGAAGAGAAGGAGCTAGTAGAGAAGGCTCTGGTTTGCTGTCCGAGTGATTCTCTGTGCTGCTGCAGCTTCTGTGCGACATCCTTGATTCTGAGAGCGCCGGATGCTGCGCGGTGGAGCTGGCTCTCGAGGTTGTTGTCGCCAAACATCTGTCTACCGTGTTGAATGAATTCGGCCATCAATTCGCGCACTTCCTCGGGTGTCTCGACACCGTACCAGAAGAGGACCTCACCCTGGCGGGCAATGCTGCCATCTGCCTTCTCAGAGAACCAAGTCAGATTCTCGTCGTCCTGCTTGACGGTCCAGACAAGCTTGGGGTAGTCGTTCTTCAGGTTCTGGAAGACATTGTCGGCAATGTTGGAGAGCCATGCAGAACGGGTCATGGTCAGAGTTGCCAAGTGGGCAAGACCATTGGGAGACGATGAGTCAGGAGGAAGGACTACAGCAAGAGCCTCCATACCCTCATCGTGGTAGGCAGCAAAAGTCTTACCCTTGAGGCTGTCGAGGTAGCGGTCAACGACAGCCTCGGCGTCAAGGCCTTCACGATCACGTACAAGAACCTGCTTAAGCTTGTTCACGTCGGAGAATTCAGAAAGCGACGAAGCCTTGTGAAGCTTGGTACCACGGCGAATGAGGGTTCCTGCACCAGTGTGAGTGAACAATTCACGCTCGAGACTCTCGGGGTGGATGATGGCGACACTGGAAGAGCGAGGCAGATGGTCGAGAAGATCCTTGATGTCTCGGATCTTGGAACGGGTGCCGTGAATGACCCAGGGCATGTTCATGTAGCGATCGTACTCTTCATCAAGGTTGATGGCCTCGATCAGCTTGCCAGTGTCCTTGTTGTGCAGACCTCCCTTCTCAGACAGGTAGACGATCTTGAGAGGGACGAGAGCCTTAGCCAACTCAGCAGCGGCCTTATCAGCGTTGACGTTGAGGAGCTGGCCCTCGGTGTTCTCGGCCATGCAGGTGAGAACGGGAATGTAGTTGTCGGCAATGGCGGCATTGATGGGGTCAGTGTTGACCTGGTTGACCTCTCCAACAAACTTCCATGTGTCCTTGTCCTTGTAGTCGGCCATAAGTACGCCTGAGGTGATGGGACGAGCACGAACACCCCATGACTCAAGAGCTTCGACAAGCTTGAGATTCTCCTCGAGGAACAACTTGCGCGCAACGCCGAGTGTAGGGCCATCAGTGATACGGATACCTTCGCTGTACTGAGGCTCAATTCCGGCTTCCTCGAGCAATTTGTTCATCTGGGGACCAGCTCCGTGGATGATGACGGGGAACAAGCCCATCTGGTTGAGGTTGCGCAGCGAGCTGCAGAGGACATCGATGTAGTCTGTGAGGATGGCACCGCCAACCTTGATAACGGCGAACTTTTGCGACGAGACGGACTGGAATTGCGAGAGGTATTGCTGGACCTCACCTGGTAGGAGCGGCTGCGTCAGTATCTCTCGAAGCGTCCCTCGAGCTGCCGCTGTTACTCACGCTTGGATCCAAGATTCTGAAGCACATTGATAACGGCCGAGCGAGCCGACGTCTCCTCATGACGGGTGTTCTTGGAGACAGTGGCATAACCGCTAGCAAGAGCCGGACGGACAGCTGCTCTGCACACTGCTGCCGCAGACACGCGAGCGGTTCTGGCCCTGCTAAGGGCGCGCATACAAGGACGAGCCAACATAGCGAGGTCTTTGTTTCGGGTTGGTGTCGGTAGGTAGAGGATCACACGCCAACCAACATGCAGCAACCCAATGAGTATAAGAAGAAAAGCACAGCAGTTCGCTTTGCAAAGGACAAGAAAGTCACAATGCCCAGGTTACGTGCGGATCCTTTGGTCGACGCCGATGTTCGGGCCTGCGGCTTTAACTCATCGCTCACCCAAATTTTATCAATCTAATCTGATTTTGCGGCCTGCCCCTCCTGCACGACTCATGCCTATCTTCGTCCGCCGAAAATGGCTCATTATTTCGTCCTTATTGTCTTTGCTTTTCGATCCCTCGACTAGATCGAGATATTCTGACGAAGGACTATACAGAAGCAATACTGCTTGATTCTGATGCTTCATCGTACAGTACATTAATATGTCTGTTCTTATATTACATTCTATCAGATGTCCACTTATGTGCAAATGCAATAGACCCTACCCGTAACGCCTTCGCTTGAACCAGATTTTATGCACTTTTTACCATATCCTGTCTACACTTCCTCTTCGTCAGATGAAGCCTCATCATCTTCGTCACTCTCGTCCCAACCCTCAGCCTCGAGACTCGATGATCGAATTCCGAAACTCAAGGCGAAGCCTAGAAGACTGATACCGCCAAAGATTCCAAAAGCGAGAGCCTCACCCTTGGGCTGCACATGTGTCGCGGCAGTAAACAACGATCCAGAGATAAATGGGCCGGCTGCACGTCCAGCTGCTGAGAGAGTTTGTGCAAGCCCATTCAGCGTACCCAACACCGAGTGATTTGGCGCTGAATTAGTAATCTGTCGTCATGGTTAGCATTTGTTACCAGGCTGAGAGAAACACTTGTTCTTACCAGAAGCAATGCGCTAGTTAGGCCGCCGACTGCTGCCACAGTCTTGACAATAAGCACACCTCCAAGTTCGATCCACAACCACACCTTTCCCGCTTGCGTGTTATGTCCAGATCCATCCTTGCCATCCTTGTAGCCTACCCAGGGCATGAGCAGGAACGCAATGACGAAGCCGAATAAGCCGACGCGATAGGTCGTCTTGTTTCCGATCTTTTCGCGCAGCTTACCAAAAACGCCAACTTGGAAGACAATAGTGACAAGCCCAGCAAAACCTAACGATAGACCGATCTCTTCGGGTGACAAGCCACGACCGGTGGGAGGTACTGCTTGCGCGAAAATAGGGTAGAGCGAGTTGTATGAAATGTTCGACAGCTGGAAGATGAGGAAGGTAATTAGGAGTAGGATAGTGTCACGGTTGAAAACGGCAGAACTGCTAAGTGTTTCGTGGTTGCCAGTACCCAGAAGATGAGTAGATTCATCATCGCTCTCATCGTCAGTGCTGTCCTCTTCGACCCCATCGCTGCGAGCGCTGGTAGCTGAATTAGCATGTTGTTCATGGCGTCTGACGTATGAAGGTTTTGTAGCATTGCCAGTGAATTGCCAAAGCCATGCGAAGAGATTGGTGACTCGTTTCTTGAGAGGCGGTAGATCCTTGGCTTCTTCTAGAGACTCCTCAAGGAATATCATGGTGAGAACAAGGTCAATAAGCAGAACACCAGCACTGAGCACGTTTGGAGCCAGGTAAGGGTATGGGTTCGGCTTGCCGTTCCAGGGAATCGTCTCGAACACAAGCAATCCACCAACGAGAGGACCAGTGATACCGCCGATGCCATAAACAACGGGAAGGTAGGTAAAGGCTCTACTTTGATTGCTTCGATCAGTGATCTCGCCTAAGCAGGTGCTGATAACACCCTGGTTTCCATTAACCAGACCCATAAGTGTTTGAGCGAAGATGGCCTGCCACAGCGTTCTACTGAAGCCAAAGATCACAAAGCAGCAGGCAGTCAACAAAGTGCCCATAAGCACGACAGGTTTTCTGCCAATTCTATCGCTGAGCCAGCCCCAGAAGAAATTGGTAGCGAACTGTGCTAGGGCGAAGCTCGAGGCTATCAGACCGACGTACAAGCCGACTTGGCTTTCTTTGACCTCGGGAAAAGTGGAAGCCATTGCAGGCAAGTAAGGCGAGATAGAGTTTAGAGCAGTCTGCTCGGCGAGAGCTATAACGGCAAGGATGGCCAATTGAGCCTTGGGAAGCGGCGTCTCATCGTGAGAGTCATCTTGCGTTCCGGACTGGGAGTCGGCATGGATGTTGGACGACGAGGGGTTGGGCGAAGTAGGAGGTTTCCCGCGCGATGTAGGCGGTGGAGTCGGGAACGTCTGATAATGTAATGTCGATGATTGTCTCTGCTGCAGCGCAGGCTTTTGAGCGCGTGCCATCGAAAGGCGTGGAGGGAGGGTAGCGGAGAGTTGAAGCCTCGTGCGCTTCAGAATCGCGCAAGGCGGATTGGGCGGTAGGAGGTAAGACGGATCGTGCAAGCGATAGTTTTTTCCAAGATGCACGCGAGAGGTTGTAACTTGCAGATGCCTTGTGCCTGCAGAAAGTAGATCGTTTTTCCCACAATCATCCGCCGACGTTGCGGTGACGCACGCTGCATCCCCCGCTTTCGGCCTTCTGCCACCTTCCTAAATTGGTCGCCGTCCCTATAAGGAGTGTCTACAAGTCAAGGACATGAACATGAGCAACTTCCTTCCAAGCACGATTACGCGGCATGATACGAGCAGAGAGCAGAAACACCATGCGTGTGGTGCAAAGATTGAGAGGCGATATGTGCCTGGCAGCTGAATATACAAATCCCAAAAACGCCTCGCTATGCTGCACAGCATATTATCTCAATGCCAGATGCTTGTGTAGTCGTACAAACGTCAAATCATGTCCAGGCGCCAGACAACAGTTCTAGAGCGGCTCTGTAGAGCCTTCCTGCATCTTGCTCATTCGCTGGTCTTGTTTCCAACGCACAGTCCGGTCGACTCTGCTTTCGCCAGACAGCTGACTTTGAGGATCAATCTCTCTCCAGCTACCCCGACCACGACGACCTGAGTTTTCTGGTGAAAGACTACCGCTCTCGCCCCACATGCTGAGTCGCTGTACCTTACGAAGTTTCCTGAGACCCCAGACAATGGCAACTATACAGAAGACGCCGCAAGAGATGCTGACCAGTGGGAATCCGAAGTCACTTTCCTCAATGAAGTTCTTCAAGTTCATGCCGTAGAGGCCAGCGAAGAAGGTGCCCACACCGATACCAAGGGCCAAAATTGTGAATTGCAGATCGAGAAGCATCAACGAGTTACGGTTGGCGTCCAAAATAGCTTTGACGCTGTTCAAATTGTCAGTCAAGATTCGATGACCAGATTCTTGATCGAGACTTACATTTCTTCCGTGTTGCGAATGTTGCTGACCAAGTTGCTGCTTGCCTGCACAATTTCGTCGCACACCTTGTGATAGGATTCGAGCAACATCTCGACTTCGGTATGGTCATCCTCTTCGCGTGTCACACCGTTCGCCTTTTCGGTCAGATACATATCAGACAAATCATCATCTGCCTCAAGGAGATCGTCGATGGCGTCACGAACTAAGCGCGCTTTCTGCTCGAACGTGCCCAATTTCTTTGAGTAGATCAACAAGTGACGCAGCTTGTTGCGGTCGATATCTTCTTCCAGCTCTCTCAAGACTTGTACGACAGGTTCGCGCACTCCTTCAAATTCACCTTCGAGCGCAGAGGTGACACTTATGAGAACAGCTTCGAGCGCGCGAAACTCATATGGTAGAGTATTGGCAGATCGGCCTTCTCGTAGCTGAAGCTTGCCTTCCAGATCGTACATGAATATCGATTGTGTATGCGAGTCGGTTGTTCCGTATGCATCGAAAACCAGAACGCGGTTGTGGTTGATCAGGCAGCTTATGTGCAGGATTTTTATGAGAATAGCCGAAGGACGTACGAGAATGTGCGGCAGGGAAGCGGAATCGATCTTTCGAAGGTCGCGAGGAAGAAGGCCACACTTTCAGTAAATACAGTCAGCTGGCAGTTTGAGCCATGGTGGTTGTCAAGTACTACCTTCGCTATGAGCTCGCTCTTCTTGAATGCGCCGTTGACCAGTGTGACCTTGCCATCACCATCAAATTCTGTACATCGCATCCTAAGCTCATTCGTAGGCTTGACTATACGTCCCAGGCTGGCCGCTCCTGCATCATCGAGTAACCTAGGCAATGGTGGGAGGTCGTTCGGTTGTAACGGAGCTGTCTTCTTTGGCCGGACGTGTTGCCATGGTCTTTGCCATCTTGATCTTATCGCACTGTTCCAAAATCCACGGCACAATGAGCCTGGTGTGTGTTGTTCCACTCCCCTCGAGGCTGTTCTACGTTGCAAAGTCGTCAAAGTGTGCGTTCGCGTAGTGTCCTGCCTGGCATGGTAATGGTTTCGGCGGACTTGCGAATGCGACGCAAGAAATGGTAGACAGTCGGCTTGGATCCTTAGAAACTGCAAGACTGCAGGTGACGGCACAGGCGCGCGTGCGAGTGACAGCGCTTGCATGTTCTGTCCGTGGTTGGTACTATTGTTTCTATCTTTGCATTTGATCAATCTTTTCCTGCGTCAAACAGCGGCGACGTCAGACAGCTGCTTGGCAGAACCTTGTGATGTTTCAAGTCATCTTGGTGATACTGTCACCCTGCCTCTACACTCACTCTTCCATCATATCAGCTCAAGACACGTGTTTCGATCTGTAAGTAGCAAGATAGACGGCTTCCAGATGTTTGTATGATGCTCGTAGGTTTTTCTGGACGTATCTTGTCTCATCTATGAAGAATATCGTTGTCTTCAAGCTCGTGCATATTCCGTCTAAGCAACACAAAGTGACACCACTGAATCCGTCACATACCATCCGATTCAGTGAAAGCAGCACTTAGACTACCATGTGCTTCAGAGTGTATCCTACGTGTCGTCAAAAATGCTTACTGCTTACACATCCCATAGCTGCCGCGAAAACTCCATATCGACCGCCTATGCCCTTAACGTCAATATCACAAGGATGCAAGTTAGAACACAAGGACAGGGAAGCCGATCTAGATCTTGCCTTGTCCGTCCTTGTGTCAAATGTCTCGAATGCCGACTGTAATTCCAGAGATTGTTATGGTATGCTGTGTTGGGTAACAGAATATGCGATTGTCCAAAATTGATAAATGCGACCATCTCACGTGGGGTTCCACGCGGCAAGAGCGCCACCAGGGTTGTGTGGCGCTCGGGAGCGTGTGAGACAGATGCCCAGAAACATCATCGTCAGAGATCGCGGGCTTCGTGCATCGGTGAGATTCAACCACGATGGACAACGATCTACAAACAACGCTGCGTCTGGCCTCGATCAAGGTTGCAGATTGCAGTGTGTCGGGACTTGAGCTGCACACATGTTACCCGAAGCGTAAGTTGCTTAAGGTGGAAATGTCCGCAGGGCCCCTCTCTCCGCCCAACGACCATGTCATGGCTCCCATGAGCAATCTCTCCGATCGCACCAACCCTCTCGTGTCTCTCTAGATCAGATTCGCCTTTCCCCTTTCAGACACAGTTCACCCAATTTTCCGGTACTCAAGCGTTGCCGGTTGTTGCTTGGATCTTGATGCTCTGCTGTTTTGTGGTCATGTTGGCCTATGGTCGCTCTTCGGTTTCCTCGTGAGCACCAACCTCCACGAGACTGATGACATATGCTCTCTCTCGCCTCACAAACTTTTAGCATACTCTATCGATAAATCGGTCGCCATGTCCTAACGGATGACATCGTTTGTTTTGGGAAGCACATGCTCAGCGCTAGCTTCTCGATACTCTTAATCACTTAATATCATTTCGATCATTCCGTCAACGTTCTTATTCGCTTTTTGCGCCTGACCATCTAGCACACCGCATTTTGTGTCTTTCAGACCACTTTCGCAGCTTGCAGAGACTACGTCTACAGAACATGTCCTCCAAAGCACGTGTTCTCATCTACGTGCTGCGCCGCGACCTACGACTCGCCGACAATCCAATATTTCACGAAGTGTCACGACTCTTCCAGCAATCCCAGCACCCGTTCACACACTTTCTTCCTGTCTACACATTTCCGGCCAATCAGCTTGAGGTCTCTGGCTTCATCCCAGATTCCTCCAACAAGTCTCCATACCCAGAAGCCAGGGCTCCAGTCAGTGGCTTCTGGCGATGTGGTAAACTTAGAGCCAAGTTCCTTGCCGAAAGTGTGTGGGACCTGAAGAAAGACCTGGAAAGAGTTGGCAGTGACCTTCAAGTACGAGTTGGTACCGTTCATGATGCAGTCCGAAGTATACTCCAAGGTTACAAGGACCATAACGAGGTGGACATTGCAGGTGTTTGGATGACCAACGAGGAAGGCGTCGAAGAAAAGAGAGAGGAGAAGGATGTTAGGAAGCTTTGCAAAGAGTTCAACTCCGAGTTCAAGCTTTGGGTGGATGAGAAATATCTTGTGGACGAGTACGTATATGCCTAGAAGTCGCTGCTATGTTATCGAGCTAACACGGATTTTACAGTCGCGATGTTCCATTCAAGGATCCAAGCAAGTTGAATGATGTGTTCACCGCATACAGAAAGACCGTGGAGCCTCTGAGATCTGCGCCGCGCAAGACTATACCGGCGCCTGATACTCTGCCGCCTCTCCCAACCCATATTCCTGCACAATCTGAGCCATTCAAAATACCCGATTCTCTGGAGGGCATCATGTCAGCACTTAGCAAGCCACTCGGAGACGACCTTGGCATTGAAAACGTGGCGAAGTGGCCCAAAGGAGCAGAATCAGCACATCCCTATGGCGGTGGTTCTAAATCAGGACACGAACGTATTGATCACCTGATCGAGAGCGGCAGCATGACAACATATAAAGACACTCGCAACGGGCTATTGGGCGAGGACTTTAGCACAAAACTCTCTGCATGGCTGGCTCTTGGCTGTTTTACTGCACGTCAAGTACACTGGAAGCTGGTCGATTTCGAAGACGGCAAGACACCGTTAGGAAAAGATGCTCCAGGATACGGCAAGGGTGAAAACAAGGGCACAGCCGCTGTACGCTTCGAGCTTCTATGGCGAGACTACATGCGCCTGTGCACTCGCAAATTCGGACCTCGCCTGTTTCACGTAGAGGGCTTCAGGAACGACCAAAATGCCTCATGGAAGTACATCTCTAGCCCCTTCAGCGACTCAACCGACAAGAAGAACAAGGGCGGCAGCAATGATGATGCCACTGCAGCAGCGGTGATGCGCTTTGTCACTGGCAGAACTGGCACCGGACTCATTGATGCCAGTCAGCGCGAACTCTTCTTGACCGGATACACTTCAAACCGTGCCAGACAAAACGTTGCAAGTTACCTTTCTAAGCATCTAGGAGTGGACTGGCGCATCGGTGCTGAGTGGTACGAGTGCAATCTGATTGATTATGATCTTTCAAGCAACTGGGGCAACTGGCAATACGTAGCTGGTGTAGGCAACGACCCTCGCGGCGAATCGCGCGTCTTCAACCCTGTCAAGCAAGCTCTGGACTACGACCCACAAGGTGAATATATCCGTACATGGGTTGAAGAGCTCAAGGACGTCAAAGTGGGCTCTCAGAACGAAGGAACGCAAGACCCTCAAAACTTGATGGGCGTCTTCCAAGCATGGAGACTCCCCGAGGAAGAGAAGAAGAGATTGGGCATACAGTCCGTGGAGTGGGTGCAAAAGCCTCTGGTAAAGATTGACTTCTCGCTCAACAGACGAGGTGGTGGTAGTAAGCGTGGTCGTGGTAATGGGCGTGGTGGACGCGGAGGAGGTCGTGGCGGAAGAAACGAGAAAAGAAGCACGCCTGAGAAGGCACATGCATAAGCGCCTGTTTTGTAACCATTAGATGACTCAAACCAATCTTACAACCTCAACAACAGTTTTCCTTCAGTAATATTTGCGGCTACTCTTGAGATGACCAATTTGCGAATTCGTAGGCTCTAAGAATGTTATTTTATACCGTTGCTGCATGTTTGGTCTCGCTTGCAAGAGTCCTAGATGCGCGTGATGATATACCACATATACCATTGGGTGCTTACTAGAGTATACCTGGAATATAGACTAAAGCGCAGACAAGCTCTGTAGAAGCATGTATCGTTTCAAGAGACGTCTAATATATCCGGACCCAAAGGGTCACCCTTTTGCGATCTGTAGCCTCCATGTTACTTTTGTTGTTAAGACGAAGAAGCTTCAGCTCGAGGTTCGTCAAAGATACTGTCGTCCAGAATTGTGGTACATATGTGACGCGCTCCTCAACTAGATCAAATCGATTTGTCCTTTGGTGGTTACAAACCAGTCCTGCCAAATATCTATCTGGTCATCATTCTTCCGAACACACGTGCAGCGACCAGATAATTATTGATTCTAAGATATTGAGACCCTACTTCCTTGCAGGAGCCCAACTCGCAGATGGAGTCAGTCGTGCTTCGTAGCCTGCAACATTTCAGAGCTATGATGGACATAATGACGGAGTTAATATGGCAAGCAATATAGTTGTGTGGGGTTAGTCGCCTCAGATGGCACCTCGACACGACAGCGCAGGGCAGAGAAATGTAGTGCTACCGCTTTACATTGAGAAACAGAGAAAACATCTAAGCAAAGCCACTAGGCAGCCAAATAATAACGAAGAGTCTTCCATCCTTCAAATACGGTCGAGCGTATCGATTTGTATGGCTGTAGCGTATTCGGGACCGCGGGATCCGGATCACCTCATTGATGGATGCAAGCCGCGCGGAGACGGGAACGTCGAGTCTCGTCATAGCTTGGCCCTATTACGCTGACATTCCGCCTTCTCTGAATAGCTATTTAGGCGGCCAGACTTCTGCTCTTTGAGAGCTTTCCATCTCATTAGCAAAAATGAGGTTCTCACATATCCTCCCTCTGGCTGCCTTGAGCGCCGCATTTGTCGTTCCAAATGAGCAGGTCTTCAGCGAATTGTCAATCGATGATACTACCCACGCTCGTGCAAACCAGGGAGCCTGGTCAGAGCAGGTTCTCTCTGAGCTGAAGAACGACTTCGTCGAAGCTGAAAAGGGCATCAAGGAAGCATCAAACAATGCCAAGCACGCTCTCGATGAAGCCTTCAACTCTGCATCGGACTTTGGAAGCTCTATGACGACCAAGTTCCAGGAGACTGCTTTCGATGCTAAGTCTTGGTTCGAGTCTGCTGCCAACAACGCATACGATGCTTTGGACAGCCATGATGAACACCCACACCCTCCCCACCACGATGATTCTCATCACGGTGAACCTCCTCACCATCCTCCTCCTCACCACGGAGGCCCTCACCATGGCCACAAACCTAACGAGACCGTCTGGCAGCTGCTCAGCTCTTCCAAGTACACCGAGAAGTTCTCCAAGCTCATCAGCGAGTACCCTGACCTCGTTGAGAAGCTGAACACTACCGGTTCCGGCAACTTCACCGTCTTCGCTCCTAAGGACACTGCTTTCCCTGATCACCCTCCTCACCACAAGCCTAGCAAGGAGATGATCAAGAAGTTCATTGAGTACCACATCAGTGATGACTTCTATCCTGCTGGCAGAGTTCTGATCACTCACACCATCCCCACCCTCATGAAGGGTGAGCACTTGCCTGGCAAGGCCTCTCAGAGACTCAGCGTCCACCTTGGTTTCAAGGGCTTGACCCTTAACTTCTACTCCCGTATCGTTGCCGTCAACATTTTCGGTACAAATGGAGTCATCCACGGAGTTGACAACCTTCTCATTCCTCCTCCAAGGACCTTCAAAATCATCGACCTCTTGCCTTCTGAGTTCTCCACTTTCGAGTTGGCTCTCGGTAAGACTGGTCTCCTTGATGCCTACAACAGCACCGACCACCCCAGCGGTACTCTGTTTGCCCCTTCCAACTTCGCCTTCCAGAAGCTTGGCCCCAAGATCAACGGCTTCTTGTTCAGCGAGTATGGCCGCAAGTATCTCAAGGCTTTGATCCTCTACCACGTAAGTAAAGCAATCTCATGACAATTATCTGGACCAAGCTAACTGTTTCCAGACCGTGCCCGACAACGTCCTGTACAGTGATGCTTTCATCAAGGCTGAGGGACACGATGGCATCCCCAAGGGACACTGGCACGTCGACCTACCCACTGCCCTAGAGGACCACTCCTTGTCGGTTGATGTTGGTAGATACGGTGGCCTCATCGACATCAAGGTCAACGCCTTCTCTCGCGTCAGTGTCCAGGATGGTATTGCTGCCGATGGTGTCATTCAGGTCGTCAGCGACGTCTTGATCCCTCCTAAGAAGCTCGGTAGCGCTAAGCTCAGAAGCTTCAACTGGTTCGGTTCCGAGAAGGAGCTCAGTCTTGAGGAGTTCAAGGCCAGATTTGAGCCTTACGTCGAGAGAATGATCGATCTCTAAATCAAAGGCGATACATCTTTTGTGTAACATGACCATACGATCCTTTATGATTTCCTAGTTAGTTTGTAGTAGCCGTCAGGCACCAATGCATTGAGAAGCACGTAGCTTCTCTTCTTGACACGTCGTTCCAAAACCCAAAACAGTCTCATGTGATAGTTACTTGTCCGAGTGCCTTCTTTCTCCTTCGGTAGAGATTTATATAGAGAATCCATGCCCTGAGGAATGTGATCTAGTGCTACTGTAGCTCTATTGACTTGATGGTCCATAGTGAATTTGAAGAATATTCAAGACAACAATGAAAGAGAATAGCAAGCAGTTGGATTCAGGACGAGGAAGATAGAAGCCAAGATGTCGAGCGGGCACCAAAGCGGCCCCGCAAAGGGCGACTCCTGATTGGTCGAGCTCCAACAGAAGTCGAAACAGCACGGAGGACCAAGTTTTGTGAACAGCACACAGCACCAGCAACTACATTGACAGCCAACAGGCTCGCCATCGTTAGTTCAGCTCGGCAAGCAGGGGAGCTCAGCATCTGGACCATCAAGTCACTTGCCCTTGGATTGCGACTTATACACGAGAGGGACACGACTTCGCTCACAATGGTCGCCCACCTCCATCCGCGTTCGCGATCCACCATGTCGCTCTTCAGCGGCTGCCTCGCAATCTGCTTTGCCGTCGTTGCAGCTCCTCACGTCCTCCCGTGCCCTGTCGACAAGACACAGCTCGCCGACAGTGCTTCACCAGATGGAGAGCCCAGACGCCGAAGACGCCGCAAGCAATCTACACCTGCTCTCGACTCTGATCAACAAGACGACAACGATATGAGCTCCTTGACCGACATGGACCGCCCCAAGCGCGAGTGCCCCGTACCCAAGCCTAGTGGTCTCATAGGCCAAGTCATGGGCTTTAAACCACAAGAGCAGCGACACAATCCCACCATTATTATCCAGACACTACGAGATCGCCATGGCAGACAAGACACAGGATCAAGCGACAAGTCTTTGTAAAACATCTCCCGATCGACACGGGAATATAAAATGATATCGGACAATCTGCAAACTATCTACGAGCAACCAGTTCCCGACAAGCCGTGCACTCCGCCGGCTGAGATGTAGCTGCAGCTACCAGTTCCCGTGCTCGTTGAATTTTCCGCTGTCGTCAGCGTGACATTCTCAAAAGCGATGTTGAAGCACGGGTGGACCTTGGAACAACTGACACTCGCTGTCCGGTTCTTCGACTCTGCGCCCGACAGCCAACCAGTGAAGTTGGCAAACACAATGTTGCTTACATCCATCAAACTTGTACCAGCATAGCTGCCGTTGTCACCCGAGTTCTGGTTGATGGTTGGTCCTGCATCTGCGCCTTCGACCTGGAAGTTTGAGAACTGGGCATTACGGACTGATCCCCAACCTCCTCCTCGTGGCTGGCCCGCGTTCTCGTAGTACCCATTGGCTGAGGGATCTTGGGGAACTAGAGCCCCGACCCAGGTTTTGATCAAGATGGAGCCATGCATGTCTTCATTCCATCGGACGATCTGTTTCAGGATCAGTCGGTGCCTTGCGCTAACTGATCCAACGCGAGACATACCTTCACATCGTCCATCACTACGTTTTCGACAGTGCTGTCATCGAGGTATTGTCCAAGGCTTCCGATCGCCATACCGTTACCACCTCTGCATGTGGCGTTTTGGACGAAGATATTGGAAGATCTTCCCTTTACAGCTATGCAATCATCTCCGCATGATCAATTAATCAGCGACATTGTCGTCATTAAGGGAAAGATTCATTACCTTGATAGACAAAGTTCGTGAGACGAATGTTCTTTGAGTCCATTGTATCTCCGAAAAAATCAGCCAAAAGTTCTGTAAATCAAAATGTTATCAATACTTACCAAACCCATCTGTGTTTTGCACCCAGTTTTGACTCGAATTTGCTCGGGTGGCAGTAGCATTTGCATAGTACTCGTCCACCCATACGTCTGTACCATTCATGATATTGAAGCTCCATAAGGGCGGATCGATGATGAAAAACTTCTTGACTGTCACATCTGAGACATTCCAGAGAACGAATGGCATTGGTCGCCCAGGCTGAGTGTGACCTGCTTCTGCAGTGTACCTTTTCATGCTTAGCGAAGGTTTGAATACTGAATATCCTGGGACTCACCAGGTATCGCCGTTTCCATGAATGCCTCCTGTCCCGTATCCATTGATACGTATATGATCACCCGTTAGTATGAACGAGGCAGCATGATTCTGGAACGCAATCGGATAGGTAGAGCTGTTTTGTCTCCAGTACTCGATATCAGGAGAAAACTTGCGCTTTGTCAGCACAGCTTATTTTCGAGGTTGTTACCAAATATGACTTACAGTCCAGATACCTCCCCAGTTGATGTTGACATCGTTAACGACAGGGTTCAACTTCGAAGCAATGTAGTAGTTCTGGCCTTCTGGAAAGATTATGTCACCTCCAGTACCACATTTGCTGAACGCTTTGAGGATGTTGGGGACGTCGTTGGTCGTCCCTCCGTTGGCAAGGACGGTGCACTGAGGTCGGTTGCCATGGTTTGCGTAATGGACACCCCCGCCAGCGGATGCTAGTGGGAGGACGAGCGAAAGAGTAGTCCAGAAGGTTGAGGAGATCATCTTGAAGAACAAGAAGAGAAGAGACTGTCCTGTTCACTCATACTCTTGAGCTAGTCCGTACTTCTTATATACACTTTCTAGATTGCAGCACCTCCTCACAGGAACGGCACAAAAGGAAGACATATTTTTGCTCCAATCATTGCAACACTACCATGCAGCACTTTCGCAGATCCCTCGCGGAGAAGTGTGAAGATCTTCATAGGTACAAACAAGCATCTTAGAAGTTCGGCATGAGACACACCGAGATGCTGGCAAGAAAGGTGCGAGTGAGGCTTAAAACGGAAGGAAGTGATTGCGGGGAAACCTTGCCATGACGTCTGTGTTTTCCTGCAAGGCACGAACGACTTGGCCATCTATTTGGATCAACATTTACAAGTGACAGACATCAAATTCATTTCGGATCTACATAAAACAAGGCCTCAAGATGGTAGCCGTCGCATTGACGAGATCGCGACTTGTGGCAACTCTGCCGCGAAGCTACATTCAAACTTTCACGCGTGCATACACTGCTACTGCACCTAAAAAGGCAGCAAAGAATCGTCTCTACAACTCGTAAGTCATCACTGAAGCATACAATGAATTTCCAAGATCTCTAAAGATATATAGTGTACGATACGAAGATGAATTCGAGACTCTAAATCTGCTTTCAGCAAGCAGTCGCATACCCCTAATTACTCTCTGGTCCGCCTCTTGGTGTCCCTCTTGCAAAGTCATCTCTCCGCTGCTCAAGGAACTCATCAACGAAGGTGTTGGAGAAGCTCAAGGTGGTGTTTCATATGCTGAAATCGAACTCGACTCGCCAACTCTCGGAGGCTTGGCTATGAGATATCAGGTTAGTCTTGACAACTGAGACACTTAATAGAAAGCAGATGAATTGACGACGACAGGTCAATTCATTACCCACCTTGCTGGCATTTGATAGACAAGAGGCCCAGTTGGAAACAAAAGTTCACAAGGTGGAGGACATGAAGAACAGACAATTCCTGATCAACTGGATTGAGACGGAAGCAAAACGTCATGGCGAAGGCGGCGCTGGGGGCAGCAGCCTATTTGGCTTGTTTGGACGTTAATTGGGTTCCCTTCAAATGCATGAGATCCATATGCGATGCATTAGAGAAGGGTAATTGTTGCCTGATGGATTTGTCTAGCACGCTTTGAGCAGCTTGATGGTTGATCGAAGCACAGTGTAATGCCTGCTTGCGACGAGACCAATTAGAGATCGTTGCTTATGAGGTTGCAGTATTGTCGACCTTAAGAAGGTGGAAATTGCGATCACGAATTGGCAACGATTATTCGAAGAGAGACATCAGGGGTATATATATGATCTAGTAAACGAATAGCAATGTTTCGGCTGGTGAGAAGCAGCTGGCGAGCGATAAAAACACAAATCATTGATGCACCACAAAACGCCACATGAACGAAGCCTTTCCTTCCTACTTTTTCTTTCGTCAAACATGATCAGATGGCTTTGCATAGTTCTTCCAGGTAAACTTGCAGCAAGAAATTACGCAATCTCCGACATCAGCCATGCGGAACGTATAGAAGACACAATTAGAGAACCGCAGACGTGGGTATCAATATGCAATCCGTGCCAGAATGAAAAGCGCCTAGAGTTCTCTCATACGGAATGTCATGGACTAGGCCTGATAATACAGTGCAGATTGGTTAGTGACGGGATTTGGTGCCACATACACGTTCTGGTAAGGATGTGATGGCATGGTGAAATCAGCATTCGCGAACATGGGATTCACCATGCCAGCAGGTGGGCGGCGAGAAGCCGCTGGAGTTTGTGCAGGAGCAGGTGCAGCAACGGGTGCGATAGTGGTCGAATACTGCCCGTACGGTTGTTGCATTGGCACAGGACTCGTGAGCAGAGACGTGGAATGAACCGCAGCGATGGGCTGGGGTGGCGGCTGTGGTTCGTCTTGCCAGCCCCATTTCTCCTTGAGTTCTTTAAACACGAAATTGATACGCCATCCTGTCTCCTTGTTGATTTTTTGGAAGATCTGAAGTACTTCTTCCTGCTCACGTCGATCGGTCAAGCACTCAGCAGCATGAGCCAACGAACGGATAGCTACACTGGCGACTCCCCTAGAATTTCGATTAGTACAAAGGTTGTTTCAATGATCATGGACGAAATCGCTCACCTGTCCTTGACATGAGCAGTAATGCCGCAAATCATCTGCGAATGACGATGCTGCATGTCGTGCATTTCAGGATTGTCCAGACCAAAGTAAGGGTGTATCTGCGAAAGAAGGACCATGACTGTGTGGTAGAACAGACGAGCGACGATAGTTGTACGCTTAATCAACCACACCTCCGGGAAACACGACTTAGACGAGGTATGCTGAGGATAGAGATAGGCCATAGGATGCATTGTACGGGGGATGTTGTCGTTCCAGGCATCGGTCCAAGACTTTAGCTTTTGCCACTCAGCATACCTGTTTTGACGACGCATTTCTTCGTCGCGCTGATCTGGCTCCTGATGTCGAGGTATGGTAGCTCTGAAGTTTGCGACCTTTGCGACGATATATAGCATACGGTGAGTCCAGATCTCCTCTCGACCGTTGTGTATCTCGCGATTGAAGTCCATATCGATGCCCCAATCATCAGGGTCCCAAGCGACCTGCCAATTGAAGTGAAGGCAACTCAAGACTTCGAGCCCAACGTTGAGCCAGAAACAAGCTGCACCGATGCCTTGCGAACGCGCATTCCAACCGCACTCTTTGATGAGAGCGCGGGCGCCAGCAATATGGTTCATTCTCTGCAATGCTCGTTCGCTCATGATTTCATAGACATTCAGAATCACGGCAGTAGTGGCACACACGATGGTGTCACGATTAGGGTTCTGGAGGTTCTTCAGCAGATATCTCGTTGCAGTGTCGTAGTAATGCAGAGCCTTTTCTTCACTGTACGCAGAGTTAACAAGCACTAGATGACGGGCACCGCAGGCTAAGAAGGCGTTCAAAAGCATAGGCTCGCCTAATGAATGGAAAGGTAGCAAGCGTGAGAACTATGAAAGATCAGTTGGAGCTTGAGTATGCAGATGCACAGGGCGCACTTACATGTTTCATAGGATCCATGCTGTCCATCCAGAGACCAACTTCTTCGACAAAGACTTGCATGAACAGAGTCTCCTCTTGGGTAGTGAGGAATTCGCGTCTCCCTTCAGTAGTATCGTCTGGGTCTTGTTGTTGGCTGTAGGCTGATATGGAATTTCTTTGTTGGTTCGAGAAAGGAGAATCTTGAGTGGCATGGTTGGATGTGTTATACGCGCCGTACTTGTGATCATCTGTTGATGGATAGGATTCAGGAAGCATACCCTGAATGGGCGGCAGCGCTTGATAGGACATGCTTGGATCGGAAGGAGGGTTTCCTTGAGTCTGTGCTTGGGCATGAGCTTGTGCTTGGGCATGGGCTTGCGCTTGAGCATGAGCTTGAGCCTGAGCCTGAGCCTGAGCCTGAGCATGAGCATGAGCTTGAGCCTGGGCATGAGCATGCTGCGCTTGAGCATGCGCCTGTGCTTGAGCCTGCGCGTGTGCGTGGGCTACGGCAGCAGGATTGTATTCGAACATGGGTATGCCCGTCATGTCGGTGGTTTGGAGATGCGACTGTACAACGGAGGGCCGTGAAGGGCGCGCATCCTTTGCGCCGTACTTCTCCAAGCCTCCCACATACTCAGAAGCAATATCGCGAGACTCATCCATGAAGTCTACTTTCCATTCGAGCGTGGGAGCTTTCTGCGGCGGACCTTGGCAGTTTGTGTCGATGAAATTGAGACGCAGACCGCGTTTACATTGGCGATTCGACTTCCGACAGTTCTGACAGATGGGAGCTCCCTCGTCGCACTTGAGATGGCGCTCGCGACACGTCAAACAGCCGGTGCGGACGCGCTTCGGTTTGGATACGACGGCCGCAGCTGCATCGGGCGCAGGCACATCGCCATTGCCTGTTGGCGTCGTCATGGAACTGAGATGCGTCCACGTCGCTCAACAGCTAGATCTGGACGGGACCTGGCCGGCTAGTCGCGAGCGTCGCTGAGTCGAGTCGTCGAGTCGAGTCGAAACAAAAGCAGTTGGCGACGTTCTCGCTGGGAGATGCGAGCACGAACTTCCTTCCTGAACCAAGTCGCGTCAACTAGTCAGTACTGCTCGCACGACAGCGCGCGCTATAAAGTCGATTGAGTCAAACGAGATGGAGACAGAGCATGGAGAGTGATGGTGAACTCAAAAGCGTGATGCAAAGGTGGGAAGTCGCTGCCGAAAGCACGTCTGCACATGCCCTCCTTCGCTCATTCACACGCTTGGACCCGCCGGCTGCCTCGCTTCCAAGTTCCGTCTTGCGCCTTCCTAATCCTCTGATCCTCCTGTTCCGCTATGGAGCCTGCTTCGTCTTCCCTGTTTTGTGCGTGCCCTTGTGCATTTCAGCTCTAATACTTTCAACTCTACCCGCTCGCTTATGCTCCCTGCTTCAATTGATGCTTGGACGTTGAGAATCGCACGATTCCGCAACACCGTCTTGCCTGTTGCTCCTCTCGGCTGCTTGTGCTGAACAGACCCTTTGGCTGCCTCGATTGGCAACCCGAGCCTACTCGCGGGCGCCTTCCCGCTGTCATCTGTCACTTTGTACCGACCACCTCTCATGATCTGTACCTGAACAGGTTTCAAAGTCCACTCTGTCTGCACATGGCTCTACTGCAAACTGCTACTCTGCCTCCTGCACAGCCAGCTTATGTGCTGAGAGGTCACAATGCACAGATTCACAGTGTTTGCTTCGTGCGCCATAACACCCGCCTCTTGACTGGTGACGCTGAAGGCTGGCTTGTCCTATGGAATATTGCTTCCAAGCGACCTGTCGCGGTATGGAGAGGTCATTCTGCTGCTATTCTGGCCCTCTCAAGTTGGGCAGATGACAGGCTGATTTCGTGAGTTTCAGGCACATGTTATTGTACTCTTTTACCATGATACTAATGGACGTGAAGACATGGAAGAGACAGTAAGTTGCATGTCTGGCAACTGCAAGCATCGGACGAACCCACCTTCTCTGTTGTTCCACCTGTAGAAGACACTATTACACCCCGCCATGAGCCATGGTTGCTGCATACAATTTCGGTGAACACTCTCAACTTCTGTTCATTTTCCGCATGTGAAGCCTCTCCATCAGAAGCTGCTCAACTATCTCCTGGTGCCATCGATCAGGCCCTTCTTGTTGCTGTTCCAGGAGACACTGAAGGCGATATTGATGTTTATTCTTTGCCTTCTAAAGCGAAGCTCGATACCATTCGTGCCCCCAGCACTATCAAGCTAGGTAAGTTCTTTTGTTCGCTTCCTCCTTGCCTGCGACTGACATTGCCAAAAAAGGCATGGCCATGTGCGTCAAGATCCTGACGCAGGATGGCCAACTTATTTTGATAGCAGGCTATGAGAGTGGACATTGCTGTCTATGGCGTTACGATGAAGGAAAAGGCCAATGGGCCTTGTTGTCAACCATCAAGAGTCACAGTCAGCCAATTCTCTCACTAGATGTTGCGAAAGGTCTTCAAAGATACTATACATCTGCTGCGGACGCTACTATTGCTTGCTATTCTCTCACAGACCTGACAGCATCTCAGCCTTTCAAGACGGCTCAAACTAAACACTCTGGCCAGCAGTCTCTACATGTTCGATCTGACGACAAGATCTTCGCTACAGCCGGTTGGGATGGATGTGTGCGTGTGTACTCTGCGAAAACGATGCGAGAACTCGCCGTGCTAAAATGGCACAAACAGGGCTGCTATGCTCTAGCATTTGCAGACCTATCATCAGAAGAAACCAAAAGTCCGGAAAGTGGAAGCACAAATCCGAATCGGGAAACAAAATCTATAACACTCCAAACAGTCGGACAGAGACGCGAGACCAAAGCTCAGACAACGCACTGGATAGCTGCAGGGTCAAAGGATGGAAAAGTTTCGCTTTGGGATATCTATTGAGGAAAAGGAAGAAGTTGGCATTCAGCCAAGGTTGAATTCTGAAGCACCACCACCCATCATGGCCTTTGTCTTTGCACGCATTATCCTGGCTGCCTCCTGAGCATCAGTCATCTGCGGACCATCATCTCCGTCAGGTGCAGATCTCTTCTCGCCCGAGCTCTTTGCACCCTTGACATTGGCCTTGTGACGAGAGTCTTTAGACTTCTTGGCGTCATCCTTGCCGGGACGTAGACCAGGCACCTTGATGCTCCCAGGCTTGTCTCTGAGCGCAAATGCCTTAGCCAAGTGACCGAGGTGAAGAGTCTTGATGTTGAAGATTTCTCTCTCTGCCGCTACATGGGTGGCATAAGCTCTGATATGGCTTTGGTATGCGCGGCGAGCCTGCTCGAGATGCTTCGGGTTCTCAAGGGCCCATCTTTCGACATCCAGTTGCCAGTCAGTCGCCTTCTCTTCCCATTCACGACCCGAAGAAACTGTGCCCGTAGTTGGCGTCAGACCCTTTTTCAACAGCTCAACAGCGTCGTGTCGAGTGAGACCGTGTCCTGCGTCCCTGCGATCTTCTTTCAAAATGTCTACGTATCCTTCCTCGTTACCAGGTTGAAGGAAAATCAAGGCTCGACCGTCACGTCCTGCACGAGCGGTACGTCCGATACGATGGAGATGATCATCCTTGCTGAAGGCGGGATCGTATTCAATGAC
Organism: Aureobasidium sp. Y128-05A; assembly: GCA_037042735.1. NCBI lineage: Eukaryota > Fungi > Ascomycota > Dothideomycetes > Dothideales > Saccotheciaceae > Aureobasidium > Aureobasidium sp. Y128-05A. Next base: position 382,640 of record JAXQKC010000100.1, read on the forward strand.
AAAGTCGACATTTGGAAGATCCAGACCACGAGAAGCAACATCAGTACATATCATGACCGAAGCATCCTTGTTGTTGGTGAAAGCCTTGAGTGTAGATGTACGAATGTTCTGAGGGAGCGAACCGTGCATGCGGAAAATAGAGACATCGTTGTCTTTACCAGAGATGATTGGGGAAATGGCTTCCGTGCACGCATCGTCGATCGAACCTCCTTGTCTAATCTTGCCTGGAGCCAGCTTCTTTTCATAGTTTGATAATTCTTTCTCCTTTTCTTTCTTCGGCGCAGTCGTGATAGGGTTCATTTTATCCACCTCAGACAGTTCCGGATTCTTTTTCCTTTCCTCCTTGGCTTCAGAACCAGTGATTTTCTTTTGTCCACCACGAGTTAGGACTTCGAAGTGGAAATCGACAGAATCGGCGCATGACATGAATACAATTGTTTTCATGACAGATCCCTTCCTGGCAAATGATCGACGGAGAATGGCAGCAAGCGTGACCAGTCTCAACTTGGCGGGAACGACAGCGTATGATTGCTTCAACTGAGCAGGCGCTGAGAATGCATGACCGTTCTTCTCTGCGTCTTCAGCATCTCTAGGCTTCTCGGCAGAGATTGAGACAGCCTCCTTCAAGGTGATGTTCCCGAGTCTTTCGACGTCCATCTTAATGGTTGCAGAACACAAAACTGTTGTTCGTTTCTCCGGCAGCCCAGGAATTGGCGTTTGCTGTACTTTACGCATGCGCAGATTCATTAGTGAGACAATCTTCTGAATATCGTTCTCGAAACCAAGTTCCATCAGACGATCACCTTCATCGAGTACTAGCCATCTCACATTGCTGACGTCCAGTCTCTCCGTGTGCTCCAAGTGATCGACAAGACGACCAGGAGTGGCAACCAGAATGTTTAAACCCTTTCTCAACCTCGCCTTCTCGGATTGTTTCTTCTCTCCACCAATAACGGTTCCAGCAACAATCCAGTGGGCAGCTCCAAGTAGCGACTCAAGAACAGTAGAAATCTGCTTGCTAAGTTCTCTTGTCGGCGCCAGAATGATAGCGAACAACCCAGAGTCTCGTGTGAGGCCTCCAATGCCTCCGTTTGCTTTCCTTGCAGTCTCTGACATGGTGACCAGGCGTTGTACGATAGGCAGGAGGTAGGCCAGTGTTTTACCGGAACCAGTCTCAGCCTGAATGAAAGCGTCCGAGTCGTCCTTCACCAACTGTGCAACGGCTTTTGCCTGGATGGCTGTCGGAGCCTTGATACCCATCTTTTCTAGCAGGTGGCGAGCAACGTTTGACGATAGGCCTAAGGAGGTGAAAGTATCGAGCTCGGAGCTCAAGGGGGCGTTCGAAGGCTGTATAGGCTCTGCATCTTCTGCTTCCTCCTCTTCCTCAATGGGAGCGGTCGTGGCAGTCGGGTTGTACGTGAAGAGGGACGAGATGACTTCCTTCGGACGTTGTCGTGGGGCATTCGTTGCGTCCCTAGAACCAGTTCGGCCAGTGGTATGTGTAGGTTTGTATTCACCTCCGTCGGTTCTTTGGCGCTTGAAGGGGCGGGGTTCCGAATTCGATCCTGATCGTACGTCGTTCCTTGCATCATTTTCCTTCTTATAGTCCGGGTTGTTCTTGTTTTGGCCGTATTGCAAGGCCTTCTTCGCAGTCAAACGATCCTTCCAGCGGCCACCCTTGTATGCTGTGGTTTTGGGAGCCCACGGTTGGTCGCCAACCGCAAAGTTCAAAAGCATTCCATCATCGGCCATGGTGCATGTGAATTGTCCGTGTCGACACGAAAAGTTGATGCAGCGTCTAGAAAATTTCCAGGCTGGACCAAACGGGAAGATTCAAGAAACTCTGCGCAGATCTGGGGTAATCGAGCTTGGACCAAGCACATGTCCGCGAGTCTCTCCCGCTGCCTCGGTGCCTTGTCGCACTCTTCTTCACCTGGCCTTATCAAAATCTATCCACGAACCATTATTGAAGTGCTTTTGGAGACCGCTTGTGCTCAAATTACCAAGGCGACATGCGATATCACAAAGCCTCGTGTTCCTGGATCGTCGTAGTAGCACTTTCATTGGTTGCGTAGAATTGCTCTGCAGCCACGCGCCGCTCTCTGATCAACAGGTTCCACTTCAGCTGAGCCCAGCAAGCCCACACATCAGCTTTTGCTGGCAGACGGACATGATCTCGCTCATCACCGAGTAGCTATGTTTCAGATGTGCCAGTGGTTGCTGATCTGCGTATGTGGCAGCGCTTGGATAAGAGAAAACCGTTGAACCATGACGTGTGTCGAGAACCACTTGACATGCATGCTTTGATGCATCATCCTCTGCCGCTCCCTTGCGATCTGCATATCGTAAAAAATCTATAGCTTGCTCTCTACCACCATCACGAATCTTGCAGTCTATAACATGGCTCAACGAATGCGAGCAGTACAGTACACCTCGGTCCAGGGAGGTCTCGAGAAGAATCTACGCTATACCGATCGTGAGTTCTTCGAGAAGTTTTTCATAATATCGAACTCACTATTGTGAAAAGAAGCATTAGCACCGGTACACGATGAACAAATGCAGCGTGGAGACCATATTATGGTCGAAGTCATTTCTGCCTCTATCAACCAACTGGATTGGAAAATGGCCGAGACTCCTGTTATCGGAAAGGCCTTAACCTATTCTTTCGCGTCATCTGCTACGATACCTGGCATGGACTATTGTGGAAGGATCAAGTCTACAGGCTCTACCATTGATAGCTTTAGCATCGGCGAACTGGTCTACGGACGTTTGACCAGACCTACATCCTCGGGCACTCTTGCCCAATATGTAAGGATATCGAGGGCGAAGCACAACTACCAGAGCTGATTTATCCTAGGTCAATATCGACCCTGGATCTTGTATACCACTTCCAGAAGGCGTCAATCCAGATCATGCTGCCACGATCGGCGTTGCTGGAGAGACAGCTTATCGTAGCATTGTGCCGAATGTGCAAACTGGCGATAGAGTCTTCATCAACGGAGGCTCTTCAGGCACAGGTACCTATGGTATCCAGATTGCCAAACTTCTGGGCTGCCATGTCACTGTGTCATGCTCAACATCTACCATCGAGCTTTGCAAAGAGCTTGGTGCTGATGAAGTGTTCGACTACACGAAAACTGATATCTGTGCCGAATTGATCGAATCTGGAAAGACAGAACCGTTCGATCTTGTGGTAGACGACGTCGGCCAACCTGCAGATCTTTACAAGGAGTCACACCTCTACCTCAAGCCAGAGGGTAAATTCATTTCGATCGGCAGCAAGAACGACATTGCCTCGCTCGCAGCACGTACACTTCCGACATTCTTGGGTGGTGGTAGGCGCAAGTCGGAACAAGTTCACGTTCTGCTTGGAACACATCGAGATGACCTGGTCCAGCTTGGAAGATGGATGGCTGAGGGCAAGATCAAGGCTGTCATTGACTCAACTTATCCTCTGGCAGATGCGGCAGAGGCGTACGGAAAGTTGAAGGGTGGTCATACGCATGGAAAGATTGTAATTCGTGTGGGTGCAAAGAAGTGAACAGGGGTGTGAGACTTCTCGCGTGTATAACAAGTAGACTGTACAAGTTTTAATCGATATTCATAGTAGCGAATAATTGCAATTGGTGGATGAGAAGTGTGATCAAAAGCCAGGCGTATTTTGAAGCACAAGCGTGTATTGCCCATACTCAGAACCACCGCGTACTGTGTATACTCGACGAACAAGCACCTGCAATTTCCACTTGCCAAAATGCTGACAATGGGTTGAAAATTACCACGTCGACCTCGCAGCGCGGGGACAAGCGATTCAAAGAACAAGCAAGACTTCCAGCACCAACGCAGCACAGTTGAGCAGTAGCGACAAACGACATGGCCTTCCCGAGGTTCCGCTCCTTTCAAGGTACTGCTTCTTTCTGCACTCTTCTATGAAGCACTTTCTAATAGATCATAGCGGTCTCACAATGCCTTCCATATACACCGAGCGTCATCAGACGTGCGATACATACCTTTCGCGAAGTCCAGCCCCTCCGCTCATTCAGAAAAGAGCTTCAGGCATCTCAAAGGACCGTAGGCTTCGTCCCGACTATGGGCGCATTGCACGAGGGTCACATCTCATTAATGCGTCAAGCCGCCGCTGAGAACACTGATGTCTTTGTGAGCATCTACGTCAATCCTACTCAATTCGGTGTCAACGAGGACCTGGACAGCTATCCGAAGACATGGCAAGAAGATATGGACAAGCTACAAGCTCTCAACAAGGAACTCCAGGCCAAGGACGGATCCGGAAAGGTCACTGCCATTTTCGCACCCATCACCAAGACTATGTACCCGACACTGCCGCCAACGTCTGAGATTACGGGTCCAGGATCATTTGTCACAATCACGCCTTTGGGTAGCCTGCTTGAAGGTGCCTCGCGCCCGGTGTTCTTCCGTGGTGTTGCCACTGTCTGTATGAAGCTGTTCAATATTGTCATGCCTGAACGCGTCTACTTTGGACAGAAAGATGTTCAGCAGACGGTCGTTATCAAGCGCATGGTGAAAGACTTCCATCTCGATATGGAGGTCAAAATTGGACCCACAGAGCGTGAGGCTGATGGTTTGGCCATGAGTTCGAGGAACGTCTATCTAGGTGCAAGAAGAAGAGAGGTGGGTGTGGTCTTGTCGCGTGCTCTCAAGGCCGCCGAAAAAAAGTATCTGCAAGGGAAACGTCTTCGTGCCGATATTCTTTGGCCTGCAAACGAGGTCTCAACAAGCAAGATGATGGAGCAGGACGACTTGCCTCCATCGGGGCGTGCAAGGGTCGAAGTGGACTACATCTCGCTTGCAGATCCAGACACCATGGAGGAGATTGAGGTCGTAGACGCCTCAAAGGGCGCCATTCTCAGTGGAGCTATCAAGATGCTGCCTCTGGAAGAACCTCAAGAAGGAGAGGATTGTGGTCTGGGTGGCGGTGCTGTCCCTGTCAGACTGATTGACAACATTATCCTACAACCGATAAACTAAACAATTACTACAGGGCAAATATGCCCAAGGACTCATTGTCCAAAACAAAACTCTTGTCAAGATGAGTCATGTGTCTTCATTTTGCATGAGAAGATCGCCATATATGGTTGTTACCCAAGATAGTAGATCGACAGACCCGACGTGCAACCAGCCTTGTGTTCCCTCGGATCGTTTGACATGCTGCATTGCTCAGAATATGGGAATAACTAACAACGGCAAGTCGGTGTGAGATGTCGCCGGCGAGTGTTGAAAATGGTTCGTCGATCCCTGCCGAGACTCTCAAAAGTCCGTAGCGGGGAAGCCTTTTTCAACACCTCATGACGATGTTGCTGCATACCTGCATGCTCAATCCTTGGTTACTCTGCCGTTTGACTGCGAAAATAACGAGGCTTCCGCCGTGTTGTTTCTACAGCGCACTGCCTGATGTTACACCACCGAGCCCATAAGCCGCAAGCCGTGCCAGGCGAAGGTAGACGTGTGGCTCTGTCTCGGTCTCTTCGAAGGATAGGAATCACAATCTGGAGGGAAAATGCATGACAGAAAGAACAACACAAAGAAAGACAACCGTCTTTGGCAAGACCCTGTTACTAAAAAGGCCCACAGAAGCTGTCGAAATCCTGGTCAAGTCGTCCATAATACATGACTCTTACGTACGTCGGCTCTCCAACTCAAACACCTCGACCATGGGGCAAAATCAATGATGCCATGTGCGTGCTACCCTCCCTTAGCAACAGCCCAACTCTGTTGGTATCTTCTCCAAGGTAAGTTTAGTCAATCGGACAACCGGCACCAGAATCCCACCGATGGTAGCCTTCCATAGGATGGATGCGTTAAGTGTGGTGGAGCAAATGGTAAATGTTCTGACCTTGGTTTACCCTCTGGCTCGCGTGGCTGTATGTTTTTCTTCTCCATCTCTCCCCAGCCACTGCTTTTTCTTCTCCTGCATTCTTGACAGCTCTTAGTGATTTGTGATGGTCAGTAGTGTCTAAACGTTTCTGCATCTCCTTGTGCAGGAACAACGAGTTTGTGTGTGATCAACAGGTCTAATGATCATCCCAGGCTTTCAAGCGTGAGAGTGCACCATATCGGCCAGAAGCCCAATCCTTGGGTGGCATACCGACCAAGGCCGTCGACATACCAGTATGCGCTATCTTTATGGTTCTATACATCGTTGCTGGTGCTTTGCACATGGCAACCTTTCAGAAGAACAAGAAGAGGGGAAAGAAGTTCATCTTTGGTGGAATGATGTTTGGTAAAATGATGCATTTCTCTGACCTTCACCTTCTGTATCATAGCTGACAATGACTTCTAGGTCTGTGTAAGATCCGCATTGTAACACTGAGTCTTCGAATGGCGTGGGCGTGCTACCCACAAAGCATTCGACTAGGCATCGCAGCGCAGGTCTTTGTCAACATTGGTGTCGTCTTGCTATACTTTGTCAACCTTTTCTTTACGCAGCGCATCGTCAGGGCTCAACATCCTAACTTTGGCTGGAGCAAGTTCTTCTCACCACTGATTCCTATGGTATGCGTCATTACCGTCTTGACGATCATCGCTTTGATTGTTGGTGTTATTCAATCTTTCTACACCTTGGACACCAACATCCACCGAATCGATCGGATCATCGAGCTATACGGATCCACAGCCTTCTCTGCTATCGCCTTCCTCCCCATCATCATTGTCTCTCTGTCAACGCTCGCACGACTGATTCCTAGCATACGCGGACAAAAGGCAATAGACAAATTTGGAGAAGGTAAAATGAGCACGAAAATCATCATTGTACTGGCCAGCGCGACTCTTTTGACTCTTGCCGCCTCTCTCAAGGCCGGCACTAGCTACTTGCCGCCAATCCCTCTGGTCAGCAACAGCAATCCACCAGTGACCGAACCCACACCTTGGTACTTCAACCGCGGCGTCTTCTACGCTTTCGGCTTTGGGGTTGAGGTCATCATCTTGTTCTTCTTCATGGCTGTAAGGGTGGACAAACGCTTCATCATCCCAGACGGTGCAAAGGGACCCTACAGCTACGCTGGCGGCTTCGTCTTCGCTGGCGAACATGGAAACGAGAAGTCTAGATTGGGCCAACGCGATTCTACCCGCAACCTCACAGGCAGCTCACAGTCATTGCAATCTTGGGGCGGATCGACCCGTCGTTCGAGAAGCAAGGCTCCTTCTGTCATCAGCTGGGGTGGCATTAGTCAAGCAGATACCGAAATGGGAGTTGGTGAGGATGGTATCGAGCCTGTGCCTTATGTGACGATCGAGGATGGCGAAATCGCTAAACCTGCGAACATTGGAGGCGCTGGACAAGAGATGGGCTGGGATTCGAAGACTGGAAAGTGGAAGCTCAGGCCTGTTTCGACTATGTCTGCCGTCTCAACTGCTACGCCAGTAGTAGCCAGAGAGGATGTCTAGGCGAGGGTTATTATTTTGAAGGTCTTCTATATCCGGTTGCCTTAGGCAACAGAATCTTAGGCAACGGGTGTTTTTGAGGAGTTGAGCGAGGAGTTTTTATTTGTCGTGATGTCGTTTTGGATTCTTGTAAATATTTTCTCATGAATTCACAGATCAATAGTTAGTCTTTTCTGATGATCTTGATGCCGTTTTCATTTCCACTTGACTGTTGTTTGAGGAAGGCAGCCTGCATGGCTTCTAGATCTTCATCTTCGTCGAGGTCGTTGCCGGGGACGTGCGTATCTTGTTCTGATGATGGGTCCTGTGCAGGTACACGTCTGACTTCGGGTTGGCCTTGTTGTCGAGCTTCTTCTGCTTTTTGCTCTTCAATCTGCTGTCTTTCCATCTCATCAAACTCATCACGTCTGTCGATCCAACGTTCTTGGACGTCTCTGACATCGATCTTTCCACCCCAGCCTTCCTGCATGGCTACCTGCCAAACCGAGTCGTTTGTGCCCTTGTCTGTGCCGAATACATAACCACTAGCACGGTCGATAGCATGTAGTAAGTTTGTCATGGAGACCTTGTCCTCGACGGCGAGAGTCTCGAAAGCGACAAGACCAAAGTCGCCGATCAGTTGGATAAGAGCTTCGTTGAGGGCTGTAAATTTGGACTCTGGCAGTTTGGGAATGTCGCTGTGTCCGGCACGGTCTTCTAAATTCTGGACGGATGTGTTGTTCTGCTCGGCCTCGAGATGTGGTAAGAGGTAGTCCAGGTCTTGGACTTCGGTGTAATAATCTAGATTGAATGGTAGAGGCTCAGAGTTCTTTGCGAGGTTGTCGATCTTGGTCAAAACGTTGACGAGTGGGAATGGAAGGTGGAGCATGCTGCGCAGGCATAGCAATAGCGAGGAGATATACAAGGTAGGACGTGAGAGGGTGAGAGAGTCGAGGAGATGGACAACAATCAGCTGGGAAAAGTTAGTTAGGCACACGATGGGTGGAGAGACAAGGAACGGACTCTGTAACCGATCTTCTCGAGACGGTGGAACAAGTTGGGCATTGTATTGTGATGTGTAAATAGCTCGACCTGGCCAGGACAGTCGAAGAGAATGTACGAATCGCTAAGTTCCTTCAAGCCTTGCTCGAGCCACTCGAAGTTCTCTTGCAGCTCTTCGAGAGCATACATGACACCACCGTTGGGGCCTAGCTCTTCCTGTTCCATGACTTCTTCTAGTGAGACCAGATCTCGAATGTCGAGGGCGCATGGGTATGAAGTTTTGTCGTTGGCAGGGTCGAGGTTGACGACGGCGCATTTGCGATCGATGGCCGTGAGGAACTGGTGCATGCCATCGCAGTATGTTGACTTGCCCGCACCTGGCGGACCGATGACTAGTTGTGCGAAAGGCATGTTTGTGAGATGTGACAGGTGCGATGGCGAGAGAGCAACAATCAATAATTGTTTGCAATGACGAACAATTGCCCCGCAAAACATTCGATTCCAGGCCGACAAGAAGCTCCCACTCTTGACTTTGCTCGGCTTCCATCTATCCCCCTACATCATCGTACAACCATGAGTGGTATTTCTCCTCGTACCCTGATCACTTGTGCTCTTACTGACTTGCACTCACAGCCCAAATAGAACTCGCAAATGCGCCATCCGACGCCATCTCAGCTGTCCGCTTCGCTCCTCAATCGCCGAACCGTCTGCTGGTCGCATCTTGGGATCGCAATGTCTACCTCTACGACACAAAGACTGGAGACCAAGGCAGCTTGTTGCAAAAGATAGAACATCGCGCTCCCGTTCTCGACATTTGCTTTGGCGACGACGACTCGACTGCCTTCAGCGCTGGTCTCGACTGGGATGTCAACAGGATCAACCTCGAAACTGGCGAGAAGACTGTCGTCTCATCACACCAGGCCGGTGTCAAGTCTATCGTCTACTCGGACAAGCACAATCTGCTCATCTCGGCCTCGTGGGACAGCACCCTTCACATCCACATCCTCAACAATGGCAACATCGCCCATGCTCCCTCGACCGTTCCCCTACCATCTAAGCCTTTCTCCATTTCATTGACCCCTACAAAACTCGTTGTCGCCATGGCTTCGCGCCAGATCTTCATCTACGATTTGGCTGCTCTCAAGATGCTCACCTCGCAATCCGCCCCTTCTCAAGAGTCTGGAAACCAGAGCATCCTCGAGGTCCAACCATGGCAACAGCGCGAGAGCAGTCTCAAATTCATGACCCGCGCTGTCTGCTGTATGCCCAACGACCAGGGCTACGCACTTTCTTCCATCGAGGGTCGTGTCGGTGTTGAATGGTTCGATCCCTCGGCCGAATCTCAAAGCCGCAAGTACGCCTTCAAATGCCACAGACAAGCCGATGACGGTGTCGATGTTGTCTATCCAGTCAATGCCCTCGCCTTCCACCCTGTACACCAAGGCACATTTGTCAGCGGAGGTGGTGATGGCTTTGTGGTACTATGGGACGGCGTAACCAAGCGCAGAATCAGGCAGTACCAGGCATACCCCTCCAGTGTCTCAAGTGTCTCATGGAGCTCTGACGGCAGATATTTGGCCATTGCCATCAGTCCTGGCTTCGAAGATGGAAACGAGGTCATTTCAGAGGGTCAGGTCAAGCTGTTCATCAGAGAACTCGCGGATGGAGAAGCAAAGGGCAAGAGTGCCAAATAGACTTGAAGATGATGAAGGATTTAGAAAAATGGTCTTGATACATTAGCGTAGGCGTTTTCGTCCTTGTTCTTCCAAGGGCCTGATATGGAAATTTATGCCTTTCTCTCTTTTCGTCCTTTTCAATCTTCGTCCATCTCGTCTTCGTCGTCATCGCTCTCGATGCCTTTAGAGGCTCCTGCTTTTGTTTTGTTTCCTAAACTTTTACTTCCAAGCATCTTGCCGAGGGCAAAGTCGGAGCCTTTTCCTTGGGCCGTCGCACGTAGGATGGCAGCTTTGGCTCTTCTAATAGCTTCCTCTTCGGCCTTGCGAATTGTTCCCGAGACTCTGACGACCTGAATGACACAGGCTTGATCGATAGGTCGCGGTAAGCGAGTCACGAAACTCAGAGCGGCCCATACTAGGCGATAGTGCGCGCGCGAAACTCGAATGATGGCCGTAGAAGTGGCAGGAGATAGATATTTCACTGCCAAAAGTCAGCTGCGTGTCTACATGTTGTGTCTGCGGCAGATCAAACCCACCAACGAGACTGCTGGCAATCATGCCGCTTCCATAGTCTCCAAACAGCTCTGCAACACCATCTCTGATCATACGTGCCAGCAATTGGGCATTGAGTTTGTCAGACGAAGGACGGCGGAAGGATACGACATCGGGGACTTGTCCGTCTCTTGTCGTGGACTTTGAGGGAGTGTCTGAGTCGGGGTACAAAATGTTGACGAGCAGGTAGCGGTGCTTCAATCGGACCATGATGACGGATGTGGGCGCCTGTAAAGAGCGCTAAGTTTTGTGCTTGATGACGCGATCAGCATCTTATGTGCGATCAAGTCATGTTTGGCAGAAAATTGGCTGCTCGAAAAGTTCATGAGGATGGCTTTGGGTCGCATCAAGGTCGAAGCTTGGCGAGGATGTACTTTTTGGCATGTCGTTTCTCGACAGATATTTGGGTATCTTGTATGCTTCGAAATGGGGTATCTATGCTAGTTGGCTTCTGCGAACTGTCCATCTAAGCGCGCTTGGTTCTCTTCTTGCGCTTCTTGTTCTTCTTTGACTTTTTGCTCTTCTTGACGAGGGTGGGTGGTGCAATCACGTTGCCCTCATCATCCAGCTCTTCCTCGTCTTCATTGTCAGACCCATCTTCATCCTCGTCTGAATCAGAGCCTTCTGCGTTTTGCTTTGCTAGTCTCTGCTCTTCCTTTCTGGCCTTCTTGTCCTCGGCCTGCTGCTTCAACTTCTCCTCCCTTCTGATGGCAGCTCCATACTTTTGCTTTACTTCCTTCTCGAATGCCTCTTTCTCGAGCTTGAACAGCATCATGGTTGCTCTCGCGTCCTCGACCGAACTATGCTCACCACCTTGGATTTCCATACCGAGGAACTCCTTGGCCAGCTTACGTAGCGCAGGTGCTCTGCCCATTGACATCTTGCGGAACGTCGAGTGTCTGGATGTATCCCGAATGTCTCTTTTGGGATGCGAGAGTAGCAGAACATCCAAATCGTTCTTGACCGCGTGTCCAATCAAGATCTTTCCTTCCAACAGTGCGGCAACCTCTTTCTGAACTTCCGAGAAGGGGCGGGCGACGTCTGGTTTCAGGTGATGGGGTCGAATACCACTGACAAAGGTGCGGTAATCTGTGACTTCAACGCCTGGTACGGGTTGTACAAAACTATCGTAGATCTGTTCGCCGTGGAAATTTACAATTGATACGCGCGCGAGGACGTTGTCGTCAAGAGGGCCAGTGCCGACCATCTCACAATCGATGGCTAGGAACTTTCCGGGCTTGTGAGTAGGGTGGAGACCTTGATTGACGAGAGAGTCGGTGGAGGTGCGAGTGGAAACGACATGTTCGGTGGTAGTGGAAGGGGCAGCGTTCGATGCGCTTCTCGGAGTCGAAGTGGATGATTTTGAGGAGGAAACGCCCATTTTTGATCTTCTCTGAGCGAAAGATGACTTGCTCAGCTCAGTCCTTGGTCTCTTTGATCCATTCGAGGAGCTTTGGAACTTCTTGGACTTTTCGTCTTGCGAGTCGGAGATTCTCTTGCGCTTCAGGCCCGGATTCGTGTCATCAGACTTTGGTTTCGGCTTGAGTGTTTGCTGTAGTCTCTTCCAATTGCTCGACAGATTTGCGACTCCAACTTGAGCCATGATTTCGTGTGAGATAGTTTGGTCTGATCTGGGGAATTCATCTAGCACTTTTTTCTCCAGCGCTACGGCTGCCGGCCCGACCACACAGCGTGCGGCTTAACGCCGGCTTGGCCAATCCATCTGTCACATGCCAGATCTTCACCAAGATCAACAGGTACTTGTACTGAACCAGTATCTTCGTCAACTCCTCGTCATCTCACACAAGAATCTTGGAGCGAGATGGAGCGTGGTACAAGTATTCTTGTGACCTCGTGTAGAAAAGAAAGCTTAAACTATACATCACCATGATTGATCACAAGTCCTGCGACTCGTGCAGAGCTTCGCTTTCACATGCAAAACATCACGTCATGGATGGTCAACAGAATTGTGAGTCTGTTGATATATTCTCCGTTCTTTTCCCTGCTCTCCATCATCCTAGATTGCTTTATCATAGACAATCATGCCGTCCGTCATCGAACTCGGGGCTCCGGACCGCAAGAATGGCGACCTGACAGTCACTGGCGATTCAAACGCGCTTCTATCCCTTCTCAAGGACCAGATCAGCGAATTCCCTCCCGGCAAACAATACAGCATCGCCATCAAGGAGGTCCCAGTAACTGTCGAACGCCTACCTTATTACCCAAAGGAGGGTGACCGTCTTCAAGATCCCGGAACCGCGAGGGCAAACATTGCTGCTTCGAATGAGAGCCCTAACGGAACCTCTCAGGACGACTGGGCCCAGAGACATCAACACCAAACTGTACATATCGTCTTTGTTATTCTCGTGGGTCATCAACTTCTGACATCACTCCAGGTTGTACAGCAACACGTTGTCTACTGGGACAAAGATCAAGATGGTATCATCTGGCCTCTAGACACTTACAGAGGCTGCCGTGCATGGGGCTGGAACCCAATTCTCTGCTTACTCGCAACTTTCCTCATCAATGTCAACCTCTCCTATCCTACTTCGCCTTCCTGGATTCCTGACCCTTTCTTCCGTATATACATCTCGAACCTCCATAAGGACAAGCACGGCAGCGATTCCATGACTTACGACAATGAGGGCAGATTCAGTGAGTCTCATTCAACCAGATGTATCATTCTTGAATCTTTGCTGACTCGTTGCAGGACCTCAGAACTTCGAAGATCTGTTCGCAAAGTACGATCGCGGCAACAAAGGTGGACTTGACGCTTGGGATCTGGTTAGAATGCACAAGGGCCAAAGAATGGCCATGGACTTCTTCGGCTGGAGTGCGTCCTTCTTCGAATGGCTCGCGACCTACCTTTTACTCTGGCCCGAAGATGGTATCATGCGCAAAGATGATGTTCGCAGAATCTACGATGGCAGCATCTTCCAGTTCAAGGCCGACGAGTATGCTGAGAAGAAGAGAAACCACGGCCGTACTAACAGAGGCATAGAGAGTAGGAAGAAGCAAGCTTAAACGCCGATGTAGTGAATCATCGACACAGACGAGACCACAAGTGAGCAAACTCTAGTTACTACGGGTTAGGATGAAGAAGCAGTCAGCTTCACGATGATCATTATGCCATACACAACAGATGCATTGATGGACCTTGTAATCAGAATCACAATCCAAGTGTATGGACATCGTGCTAATGTGACGAAACGCCTCACTCCGCCCTCTATATTGTCTTGATAGGATTAAAACTCTTATGATACGCTTGAAATGCTTCAGACCTTCTCTAGTTCCAGTCAGGAACGACTCTCTTTGCATACCGCATGAACTTCCAGAAGCCGACTGCCCACTCGACACTACCCTCAGGATCAGTGACTCGCTCGGGCCAAGCAATGCCAGCACCAAAGAGCCCTGGAATCTGTTTTCCGTCCACGTTCTTGAAAGAGCCTGTGTCGGGCTGGTAGTTGTAAGTTATGTCGGAGCCAGCAGCATCCTTGAGCCCAGGCAGAGGATCTCTAGTGTAGCCAATAGCTTGCACATAGAGATTACAACCCGGGAGGTGCTTCTCGTAAGTTTGTGTCTCATTCTCCTTCTCGTAGGCAACCTTCGTGATGAATTTGCTGACGGGAGACGACTCAAACTTCTCGGGCTCTAGGTTTTCTTTGGCCCATGCTGCTGCTGCACCCTTCAAACCAGTGTTGTCACGTCTGATCCAGCCATCCATAAATTCGGCATATCGGAGAGGATGTCTTGTGAACCATTTGATCCGTAGATCAGGGTGGGTAGTGGAAGCGAGATTGTAGAGGTTGATGAGCACAAGGACGGCACTGTGAGATGCGCCAATAACAGCAACAGTCGCAGGCTCCTTGGGAATTGCTTTTGCCAAAAGAGTTGGACTAAGAGCATGATCTAGATCCAGAGCCGAGAGATCTGAAATTTCAACAGGAAGTTGCTGGTTTGTCGGAGAAGAGCCCGTGCATAGGATCATTCTAGATGAGATGGCCTTGCTCGTCTCACCATTCGACAGCTTGACACTGACAACCCAGTCATCCGTCTCGCTGAGGATTGCCTCAGTCACCCGACCTTGGCGGGCTTCAACACCAGGTGCCTTCTTCAAGCCTTCGGTGAGCATGAGACACATGTCTGCGGCATAACCGAGGTCACATCCAGTGTCTTGAGGAAGACCTCGTAGATAATCAACTGCATGAGGTGATGGCGTGTCCTTGATGATCTTTTGGAAGGGTGATACGGCTTCTGCAAAGTCCACAAATAACTTGACCTTGGTATTCCTGTTCTCATCAGCGATTGTAATTAATTAGACTAGAGGCAAGAGACTTACGACGGCACCTCTCTGTATGCTTTGTTCACTCTGCCAGCCTCGAACAGATCGTCAACCCAAAGCACTGGTCCAACCTTTCTTTCCAGAAGGTTTCCAAGCACTGTGATTCCCGCAGGACCACCACCACAAACCACCGCGGCATACTTTGTTCTATGAACGGACATGTCTGATATAAATCTTGAGGAATAAAATGGCGTAAGAGAGGGCCTCGAAGATGTGCTATCTTTCAATGGGAATGTCCCCGAAGAACCCCTCAGTGCTCGGCGAGGGAGTGATCTTCCAGGGACGCGCCATGCTGTGTTGCTCGACCATGCGCGACATATTGACTTCTGTTGAGGGCATGCACGTGTAACGAGCACCGCCGCTTGTGACAATTTCGGTGACATGGGGGGTCTTGATAGGAGGTAGAGTATGCAGGCGAGGCGAGGCTGTGAGTGGTCGATAGATAATTATGGTAGACACGATTCCAGGGTCCTCGGAAGCCGCCACGAGTTTCGTTTTCATCACGTTCGGAACTTTCTTCCAATCACGTACTGTTCTAAGACGACTTCTCTGCCAGAATCGACCATCTACGCGTAAACATATCTTTGCTAGAGATCAATTCTTCTGGCGATCTACGCAGACCCCCTTTCGCTGTCTCAAGGGCTGGGTTGTATGTAGAGGCGTTTTCCCGCTGTCATGTTGTCTGTCTCCGTGTCGCGCTGTCTTCGGGCTTCTTTCAAAATGCTTGAGTGCACTCCAAGTTTATCGGCGACTTACTTCCTGCTGAAACCAATCGGGATTGTTCTCTTGACATCCCTCTTACTGAAGTAGCTTTTCCCTACTGATCGGAAATTATGTGCAGGCAAATGGAGAGTGCCCGGGATAGTCTTCAATTAAGCCTTACAAGCAAAGAGTCAAGACACTCACCGTCAAGACCAATCTTTGCATTTTCGATTCAGGACTCGCCTCAATTCTATCTTTCCGTACGCATCATCGATAGTGCAGCAGACCAGGATCTTCTGCCTACCATCTGTTTTTGCAAGAGCGCAGCTATTCGTGGGTATCCTGAGAACCCACCGAGCCTACTGAGCCTAAGGCTCCTTCTCTGCTCCCTCCGACTCGCGCAACAGCTTAAGCAAGTCCATACCCTGCTTTCTCAGCAGGCGCGTCGTTGGGTTTTCTTTCCAATCTAGTTATCCAATGAGTCTTCGTCAATTACTTTTTGATCAAGCCTTCCACGGACTCTATAGCCTTCTGTTCCATACCATTTCGTTTGCCAAGAAATCTAATCTTCAGCCTTTCTGTTATCCTGCATATGTCCATGAGACCATAAGTTGTCCACAGCGGCCTGGTTCCAGGGTATGAGTCTGCTTGTGTTTGCGGAAACAGGCATCGATCTCGCCTGAAGCGGTGGAGCCTCTCGAGCATTGGCAACAACGAGGTCACCATCTGTTCATGCTCGAGTCGTAGCCTGGCTACCTGCATCACATCGCCGCTCGATCTACACTCTCTCACTGTTGACAGCGGCTGCTAGTTGTCTGGTGATTCAGGCCTATCTGCGCTAGCTGCCTTGGGCTAGCGTTCAGCTGACCTCTCGTCCAGGTTCTCGTTACAAGCGTCTGACGCTGAAAATCATGTTTCAGACATCGATGTTGATTTTGCAAAGAGCTCACCAGTCATTTGTATCTTCTTCCTGCTAGACTCTAGGTGTTACAATGTGCTCACAATATAGCTAGATACAGTCGTTGGAAATTTGTGAGATAGTGACTTGCAGGTTCGTCTACAGAATCTGAAGCTAGTTTTTATATATACCAAGGACAGATTTATCTTTTGAACATGTTGCTGACCAACAGCTCTCGAGGTTAGTGAAGAGAAAACAACAATTCCACGGTGCTGAGTTGATGAGGCTTGAACGACATCCGAATTAGCCATGAGACAAGACTGCAGGCAGGTCATGTCGAATGCCTGCACGAGCACACAATGATTGGTATAGGCGACGGCAGGCTGTCATGTGCTTTGCAACCAAGATTTATCCGAGTCTCTGTGTCATATCGACCACAAAAAGGGGTTATAAAGAAGAGGATGACTATCGTAGAAGCTGATAAGAAAGTCTTACCTGAGATCAGAAGCCTTCTCCACAGCTAAGGTCAGTGAGGAGATGATCAGATTGGCTGGCCATAGAAAGACGACAAGCCAAGGAATGCTTGACCGAAGATGAGTGCTTGGATGAATGAGCATGAAACGCAAAGACACCACAGCGCCAACATGAATGTATCAAAAAAATCTTGGAGCTGGCATGTCTGGACAGGTCAACAACCACTCATTCGAAGCGTTCTTCTAGAACGATCGATCTTGCTATGAGTCTGAGACGATAGTGCGAGCAGCTGGTCGAACTAAGAAAGATGATGCGAATAGCTTGGGAGAGGAGACCGATTTCAAGGCTATCTCGCTTCTAAGTACTCTGGCATTAGTATGGACATCAATATGGTATCACCAGAGAAGGCAAAGCAACAAGGACGGTTGCTACTCATAGTGAGACCATCCTTTCATGGTGCGTCGCTGCGGCACTACTTTCAGCTCGAGAAGCATTGTCCAATCCAATTGCAGTCTCCAGCGTGTGACACGACAATAAGGAAAAGTGACCCTTCAAATGCTACCAGTCACCAGAGGCATGATGTGTGCACATTATCTGCCAAATTCCATCATAATTGTGCAGCATAACTCAGTTCCATTGTGTTTCGATCGAAACCCTGATGATGCAACTAGCCCCACATGCGATAGGGCGGCGATAAGACGACCAGGAGGACCGCGACCGGAGTGAGCTCCAAAACTTGACTTGTTGTCTTCTTGATTACTTGTATCTTCCCCAAGGAATTATACACAAATATGGCCGAAACAATCACCACAATCTCGCCCATCACCAACAAGGGCATCATTGAGCGCAAAGGCCTCAGCGACTCGGAGCTCAGTGATTTGGCCGACAGAGCAGCTGAAGCCTTCAAGTCATACAAGAAGACATCGCTGGAGGAGCGCAAGAACTATGTCAAAAAGGCTCTGGAAGTCATCACATCCAAACAAGATGAGCTCGCCAAGGAGATCACGGAACAGATGGGACGACCAATTGCATACACCGCTGTCGAGGTAAAGACAGCCGTCGCTCGTGGCGAGTATCTGCTCAAGATCGCCGAAGATGCCTTGTCGGATACTCCTGGTGAGCCCCAAGATGGCTTCAAGCGCTTTGTCCGCAAGGTGCCTCTCGGTCCTGTCCTGGTCCTCTTCCCTTGGAATGTGAGTCGTACCTGGACTTCGCTTTGCACAGTGCCATGCTGAATACCCATCGACCTAGTACCCTTACCTCACCCTTGTCAACTCAATCGTTCCAGCTCTTCTCTCTGGAAACACTGTCATCATCAAGCCCTCACCGCAAACACCAACCATTGCCGAACAAGTCGTCTCTGCTTTCAACGAAGCAGGTCTTCCTAAGGACGTCATCCAATACTTCCACTGCGGCGACTTCCAAAAGATTGAAAAGCTTGTCAAGAACCCCAATATCCAGCTTGTCTGCTTCACCGGCTCCGTTGCTGGTGGCCTTGCCGTACAGAAGGCCGCAAGCGACAGAGTCGATTCCAGAGTCGGGCTCGAGCTAGGCGGAAAGGATCCCGCATACATCAGACCCGATGTCGACCTGGCATGGGCTGCAGAAGAAATCGTCGACGGTGCCGTCTTCAACTCTGGCCAGAGTTGTTGCAGCATTGAGCGCGTTTATGTTAATGAGAAGGTTCACGACGACTTTGTCAAAGAGGTACAGAAGGTCTTGGCCAACTACAGGCTGGGCGATCCTTTTGACAAGTCCACACACGTTGGTCCCGTCGTTTCCAAGCGCTCCGCCGAGACCATTCGCGCCCATGTCAAGGATGCTATTTCCAAAGGTGCTCAAGACATGACACCTAAGAACTCGTCTTTTGAGTCGCCCCCAGCCGATGGAAACTACGTGGCTCCTGTGCTTCTGACCAACGTTTCGCACAAGATGGACGTTATGACTGAAGAGACTTTTGGCCCTATCATTCCAGTCATGAAGGTCAAGGATGATGCCGAAGCCATTAAATGGATGAACGACAGCCAATTCGGTTTGACTGCCAGTATCTGGACAAAGGAGACTGAAAAGGGTTACGAACTTGCCGACGACGTCGAAGCTGGAACAGTCTTTGTCAACAGATGCGACTACCCTGCTCCCGACCTTGCATGGGTCGGATGGAAAGAGTCTGGTAAGGGACAGACCCTGTCAAAATTCGGCTTCGACCAATTTTCCAGACTCAAGAGCTACCACATCAAGAACTACCCGAAATAAATGCAGAGTGCCACGTGCGGTCGTGGCATTCCAATATATGCAACAACTGACAAAAGGCCATGCGAATGCTTATCATGAAACTCAAAAGCGAAGTTGTGAGGAGGAATGGGTGCACGTCCACATTCTCACGCAGAAGTACGTTTAGGTAGCACAGGGAATTCAAGCTGAGACATCATCCCTCTCATCAACATGAACCATGATCTCGAGTTCGAAGCCTCTAGAAGAGTTGCTCCATCTGCACACAGGAGTCTTCTCCGACGAAAACGATGAGAGAACAGCAAATCATCCTTCATATGACTTCTTGGACCATTGGGATATCATTTCATACATTCCTCGGTACACCGAAGCATTCCACGTTCGGCAAGATTGTCTCGGAAAGGGAAGAAAGAATGTGCCTCCCAACATGGCCTATGATCAGTAAAAGTATGTCCCAAGCAAGGTGGTCCGAACTTGTCAGGCCTCCGGTATCTGCCAATGATTGAGACTGTGGGTTCGTGCAATCTTTTCTGCAAGATACTACAATCTCGGACTTGCAGCTGAACCGCCAGGTCTGCTGATTTTCTTCTTCCTCTGGGTCCAGATATGGCTTTGTTCGCCTTCTACTCAACCTTTTTTTCTCATACTTCTGATTGCATGCTTGCACACGACCTGTCCTTACCTTGTTTGTGATTCCCATGTCCTGTTGTTATTCTTGACTTTGGTTTCATGTTTCGGTGTGTCCTTTGTCCTCGCCTTAGTCGTGTGAAATTACCTGCGTGCTTCTTTGTCTCGTCAGGAATTGTATTGTTTGTGGCAATAGACCGTCCTGTCCCTTCGTCATATCGATTTCACCACATTCATTTTCGTTTTCAACCTGCTAGAGACATCTCTCGACGTTCTCGAGCAGGTATACTACTCTCGGGTTTACCGATAGACCATTGTGTCTTTTCTCTACGACGATTTTTACGACCTTCGAGCCATCAGAGACAACTCTTTGTGTTCTCAAGCAGGTATAAATCGGGAAGGTATATCTCGACTGGACTCACTACTGTCTTGTTTGCATTGCCAGAGCATTGTGTCTCCTCTCCTCGACGAGTTCTTCAAGTTTCGAACCTGCCTCAACGATCCCAAGCAGGCTTCTACTGCTCTGTTTACGTGGTAGACTACTGTGTTCTCTTCTCTAGGACGATTCCATCACGTCTGTCTTTGACTCTCGATCCAATCCACTAGAGACATTTATTCAGCATTCTCGAACACACTTACCACGGTCTTTGCACTAGAGACACCTCTAGGCATCGTCGAAGAGGTTTATTACTGTCTTGTTCGCATTGACAAGCCATCTTCTCTTTACTAAAAAAATCTATTACTGTCGTCGTCGACTCTCAGCCCACACTCGACGTCCTTGAGCTTACTACTGTCTTGCTCGTATTTTGATAGGCTGTTTTCCACAACGAGGCTCTTCTCGCACTCGACGCACTAGAGACATTCTCTAGCACTTGAACATACTGACTCCTGTCTTGTTCCGATCGACAAGCCATTGCGAATCCTCTTCTTCGTGTCGACTTCGTCCCGTTGCTCGTCGATTCTCATCCCACCAAGAACAGTCTCTCGGCATCGAAATATACTCTCTACTGCCTTATCCGTGTGGACAGGTCATTGTGGTTCTCCTCTCCACATCAAGTTTGTCACGGGCGTCGGCGAGCTAGTCCTACTTGTTATAGACTCTCGGTCTACTGGACAGAGTCTCTCGGCATTCGAGCACACTGACCACGGTCTTGTTTGCGTCGACAGGCCATTGTGAATCCTCTACTGGACGTCGAGTTTGTCCCGTTTGCATAGACTCTCGGCATTCGAACACACTGACTACTGTCCCTGTTCGTAGTCAATTCTCGGCATTCGAGCGAGCTCACTTCGCGTCAGCGTACACAATCCTTGTCTTCTCCAACTCACGCTCTTTCACGCAACAACGACAACGAACAATGATGTCCCTCCTGTGGAAGAAGATCAAGTCTTTGGTCTGCTGCGGCGAGGAAGAGGAACCTCCCATTCCCATCGTAAGTCACATTCTGTTCTTGAAAATAACTTGACTGACGCATTCGCGAAACAGGGCAGTCCTTTCGGCTTCAGACGTGTCGAAGTTGACATTCCTGGGCTCACTGACCAGGAGTTAGTCTTACCTGTACTACTGTCTACAATAAAGACTTACCTGCTGACTTTGGATGCACTAGACGCACTATGATCAAGGACCAATCTGTTCGCACCACTTACCCCATCAACTCTGGCGGAACCACCACCCGGTCGGATTGTGGCGTGGCTCACAAAAAGAGCCTGAGCGACACTATCAAGTCAGTCACCACCACCGCGATCTCAACCGTCGGAGCGAAGAGCTCTGGTTATTCAGCACTCGCTAACGAAAGTTCTTCGATCATGCAGAACCTGAAATCTGAAGATGACGAAAGCTCCCATGAGATGATGCAGCTGCTGCCTCGCCGCGCTGGCGCCCTTGAGGTAACCAACAGCACAGAGACTGCTACTGCGGGCTGTGAGGAGGAGGATGGTGGCAGAAGCATCTTGGGCATGGGCACAAATTGAAGTCAGGAAGAATCAGGAAGAGACACGAAAAAGAATGATGCAGACGCCGGGATGGAGAACTCTGCAAATGAATCAGATACAGGGTTCTAAGGGAAAAGACGAAGGTGTAAGAGCCTGCCGGCTTTGCTTGCAGAGCGTGAATACATCCGAATGACAGCAATCGCTTGTCCATGGTCATGCCATAGTTTCCTCTCAAGTCTCAGTGCTCGGCATGTACGAAATCGCTTTTTGATGGAACTCCTGGTTCGTGCAGCGCGTTGGTTGTCTGTATAACGCCAACGCAAGTAGTGGTATGTGAGTATCCCAGTAGAGGAAAAGGGTATAGCTCCAACATTCATGATGTGTCCATGGCATCGTCGAGAACGCCTGCAGGTATTCTGCCCTCGTTGAGAGCCTTTTCCAGACGAGTAATCTCAGCCAGAGTCTTCGCGTTCCTGATCAACTCCTCGATGCGCTTTCTTTCCTTGTCGGTCAACTTGACACGAGAGATTTTGTCTGTGCCATTCGCATTGGTTGAGGCGGTGTTGAGCGATCTTGATGAACGTGACGAGAGCAGTTTCTGGGCAAGTTCGGTGGGTTCGGCCACTGTACCAAAGAGTTCGGCGGCTTTACTGCGCTCTGCGTCCTTGACCTTCTGAAAGTCTAGGAATCGCACAGATGGACATCTTGCAATGACCCAGTACCGGTAGTTCTGTGTCAAGTCAGAAATGAGACTTGTAGTGGACGAGGATCGGGGTATAACTAACCTCTCTTGAGGCGACGGGATTGTCCAAGAGGGTAAGATGTGTCAACTTGTGCAAATCGGCCAGAGGCTCAAGGTCGCCGAGTTCGGAAATGGAGTTTTGGGTCAAGACAAGCGTGTCAAGGTTGGGGATAGAGTTGTGTAGGCCTGGGGCGATGGCGGTGATGCGGTTTCGACCGAGATAGAGAGCCTTCAATCTGTGGTTCTTGGGGAAGTTTGCTAGAGCGGGAATGTCGTTGTCTGTAAAGTCGATGGCATCTTCATTCTGGCAGCGCATGCAGATCAGCATTGTATGTCGTGTCGCATGAGCTGTGGGCAGGCAAACATACCGTGATGAGACCCAAGTTCTCGAGCGCAGGGATTTTGTGACCTTTTGCATGCCTATGAATCAGCTAGTTCAAGTATAGTATCTGTCCTTTCTTGACAAGGGATAGTAATACCTCGCAGGTCAAGTTCGCGCTCCTTGAGCGGATTGAGGTATGAGAGCGAGTTGTGCACAAGCTCGGCCGTAAGTCTCATTGTCTTGTATGTATGTGTGCCTGTCCTTGGGCGACGCGATTGCAAGTGTGATGGAACAATTTATTGTGACGGGTGGTTTGTTTAGGTTGACCTGCAGGCGCGATTCCTCGATCAATCCGTCGCAAAAGTGACGGCGCGCTGTACCACGTTCTTGGCGTTCTCTTATACACGGTCCTTGTCTATTATACCGGAATCCTAAATTAATCTGTACACGGCTCAATTCTTTGTCTATTTAGATTTTGAGTATGCTACTTTCACTGCACACTGTCCTTCTTTCTCTGGTCCCCATGCAGTCCAGATCTCGTCCAAGTCCCTTGTTGATATGGCAAACCATCTAGGCTGCATCTTCATCACCACGTATACACCTGGATCGCTTTGACCAGTTCCGCCACTATCTTGTATACTTTTACCACCTATCCACGGCGGTGTGGATGGTGTACGTCTCGTGCGCTTCGTCCAATCGACTTTACACTTGCTCAGCTCCCCAGCCGGCATCGGCATCCCTGCTGTCGCGTGAGCACCTTTCAGTTATAACAGCGCTTCTGGAGACTCACCTCATGTTGGCTGGAGGCTCAATGCTAGGAACGTATTCAAGGGCAACATAAACCATACCCACAAGTATGATGATGCCGCCAATGATGTATTTGGTCCAGTGGCCTGAGAAGCAAAGCCCTCCGATAAAGATGTAGACTGTCCCATATCCGTCAGCCTATGTATCTGGCGATATCAGAAGCTTGTGAGCCGTACAAACACCGCGTCCAATGAAGGAGAACATGAAGGATGCATATCTGGCGATCTGAGGTGGGATTTGGAACTCTGCATCGCCGGTTAGATGTGTCGTGCTTAATTGAATGGTGCTGCGAACCAAGAAGAGCATTGGCAAGACCGAACAGGATAATGTAGACGGCGCAAATGGTGCCTCGAACGCTGACTTCAGGGAAGAATTGACTGATTCCTCCAAAGACCTAAAGACCAAGTCGCAATCAGCGGGGTATTGGATAGATTATAAAGGCGATCCTACCATCAAGGCTCCAGTTGCCAGGTTGACAATGCGACTGCGCAGTTTCGTCAGCTACCATGTACACGACAAACGTAGTGCTTTCACCCACAAGATATCGGAGAAGTCCATGACGACGGTGCTGCAAGGTCCAAGATTCGCGATTGAGAGGTATCGGGGTAGTTGTGGAAAAGGGACAAAGAACTGTCAACTGGGAAGCTGTCAATAGAGAGCTCGAGGCTGCGGCCTGGACTGCCAAGCTACAGTCGTCACTGCCCCATACGCAGCCATGTGCTTTCCCGATCCGTGCCAGCAGCCCTAAGCTTCAGCCTTCCGCTTTCTTTTGTGAAACTGCAGCATTTTTAGACGATCATGAAACCATCTTCATGCCATTTCCAAAGTGATCTTGAATAAACTTACCAGAGCCTCAGACATGGCCTATTCATTTGTTACACCTTCCACAATTTGTTTGTTTGCTCGTTCTCGAACCATCATTCTTCTAATGCCTGCTGATCTATACCTACCTATAAACGAGCTTTCTCCATCAAAGACTCATTAACCAGTTGGACTACAGCGGCAGCGCAACCCCATGAAGTTTGGTATCCATATCCACCATGACCAATGCTGTGCACAACCTTGATCGCGTTCCCACCTGGACCCTTGATCGTTTCCTTCTCGGTTCTGATGCCGCCCTTGCGCATCGGTCTCAAGCCTACACCGTGCCTAATGACATCCAAGGCTTCAATGCCTTTTCCTTTGGGTACAAGCTCAGGTGTCAGAGCAATTGCACGTTTCATGATGCGGATAGCAAGGTTGGGGTCCACTGCAGAATCCCATCTGTCCGCTTGCAAGCAGCCTCCCAGAATACAGCCACCCCCGGCTGCACGGTGCATGATGTAGACTGCCTCATCATCACCATCGTCAGTTCCTGAAGTAGTGGCCATTACTCCTGGATCGTTCCGAACCAGGACAATCTGTCCACGAGCCGGGTACATGTTTTTGTCTTGGACTCCTTCCATGAAGAGCGAGAAAAGTCCAGTACAGTTGACTACCAAGTCGGCCTTCTTCCCAGAGTGGTGAAGTGATGTTGCATCTGCGATATGCTTTACCACACCTCGCTTAAAGATGACGCCGTTTTTGAGACATTGCGATACCAGCCAAGGGAGATATATCGCCGTGTTAATACAGACAGAGGTGAACGAGGTGCCGCCATCCATGCCTTCAGGCAATTCGTCCTTGCTAAGGACTTTGAACTGCACAACCAATACATCAGGCTATTTTCGTTAAAAGTGAGATCCAATCATGACTTACATTAGGCACAACCTTGCTGAACCATGCGTCCTCGCGGATGAGTTCCGCAAACCACTCACTGACAGGACCTTTGTCCTTTTCTCTTCGATAAACTAGAGTATCTGTGCACAGTCTTAGCCATCTTTTCGAGTGCTCCCTTCTGTTGACGCATACCTTGGAAGTGAATACCGGCTTCGGGATGCTCCTCAGCAAGTCTTGCCAATTCCGGCCATGTGTTCTTCTCGTATTCTTGCGATGGAGTGCCTTCCTTGCCAACCCTTTTACTGTCAGCTCTCGTGGTTCAAACAACTACCTCACACAAATCGTATTGAGTCAAGACACCTCGGCATCGTGCAAGTGTTGTGACATACGGTAGATAGTTTGCACCGGCCCATGGTGATGCATATTCAATGTCATAGTCTCCTGGCATATGCTTCGCTGCAACGGTGATGCTATAGTTCTTGTTCTTGGACAAGATAAAGGCCGCAGTCAAGCCAGAGACTCCAGCTCTGGGACATGGTCAGCTCGGTGCATCATTCCGAGTCAACGACGAAGACTGACCCCAAGACGACCACTCTATGCTGGGGTGACATGGCTGATGACTGTGATTATATGGTCAAGGGATTGGGTGATGTGTGGTTGCTGCCTGCTTCTCGAAGTGACTGATTCTGCCGCGTGCGGTAAATTCAAAGGTGAACTCGACAAAGTGATAGAATAGAGTCAGAGGATAGGATAGCCTTTATACACAATCTCTCCTGCTGGCCTGCCCACTTATCACTTCTGTTATCCTCGTCCCAAGTCGACAGTTTTCCGCCCCGCATCAGCACATGTCTCCGCGAGGCGCACGCCCGTGATCGGCTCCGATAATAAAAGTACATGATCTTGGCCGCACGCCCAAGGGCACACCAATCAGACAGAGGTCAGCGATCAGATAACGGCCAAGTCGGGCAACGAAGAGCGCAAGAGGCTGACGATGGTCAAGGACGGGGTTAGAGGGCGGCAATCAACAAGTAAGCATAAGTTTTGGCAATGCATGTGCTCATGATTTGCGGCGGAGGCTGGCGGCGGGCGTCTTTTCGAGAGTGATGGTGATGCGTGCGCCAAGCAAGCCCTCCAGCTTTCCAATTCTGCTCCCTGTTCTTCACTCACTCCTGATCACCGAGCGGGCCCTTACTCTCTACACTTTCACTGTCATGTCTTTCTGATTTGCTGTTCCACTCGCACCCATGCCTGTCTGCTGTGTTGTTGACTTTGGTTCGCTGATAAACCCTCCCTTACAGCACAATGGGCGGCAGTCAAGAAGAATTTCCACTCTTGAACAGCCTTGGCTTGTATGCTGCCAACATTCTCGGTGATGGTATGGAGTCTTTCCATATTCTTTGCCTTCACCCACTAATGTAGCCAGGAAATTGCCTTTTCCATGCACTTAGTGATCAGCTGTACGGACACCAGAAAGAACACCAAGTCATCCGTTCCAAAGTCATCGGTTACATGCGAGAACATGCCGACTATTACAAGCAATTCATAGACGCTCAGCCTGGTGGTGGCACACGGAGGAACCCCAAGAGAAAGAATGTCGGCTCCTTCTCATCCGTCGCTGCTGCTCCCTCCGAGGCAGACATAGACCACACGTTTCAAAATCACCTTGAGAGAATGGCAAAAGGTGGCACATACGGTGACAACATGGAGATTTCGGCCTTTAGCTCGGCATACAATGTAGATGTCAAGATCTACCAGCGAGACTTTGCCTACATGATCTCAGGCTCTGGTGACGATGGCGAGCGAGACGTAGCTCACATTGCTTACCATGTTGGTGTTAAGCTCTGCCCTATCTGTACTTCCGCTAACCTGCAGTAGGCCTGGGAGCATTACTCATCCATCCGCAACCTCGATGGCCCTCACTCCGGCCCGCCTAACGTCACTGTCAAAGCTTTGTCGCCCGATGAAGAGCAGAAACAGAAAGAAAAGCTAGCTCAAACACCTCACGTGCTCCCTTGGATGGTCGATGTCGTTTCGTCATCTCTTCCATTCCTTGCCGACAAGCCTACCATCAAACGCACGCTCGAAGAATGCAAAGGCAACATCGATGCTGCCGTCGACAAGCTCATGGGTGCTGAAGAGAATGGCAGCCTGTCGTCTGCACAAGAGAGCTCCAGTGTTGAGCGTGAACCAGATAGTGACGAGGAATACCCTGGCAAGGACGGTCCCAACAAGAAGCGAGACCGTAGACCATCATCACGGCAACAGTCTGGAGAAGCCAACCCAGACGACATGCGAGCCAAATTCGAGACCCACAACGACTCTTCCGAGTCTGTCAAAACAGAAGCTTCAGAGTTTTTGAGCTCGCAGCCTGATAAGAAGAGCGACGTTGTCCCTGACCCACGTCCAAGGCCCACCATCAGGCTGAAATTCAACAACTCACAAAAGGCGTCGTCGCCGGCTCCTGCTCCTGCTCCAGGCAAAGGACCTCAACGACAAACCGCTCGGGACAAGAAAGACATGAAGAAGCAGGCACAAAAGGCCGCTCGCAAGGAGCGGGAGCAGGCAGCAGCTGGCGGCGATCGACCCGAAAGCCCAACCACATCCGGCATGAAGCTTCGCAGCAAAGGCATGGTCAACACTCCACCCATTGAGTCCGGTTTCCGCACTCTGTTCATCTAAAGTGCAAGCTTTCTTTGCTAATGACCTTTTCGGTATCGGATTCAAGGGTGGTCATGCGGGTACATGAACAAGAACGCCCTGACATCCTCTTTTTCTTTCTTTCATGGCTCTCAATGATGCATAGCGTGGGCACTTTGACGGCGGATGATCTGTGATTTTTACTATACCACCATGAGCATGGCGACGGCGTATACAGGTAGATTTGGGATACGAATTGGCATTGACATGCCAGAAGCATGGCATGATGACACTAGACGGGAATCACACCCGAGCTTCTAATTCTTTTGCTTTCGTAGCGATCAAGCATTTCGTTAGACGAGGTGCAAATAAATACAGTTCTGTTCCTCACATTCTTAAAAGTTTGCAAGATTTCACAATCGACCTTTCCTCACGGCAACACAACGTGATATACAAGTATCCCATCAGTTGATAACCACCAGTATCCCATCCATTACTAACCACAAGCATCTAGTTTACAACGCGACAGCCCGTCCAAGCTTCATATAATTCCAACAAACTACGCATGATTTAGCATGGTCCAAGGTCTACTCATCAAATTGACACTTACTCGAATTTGCTAAGTCGTTACCAAAGTAGCTGGCCATCAAATCTTCTCCAGCAGCAGTTCCAGTTGTAGAGTCATAGATGACAGCCTTCTTTCCCACTGCTAGGCCCATGATGTTCGGGAACTCAGACAGCTCTTTGTAGGTGGGTATCTGTCCAAAGCGATGCTTTAGCATATCTTGATGAATGTTGATGGCACAATAATGGCCCATGTGCATGGCGCCCCCACAACGCTTGATGCCAGACCACGACGCAATGTCTCCTGCTGCGAAGTGACTCTCTGCGTTTGGTATGTCTCCGTTGAATCGTAAGCTGTAAAAATATCAGTAAGTGCTAGGCAGATTGGTTTGGTTTTCTTACGAAGCATCAATCTTGACGTAGCCGTCCTTGTCCAATGCTGCAGATGAAAGATACGCCGATGTTGGTGAACTTCTTGAAATGGCCATGATGACGTGACCGGCCACGATTTGCTGCCCACCAGACAAGGCAAGTTCCCAAGAGATGAATCCATTGTCAGACTGTACGGCGGTGGTGTCGGTCACTCTTTGTCCCAGAATAACATTTACACCAGCTTCCTTGAGTACCTCCAGGCTTCGTTCCTTGAAGTCGTCTGGCAGAGGCTCTGCGGATAGGAGTTTATCTCGAGAGTGAACAAGAGTCACTTTTTGCCAGGGCTCGATTGTCTTAATCTCGCTAGCCATCTCGATACCAACCGCCCCTGAGTAATAAAGTCAGTCTCGAGTGTGTTAGTGTAGTCAGTAAGCACTCGCCTCCACCTATCACAACTACGCCTTCTTTGGCATCCCTGATAGCTTTGGTATGGGTCTTTGCCTCGGCAATGAATTGGTCTCTGTGCAATGCCTGCGGGACCACAGGTGAAGTTCGTCGAAGCCCTGAAGCGACCAGAAGATAGTCATAATTCTCCTGACGAAGTTTCTTGGTGACGGTATCCACTATGGACGCCGTCTTATTCTTGTAGTCAACAGTCGTGACACTGCCCTGCAGGAAATGTACATTAGGCAGCTTTAGAGCAGGGATGTCTTGGAATTTCGTCCAGCTCTTAGAGGCAGCGTCATCTGAAGTGAATGCGAGAGGATTTCCGATCAGGTGGTCTGATGTCTTTGTTAGGATATTGAATCGCATCGATCTGCTGTGGAACTAACAATAGCCGTCACGCTCATCAACAATTGTGATATCAACTGGCAGCTTGGTATTAGGAAGTTGTTCCTCAGTGGATGTAGAGCTGAACCGAGGCTGTTTCCCATCGCACAGATCTATGAGGTTTACCGTAGCCGCAAGTCCAGCGTAAGAACCTCCTATAACAAGAACTTTCGGAACAGCATGGAGAACGTTAGGGCCTTCGTTGGATGGCATGATTGAGAACAGACGAGAGAATGGAGACGGAGAGAACAAAGACAGAGGGGGAGATGGATCGATGTAAGAAGAAGCTAGCGCAGCTGCCGAGCACGGAGTCTTGGTATTCCTGCTATACAGAAGAATGGATTTCAGGACTCGTGCAAGATTCATGCTGGTACGCAGCCGCTGTAGCATATCTTGGTTCCACTTGCGTACTCATATTTATCCCACGGCATCAGTCCACCAACTGGTTCGATCCTTCTTCAGCGCCGATTCGGCGCGCAGACAAGACCGTACGCCCTGTGGAAGGAGCAAACCTGCTAATGATGGGACAATGAGACACACCCTAGTTTGTTAGCGTCATTTTGATCCGCGCTACTTATCTGATTGATAACATGTCTTGGCATGAGCACTCCAATTGTCTTTCTAGCACTGAGTGACCCTCTGACCCGAGTCTGCTACTTTACTAGGTATTGAACTCCGCTTATCTTCTTTTCAAGCCTTGTACAGTGATGTTGTGAGCATGGGGTCTTAATAACAAGCTTGAACTTTGACTCAAGTACGGTCCGTGCGCGATTAATGGGAAGGTAGCGCAGAAGGATGCACCCGGTACAACCCTCTGTTGAGCTCCTAAGCCGGAGGGTAATCATACGTATCTATGGAGACGGTATTGAGTTTAGTTCGAGGTCGAAGATATTGTTATGTGCGGACAGAATGAAGCAAAGACTGTCTAGCTTGGTGCCTGTCGTTCATTCTGGGTAGTACATCTTTCGCGTCACACCTCCATCCACCACAATCTCCTCGCCAGTGACAAAGTCGGATTCAATCAGGAACTTGACCGCTTTGTAGATATCCTCGACTTTTCCAACTCGACCAGCAGGATGCCATGCGTGGTCTTGCTCCGTCATACCATCTTCCCATTTAGTCGATGCCTCATCTGCTGCTTTGTTCTCGTCCTCGACGTTGATCCAACCAGGGATGATAGCGTTGACACGAATATTGTGCCTGTGGCCCAGAGAGATTGCGGAACTTTGTGTCAAACCGAGAATACCGCCCTTGGCAGCACTGTAGGCTTCATGGTTGTCCTCCGCCTGTTTTGCCCGGGTGGAGGCGATGTTTATGATGCATCCGGCACTCGACTTTTCGTCTTTACGTTTGAGCATGGGTACGCAGAGCCTGGAGAGAATGAATGGTGCAGTCAACCCGACAGCAATTTTGAGATCCCATTCATCCAGGATATCATCCGAAGAAAGATCGTCTTCCATTCCCTTGCCATCCTTCCATGTGTGTGGAGTGGCGAAAGCATTGTTGACGAGTGCATGCAGACTGCCGTCGAAAAAGTCATTCACCTCGCGGACGACGGTCTTGATCTCATCGCGATTGCTCAGGTCAACGACCTTTCCCTTGTAAGAACTCATGTTGGTACCCGATGTCTGCGTCCATGTTGATGCGAGTGAAAGAGTATTTTGCAGCTCGCTTTCGTTGCTGTCTAAGAGGAAGACCCGGTTTCCAGGTCGTGTAAGGAGATTCCGTGCCAGTCCTCGGCCGATACCCCTACCAGCACCGGTCACGAGGTAATTGACGGAAGTCGACATGTGGAGGATGATCAGGTCTAGAGGTCGTGTAAGGTATGATACCTTTGTTGAGACAGACCGCTTGGTCAGAGTGTAACAAGGTTGTAACTTCGATGCTTCTCATAGTCATGACGATGACGTAAAGCTGAGCAAAATCAGGAACAGGAAGAGATCAGCATCTCTGAAACTACAAGCAGTCACAGAAGAGCTCAAATAAAGCTCAGTGAGATGTGCATAAACTTGGGTACCAGTGGGCTTGACAGCAGGGCATAGGCTCATTGCCATCGTCACAACGACAGGATGGCACGTCTGTGTGGTTTCAAAAGAAAAGACTGGGTATCATAGGTATGTTTTACTAAACAAGTGCGTTCCAAAACTTTGTTGCAATCCAAGTATTCTCACATGACAATGCACTCGGCCTCGTCTCTCTTCTGGTTGCTTCTAGTCAAGCGACCTTGATTGGGCTGCGGCTTGGCTGCTTTGCCCTTCCGAATCTCTTCTAGTCTCTCTACAGCCTTAGGGAACTTGTACGAAGCAGCCCTTGTGTACCACTTCTTACCTTCCTCAAGACTAGCAGGACAACCAATACCATTCTCGATGTAGTATCCCAAAGCATACATGGCCTTTGCAAGCGGAGGCTCACTCATCGCAGCCTTGCGCGCCCAAAGATATGCTTCTGTATCTGATTGGCCGAGAATGCCCTCGGCGCCTGTAAGATACCAACCGGAGAGTGCCAGCTCAGAATTGTGCTCACCCTGAGCAGCTGCCTTCGAGTACCATGCGATTGAGTTGCGTGAATCGACCGGTAGGCCCAACGATCCATACTCGAAGGCTTGACCAAGTCTGAATTGCGATTGTTTGTAGCCCATCTTGGCTGCTTGCATGTACATCTTTTGTGCATACTTCTCGTCCGGCTTCACTGCTGCACTTATAGCAGGGTCGGGATTTCCTTCTTCATGAAGACGAGCAAGCTCGTGAATGGCATGAGGGTTGTTGGCATCGGCATTGTCGGCCGCTCTTTTGAGGTACACCACCGCTTGCCCCACATTTCTCTGCTGGCCAAGCAGGCCTCTGAGCAGAATCATTCCCATCTTGTACATGGCAGCCACATCTTGTAGCTGCGAAGCACGTTGGTACCATTGCACTGCTTTGTGATGATCTCGCTTGGTGCCGCCTCCCTCTTCAGCTCCCATCTCGCAACACATGGCTGTTCGATATGCTGCAGCGCCGTGACCAGCTTTGGCGGCATTTTGGTAAAGTGAGAATGCCTGCTTGGGGTCAGGTTCTAAGCCCAGGTCTCCAGACCCATAACAGTCCGCGAGATAGAACATTGCTTCGGGATAATTCGCTGCAACAAGCTTTTTGACACGTTTGTGGGCGTCAAGGACATACCGTTCACTATTTTTTGCAGTCGATTTTGCATCTAGACGGCCATTCTCTGATGCTAATACAGTCGAAGCTTCAACGAGTTTTTTCACCAGAACCATTGCAGTTTTGTTATCATCAGGGTTTGTATCAACCTTTGAGCGTAGCAGATCAAGTTCACTCCTCGTCACTGGACCGGAGCTGGCGCTATCATCACCCGTGGAAGGCTTTGGTTGTGACTGAGAGCGACTGTTTGATGATATATCCGGATTATTGGCATAGTTGCGCACGGGTGCTGGCTTTGGTGCTGGAGGGCCGTTGTTAAGGCCAGGTCTGACGGGGACTGGGTGACTGGGGAGTCCATCGGGATTTACAGGCTGGTTATAGCCATGCTGTTGGGCACCTGGTATCGTCTGTGGAGCAGACCGCTGTTTGGCAAGTGGAGCGCCGAATGAACGGTCAGACGATGTTGGTGGAGCGAACCC
Organism: Aureobasidium sp. Y128-05A; assembly: GCA_037042735.1. Taxonomy (NCBI): domain Eukaryota; kingdom Fungi; phylum Ascomycota; class Dothideomycetes; order Dothideales; family Saccotheciaceae; genus Aureobasidium; species Aureobasidium sp. Y128-05A. The sequence goes on from JAXQKC010000100.1 coordinate 416,058, forward strand.
GTTTTGAGTAGCGGGCGCACTTGGGGATCTGTCTTCCATAGCAAAGCGCGGATGTGGCGCCCTGCCAGCCATTGTCGGATCGGGTCCGTAGCCATAATCAGCTTGTCTGGCAGGAGGAGGCGCGAAGCCGTTCGCTGCTGCAGGTGCACTCGGAGCCCTGTCGCCTGATGGTTGGCGCTGCGCAGGTAATCGACTATCTGCTGGCATTCCTGGTCTGAAGTCTTGCTGTCCAGGCAATGGTCTCCTAGGCTGGGGTCCTCGAGACTGCGACCGAGGTCCGCCATTCATGGATTCAGGATACACAGAACCAGGAGGCATAGATCCTGGCGGCATAGGTCGAGTTGGCGGTGGACCACGACGAGCTTGTCCGTTCAACGGAAAGCCCGGAGGCATACCGCCCATTGGACCCTGAGGAGGTATTTTGGCCCGCCTAGGAGGCCCACGAGGTATATACCCATTGGAACCTGGATTGGGCATTTGCCCATGCGGCACAGGGCCGCGCTGCGAGTTTGGCATAGGCCCGCCTCGTTGCATCAGTGGCTGCCCACTATATGGCTGCTCTTGGTAAAGGTTTTGATCGTCCGAAGTGAACGCTCTCTGCTGCTGTGGTGGCCTCGCTGGCCCTGAGCTAGGATCATCGTAGCTTTGACTTCGTTGTTGGTTTGAATATGGCATGGCCATATCTTGTTGAACGTAGCCGGGATCATACTGCCGCTCTCTCGAGGGCCTGCCAAAGTGATCTGCTCGCACATCATAGCTCTCGTTACGCGATTGGCTATGGGCTGGTGGTTCCGGCATGGGTACCTTGGAGTAGCCATAGTCCAGTTGTGCAGGTTGTGGCTGGCGATACATAGGAGCGCCGGGCGTAGATGATTGGTCGCGGTGAGTACGATCGTGCTGTGGGGGTTGTGGTGGCCGAGTAGAGGCAGGAAATTGGTCACCATGATTGCGCTCCCATTGCTGCTCCCGGTGTGGTTGAGTGTGGTGATATAGAGCTTGTGCGGGGTGCTGCGGAAGATGATCAGGATAATGAGGCTCGGGAGACTGAGTCATCTGCTGGCCCTGAAAGCCGAAGTCAAAGGCGTTGATTTCTTCTTGTACAGGGGTACGTTGACGCAGATCTGGCTGGGATTTCGCAGACTTCAGCCTGCTAGAAGCAGTCTGATATCCTGTTTGAGGTTGAGCAGGCCGAGGGGGACTGTTCAAATGCATATTGTTCAAATGTTCGTCAATGGTAGGCTGACGCTTATGCGCGGCAGTGTTGTCAAAGTCTGGCATGGCAGCTTCTATCTCATCCTCCCGGTTCATGAGTCGTGGCGGTTCTTGGTAGTAATCATCGTAGACACCTCCTAAGCTTTCGTGCTTGTCCGCGTGATGATTCCAGGGCTGTTGAGGATGAGCAAAGTCGTCCTGGTAGGCTGAAGCATTGGAGAGGTGGGCTGCTTGCGAGATACGTGCTTCGTAAGGAATATGGGCCACGGGAACGATGGCTGGACGATGGCGTGCAGTCACACTGCTGAGCTGAGGGGACTCGACATCATGAGGATTGCTGGTGACCTGAGTATCAAGGGGCGCAAGGAAAGGACGCTCACGGCCATTGGCAGAATCGCTCGTCGAAGGACGAGAAGAATTTGAGTAGGGCGGACTAAAGGTGGGGAGAGGGACCAGCTGTGCTGGGGTTTGTTGTGGAGGACTATGGTAGGGATGACGCTGGTCTCGAGCCTGCGGACGGACATCTCTGCTGGCAGAGCGTGGATCTTGTTGGCGAGCCTGTGGTGGATAATGGGGTTGCGGCGGGGCTTGCAGAAGAGGATGGGTTGAATCTTGATCGTGGAAGTGTGTTCTTTGATCTGGAGGGTCTTGGAAGCGCGAGTGTGGTGGAGGACGGGGTGCGTCGGCTGTAGATGGTCTTGGATGGGAGGTATTGGACGGGTGCAGACGATCGGAGTGGTTGTTGGACGGCCTTGTGTTTGGGTTGGAGTTGGCGGTGGGTGGACGATCGCGAGGTCTGGACGCATCACGCGGTGGCCTCTGGGATTGTTGTTGTTGGGCAGCGGCAGCGGCAGCAGCGACAGAGCGCTTCGTGGGAAAGACGGGAAAGGCGTTGTCCTGAGCCATTGGACTCTCTCCTGGTGATGGTTGATCGAGCAGCGGTCTGCGGGCTGCCGTCGTCCGTCAGCGTCTGTAGTAGGCATACCAGAACAATCAAGTCTTTGTCTCACCTGGCCGTGAGGGCTCTCGTCTTCGCGACTCTTCTCTTCCTTGCTTGCCTCTGGTCGTGTGTGCTTGCTTGTCTGCTATAGGCCGTGGTTGTAAAGCATGCCGTTGATCCAGGTAGTCGTCATGCGCCGTCTGTAGCGAGTCAAATCCAGCTTGATCTGGTCGCCGGCCTCTGTACGCCGGTGACTGAGCTCTCTCGACCAGGTAACCCCGCGTAGGTGGAACGTAGGCATTATTGAGGTCGTACGCCATTCTGCTCCAATCCCTGCGTCGACGTTGGTCCCGGCATGAACCTTCTCTTCAATCCAAGTGTAGAAGCAGTCCAGCGCAACGAGCCTCAGAATCTTTGACTTTGAAAGCAGACGAGGACCCAAGATGTGTAATGACAATCCATCAATCAATCCACAACAAGACGAGATTACTTGCCCTGCTCCAGCATCGTCACACGGGGTTTCAGCATCAGCTGCCCATGGTTTCGAGTCTCACAATTACGCGCCCAAAGCTTCGACATCCAAAACATTCTCCTGCCACAAAGACCAACATTTTGCCGCTCTCGCTCTTCGCTGTAGAAACACTCAGTGTACTGCTGAAACCACATTCGACTTTCAACTTACTCGTCTTCGCCCCTCCATCCTTGTCGAAACAATCTCTAACATCCAGGTACCAGAGGCCGTGCTGCCATGATCGTCAGTGGCTTGCCGAGGTCTGTCTTGCAGAACGCTTGGCCTGCGTTGAGCCGCATTTCTCAAGTCTTCTTGCCTTGCCATGCCTTTCTCTGAACGCTCAGCACACAGGCAGCCGCTGGTTCGAGCCATGCTATGTCTCTGATCTCTTGCTTCTAGTTCTGGCGTGATAGATGATACTATTCATGCATATACCCGAAGTTTATTATGTGGTCGCCAAGCAATCACCGTGATAGCGCACGCGTCCTAGCATACAGCTCTCATGTTTATCTTGTCTTGATTGAGACATATTTACACTTCAAATGTTGTGCTGCAGAGCTAGCAACGGCTATAGCAGCTTCTTGATTCCAGTTATTCCATCAGCCAGACAGCAAATTGCTCGCTAGTGGCCATACTCCAGCTCCTCTTTAGATATCCTAGTAGCCCCCGCTCCATATTTACGGCCGACTGCTGATAAGTCAGCCGACCGAGGGCCAAGGGTAAATATACAAGGCACGTTGCCTGTTGAGCAAGCTATTCCACCGGCGCTGTGCCTCATATTGACTTTTCCTTCTGCTTGACCTTTTCAACATTATGGATCTAGGTAGATGGCATTGCATTGTGCATAGCTCTTCGGCTTGCTTACCGTGCGACAGGCACTGCTACTATTGCCGGCGCCGCCGTCGCTGCTGCTGCATATGTTGATGGCAAACTCCAAATTCGCAAAGACCTGCGTGATCTTTGGAATGTCAAGAGGGCCCAGTTTGAATGGAATCGAGCAGGTAATTGCAAGCTCAGGATCTGTTAATGCAAAGCTACAATCGAAGCTCTAACAATCCTCGATTGGAATAGTTAGAAAAGGAGAAGCTTCGCTCTGGAGTCAATTCGAGAAACAAGTAGAACGTCTGCCTTCTTCTACAAGATGTCTTTGGTCAAGAACTGGATGTTATACCTGGTCCGAAACGCATTCTCAAGCCTGCTGCTATGCCGAGTTCTTCTTGGCCAAAGGAGTCCGCCCCAGTGAACCCGTTGCCATATATCTTCAAAATTCGCCAGAGTTCATGTTCACTGTACTTGCCACATGGGCCCTCGGTACAGCCCCGGCAATGATCAATTACAATCTTACAGGCGATTCGCTGCTACATTGCCTCAAAATTAGCAACAGCAAAGTCCTTGTCGTAGACGAGGACGCTGGTTGTCGACAGAGGATTGAGGAGTGCCGCGACAGGATTGAGCAAGAACTAGGTATACAGATCGTCATCCTAGAACCATCGACAAAAGCCTCGATCGCTGCTATCAGTCCAAAGCGACCAGACGCTCATTACAGAGCACATGTAGATGCAGAAACACCTTTCCTCGGCATCTATACTTCCGGCACTACCGGACTTCCAAAGGCAAGTCACTTCCACCTCGAAAGACTCTGGTTTCTGGGCGATTATCGCAGACGCCTCACATATCAGAGCTCAGGACCTGACGGAGACGTCTTTTACAACTGCATGCCTTTGTATCATGGCACCGGAGCTGTACTCGCAGCTGGTTGCATGGCTTCTGGTATGACACTGGCCATCGGACGCAAGTTCTCTACTTCCGGATTTTGGGACGACATCAGAGATTCTGGAGCCACCGCTTTCGTATACGTGGGAGAGACTGCTCGCTACTTGCTCTCAGCGCCACCTTCGCCTCGAGACAAAGACCATAAGGTTCGTCTAATGCATGGCAACGGTATGAGACCCGACGTCTGGAGGAACTTCCAAGAAAGGTTCGGCGTGACGGATGTCATGGAGTTCTTCAACAGCACTGAAGGCGTCTTTACTTTGAACAATTACAGTCGAAACGACCATTTTGCAGACGCAGTTGGGCATCATGGAGCGATTTTCCGGACTGTATTCAAAAACACCTACGTTCCAGTAAAGTTGGACTACGAGACAGGCGAAATCTGGAGGCACCCAGAAACTGGCTTTGCACAGCGCCAACCATACGAGGAAGGCGGAGAGATGCTGGTCAAAGTTCCTGATGAGAACGTTTTCAAGGGCTACTGGCATGCACCCGAGGCCACAGCGAAGAAATATGCTAGGGATGTCTTCGAGAAAGGAGATCTATACTACAGATCTGGCGACGCACTGCGAAGATCATCGGATGGAAAGTGGTTCTTCATGGACCGTCTAGGAGATACCTTCCGCTGGAAGGGCGAGAACTGCAGCACGACGGAGGTCGCTGAGTGTCTAGGCAGGTTTCCTTCCATCAAGGAAGCTAATGTCTATGGTGTTGAAGTCCCAGGTAAGTCTGGTTCTTCTCTTGATGACCAAGTGCTAACATTCTTGTTATCAGGCCATGACGGCAGAGCATGTTGCGCCGCTATCTATATCGAGCCAGCTGAGCGTGCTTCGTTCGACTTCAAGGCTTTCCTCTTCCACTCGCAAAAGCTGCTTCCCAAATATGCCGTACCATTGTTCTTGCGGTTTGTACAGGATGACCAAGCGCATACCATGCACAACAACAAGCAGAACAAGACTCAACTCAGACGAGAGGGTGTAGACCTCAAGAAAGTCTCTCAAGGAACAGCTGGCTCCAAGGATACGCTCTACTGGCTACCACCAAAAGGCAATACCTACGAGCCGTTTGGCGAAGCGGAGTGGCGTAGTATTGTAGCAGGCAAAGCAAAGCTGTGAATTGTAAAGAACGATACAATAATATGCAATATATATGTTTGCAGGACGGGATTCGGGCTATTCGCTCATGTGTCTGGTTATCGGCCCCTGTTTCTAGTTCAAAGAAGACGAGAGTAGCCATTTTTGAATCCATCTATGGAGTTCTAATGTCATCCAGATTAGCCGCTCATAATTAACAAGAACTCCCGTCCGGCATGCTGCTGCTCTTCCCGAAATCACCGTTTCTGAGGAAAGCGACTGTGTTGTAATTGATTCTTTTGAGGCCGTGCAGAAAAGGGCCACTCGTTCTCCACGGCGTCACAAAAGTGTCGAAGATTTCGCAAAAAGAGCAACGCCCGACCAGAGGCTCGAACTCTGAACCTTGAGATCTCTATGTCATAAAAGTCTCACGCGCTGACCAATTGTGCCAGCCGGGCAGAAGATAGCAGTCTACGATAAAAGTTGTATATATCGTCCGGATTGTACTCATGAACTGTCAGACGCATGCATCTCTTCGTGCTTAACCAACATCTTGGCTTCACTTTGGCTCATCATATCGACGGTCTTAGTACATAGATATGCCTAATTTAGCCTATCGCTATGAACATATGAACCATAATGACCACAAAACATGTTCGTGGTTTGTTGGGAAAGATATCCAATGTTGATAACATTACACTGATGACATTCCTAAATGGTCAAGTGGAATGACAGTCTTCGGCTGACAACGACTGCAGCCAGCAAATGAAGGTGGACCCTGTCGCTTCCCGAGAAAGCTCGTCGCCCAAGAGCCCGTTAGTATGCCCAAATCGACTACATATGTTGATCGGGCCACCCTGGTCACAACCAACCTAGGTTGGAGATAGTATTACATTCGACACTCAGGACTAACTCATCTGAATAACAAGCATAGAACTTGGTAAAGGATGAGATTGGCAAGGAAGGCATTGTTGCCCAAGTTCGACGCTTGGTGATGCGAGGACAGAAGTACAAGAGAAAAGTCGTTTTCATTATAGGATATAAGTAGCCGATCGTATTGAAGCCGTGGATCGATCCTGCTCATTCTACGCGCACTGAGTCCGCAACTTCCTGTGACATCAGGAACCAGTTTTCAGGTATACACTCTGATCTAGTTGTTTGAATGTCTGTCTCCCGGATAGAAGGTACGACGCAGCATGCTTCTGTCACACTCTGCAATCGAAGCTATACCAGCAAGTCCCATGCTCTGATCAAGATCCTGAATGTTTTGTTAGCCAATCCATCTCGCTGCATATCGTTTTGATTGTTACTCACTGCCAGAATGCCTTGTAGGACTTGCTTGGCTCCTCCTTTGCCACCAGCACCGAGGCCATAAACCCAAGGACGCCCAATGAGAACGCCCTTGGCACCAAGGGAGAGTGCCTTGATTATATCAACGCCGGTTCTGATACCGCTGTCGAACAAGACATCGATCTTGTCTCCAACTGCTTCAACAATTTCTGGCAACATCTCAAGACTGCCGATGGCTCCCTAGAATATGGTCAGCGCTGCTTCTCAAGAATCGGCGAATTTCACATACATCTAGTTGTCTTCCTCCGTGGTTGCTGACGACAATGCCCTGGACACCGATCTCGGCGGCTCTCCTGGCGTCCTCGACGTGCTGGATTCCCTTGAGTACGATAGGACCATCCCAGTTATCCTTCAAGTGTTGCACCTCGTCCCAAGTGTGGGCGGCACCAGGGAACACTTTACCTTGCCATTCGATCGAAGCATCGTGGATGTTGTCTTCGACCTCCTGACCGTGTTTTTCCTTGAACTGTTTGCGGAAAACAGGGTCAGAGAATCCAATGGCGTCTCCGATGCCCTTCATGAAGGGTACATAAGCGCTGTCAAGATCCTGCGGTCTCCAACTGAGTGACCAAGTGTCCAAAGTGACGACCAAAACTTCATAACCAGAGTCCTTTGCTCTTTTGAGCATACTCTCAGTGATAGCTTCGTCATGAGGCCAATAGAGCTGGAACCATCTGTGGCCATCACCGTTGGCTTTGGCGACCTCTTCAATGGTGGAAGATGACGCGCTCGAGAGGATGTAAGGAACACCAAGTTCAGTAGCAATTTCAGCCACCCCAACTTCCTTGTCTTCGTGGAAGATCTGCTGGACACCGATAGGGGCTATCAGGCAAGGAGTCGGATACTCTTTGCCCAGGATTGTTGTCTTAAGACTTCGGTGGGTCGTGTCACGAAGCATGCGAGGGACCATCTTCCAAGTCCTGAAGGCAAGGCGATTTGCGTCCATGGTGGCTCCTTCGCCAGCACCTCCGCCAACGTAATTGTAGCCTCTGCTGGTCATGCTCTCCTTTGCTTGTTGCTCAAGTTTGTTGGGGTTGGTAGTGACACTAGGGACAACACCATCATACATTCCCTTCTTGTAGATCTCGGTTTGACTGAACGTAAGTACTCAATTAGCATAATTCTTATGTGCTGATGGCATGCACAGCAGCTGGAAAGCCAAGTATAGCTTCGTTCCACATACAAAGCGCCATAGTGATCGTGCTTGGTCGGAGTACTGCCCTCGCCCTCTTGGTGAGTGCCTTGAATTGCGTTCATCTTGATTAATCAGTAGAAGGAGAGGTAATGGATCGAGAATTGGGTGTATAGTGTTGGCAAACAAGACACTGTAAGTAAGTTGTGAAAAAGAGGTATTCAATTTCTTCTATTTATCTTATAATCGTGAAGAGAACCGCCGTGGAGAGGCAGAACAGTGATGTAGGCAGGTTGCGTACAATGACGTGGATTTCCGAGCTGCCGAAGCTTGAAGGACCGAAGCGCACCGAACGATCAAGATGAGATAGCTCAATGGCGATGTCCCACGGCATTGTTCAGATGAATCGTAATGACATGATCGAGCTCGTCTTCTGTCGAGCGCTGTGCCAAACGTGTCAATTTGCGCTACTTCATCTTCTATCCTCGTCCTGTAAATTCCGCAAGCTTCGGATGGTCGCGGACAACACCAAGCTCATAGTCGTCAATGTGCGGCCGCAGTGGGTGATAGAGACACTCCGGTCATTCTCATCCAAAGAACATCTTGCCCATGATGCTGGTGTACCGTCCACTGGATGCTCTGTAGTTGTTGGCGCATTCCTTGTTTGCGTATGGCTACGACGTTGTGACCAATGAAAGTCGATTTAGACGGCCGCGTGTGCAGCGAAGTCGTCATGACGGCTGCTGTGCAAGATAACTCTAGCAATAGATCACTATATAATCATCATCATCCGCACTTCCTTTGAGATCTCGCATCTCTTAGGAGCAAAAACAACACCAAATCGAAGTTCCAGCTTCAGAATATTACTCAGTAGAATGGATTCGCAATATTCGGGAGACCCTTCTGGTGCATCATCTGGAGCACCGCCAGAATATCACGAACAGGCACCTCCACTTCCTGCTCGTACCATAGATACCTCACACAATCTCCAGGCGCGACCAGCGTATCCAGCACCTCCTCAGAGATTGAGCAGTGTTAGGCCTTCAACTGAGGACATATCGTCACCCATACATTACGCTCGAGATCCCCACAAGCTCGTGGCGTATCTGATACCGTTTCCAAAACCGAAACTCCATGGGATCGCGCCAGATGCTATCCCAACCAGGTTCCTAATCTACACACCCCCTCCCCCTCCCCTCAAAGCGCCTGCAGAAGGAGAGAAGGAAACCAAGGTTCACAAGTTGCAACGTAAATGGCAAGAAGAGGTGCGTGAGGCCAAAATGTCAACTGCCAAAACTGCAAGCTGGAAGGGTGTCAAAAGCAAAGCCACCAAGGCCATCAACACAGCCATGGGTTATACCAAGAGTTCCAACCTCGAGTTCATTAACAGAATCAACCTTGACGGCGACAAGAAATCCGAAGCCCACGCACAGAGCGAGCAGGTTGAAGCCGGAGAAGTTCATCGTACAGTCGGTCTGGAGGAGATGATCCTGGTGTATCCTTCCAACATCAAGAGTACTCCAGATCAGCTCAGGACCGAATTTGTCGAGACCATGATGCGCAGCAAGAGCAAGGCTCAGAGAGATTCGATCATTGCCACTGGACTGTTGCCTGTATCTGCCGCCACCGATATCATGCTTACCTTGATCTGGCCATTTGGAGGACTGCTCGAAGTCGACGCAGTTTGGGCAGCTGCTTCAATCAGAGGCGCAAAAATCTCTCGAAATGTGACTAAGCGACTCCACTCTACTTCCACCAGTGGTGACCACGATGAAGACACGTTGAGACTCTCTTTCGATCCCTCGTCTCGTCTCGAACTACTGGACAGATATCTGGAGGCGAAATGCCACGAGAAGGATGCAAAGATTTTCCCATCCTTCGGCACCTCACCAACTGAAACAGAGTGCCTTGAGGCCATAGGTTGGGCCCCGAGTCAGACTGATGGTGAGGCAAAGAACTGGGAAGATGAACACTGGGAGACTACAGAGGTTAAAGATGACCTCAAGACTGTCATGACCAAAGCAGCACACGAGTGGGACAAGTGGTGCAAAGCTTACGAGAAGAATCCCGAGAAAGCATTGAAGAAATGAGGAGTGTATGGACAATGTCTCTGGTACCGTTTCTAGATCAGTGCATCTTACCTGAATTGCAACACTTGGTCTGAAGGCCACGCTCAAAACAAAAGCTGTCTTGTAGGTTCAGTTCAGGTGAGCTCACACTTTCCCAAAGACTTACGCTGAATTGTGGTGATCCACTCCTTGGTATGTGACGCTGATGTGGTTGCTCTCGTGCACGTCTTCAAAGACCCGATCATCTACAGTAGGTTCGGTCGTATGTTCTCAAGGTCCAGGTTGTGACGTGTCAGTCTGTTGTTCCTGTGATTGGCTTGAGAATTAACGAAGCAAGCTAGTATAATGCTCGCTTTTTCGTTTACAAGATTGCTAATCGCAATTTAGCTGACTCCAAATAGCTCATTTAGTACTTTCTTCTCTACGTTTGTCAAAGCAAGTAGGCTCAAGGTCCCGGTTTGCAAGAGGTATAGCCAGTAAAGATTTATGTCTAGACTGTCTTGTAGATTGTCATCTGGAAGTGAAGTACTCAAGGTCTGGCTGGTTGAGCTTTCGAAAGATTTAGAACGTCGCCGAGGTTCGGATGCAATTTCTGGACTCCGTTCTTGGATCTTGGTACAGCCTTGGATGGCGGACGATGAGGACTGTCGAGCACACAAGGATAAAGATGGATGAACCATATATAAATCGACCCTCGCTCTTTCTTATTCTGTGTCGTGACCCAGGATCTGAGCCACTGATCGTACTGCAGTTGCTGGGGTCATGGCTCAATGCAACGAACTTGTATCGCAGAGCATAGCTGATATCCAAGACTGCCGATGGGAAGCATGGCATCAATGATATTTGCCCAGACCATACTTGGAGTACGCTTTGTTGCTGACGAGTCTGGCTTGTTCCCATGTCCCAGGACCGGTCGTGTCGTTCAAATCTCCATTGGAAGGTGAATCGACGAGAGTACGCTATCAACTGATTGTTCCAAAAGCCAGAAGATCGTTGGCAGAGGTGGTCAGGATCGTATGCTCAAGGGTGTATAGTGTAGGTACGTTATTCAAGACATGATTTATGGCGGAAATTCGAAAGTCGTGCCGGTGTAGAGTGGGATGAAGTGGTTATATAATATTTTGCAAAAGTACCTCATCGTTGGGAGTGGGGATGATTCTTGTAGTCATAGAAATGCCCATAGCGTGATCTCGAGAGGCCACGTGCGAGACCTTGATGGCCATGAGGAGTCAGATATGATGCAGGAACCTTCCCGAACCTTTCTGAAATGCTTGTTTTGTATTCGACATCTATTGCTGGGCTTTACACTAACCACCTTCCCAAGTCGCCAGATAAGAGAGCTTCGATCTGCATATCCTAGGATGAGCGACAGCCAGGCACAGATAACGCCATCGCAGATAAGCACCAAGACAGCAGGTGAAAGCAGGGGCAGCAGCAACGACGCAGGTGCTTGATAGCAGTGTCTATCTATCTTCCTGATGGTCTCTTATCATGTCGTGCTTCGCTGCCTATATAACAGCCGCCATGCGCCCACAAGTTCTACATCCAGGAACTCAATTCTACCAGGATACGTCACTGCTTCAGGCTGAAAGTCATCTTGCACTCCAAGATTGAAGTCGATGGTGAACATAGCACACTGACACAACACAGCAGGGACCTTGGGTACTTGGAGTCTGGATTGTCCACGCCAGATTTTACTGGCTGGCCACGACCACAGCTACGTGCAAGCGAACGACTGCATTGCGGCCGTCATGCATGCGCAGGAGCCCACTTTCACATGCCCAGTGTCGCACATTGATCAGATCAGCTATTTCAAAGGAGCCCTCGTTAGGGCCTTGAGAAGCAATATCCACTGATATACCACTTCCAGGTGGCTTTGCAGAGACATGAAATTGCAATAGGCGAAAAGAGATGATCAAACCAACCGGAAGCATCGGCCGAAGCGACCATGTCGCCAGGGTGAGATGGGCCCACTGCATAGCGGCGTATATCAACGCCCGCGAACGCCTGGCTCCACGCGGCCACCCGCAGCGAGCACAGGCTAATGTCGTACCGATGATTTTCCCGTTCGAGCCTTCTTGCTGAGGTGATGAGCGTGCGTGGAACCTCGACTGTTTCGATTCAGACGTGACTGATCTCGGGACACGCGAGCAATTAACAACTAGTGATCTACCCAACTCTGAAGGGCCGGTTCCGCGACCTATTTTCACCGCATCTCGCCGGTCCGAGGTTTGGAGCTGACCTTGGACCTGGAGGACGCAAGACCCACCCACCTTGACACGGAGGCTGGAGTAAACGCCGTGGCAACCCGCGGATCTTCTTTTTTCCATGGTCCCCTAAACTTTCAGGTTTCGACCGCTGTCGAGGATTTCCAATCCAAGTTCTTGGACTACATACGTGATTAATGTTACTTCACCAGGTTGTCAGGCTTGAGGCAGAAACAAAAACAGCGATCTTGTCTGGATTGGCAGGATCTCGGATTCACCGAGCGGATTTAACCAAGGAAATTATTCCTGGAGATCGTTGGTTGAATTGTCGCGTTTGCTAGCGCGCTCATCGACATGGTTCGGGCGCGGCTACCTCGAAAAAACACGGGGAAAGAGATCCACATGGTCGTGTGCAAACAAAACCTTGCTCGATCCAGGAATTCATCGTATGGCTCAAATCGACTGCCCATACTGTCCCATTTCTCGAGTCGTGTGGCCACTGGCTAAATCAATGAAGCAAGTGTGCATCCGCGGAATAAGGATGCATCGGCACACAGATTGTGAGAGTCATAGCAGACACGGCCAACGAATTTTCTGGAACTCATAGACCTGCAAGACTTTTGCATGTGAGAAGTCGGGAACGGAAGCGACATACGTAGGGAAACGGTGGTGGAGCTTGTCTCGTGCATATGCATTTTTTGCTTGTTCGCTCTGCAGGATCAGGAAGCATACATAGCGATCAGCCAGTCATCCAAAGCGCATAGCATCGGTAGTTGCTGCACAGGTAGGTACTTAGTAAATATACAATTACGATTGGTGCCAGGCACAGACTTGAGAGTCATGTTGGACATCATATTGCATGCAAGATTTAGGCGGAGATTCGGTGGAATCCAGCCTTGAACGGTCGCATCCGTGTCAGCAGTTAGAGGGTCCCAGATCGCTCGAGCCCTGACAGTGACAGCACGGAGGAAAGTTCTCAATAAACCCCAAAGAGATGAACCGGAGATCAGGGTCTACCTCGGAATTTCACGGATGGCTCAGCAATGGTTGATGTGGGGAGTTTAAAGTGCTGCGCACGGCTCGTTAAGACATATCGAGTCAAGGGGGCCCTCAGACGAGAGGATAGGATAAAAGGTACAGCTGCACATTACGGCAAAGAGCTGACATGACTGCACAAAGGCAGATTACAGTTGACATGGTAGATCAAGAGGAGCGTGACGACTTGTATGTCGGATATATTGGGAGGCAGAAGACTGAGCGGGCCCCAGGTAAAGTAGGTAGGTGGTGGGTTCTCAACCGAGCGGTTCTACAACGGCAAAAAGGGTTGCAGAGCTGGTCGGGCAGATAGGAGGAGCAAGGTTTGAGCCGCAGATGTGGGTAGGACCTTGGAGGCCTGTCAACGCTGTTACCGTCGTCATTGAGCTTGCTGCGACGAGGAAATGCAGTGATCCAGGGCGTGGGGGCTTCGTGCCGGCCATGGATCCGAGTGGACGAATGATTCTCGAACAATACATGTGTAGAATAGTCAGACCGAACGAGAAACAAGACAGGCTTCAGACTCGAGACGGACCCGACTCCATTGACTTTGAGACGACGACAAGGATATGAGAAACGAGAAGAGATGGAACAAGGGAGCAGTAGTAACAAGATGCGACGGGGCAGGGCAGGGCAGGACAGGGCGCCGAGGGTAGAGCATGTGGCAGATCCTTGCCCGTCGGTCGGCGCGCGTGGGAGAAGCTAACGGATTGGATCAGCCACATTCAGAGTGCAGGGAGACTAAAGTTGACGAAGCGCAAAACAGGCGACGAGGAGCGAGCGAGCGGGTTCGCCCCTAGACTCGTACGGGCTAGCAGTCGTAGCCTACTCATGTGCCGACACAGATGCTGACCGAGTTGGACTCCGAGTTCGAGCCACCATTAGACATACCCACATCCCACCCTCTGTCTTTCCCAGCGCGTCATTTGCAACCCCAGCTAACCTACTGCACTCGCATTATTCTGCCCTTGGCTTTTTACTCAGCATCTGCCAACGTTCCCTGGATTCAGTCTTTCTAGGAATATCCATCCGACAAGTTACCTGGACACACAGCTGCCTCTCCACACGAGAGAGCTTATGTATTAAGGCCCGCCGGCTAATCAACCAAGGACGTGGGGGCCACTCAAACATGACATCGCCGCGCACCTTTGCTTCCAACATGGCTGAAATGACGGCTCACTCTTCATCGACGACCTCTTCGGCCGTCCAGTCTCTCACCAGTGCCAGCACCCTGGATTCACCAACAGAGTCATCTGCGCGGAGGGCGCTGCGCGACAGTGTCTTTGAGTCGGCGACATGGCGCGAACCCGACGGCGAGACGCCCGAGGAGCTGCAACGGAAAGACCCCCTCGGAACCCAGATCTGGAAGCTGTATTCCAAGACAAAGAACACTCTGCCCAACTCTGAGCGCATGGAGAACCTGACATGGAGGATGATGTCTATGAACCTGAGGCGCGCCCAGCAGCAGAGGTACTTCCGCGCTTCGAAAGCTCCAACAAAGAACTGCATCAAACTAATCACCTGCACAGTCGTCTCGCCCACGCATACCAGCAGCGTGCCAACGCTCCCAGCGGCATTGCACAGCTGAGACAGTCGGCAGAGGCCAAGTCACAGTCACAGTCACAGTTGCACTCGCAATCCGAGGCTCAAACGCAGCCGCACTTCGCAATCCCAGCCAACGATCACATGAACCTGGACGACTTTATTGTTCCCTCGTCCATCGCATCCCCCATAAGCCAACCTTCGCCGCCTGCTTCGTTCGATCCCTCAACGACAGCCGACTCCAAGGCCACACCAACTGGCATTCCCATCCGCCGCCATCAGCAGCTGCAGGAAGAGGCTCAGGACGACTTTGTTGCACGTGCCTCGGCCCCTTCTGTTGCTCCTACCGCCGTCAACAAGACGACGGATGAGTTCGGCTACATTCAACGCCATGTGCGCAAGACTAGCATTGACGAGAGAAGGGTAAATAAGCTCCTCATCATGACCGAGATGCATCGCGTTGCTGACTTGCTTAGCCACCCAAACGACGTGCCGACTGCTCACCTCAAGTCCCTCCA
Organism: Aureobasidium sp. Y128-05A; assembly: GCA_037042735.1. NCBI lineage: Eukaryota > Fungi > Ascomycota > Dothideomycetes > Dothideales > Saccotheciaceae > Aureobasidium > Aureobasidium sp. Y128-05A. The sequence goes on from JAXQKC010000100.1 coordinate 431,420, forward strand.
GTCACAACCGGCATGCCCAACGATGCCCTTCTCAACAACTACTCGCTCGACTCAACCGCTTATAACCCTACTAACACACATGCCCAAGTGCCGTTTGGCCTGGATACATTTGCTTTTGATACGGGTGCTAACTCGACCAACAACGACCCGCTGCTGACATCGGCTGGCCCTTTCCAGAGCAATTTCAACTTCTCCCCAGTCGGTTCGCCCATGATGACCAACGGTCCCTATACCAATATGTTCAATCATTCCGTCATGACCAACAACTACTGCTCGCCGCCACAGTCATCCTATCAGTCCCGTGTTTCGACCCCACAGCCAATTCCCGAGCACGAGCCTGTCTTCTTCAACACGTCTAGCAGTGTTGATTTGAGACACCATGCCCACATGAGCAGCTACACCAGCCAGCAGCCTACTCCTGTCGCTAGCATGCAGCCCCAGTACATCTTCAGCCCTAACAACGAGAACATGTTCAGTCAAGTCTCGGCTCCCGATCCATCCACTTCCTTCACTCAACCATCATCTTTCTCCATGTCCGGCCATGTCGATCCGACCGAAGTCCTGTCGACCGCTATGTCCTTGCCGCGAGGCGACAACATGTTCACCTTCGGTGCTGATTCTGACAACGAAGATGACGAAACCAATTTCGGCGATCGCAACAACTTTATAATGCAGACTGACTTCTCGCCCATGGAAGATCCTTCGGTGGGCGAATATCAATGGGAGAGCGGTCTAGCATCGGGTCAGTTCAATTCATTGCCCGCTCGCTATGCCGGACCTCCTGCTCGCAAGGGCGTCACAATTGGCCATACTGAGATGATTCCCTCGCCGCAAGAGTGGGGTGTCGGCAGCTTGGGACGTACACATGGTTCAGCTGCTTCTGTCAGTGAGATCCGCAATCGCGGAAACGATCCTCGTCTAAAGAAGATTCCTCGCACCAGCTCAACTCCAAACGCGGCTGCTATGGCTGCTCAGCATGGTATCTTCTCAGTTCGTCCACAGTCATCGCCCTCGTCGCCGCCCGAGTCGTCTACTGGCTTCAGCTCTGTTGCGCCTTCTAGACCCGGAAGTCCAAAGCCTGGTGACAATGGCTTGCCTACGACGTGCACAAACTGTTTCACTCAGACCACTCCGTTGTGGCGCCGTAACCCTGAAGGACACCCGCTGTGTAATGCATGCGGCTTGTTCCTCAAGCTTCACGGCGTTGTACGTCCGCTCAGTCTGAAGACGGACGTCATCAAGAAGCGTAACCGAGGTGGCGCGGGTTCTACAACCATCGGACCCTCGTCCAGCCGTTCCAAGAAGGCTGCAAGCAGAAAGAATTCAGTCGCCCACACTCCAGCGACCACTCCCAAGCCCACACATGACGCCGACTCTCCCAGTACTGCTGCTGGTTCATCCACCACTGCGAATACTCCTACCACCCAGACCAATCCCGTCATTGCGCCCAAAACTACTGTGGTGGCAATTGCGCCGGGTCCACCTAAGCCACAAATGCCTGCCACAGGCCCTGCTCCTACACGAATGGTTGCACCTAAGCGTCAGCGGAAGCAGAGCAAAGTTGGTAGCTCTCCGCAAGAGATCGAGATGGGTGAGGCGGACGATATCAGTATCAACAAGCCCAAAGAACTTGCTCAGGCACCACCGCCGATCTTCACATCCACCCAACAGCCAACTATGATGGGGAACAACAGTGCATCTGGATCGATGGTTAGCTCTCCTTCTGGCATGCCTGCCGGACCGCAAGAGTGGGAATGGCTTACCATGAGTTTGTAAGGCATTGGCAAACTCGTAACAAAGCAACCTCCACATCTTAACGCGCAAGATGGTGGCTTGCGAATTCCGGCGTCCTTGAGCACGCTGTATCATTTTTCTGCTTTTTGAATTCGATCATATACCCGCCCATTACTAGGGCACTGAACGCCATTAGGATCGTAACGACGGTCTTTTGGCGTTTGTTCCATGAGCAGGCCACCACACACACGGCCTGCATTTTTGCTTCTTTCTGGGTGTTCATCTAGGCGTCATATTTGGGAAGTGGTGTGGTATTGTTTCTTGTTTCCAATGATTCCCTTATTAGACTTGTGGGCAGGTTTCGGATTGGTATTTTGCTGGATTATCAGATGCCCTGGTTCTTATTTGCCTTTAACGAGCTGAGGAAGTGGTTGTGCAAGATGATTTGGAGGCAATGCCTTGGGCAACGACAGTACACGATTCAGGTCTTTTTCACTTGTTTTCGATGGTCGCGTAATGACCTGAACTATAGACACGGTTCTTTTCCCTTTCTTTGAATTCGTTTAGTACCTCGATAGCAAGATTCGATCGTTTTTCAAGTACAGCTGTGCTTCCACTGCCAACATCCCTTGCAGTGCTGAGTATTGTGGATTTGTAAGACAAAGCACAAATCTCCCTGAGCGCGTCCTGTAGTATGGACTGTACAGTGAACAAAATGACTTGCTCAAAGGTACGCTTCCCGAATCGTTTCAAGATGCATGCGGTTCTTCGACGGTGGGAAGTGATTATCGACCCACACCCCTGCCCTGGCTTTGAACATGTCCAAGAGGCCCATTCTCAACTACATCATCATCGGACAGGCTCAAACAGATTACACGTAAGATTTTGGAAGCTGATACATTCGCTTTTGGGTCTTGATCATCTCACTCTTCTCTCCAAAGCTTCAACTCGAGTCCTAAAAGCCGCCACGATGTCGCGAATACGTCTTATCTTGTCAAACTCCGTCTCGAGCTCATCGATCTGTCTCAGTAGGCCATGGACTCGGGCAATCTCAGCATTGGCAGCATCGATCGAAGAGATTGCCCTTGAGCTCTGTCTTTGTACCGATGCTTGCGTTTCGCGAGTCAACTCCATGACACAGTTGTGTCAGTAGATGCTTCCAGCTTCATAAACATGGCTGATTGGGACATATGTATTACACGACCATGCGGTGAGGCACACAAGACTCGCGTGATCCAGCAAACGTAATTCAAGAAGGCACGAGAGCAGAGCATACACGTAAAACACAAGAAGAACCATTGGACAAGTACTCACAAGATCAGCTCTTCGCTGTATGCCAGCCATGACATGATCAAAGTGATTGGCTAGCAGCTGCAAACTGCTGGCATCCACCAAGACTCTTCCATTTGCAGCTGCAGAGCGCGCGTTGTTGTTTGCTCTAGACAGAGCAATCTGCTGATGCCGTTGGAAAGTTGCAATTTCCTCACCATTCGTCAAGCCTAGTTGCGACGGCGGCACAGTGGGTGCTGTAGGTGCTGCAGCTCGAGAAGACGAGGTTGAGGGTTTCTTGGACACCATAGATGGAGGCTCATCTTTTGACTTTCATACAACTGCGCCTGGACCCGGGAGAGTTCGGATGATTTTACGAGGCTGATGACCTTTTCCGCGTCGGCTAGTATGTCGCTTTGAGAAGAAGATTTGGGTTTTCGCTTTGATGGATGAGGGCAAACGGGCAAGATGAGGATGCGCGCTTCTACAAAGTGCTGTGGAGTTTGGCATTGCGGCCTCGCCGTCGTGGGGTGGGTGTCTCCTGCCCTAGCCGAGCATCCGGCGCGAGACAATAATCAAGAATTAAGCCCTTGTCATTGTTGATACGACTGGATGCGATGTTGGTAGGACATGTTCAGTGAGCATGTAATACATGCAAGGTTAGACAATGTCAATCGCGATCTTTTGGACAAGAGCGATGCCCTGAAAGGTTGAGACAGAGAGTACTGCCGGCCTGTGTCAGTTGGTTGAGCGATGCCCGCCCACTAATCCATCCGCGAGCTCTCCATCAGCTCCTTTGTGGGTCACTGTGGATCTAAACATGATTTAAAGCAAACCGACTATCGATTCATTGCGTTTGTAGCTTTGCAGCCCATAGAAAATCGTTCTACTCTAGCAAGACAGTGCTCCCCTCTCCTGCGTCTCCCTATACGAAGGGTTGGATGCAACCTCACGCCTCAAACGCCATCCTTGTCTCCTGTTTCTGAAATCCTTCCACCGTTCCAAACGGCGAGTCCCACCATTCATCAATTAATAATCGTTCAAGTTGTGCAGAGAGACGTCCTGGCTACCACGGTGCATCAAGCCTTCCTTGGGTCTTTTCTCCTCGGTTTCACCGTCGGCAGTAATTTTGCTGACGGCTGTTGCTTGTGCGCTGCTGCCCTCATCGGCAGGGACGACGTTGCCCTGGCGGTCAACTTTGACACCGCTTGCTGCCATACGCACTTCCTCCTCGCCAGCAGTACCCTGTCTGACAGCCTCACGTGCGCTCTCCATGACCTTGAGCTTCTTGGCGTCTCCACGCATGCGCTCAAGATGCTCGAAGTAGTCGCTGTTGACTGGGGTGACATAGGTGCCACAGAAGACACCGACTTCGAACTTCTGGTTGGGACGGGGACTCGCTTCTGCGCAAGCTTCTTCAAGATCCTGAAGCGACTGGTAAACAACAGCATCGGCACCAATCTTCTTGGCAATGTCCTGGGAGGTGCTGTGGTGGGCGATGAGCTCTGAAGATGACGCAAGATCGATACCGTAGATGTGAGCGTAGGTGATTGGGGGAGCACAACTGGCAAAGAAGACCTGTTTGGCGCCGGCTTCCTTGGCCATGAGCACAATCTCGCGACTGGTAGTACCTCTGACGATACTGTCGTCAACAAGAAGCACGTTCTTATCCTGGAACTCAATGGGGATGGCATTGAGCTTAGCACGGACACCCTTTTGACGAGCCTTCTGGTTTGGCATGATGAATGTACGGAAGATGTAGCGGTTCTTGACGAAGCCCTGGCAGTAAGGGATCTTGAGATGCTTGGACACAGCATAGGCAGAAATCAGACTGGTCTCGGGGATGGGAATAACGGCGTCGATGCTTGCGAGCTGTTCGGGGGTGAGTTGCTGCTTAATGGTCTCGGCAAGGCGGTAGCCCATGAGTTGGCGACTGTGGTGGACCGAAATACCGTCAATGACGGACTCGGGACGAGCAAAGTAGACATATTCGAAAATGTCGGGGGCGTAGTTCAACTCCTCTGCGACTTGGGCAAAGACGGGCTCCTTGCCCTTCTCAATAATGACAGCCTGTCCAGGCTTAATGTCAATAATGTTCTTGTAGCCACATTGCGACAAGGCAACGGACTCGGAGGCCATCATGTAGTCGGTACCAATACCGTCGTCCGAAGGCTTGGAGCCGAGGACCATGGGACGGATGCCGTATGCATCACGGAAACCGATAAGACCAAATCCAGCGAGCATGGCAGTGCAGGCCCAACCACCGGAGCAACGCTTGTACATACGCTCAAGAGCTGCAAAACAATCGCTGGCGTTGACTCTTGCCTTCTTGGTCTCGTTCAACTCGTTAGCGAAGATGTTCAGCATCAGCTCGCTGTCACTGTCGGTGTTGATGTGCCTGTGAGCGACCTGGTCAAGGTACTCTCTGAGTTCGGGGGCGTTGATCAGGTTGCCATTGTGGGTGAGAGCAATGCCGTACGGGCTGTTGACATAGAAAGGCTGGGCTTCCGAGTTTGCGCTGCTGCCAGCAGTAGGGTATCTCAGGTGACCAATTCCCATGAAGCCGGGGAGGTCGGCGACGCGGGAGCCATCGTGGAAGACTTTTGCGGCGAGACCATTGCCCTTGCACTGATAGATGCGACCATTGCGGGTACATGCAGCAATACCGCAGGCATCTTGACCACGATGTTGCAGGTAGTATAGGGCCTGGTGGATTTCAGCGGCAGCGTCGAGCGACGACGGATTGCCGTGAATAACGCCGAGAATGCCACACATGGTGTTGGGCTATATAGAGGTTTGGTGGGAGATAGGTAGGGAATGTGGGAGTTTCTGTAGAAGGCTCGAGGTTAGCCGGGCTGAGACAAGTAAGGACTCTTGTCAAGGTCGCGTGCTCAGGGTGTTGCTCAGTTATAGAAAATGTGTTCATGAAAGATCACTAGTCTAACATCTATTTTTTTTACTTCTGATCTCATCCGTGCAAAGTGGTGGGTGCTGAGAGAAAAGTCTGCAACTTACGAGTCAAGGTGGCCTTGCGGAAGGATCCAAGGATATGAGTAAGGATAGCGGGCCGGTTATTGGTGTTCGGGCATGGGCAGTATGCCTGGAAGAGGCACTTAGAGACGACATTTGTGTAGGAAGGAGAAAGCGTCAGAAGCAAAGAATTTTGATAGCGTTGCCGGACCCCCCACCAATCTTCTCGAACCCTGTACCTTGGCAAGCCGACTGCAAATGTCTTTCACTTTGTCTTTCTGCCGCCCTTCCGACTTCGGGGGTGGAAGCACGTGGGGAGTCGGCTCCGTCTGGGGTTCACCTGTCACAGCTTCAGCTTCATCGTACAAACATCTCACAATCACTCAGACTACCATATGAACTTTGTCTGTTTGTGACAATGCAGCTTGCCGTACCTCCTAAGATAGCGATCTTGATGCTCCCTTTGAACAAGGTAAGTTTGGTGCTAAAACTAGAAAAGAACATTATGTCAATGGTCTAAGTGCTATCAATATTTCCATCAGAAGACCTTTCTTTCACTTGATGCTACTATAATGACACTCAGTTGCTTGTCTTACTTTCACTTCTCTAAGTCTTCTAGCATCTTTCACATCTTCTTTCTACAACGCGATTCCGTCTCCTCTGAATCAGCTTCGATCATCCATGAAATACTCCAGCCGCCAACCATAAAAGATCACCAATCTTCTCGACTCGCTCTGTTGCCACTTCTCATGCTCTAGACGGAATCTTTTCTCATGACCGGCTTCCCGTCACATCAGTCCACTATGCGCAGGCCAAGCAGCGTCATTCCCAGCCGTCTCGGTACATCTCATGGTAAGCAACCGTCTTGCATCCTTTCTCACCTCGCCTAATATTCGCAACAGAGCCTATCATGATCGATGATGACGATGACGATGGCATCGACTACATCAACACAGACTACTACAATGCCATCATGATTGATGGTGATGAGGATGGTACTGAAGATGGTACTGAAGATGAAGATGAAGTTCAATTCATCTTTGAGCAAGCTGCTATTATTGACAATGAAGTTCGTTGGGGTGCGCCTCGATCTCCACGCCCTTTCCGAGCTACGAAAAGAAAATCCAACCCTCATGTCATCTATGAGCCCAGAACCAAACCCATCATCAACACCTCATTCCTTCAAGGCCACTGGATTGTAGAGACTTTCTGTCTGGTACCTGGTATGGTCGTCGAGCTACAGGTTGAACCCAGCAGGCCCCCTGAATTCGAGGGTTCCGGCGACTTTCTCAAAATCAAAAGCATCTATGAAGATCTGGGTACTGAGAAAATCTACCTCCGAGGTCTGCTCTACCGTCGTACAAAGACTCTGAACGGTATGCTTCCCAAGAAGCTCAACGAAGTGTACCAGGTTCTGCAACAAAACTTGGAAGATCCTCGTGCCATCGAAGTCCAATCCCTTCACGACGTTCCGCTTAGCCTTGTTGTCCGCACCCGTTGCTTGAAACACACCAACGTTCCCTTTCCTGAGAACAGTTTCCGTACACGTGAAGATATGCATGGGCAGACAAAAATTTTCCGCCGCGATAATGCGCAGCTCACATGCCGTTGGAAGAGGCTCTTCCAGTATGCTTGCGCAACAGACTTGAGGCATGGTCATCCGCAGCAGCAGTCCCTCCAGAGAGTTACGGATGTTGAATGTGATGAGGGTTTTCGTGTTTCGGATGTTGTGCTACGCAAAGCTGTCCCTAAGATCAAATCGGATCTTACTGCCCAAGACCTTACCGCCGACAAGGCAGCTGATCAAGACACTCAGCAACTGATAGATCTGATGAGCAACACTCATATCTCGAACACCGAATCAGCCTATACTTTCGCCGACTTTTACTGTGGAGCAGGGGGTGTCTCTGTCGGAGCGAGAGAGGCAGGCTTCAAGGTCGTTTTCGGCGTCGACCACGATCGAGACGCTTGTGCCACATATCGCTCGAACTTTCCCGGCACAACAGTTTACGAGGAAAGTGTAAACTACAATCTCACTGTCAGAGTGCAAGAAAATGCACATGTACGCTGCGTCCATATGTCCACGGTGTGCAAGACTATCTCTACTGCCTACACCGTCAGAGGCAAGAACCATGACGCTAATGAAGCAACTCTCTTTACCATCTCGGACATCCTCCGCAAGACCACACCTATGGTCGCCACCCTCGAGCAGACCTTTGGTGCTCTCAACCCTGGCAAGATTCAGCTTTTCAATTCGTTCGTCTTGCAATTTACGTCGATGAACTATTCAGTCAGGTGGGCTGTTCATACTCTATCGGAGTTTGGCGTTCCACAGGCACGCAAGCGTCTCATTATGATTGCCTCTTGCCCTGGACATCCTCTGCCAGACTTTCCAGTACCTACGCACGCTCCTTCACCTGAAAGACCTGTTCCAGGCTTGAAGCCCTCCGTCACCATCGCTGATGCTCTCCGACCAATTCGTGGCAACACTCCCAACCATAACCCCGCTGCCCTTACCGCCAAAGACTTCGCCCCTTACAGCCCTCATCAGCTGCTTAGAGGTTGTATTACTACTAGCGGTGGTCAGAATAACTGGCACCCAAGCGGTAAACGTCCTTTGACCGAGCGCGAATTCGCGTGTTGCCAAACTTTCCCTCTGGATCATGAATTCGTGGGCACCAGATCTTCGGTCATTCAACAGATCGGAAATGCAGTTCCACCTGCCTTTTCGCAAAAGCTCTACGAAAGTATCCGTAAGACTTTCGAAGAAGTTGACAAGCAAGATTCTGAGAATGCCGGAGTCATCCAGATCGACGACGATGAAGAGATGTTGGACGATGGCAGAATTGTCGTGGATCTGACTTGAAGGTCATGTACCTTTTGTGATTCACGTGTCGACTTGACCTTGTTGTCTTCCCGCCCGACCAAACCAAATGGGCTACTGGCTGTTTAAACTCATTCCACATCTTCTTTTCTTCGACTCGAAAACGCAAACCCAAAAGCAGAAAAAAAAAGCCTTCGCCCAACCATTTTGCTTCTCCAACATGCCCGTTTTCCTTTGTTCGCATTTTCGCAACCGCACAGAGAGCACGTAATGTTCTGTACCACTGTCTTTTTCGTTGCCTTTTTTTTCTTCGACTGCACCAAGGGCATATTCACTGTCGTGAAGATCTGGGCAGTTGAAGGGTCAAGTATGTTACTTCGCAGGAGATTAGAGCAGACCAAAGTTATGATAGTTACTGCCATGAAGCAGTTCTCAGTAGTAATCGATTCGTGTTTCTAGACAGCCTTCTCAAAGCCGAAATGTTCGAGTTGTGACAAGCTTCTTCTCTTCGCCGAGTTCTAAAGACTGTTAGACTGTCTGAGGAGCTCATATGGGAAGGGAAACATTTCACGCAAGACATCGGTGTTCAGAGAAAGCATCCTCGATTTGCTGATACTTCAGAATCCATAGATAGAGTGGTAAGCAGGTATTTGATTGACAAGTATGCTCGTATATGTTTGACTTGAATTTGCTAGCTGCAAATGCTCTTGCCTCTTGGTCTGGCTACCTAGCCTCCACCGTAACTACGGCATCTTATGCGTTCACATGTAACATAACAACAGGGGTCGTCGCAAACAGCGAAAATGACTCTTGCTCATAAGTCTGCAGGGCAAGATGACGACGTACCAAGTGAAAGTCCAGTGTCTTGCCAATGACATTGCAAACTTCCGTACTTGATCAAGTCTATATTGCACCGTATTTTGTCGTACTTGTGCATAGTCGGACAGAAGTCTTTGATGCATGACTGACACTTGTTCAGCTGGCGTACGTACTGTGACAGAGACACCATATGTGCGTTTTACAAAGTCGCTCTTGCTGCCAGTCATGTGTGTGGACTGACCACGCCACAGATATTAAGGGTAGAGGAAAGCCCTGACGTAGCGAGCCATCAGCATCGGCTAAGCAACTTACAAGATGGTGCATGAGAAGAGCAAACTCGGAGATGTATGTAAGACCTCATCAGCGTTTAGTGTCAATACGCTGTCTGATGGTCACTGCGAGAGAAGTCATCGTTTTCAGATGATTTAAATTCCATGACGTGACAGAATCATGAGCTAGAGGTCACGACTATCAGAATAGCAAGCAAGCTATTCACAAGTCTCATGGTCTCCGACGAGAAAGTACGTGCTTCCGCAAGATTGTGCTGCAGACATGACGCACGTCTTGAACAGAGGCAGTTAGTGCAGGTCGTAGGAGAGTAATAGCCAAGGCACCAGTAAGCGGCGATTTTAGCCTGGAGGGCACAATGGGTTGACCCCATTTGTTGAAGCCAGACTTCTCTAATTCATCTATGAAAGTGTCGCGAAACCTTCTCGTCACCCAAGAACGAATTGTGCGTTTCTTTGAGATGACAAATGGAGTTCTGATGACCCAGTGTAGTCGTTTTGAGTCCCAGTGTTCAAGGCGACGAGAGACGGGTATATTCAGAGGATGGCGGTCATCGTTGGCAATGGCTTCGGTAGCAATGAAAGTGGTGCAATTGACTGGCTTGGGGACAGGCTCGAATCGGACGTGGAACAGAGTGTTGAGACCCTTCTGGGTTTGTATTCGCGACATTTGATGACGAAGTGAAAGGAAAGGTCACACAATAAGAAGAGGTCAAACAATGAGAGTGAAAGAGGAAGATGATGATTAGGCGCTGGCCAAGAGATTTGGCAGACTCTGAATCCCCCACGCCGACGGAAGTTGCAACCCATGCGTCACAGCGACCGCCCCTCCTTCTTTTCCACAACCACGAACACTTCACTCAAGACTTCTCCCGCCCTCCTACATCCAGGCAACGAAGCCGCACTAGACACAGTCCAAATACTTCAGCGACACATTCGCGATGCCCAAGAACAAGGGAAAGGTATGCGTCCCCGCAAACACGGAGAGAAAAAACATGCGCTGACTCGGTTGTGCCAACCAGGGTGGTAAGAACCGCAGAAGAGGAAAGAACGAGAACGACAACGAGAAGCGCGAGCTCACCTTCAAGGAGGAGGGTCAGGGCATGTTATCCCGTACATCAAACACAGCGCACAGAGCACGAGACTGACCAAGATTGCAGAGTATGCCCAAGTCGTCAAGATGCTGGGTAACGGCAGACTGGAAGCACAATGTTTCGACGGCGAGAAGAGACTAGGACACATCCGTGGCAAGCTGCGAAAGAAGGTCTGGATCAACCAGGGCGACATCATCCTCCTGTCGCTGCGTGACTACCAGGACGAGAAGGGCGACGTCATCCTCAAGTACAACGCAGACGAAGCACGAAGCTTGAAGGCATATGGCGAGCTGCCCGAGTCGGCCAAGATCAACGAGACCGACACATACGGCGGCGAGGAGGAGGGTATTGGCTTCGACTTCGGCGAGGACGAGAGCGAGAGCGGCGGTGAGGTCGACATTGACGACATCTAAGCGCGAGAACGAGACTGGCGGCCGCTCGCAATGGCTCGAAATGGTTTGAGCAGGCGGCATTCACGATTTTAACCAGCGTTGGGCGTCTTTTTTGTTTCACGAGCATATTCCTTCAACTGGGTCTGACGCCGCCGGGCTGGCAAAAATGAAGTTTCTTTACTACCTGATTCTACTACCTTGACGAATGCAACGCCTTGACAAAGCAACAAGAGGTCCACCACTTGCAATTACAATATACAGTCTGCTCATATACAAACGTGATTTACTTGTATAGACTTGAGTCCTGATTGGGCAGCAACGACTGCGCAGGGCAGAGGACAAAATTGGAGTGCGGAAGCGGCGGGCTCGGCGGTTGACGCGCGTGGAAAGAGGCTGGTGCTCATCGGTCTCGTCTTCCGGGACTGACGTCGCGCTTTCTACTTGTAGCCTCTACTTTACCCACCAACCAGTTACAGCCTCAGTACCTGCGCACTGTGTGCGTGACTGTCTAGTTTCACCATCTTTCCAACACACCCGTGCCTGTCGCCGCGGATTGACACATGCGCATCCTCTCACCTTCGCCATGCCTTCGATCCTAAATGACGATGACAAGCAGAATGTCAAGCGCCAGGTGCCCAAGGCTTCCAACAAGATCCACGCTGTTGCCGTCGCCAAATTGTACATTGCATATCCAAACCACAACAGATGGCAGTATACCGGTCTCCAGGGCGCCGTAGTCCTCGCCAACGATCTTGTCGGCAATACCTTCTGGATCAAGATGGTCGACGTCTCGGTACATTTCTACCCCTCCTCAGCCATGCCATGTGCCTCGACTGACCACATCTCTAGCCTTCGAACCGCGGTGTTGTCTGGGACCAGGAAATCTATGACACCTTCCAGTACAACCAGGACCGTACCTTCTTCCACACCTTCGAGCTCGAGGACTGTCTGGCTGGCCTGTCGTTTGCAGATGAGAAGGAAGCGAAGCAATTCAAGAAGAAGATGGATGAACGCGAGAAGAACGCACACAAAAACACAAAGAACAAGCCCTTCGGTAGTGGCAGTGGTACGAACAAGGACTATTCGGCTGCCAGCGCAGGTGGTGGTGGCTCGACTAGACACCGTTTCGGACTCAGCAGTCTGCTACCCGGCCATCGCCATTCGCAGGCTCCTCAGGCTCCAACTCAATCCATTATCCCACCGCGCGATGTGACTATCGGTCATGCTTCGCCTGCTCGTGCTACGCCATCTCACAACTTGGACATGTCGGATCCCGCAGTGCAAGAAGTGCTCAACCAGCTTCTGTCCATGGGCATTACCGAGGATCAGCTAGAGGAGCACGCTGGTTTCATTCAGACTTATCTCGAGCAACACAAGGCCACTGCCGCTGCTGAGGAAGAGCGCAAGGCTAGAGCACCGCCACCACCTCCACCCGTTGCTGCACAAATGTCTCCTCAAACCACTGGAGGAAGTGGAAGCACTTCGAGACGTGGTCCTCCACCGGCTCCGCCACAACCTAGGAGGGGCGCTGCACCAGTGAGACCACCATCTCCATCGCCATCTCCGCCACGTGCTCCCTCGCCCCCTCGACCCATGTTCCGTGCTCCTCCTCCGATTGCCGATGCCGGAAAGTACGCCAATGCTCCTGCTCCGCCAGCCAGATCCAGGGCCTCGTCTTCTGTCGCTCCTCCCCCTCCCCCGCGTGTCCCGGCCAAGACGCCTGCAGACGAGCCATCCTCGTCTAGATTTGGTGTTCCTCCCCCTTTCGCTGGCAATCGCATTCCATCTGGTCCTCCTCCTACGCCTGCTCGAGGTCCTGTGCCACCTCCGCCGCCCGCAAGGAACAATGTCGTTGGAGCCGGTCCACCCATGCCACCTCCATTGCCACCTAAAACTCCAAACTCGGCCGCTCCTCCTCCGCCCCCTCTTCCTCCAGCATCCGCTCGTCCTGTCCCTCCTCCGCCTGGAGCTGGTGGTCTGCCTCCTCCGCCTCCTCCTCTTCCCCCGATGTCTTCTGGGGGCGCTCCTCCACCCCCTCCTCCCATGCCCCCGACTGGCGGTGCTCCTCCGCCGCCTCCATTGCCTCCAGGTCGTGCTCCTCCTGGTGGAGATGCTCCAGCACCTCCGCCGTTGCCTCCTGTCGGTGGTGGCGGCAGAGACGATCTTCTTGCCTCCATTCGTGGTGGTGCCCGTCTCAAGAAGGTTTCTGATTCGGAGAAGAGAGATCGCAGTGCTGCAGCGGTGCCAGGAAGTGAACCTCCTGCATCGAGTGGTCCTAGTGGTGGCGGAGGTGGTGATGCTGCTGCTGCTGGCGGTCTTGCTGGTGCTTTGGCCAGTGCACTTGCTGCCAGAAAGTCCAAAGTTAGCCACAGTGGTAAGTCTTGCTCCTACTTAGTTTGTCGTGGCTTTATGCTGACCATCATACAGATGACGAAGACGACAAGGATGATTGGTAAATTAGTGCAAAGAAGTTATCCTAGGGTGTGCCATTTTTTACAGGAGCGAGGTGTTTCATGCCTGGATAGGACATTACTCAGGTATAGGGAGTATATTTCGTCAGTTTATTATATATCATGGCTCTAGGAGTACTCTTAGCCGCCCAAGGTTTCCATCAGCAATGATACAGGCAGCTGTTTTCTCAGTCGTTCGATACTGTTCGAGTTCATATGATGCCCGTGTTGTCTGGCTCGGGTTGTTCACGCTGCTGGATGAAAAGTGGAAGGCATAAACAATGACGTGTAACATACGTTCAGATTGATCAACGCTCCCCGGATGATGTAGTATAGGCTGGCTGATGTATCGCAATACCATCCAACACAAAATACTCCAAATTCACATGCCATTAGAGATCGCGCTGGTTGGACGATCACTTCCCGACCAAAAGTAGCGACATAACTTAGTTCAACCGTTTCGGACAAATTTTGATGCTGCTGTCGACTACTCATCTGAAGAGCAGGGTGGCACTGTCGACGAGGTTGAATTCCACAAATTACTTCCTCCTTGGCCGAGTCCACATCTCGTCCTGATACGCACATCTACACAATGAACAATCTACGGAACAGCTCCACAAAGAGCTTGCGTCTTGTTCGTCAATTGAGAAAAGCATCAACCTCGAGCCAAAAACCTACCACCTCTCCATCGATCTTCCGCAGATATCGCGGCATTATACTATGGACGTCAGTTGGCCTGGCAGTAGGCGGCACAACCGGCACATTGATCTCGCACACAATCGCTCCTCCACCGCATCCGTTACCAGGCACACACGAAGATGGTATCCTCATGCAAGACCTCAACAACCGCATCGACAACGAATTCAAAGTCAAGGTGCTGCGAGGAAAGTGCACTGCTGTAGCAGCAAGCCTGCGCGGTGATGAAGGCGTCTGGCGTGAACTGGATCCTAAAACCCTGGATGGTCCGCTTGTAAAAGACTCGTTAGCTGGTGCCCGTTCGCTGGGCGTTCAACGTGTATTCTGGAATGAGAAAGAGCATGAGTTGGTAGCCGTAGTTTGGTTCGGAGGTGCCATGTCTGGGTGGCCTGGCGTTACACATGGAGGTGGTATTGCGACTGTTCTGGCGGACAAAATGGCATTGGCTGCTCGTCTTGCAAAAGGCATTGCCCCTGCTCAAGACTCTTCCCACGGTCCCTCAGAGCCGACGCGTCTGGACTTGACCTACAAGAAGCCTACATATGCTAATGCATTCTACGTTGTGCGCGCAGTGCCTAGGTACGGCGCTTTCGAGACTTCGTCGCCCAACGATATGGAGGTTGATGCTCAGCTTGAAACCTTGGATGGCACAATTTGCGTACAGGTCAAGGGTGCTGTTCCTGTTTCTGAGGGAGAAGGTGCCATTACATCTTCTATCAAGAGTTTCACTCCTGCAAAGTCGTGGCTAGGATGGACCTCCCGCTCAGATACATGAGCAAGCCCGACGAGTCTCAAGTAGATGAAGGATCATTTTGGCAGCAAGACGAGGCCGAGACCCTTGCTGGGCGAGAACCCAAGCTCAAATCATCGGCCTCGAGATCGAACTCACTTCGAACACGAAGACGCCCAAGACGTCCATGCAAACATGAATGCATGGCTGCGCAGACAGAGTTGGCCGCCGTCAAGTCTTTTATTTTGAATAAAAGGAATACTACATAGCATATCTTGATCATGGACAGACGGAAATGCAGAGGATGGAAAAATTGATGTGGTAGAATGGGAAAAAAGCAGACCCCGTGTGCAATCCATTACACTTGACAACGCCCCTGAATCCCTAAAATTAACCCATATCCAGATACTCCGTTATTCCGCTCCCGCCTCTCGAGCCATGTCGCATTATTGTACACGATATGCATGTACTGTTAGACCTCTTGTAGCATCAATCATGCAATCATCCACCTGTAAACTGTTAGTCAAGCGAACCATTGCACTACCCCCGGTAGACTTACCATGCGCCTCCTATCAGAGCCACCAGAATCAGCGCTTGGAAATGTCAGCACTTTGGCTCTTCAAATCGAGTGAATTGAAAACAAACCTGTGATAATACCAGCACCAGCCCTGTCGCTGGTCTTGATAGGATCGGGTGTAGCGATAGGATTCGAGTCGCCTCCGCTTCCAGCACTAAATATACTAATTAGCCGTCATGCAAGTGTCTGCGAAAACCAATACTCACTTGGGATTGCCTTGTGAAGTTCCGCCGGTCGAATTGGACACGGGCCCTTGAACCTAGAATGTGTTAGTGCGACAAGACTCCAAGCAGCTCGTGAGCCAAGGACATACTCTGTCTATAAGGTTGGATTGAATGACCTCGAGAGCGGACATTTGCTGACCGACACCCGTAGCCCCATCCCAGACTCCGTTGTTCCACCATCTGGTCCCGCAGGTTGTGCCGTCTTCTCCACCACTACAAGAGAGAGCTGCAGCTTGGGCAGATGCTGCAAGATAAGGCTTGATATCGTCGTAGAGCCACGGCGCGACCTTTGTCGAAGCGGCCATCCAACGTGACAAGTAGGCCTTGAAACTGCTCATAGTCAGTCGATGCACGAATCAAATGCCACGAATCAATTGGTACCTAAGCTGATCAACGTTGCAGTTATTGTTCGGTTCACAGGCCACTTCGAACATGATCTGTCCATCTCCTTGACCACCTTGGTTGGTGAAGAAGACATGGGTTGCGTTCCAGATACCAAGGGTGCGCTCTCTCCAAAGATCGCTTTGGGTGAGGTTCCACATTGTGGCAGATCCGAGAAGGAAGACACCAGCATTGTAAGACCATTGAATATGGTTGATCTGGGTGCAGTTTATCTTGTCATCGCTACCGTCATAGAAATAGTAGTCGTCGCTCATGAGACCGATGGCGTGAGTCCAGTCAAAAGCTCTCTCAGCCCACTCAGCGTAAGTCTGATTGCCAGTATAAGCAGCAAGGCGTGCAGCGAGGTTGAAGAAAGCGCCGTTGGAGATGGTGTTCTTGTAGTCGTAGCCGTTGTTGAAGGTGAAGATCTGCCATCTCAAGCCTCCAGCACATGTCGAGTTGTCCCAGCGGAGAGCTTGACTATTGAAGACAGCCTGGGCTAGAGCGAGCCACTGAGGCTGATCGGCAGGAGGATTAGGAAATTTGAGCTCGGCGGCAGACATGGCAGCCATGCCCCAAAAAGCCTGATCATCATTACCAAGCGACTTGCTCTGGTTGCTGGGCATGTAGTTGTCTTTGTCGCCAACTTGGAAGAGCATGGCTTGGGTGGTAACATCGTTGTAACTGGTGTCGCCAGTGTAGTACCAATAGTCGATCAAAGAGCCAAACATGGCGCCTGCTTCCCACCAGTAGTATGGACCTGGGAGCAGTCCAGGAATGCCGCCAGTCACGTTTCCAGAGTAGAATTTCATCATGCCATAGGCGATAGTAGAGGCGGCCGCTTTGATAGAGTCTGTCCTGGTTAGTAATTCTGCGTATATATGCCAACAGGGAGCGCTTACCCTCGCTGGTCAGATCAACAGTAATGGCAGCACATGGCAATATTGTGAAGGCGGCGCAAGAGAGGCCGGACAGTATTGATGAAGGACGCATGGCGATTGTAGTAATGTGTAGTGGATAGGTGAATTAGACCATGCACGCGCCGTTGACAGGCGGCTGATGCTGAGGGTAGAGATAAATGTTGGAATAGTACCAGTAATAGAAGTTGTAGTCGAAGTTGTTGCAATACAGCAGGCGAGTTGACCAGACAGTTGTCCAAGGCACTCAACACCGTTTAACCAGGTTTGCGACGGGGTTCAGAAATTCGATGGTGACGTCGATCGAAGACAGGGAGAGCTGAAGGCGGCAAACACTGTGGGAGTCGCGCCACGATACAGCGAGCACAAAGAGAGGGCACGAGAGCGAACGAGTCCGGGGCAAGAAAATGGATGTCCAGCGAAAGTGGTGACAGTGGTGAATATGATGGCGAGGAACGTCAACCCAAGGACGGAAAACAGAGCAGCATGAGCGTGATGCATCTAATAGTCTATAAATCGGGCGGCGCACGGATGGAGATGGCTTCTAAAAGATTTCTGGGCGCCAATCAGCTGCTCCATTGGCCAAGATCCCCACGCTGGACAGCTGCCCTCCGCACACTAGTGCCTGGAAGAACCCACTTGCCCGTCACTTCTCCAAATTCTGTGCTGCGTTGCATGAGACCATCCATCTCTCAGTCTGGATGATGGTGTGGCCTTGTCAGCTATTCGACCGAGGATTATCAGCAGGCACCTGCTATAAGGTTGTTTGCACCAAGTTCCTGAGCGCACAAGACTCGGACGCGTATGGCCCAAGGCTTGATACGAGAGGATTGCAGGTGGCGCCGAGGCTGACCACAAGAATTCTGGTAGAGGCCAAGCACCTGGCGTCTTGTGCACAAGAAGTTTCTGTGATGAGTACAGTACTGTTGCCCATGCGCAACGCAGCTCGCAATCCATAGAGTCAGTGCGATGCATCCCCCCCTGAAATCTATATCATTTATTTGAATGAAATGTCAGCGCGAAATGCTGTTTTGACGCGCGTTGAGACAGCAACCAAATAGTTGGTCGCACGTGACGCATATTCGAATACCCAGGCCTGCCGGGATCTTCTACCAGCCGCAAGCCGGTGACGGTACTTTTTACCATGATGGTTGTTGCCGTCAGCGGCTTGTCTCTTTGCACAGAGCCTCTGGCTCTTTGACAGTGACTGCTCTCGATGCTGCTTTGGGCTGACAATGAGCTAACTATTGGTGTATGATTGGGCGGTCTGAGGTGAAACAAAGCACAAAGATGTGCAAAGAAAGTCAACAGCAAACGGTATTGAGCCTCCACCGACGAGGCGGGCAATCCAATAGGTAGGCGGACACGATAGCATACAAGCAGAGCGAAAGCAAAGCAGTGTAGACAGATAGACAAAAGTCGAGAGGTCGGAGCTGTGACGGGCTGCAAGGTATTTTTGGGTAGGCAGCGAGATTCGTGAATGGTCTGACGAGTTTGGCTTTGGTTTTGTCGTCGTTGCACCGCCCCAGCCACATCGCGGTCGCGGCGGTTTGAGCTTCTGTCAACCTCCGCCGACCGACTCTCGTCTTTCCGTCACGACTTCAATAACTTCATCTTCACGCACCCACAACCTCGCCCGCCAACAACCTGCAATAATCTGCCTGCGCTTTCGCTACCTCTCGTACAACTCAGCAAACTCTTCATCTCGCCATCAATCACACCGCCCACGCCGCCACAATGTCCGAGCAGCCTTACGATCCCTACATCCCCTCTGGTCAGGCCGGTGGTGCCAGCAGAGATGGCAACCAGCGTACTGCCGCTCTTCAAGCTGTATGTCATTCCTGGGATCCAGTGCCACACGTGCATACAGCGACTGACAAGTTGTCCAGGAAATTGACTCCACCGTCAATGTTATGCGCAACAACATCAACAAGGTCTCGGAGCGTGGCGAGCGCCTCGATAGTCTGCAAGACAAGACCGACAACCTGGCTGTCTCGGCGCAGGGCTTCAGACGTGGTGCCAACAGAGTCAGAAAGCAGATGTGGTGGAAGGACATGAAGATGAGAATGTGCCTGATCATCGGCATCATTCTTTTGCTCGTCATCATCATCGTTCCTAGTGGTATGTCTCACTTGCTTGGATTCTTCTGCCCTGCACAAGAGTTCCTCCAGCTAACACGGCGCAGTCGTCGCAACAAAACATCACTAGAGCGACCCGTCCTCGACACGTTTTGACGATACAACCTTGCAAACTTGCGAAGCCTCCAACTGAGAGGAACGCATATTATACCTTTCTGCCACGATTCCCCTTGACTGTTCGAAGCCTCCCGATACCACGACATGCCCCGTCTGCACTTAACGAATTGGCGCATCAAGGAGCATCTGCCGATCTGTTTCTTGACCTTACGATTGTTTTCCTGCCTCTGCACTAGCCAAAGGCTCTTATGCGTGTAGTAATATGACTGTTTCTTCCTCACCTCCTCTTCTCTTGAACAGCATTCATTGACCTCATCAAGTGATTCCCGAGTTGCATTCTTCGTAAACCACTGATAGATGGCTATCAGCGGACACGATTCTGTTCATGTCCAAATAAAGCCTACCAATTTCAAAGTCACAGCGACTGGATTTGGCATACGAAGAGGTTGATGTACAATCTTTCGAAATTACGACTCGGCTTCAAAAGTCATTGTGCCCATTCACCCTCGACTTTGCAGAAGTCACGGCAACTGTTCTTCTTATTATTTCAATCCTCCGTGAGCTCACACATTCCCACGAGATTTCTTTCACTTTGGACGAGCGCCCCCCTGTGATATTGTTGCAGCTCCTAAGGCCTCTTCTCTTGCTTCACTGTCCCAGGTCTATTCATCAGAAGAGCTCGCTTCGAGACTCTTCACTCTCAACTTTCGTTTGTTCACCTCAAGCCCATCTGCTTTCAAAGATCGTGATTCAAACCTTCTCTCTACTTCACGCCTCCGCCCTCGTACTTCCACTCAACATACATCGTCTATTGATCCTGACCTCCAGGTCGTACATCATCACCCCACAATTGACCTTCAGAGCTCGACATCACTGGAAGTGATTCGAGCACCGTCTCACCAAACATCATCTGTTCCGTTGTTGCTCATGTAGCTTCACAGGTTTACTAATCGAGCAACACTGATTACTGGACATAGACACCACCTCTTATTTCATACCACTTCCTTTTACTTCCCTTCTGGTATATATTCCTCTACCTCTGACACTCTTTCCTCGCTGCAAAAGTTTTCAAGCACTATGGTCAATTCACGTGCGACAACCAGAGCAGGTCTGCGAGCTTTCAAGCGCGCGTGCTTGAAAGCACAGAGAGCCCACCAGAGAGTACGCCTCCGACTTCTTGCAAAGATGAAGAAGAGAAAGCACATCCTCGCCCTCCAGATCATTCGAAAACTCGAGCTAGGCCAACCACTTTCTGATTTTGAGTGGGCTTATGTCAAGAGAAAACCTCGAGGCCAGCACAAGAAGTATGCTGAGAGTTTGAAAAATCGTGGGTTTCTGAAACCAAACCAAATCTCAGAACTCAAGAGTATGTTCAAATTTCGATGTTGCATTAGCGCAATTCTGATCAAACTCACCAGAACTCAGCGAGAAAACTCCGCCTATCTTGTTCAGGGCTTTCACAACCACTGGTGCCAGACACACAAACGGGTTCGCGACTTCGACCTTGTACGTGCCCAGTGGAAACTTCATGGCAGATATGGACGGCAGAGAAGGCGAACGCCACCCTACCTGGATACGGGATTCCATTTTTGACATCCCACTCCAAGAACTGAGAACTATGCTGGGGGAGCACTTGCTTTGGCAAGACAGAATACAAGATGAACTCCTATCCTGGACAATGTCTTACCTTTTTGCGACAGTCCACCTGTATCTGCGCCATCTCGATGGTCAGGAGATGGGTTACATCTCGATGATTAACCGAACACGAGCTGTTCATCCGAAGAAATGGTACCTTGAGCAATCGGATGCTCAGGAACATGAGCCTGCTATGTTCTATTTTGCCAATATCCTTTGCGAAATCATCAGAGTACTTGATCATGAATGGCCATGCAGAAGAGACCAGCCTGGACTTCACACTCGCAAGATCAACCACGAGTTGATTACTCAAGGCGCCGTCGAAATTCCCACGGACGATCCCTTGCAGCAAGCCGCTTGGACTGACCTCGTGGCTGCTGGTTTGTTTGACCTCGTCCCCGAACTCAAGGTCTGCTCCTGCTCCATGGTGGCAGGCCTCTACACAGTTTTACGCCACATTCGAACGTCAAATTATAACGAGATACGCAGGACCAGCGAGCGTGATCTTGTCATCGCGCAAAACATAGCGTGGTTGCACACGCGCTTACCGCCTGGAAAGACAAGAAGTGAAGGCCGCCCGAATCTATGGATACTTCTCCATACACTTACTTTTCACAAGCGGGCACCTGGCGACGAACTATTCAAAGCGCTCATCAGAGCACTTGGCTACACACGTAAGTTTTCTCATCTCTCTTACTCCAGTAGTGTGAAGACCATCACTTGTGGAGCTACAAAAACACACAATACTTCTGAGAAAGGAGTGGACTCCAGAGACTAACTTTGAATGCTTTAAAGGCAATGACCTGGAGGAGAACCTGTATGAAGGGTTTGGAGAATTTCCTTCCAACTTGCCAGAAATGCATGCTCTATACCATCTGGCAGTCGACGTCCAGGCTGTAGTCGGTGGATGGCCACTCAGTGCTTTGGTGCTGACAAGCACTTACTCTCCCAATGACGCAGAGAAAAAAGATGATGCACACTTCGACAAGGGGTGCAAGCCCAAGCTGATCGAAAAGAGCACCAAGGGCTACAAGGTCAAACGTAGATGTGGTTTACGTTGTGACTGCAGTATCTGGGGCCCAGTTCACAAGCCCAAGAAGACCGAACAGGCAGGCAAATCTGATCAGGCTAATGACGCAGATGAAACCATGATCAACCAAGCCGAAGGTTCAAGTCCGAGTCAGACAGAACAAAACAGAGTTCGAGAGTCTGCTCTTAAGAAGAACAGTTGAAGGACGAGCAACAGATTGAGTCCACAGCATCCTTTGGTAAGTCAACAGTATCTCGACCATCGTGGAAAGACCATGAGAAGGCACAGACAAATGGCTCACGGTCACAGAAGCAGTCCATGCATGAAGAGCTCAACACCATGCTTCTCACCTACAGATACGTGAGCAAAACCAGCTACTAGTCATTTTTTCGGGACTGGACATAGGTGTCAACAGATGATATCAAAGGGGCTCCATAAAACCAGCGGTATTTTAAGAAATTTCTCATAAAGTTCTTGTCTGCCACCCAAGCCTGTCGCATATCATCTCTACGTAAAATGCAGGGTGAAGTCAAGGGAAGACGTGATATTTTCAAAGAGACTCTACCAAGTAATCCACGGCAGACACGTATCTCAAAACCCAGGAGTTTGAACAATCGTGCAATTTTTTATGGCTCGGATATCGCCGCAGCTTATCGCAAAGATGAGCTTCAGAGCGCCAGATTCAGTGAAGCAACAGGGACAAGGGGACTTCGTAAAGTTGTCAGCTTGTGGCTGTGAAACTGCACACCGGAAACGCGCAAAGTGTCCACAGGACGCTGATCGTCTGATGTGCGTGTGCTCGTGTTTATAATAACTACGCAGTTTCAGAGTAGTCATCACTAGACACTATTGAGACGGGCGGATCTGCGTTTACAATTACCGTTGGGGAGTTTCGTGGGTTGCTTGAAAGTTCTAAAATAATCCATCAAGCACATAATTGCCTTTGTAGTGTTGAGTCATGTTACTGAGGACATCACAACAGGGTCATTCCCGTTTCCGAAAATCGGATTCGGTATCGTGAGCAGAGAGCTCCGAAACCAAGTTCTTCTTGAAAACTTACTGTATGCACGATTGAGATGGATCCCGACGCAAGCTCTTCTCACTAAGGGGTATACTCTAACATGTATCCAGATGCAGTGCCATGAATGTATCCCAGTTGCGAATGCAGATCTACTTCTCCCCCGCCCAATTGCGTAAAGGAGGGCGAACAGATTGCAAGGACGCTAAGAGTCTAGTGATCAACCTCGTGCCGGCAGATATCAGATTGATGAACAAGCGATTGTCATGATGCTTTATCTTCTAGCAAGTCAAGGACAGCTGTACGTATGAGTATGCCTGTCAACCCCTTGTGCGCGCTCCCAACATCCCATGTTTATTGCAGGCTTTCAGTCTCGCCTCGGGTTGATGAATCTTGCAAGCCATGTTATGTGTGAACGTCGTCGCAAGGCGAAGAATGTGGGTCCTGTACCGGCATACTCAGCCATGCGAAAAACGATCAACGCGCGAAGTTCGTGTTCAGCTAGGAGAGGTTCCAGTAGGGTTAAAACATGCCAAGTAAATTGCCGCGTTTGATGAGATCTTATTTTATGGCTGCGCAGGACGTTACACATGAGATACCAGCATAACGATGGGAAGCGAATACATGATTACAGAGCTCGGAGATGCTCCGGAATATTGCATCAGATCAACAAGGTTGAAAAACCGAAAAAGTGGCACTGGGAGCGAACAGTTTTTTGCAGCGATTGGTAAAGTCGTCAGGCCGCTCTCTCGTAAGCATCGGCGTTAAAGGACCGCCGCACGGCTTCGGAGGATCCGGTAGCCGTGCCCGTTAGGAAGGAGGTGGGAGATGGAAGAAGGAGCAATCGGCCAAGCAGCCCCTACTCAGCATCTAATACAACAAGAACTGGCTAGGACGCGCGAGCGCTGACGCTTGTCTGACAAACACAAGGTGTCGTCGGTCGTCAAGAATCAAAAGAATCAAATTTGTCTTGACGAAGATCGGTCGTCGAGTGGAGCGCAGTTCGATCAGACTGTTGCAAGGGAAAGTCGTCATTACATTTCTCTGGACTCTCTCGTTTCGAGACGCTCTGCCGTGTTGGACGCATCCGCCGCTTTCCTTCCCTTCCACAACACTCATTGGCATCATCTCAGTCTGACACAGTCTGTATAGACAACCTTCGACTATTGTCGCCGCTTTCGCTCGCTCACTCTGATATCGCATGCTTGTAGGCTTTAAGCAGCGAGCCTGATCCTGGCTCTTGAGGCTCACCTGGACGCCTCGGTGCCCACCTTTCATGGTCGACTTCGGACAATCACCCTCTACTTTGCCTCGACTATCTACACTTCATAATGGCCATCCAACCGTACCAGGAAGACAATGAAGCTTCCTCTGGACCTCTCGACACCGCTCCTGCAAAACGATTACGTTGGGCTACACAGAGAGTGGCCGGTTCACAAGGGGGCACAAAACGACAATCTATCCTCAGACGTCTCTCACACAAGAAGCGCTCCAGCGACGACTCGGCCAAGCGAGAATCAAACGGAACCGACCTCGAATCTGTACCCGAGGGATCTGAGGCTTCGGCAGAACAGGCTGGTGCCGGTCGCCGCGTCTTCTTCAACATACCATTGCCCGAGGACGCACGCGATGAAGAGGGACACCCTACCACCCAATTTGTGCGAAACAAGATCCGTACCGCAAAGTACACCCCCATCAGTTTCATACCCAAGAATTTGTGGTTCCAATTCCACAACATCGCCAATATCTATTTCTTGTTCATCATTATCCTCTCGGTACGTAACATACCATCACGTTCGGTTTACCCTTTAGATTCGTACTGACTAGCCCTTGTCAGATCTTCCCCATCTTTGGTGCCTCAAATCCTGGTCTCAGTGCCGTACCGCTGATTGTCATTGTGACTATCACCGCGATCAAAGATGCAATCGAGGATTGGAGAAGAACAGTTCTTGACAATGAGCTCAACAACGCACCCGCCCACCGTCTCGTCGACTGGGAAAACGTAAATACAGCCGAGGACCGAATCTCGTTGTGGCGAAAGTTCAAGAAAGCAAATACTCGAGCCATCACTTTTGTTTGGCATCTTTGGAAGAACCGGAAAGAGTCCAAAGCCGAGAAGCGAAACTCCCAAAAAGATAGAGCCTTGGATGAGGGCAGGCCTTCTGCAGACACCAGACGACCATCCATGTACTCTCAACGCATGTCTGTGATGTCCATGGCTACCGAAGAGCCTGGCGCCATGGAGATGACACCGGTACATTCACCAATGCCGGCTTCGGCTATGGAGGGAAACAAAGAGATGGATCTGGGTGACCACGTCAGAAAATCTCTTGAGAACGATGCCCTCAAACCTGGCGACGCGCGTCAAGTTGTTGAGGTCGCAAAAGATCCTACCGATTCTAGTGCGCCTATCCCGAAACGATTCTATGGTAACATCATCAACCCTAATAAGCCCACCGGGAAAGCGCGGTTCAAGAAGGATTGTTGGAAGAACGTCCAGGTGGGAGATTTTGTGAGGCTCTACAACGAAGAATCCATTCCCGCAGACATTGTCGTTTTGTCGACCTCTGACCCCGATGGAGCTTGTTATGTGGAAACCAAGAACTTGGACGGAGAGACCAACCTTAAGGTTCGCCAGGCTCTACACTGCAGTCAGAAGGTCAAAAGAGCTCGTGACTGTGAACGGGCCGAGTTTGTCCTGGAGAGTGAACCACCCCATGCCAATCTCTACTCCTACAGCGGAGCTGTTCGATGGAAGCAACATGGTGGTAAGAACGCAGAGGTTGAGGCTGCTGACATGGCCGAGCCCGTTTCCATCAACAACATGTTGCTCAGAGGTTGTTCCATTCGCAACACCGAGTGGGTCTTGGGTATCGTCGTTTTTACTGGAGAAGAGACCAAGATCATGCTCAACTCTGGTATCACGCCTACTAAGCGCGCACAAATCTCAAAGGATCTAAACTGGAACGTCATTTACAACTTCATCATCCTTTTCTTCATGTGTCTTATCTCGGCTGTAGTGCAAGGTACTACCTGGGGCAAAGGCAACGAATCGCTTGACTTCTTCGAATTCGGCTCCTACGGTGGTACGCCTGGCCTCAACGGCTTCATCACATTCTGGGCTGCTATCATTCTCTTCCAAAACTTGGTACCCATCTCTCTCTACATCACCTTGGAGATTATCCGCACTGCTCAGGCTTTCTTTATCTATAGCGACACTTTCATGTACTATGCGCCAGTCGATTATCCCTGCACCCCCAAATCGTGGAACATTTCCGACGACCTGGGCCAGATCGAGTACATCTTCTCAGACAAGACAGGTACATTGACTCAGAACGTTATGGAGTTCAAAAAAGTTACAATCAACGGTGTGCCTTATGGAGAAGCATATACCGAAGCTCTAGCCGGCATGCAGAAACGACAAGGAATCGACACCGAAGCCGAAGGCGCTAAAGCTCGTATTCAGATAGCTCGTGGTAAAGTCAAGATGCTCGAGGACTTACGCAAGCTACACGACAATCCTTATCTTTTGGATGAAAACGTGACCTTTGTTGCGCCCGACTATGTATCCGACTTGACTGGAGCTTCCGGACCCGAACAGAAAGCAGCCAATGAGTACTTTATGCTTGTGCTTGCGCTCTGCCATACTGTGATCACCGAGCGTACCCCTGGCGACCCGCCAAAACTGGAGTTCAAAGCACAATCACCTGACGAGGCTGCGCTCGTCGCTACGGCCAGGGATTGTGGCTTCACTGTCCTGGGTCGTTCAAACGACGGAATCATTGTCAACGTTCTTGGTGAAGAGCGCGAATACACGGTTCTCAATATATTGGAGTTCAACTCATCCAGGAAACGCATGAGTGCTATTGTGCGAATGCCCAACGGAAAAATTGTTCTCTTCTGCAAGGGCGCTGACAGCATCATCTACTCGAGGTTGAAGAAGGGTGAACAGCAAGAATTGAGAAAGACAACTGCTGATCATCTTGAAATGTTTGCTCGAGAGGGTTTGCGTACACTCTGCATCGCTCAAAGAGAACTTAACGAAGAAGAGTACCAAGCTTGGAACAAACAACACGATATCGCTGCAGCAGCTATCCAAAACCGTGAGGAGAAGCTCGAAGAGGTTTCCGACGCCATTGAACGCGACCTGACCCTTCTTGGAGGAACTGCTATCGAAGATAGACTCCAAGACGGTGTACCTGACGCAATTCAGCTCCTGGCTCAGGCAGGTATCAAGCTATGGGTCCTGACAGGAGACAAGGTTGAGACGGCCATCAACATCGGATTCTCCTGTAATCTGCTTGGCAATGATATGGATCTCATCGTTTTGAACGTTCAAGATGAGAATCTAGCCACCGCTGAAGCGGAACTCGACAGGAACCTGGCCATCTTCGGCAGGACTGGATCTGACGAGGAACTCAAGGCTGCAAAGAAGAACCACGAACCACCAGCACCGACTCACGCTGTTGTCATTGATGGCGAGACATTGAAGCTCATGCTTGACGATAAATTGAGACAGAAGTTCCTGCTTTTGTGCAAGGAATGCAAATCGGTTCTCTGTTGTCGTGTCAGTCCCAGTCAGAAGGCTGCCGTTGTTGGTATGGTCAAGAACGGGCTCGATGTCATGACTTTGGCCATCGGTGATGGTGCCAATGATGTTGCCATGATTCAAAAGGCTCATGTCGGTGTTGGTATTGCTGGTGAGGAAGGTAGACAGGCAGTCATGTCTTCTGACTATGCGATTGGTCAATTCAGATTCCTCACGAGGCTTGTTCTGGTTCATGGACGTTGGTCCTACCGCCGACTTGCCGAAACCATTGCGAACTTCTTCTACAAGGTATGTTGTTACTTCTGCTCTTTACACTAACTTATTGCTGACATCTCCCAAGAACATTATCTGGACTTTCGCTCTCTTCTGGTATCAGATTTTTGCCAACTTCGACTGTTCATACATCTTCGACTACTCCTACATTCTACTTTACAACCTGGCATTCACCTCCCTACCGGTTATCTTAATGGGCATCTTGGATCAGGA
Organism: Aureobasidium sp. Y128-05A; assembly: GCA_037042735.1. Lineage (NCBI taxonomy): Eukaryota > Fungi > Ascomycota > Dothideomycetes > Dothideales > Saccotheciaceae > Aureobasidium > Aureobasidium sp. Y128-05A. The sequence continues at coordinate 459,697 of JAXQKC010000100.1, forward strand.
TGTCGACGACAGAGTGTCCCTTGCAGTGCCTCAGCTTTATAGGCGTGGCATTGAGAGAAAAGAATGGACACAGATCAAGTTTTGGTATGCCTCAATGACTTCAGACTTGATGCTCTAACTAATGAAAATACAGGACGTACATGATTGATGGTTTCTACCAGTCGCTCATTTGCTTTTTCCTTCCGTACCTTCTCTTCCGCCCAGCCAATTTCAACACTGAGTCAGGCAGAAACGTCAACGATTATCAGCGCATTGGTGTATACATTGCGAATTCCATTGTCGTGGTGGCCAACGTTTATATATTGATGAACGCCTACCGATGGGATTGGTTCTTCACCCTCATTACAACAATTTCTATTTTGCTTATCTGGACTTGGACTGGTATCTATTCCTCGTTCACTGTCGGCTTCACATTCTACAAAGCGGGCGCCGAAGCTTATGGAGCTTTGAGTTTCTGGGCGCTAACGATGATGGTGATCATCATCGCTTTGCTTCCTCGCTTCACTGCAAAATCCTTCCAGAAGATCTTCATGCCTCGCGACATCGATGTCATCCGTGAGCAGGTCAGGCAAGGCAAGTTTGACTACCTCAAGAACGTGGATCCCCAAAACTTGGAGGACGGTAGTCCCCCTCCTCCAGAGAAAGTGTCAGATTCTACCTCAAGTTCCGAGATAAGCAAGCCTTCAGGAGCACAGAGACTAGCACACAAGTTGTCCCACAACAGAGTTCCAACAGAAGACGAACGACCAATCTATCCACCCTCAATAGCGGCAACGGCAACGACTCGCAATGCCAGGTCACACAATGGCAGCGATGGTACCGATTATACTGGACATCGATCATCCATCGACCGGACGTTCCCTGCGGTTGGTCAAGTGACATCTCGCCCATCCGAAGACTTTGGGCACAGCCCGATAGATTTTTATCGACCTCCAGTTATTGCTGGAGGCTTTGAGTCACCTGCACCGCGACCGAGTTACGACCGACCGAGGCCATCCTTCGATCGGTTGAGGGCCAGCATGGACTTTGAGAGAACTCGTCCATCCTTTGAGAGCTCGCGTGACTTCACCAGTGCGGCATATCTATCGCGGGTGGAAAGCAGTCATACACCTGCTGGAACACCTGCTGCGGTAGAACGAAAAGACATCGGTTACGCTATGTAACAAGGAGCGTGATGTGAGCGTCGTCTGTACAAAAGGCCAGGAGTAAAGGTGCTGTGTCTCTCGGTTGTCTTGATTAATGCTGTTTCACATGGCGTACTACTTGGCTCTGGTTTTGATGATTTTGATTTTTGCATAGATTTGATTCAAGTTAGTTAAGATTCCCTGCTGTCATTCTTTAAGACAACGCGTTTTTCTTGGCCTGTTGATAGGTTTTGAATATCATCGATCTATCGTTTTGCCTGACACTTGTTGTAAAATGGTTTATGAGTTGCATGTCTTGGCGTGAAGTGTTTTGATGTGCAAACAGCCCAGGCGGCGAGACAAGAGGCAACGTGACACCCTCTGAGAGCATGCCACACTACGATTTGGTCCTTTAATTTATTACATCTCTCAGCAGCGCCCAACTGATGACGGGCGACAAGGCCTGCCGCGACTGCATTGCCTTTTCAACCAGCTGAGAAAATCGACATCGTCATGGCCACCGACAGCGGCCCTGGACCAATTAGCGAATTGCTAGGCGTGTTGGCCTACGCATTTGCCCAAGCACAACCATTGCTTCCCTTGTATACTCATCTCGTTCTCTCAGCACTGTTTCCCATCATCACAGGTGCTTACTCTTCACTTTCACGACCTTCGTCAGCAGCAAGGCCTGTCCATGATACAAAGGCTCAGCGTGGAGCCGATGAGCAAGACGATCCAGATGAAGATGAGGATAGTATCCAGAAAATGGAGGGCTTGAGTCCCAGTGATGCCGTCATCTTTCCTCTTCTTGCTGGATGCACATTGGGTGGCCTTTACCTGCTCATCAAGTACATGGGTGCCTCGTTACTGAACAAAGTCTTACGCTGGTACTTTTCGGCAATGGCCATATTCAGTGTCGCCAAACTCATCAATGATGGTTTCGGTGTGGCAGAATCTTTCTGCTTTCCACACTACTACTCTGAGGGAGGTGTCTTGTGGAAGGTCAGCCAGCCCGAAAGGAAGGCGATCCACTCAGCTATTTGCACGAGACCGTCTCCTCTTCCAGGAGTCTTGGGTCGTATCATCCTTCCTCAACGCGTCCTTGATGTCTTCTGGATATTGCGCGGTCTTCTTAGGCGCAAGTACCGTCTGCAACTCCGTCTGTCCAGCTTGGTCAAATTCAAGGTCACCCTTACGCTTCGCATAATCCTCTCGACCGTCCTTGCACTCGCATGCATCTTCTGTTCCAACTTTGTGTTGGACGCTTGGTGGCTTACCAACCTGCAAGGATTTGCCTTTTCTTACAGTGCGCTTCAGCTCATGTCCCCCACCACCTTTGGAACCGGCTCTCTTATCTTGAGCGCTTTGTTCTTCTACGACATCTACTTTGTCTTCTATACTCCTCTGATGGTCACTGTAGCTACCAAACTCGACGTGCCCATCAAACTACTTTTCCCCAGACCCCTTGAAGAAGGGCAGGTCGCTGCGGATAGGAAACTGGCTATGCTCGGTCTAGGAGACATCGTAATTCCTGGTATGATGATCGGACTCGCCCTGAGATTTGATCTTCATATGTTCTACCTCAAGAGGCAGGTTAAGCGTGTCAAGTCTGCCCAAGGCGATGCCGACAAGAAGCAGAAAGACATCACTCGTAAGGTCGATGAGGAAGTTCAAAAAGAACCCTACCGCCCGGTCACTGGCCATTGGGGCAACAAGTTTTGGACCACCTCCTGGACTGGTCGCTCGTTGCTACCCAAGTACGATTCCAAGAAACCTGCTCGCAATCCTATTCCTACATTCTCAAAACCATACTTCTATGCTTCGGTTGTTGGCTACATTCTTGGAATGTGTGTCACGCTTGGTATCATGCAGGTCTTTAAGCATGCTCAACCTGCTCTTCTCTACTTGGTCCCTGGTGTTCTAGGAAGTCTCTGGTCGACTGCCTTAGTCAGAGGTGAACTCAAACAAATGTGGAACTTTACAGAAGCAAGCGACGAGGAAGAGGAGGAGGACAAAAACAAGAAGAAAGACGAGACCATGAAGGACGCAGAGAAAATGAATGAAGACAAGAAGGAGTTCACTTCCTGGTGGGGCAAGAGTTTCTTCTCAGCCGAGAAGACCGAGCGCAACGCAAAGAGACTTGAGAAGAAGATTGCAAAGAGCGTTGGTGGTGACGAGAAGAGTGACAGCGAAGACAAGAGCAGCGGCAAGAAGAACACTAAGAAGGAAAAGGGCGACGACAAAGGCTTCTTCCATTTCTCATTTACGCTCGCTATTCCCAAGAGCTCATCGCTACACACCGATGCGAAGAATCGCTTGTCAACTGTCGAGACAGACAGCACTGCTCTGGTCAGCGGTTCTCAAACAGCTGAGGCGAATAGGCAAGGTCCCAAATGGAGAGGCTCAGGCATACAAGAGACCAACGAGGAGCGGGCTGGCAAGAGAAGACGTATTTGATGGAGAGTTCCTGATGGAGTTCCTAAAGGATTCTGGGAGGATGCTCAGTAAGTACGACCCAATACTATAGCAGACAGAACCACGAGTAGCAGTTGGTGAAAAGGAAAAACAATGCCATAGCTCAATACAACCATCCTTGCATCGAGAAGCATCAATCCTAAAGGAGAAGGCACGAGAAACCAGCTTACTAAATGTAGTTAGATCTTGGTCGCTTGCTTGTTTCTTCTCGCAGCTACCTACGGAAGCTCACCGTGGTTCTTGTGTTCATCGCAAGTGACCTGGCTCAATCAGGCTCATAACGACATTGGAGCGAGAAACATTGTAGACAATAATATCACACGAGATGAGCAAGAGGATGGTAAGAAGATTTTATTTAGGCATGATATCGTAGGTATCGTATACATCGTAGGTCGCAACCACATGCGTGCGCCTGGTTCGAGTATCAAACCAGTTACTTGTTATTAGCCATCAAGCTCAAAAAGACACCCCAACCAACACCGATGATGCCGCCGAAGACCGTACGGTGTTCGAGAGGAACAAGTGTGAAGCTGATGATCGATACGAGGGGCCAGAGTTTCTGGCCGGCGAACAGAAGGGGGAAGAAGTCCTGCACAATTGTCAGTGAGATACGTTGACGCACAGGCGAAAGAGACAGCACGTACCTTCTGTAGTGCGGACAGAGCAGTCTCGGCAGACTGGCCCTTGAGAAAAGCGATGCCGACGATGAACAAAGCATTGTTGACAGCAGCACCAAGAGTCTGATCCAGAGCGAACTTGATGGCGGTATTCTTGATGCTCAGAGCCTTGGCGTTCGAAGAAGCAGGAGGCTGAGCAAAAGTAGTATCAATCTTCTTCTCTACAGCTTGGCCATCGGGTGTGCTGAAGGTCTGGGAGCGAGTAGGTGGCTTGGCCACAGGGGACTGGTTGATGCCAGCGCGGGCCTCGAGCTCCTTTGCCTTTGCCTTGACTGTGTCGACACCCTCGCTAGCGCGGCGTCTGGCGTTCTTGACAGCCTCACTGTCTGCTAGAGCAGTGGTGGCTGCCGATGCCTTCTCCAAAACCGGGCTTGCCGTCTCTTCAATGCGCTGCAGGGTGGGAGCAGCGGCGTCGATGGCGGCCTTGACTTGGGGCTGTTTAGCGATACTCGCGACGGTGCCAGCATCATCGGGCGAGGTATAGCCGGGGAAGGTGGATTCCAACCAGGACTGCCAGAGGTAATTGGGAGGGCATGAGAGGAGCGAGAATGCTACGAAGGTGACCAAAGGGCCCGTGTCGAGGCTGTAGCCATGCTGCACGACAACGTCAGTCTGGTCCAGTAGGGTTACGAGACTCATGTACATACACCTGCACGGTGACAAGAGATGAGCTGGGCTAGGGTATTCGAGATGGCACTTAGAATTGCTGCTTGAATGGTTGCTTTCACGATCGGCTCCATCTTGACGCGCTTTAGGATGACGAAACGCGGTTAAAATGCTGGCGTGTCTTTGTTACTTAGGCGAGGTCCTGCGGATTGTAACACAGGCCGAGGTGACAAATAGCGAGATGTATTAGTCGAGGTGCAAAATATGAAAATATTTCGAGCTCAGATATGCCGAAGACGAAGAATATTCTACGGTTAAAAAAGGAAGTTGCTCCCCTCGTCATTTCAACTGTTTTGGCGTGGGTAAAGCTGTCCACCAACCACCTCCATCCAACTCAAGCTTTTGTAAGAAATTGATTCACCACAGGTCTCGTCATCGCTTAACACACATGCTTTAGATTTTATTTTCTACGGACAGATATATACCTCCTCTTCTTAATCAACAATCGCGTCGATTTGATCGCTCTGCGCGTACGCTACAGCTCGTTCAGTGAATAACGACTGCGACGTGATCGTCCACTTGACAGGAATCAGCTTAAGGACACTCTATCGACATCTGAAAGTGGTACTCACTGTACTTGTTGATGTCTCCCAAGAAGCAGGCTGCGATGATGGACACAGCGCCAAAGGCAATCGACACGTAGTATACGTACTTGTATGCCTCCGCATATGCCAATTGTCCGGCAAATACAACCATCTCGTACGCTCCAGGCACGCCCTTGATACCTGGAAGTGTTTGCAACTCTGGTAGCAGACTCGCACCTGTGAGTTCGATCGCCGCCTTGATGATGGCTGGGCTTGTAATGTTCAACTTGTAAATCATCGTTCCGCCGATGTAGTGCGTGGCCGAAGGCACAAACCTCGCAATAAAAATATTGTAGTACACGCTATAACCAATCGATCCGCCAATCACGCGAATCGCCAGAGTCAATGCTGCTACAGTAGCGATGAGGTCGTCTGGGCAGATGATTGCTTAAAGAAGATCAGTACACGTCAAGATGAGGCCCTGTCGTGTCCGGACTTACTAGTAATGATTGACGCAGGCACGACAATGCCGCCGATGCCGAGGCCTGCAACGACGAGAATTCCCCAGAGCTGGCCTAGATTATCCACACGAGCGACCGACAGGGCTCCACAGCCAGCTGTCATGAGGACCGAAGACACTATCATCATCACCTTGTTGTGGCCACGGAATACTGAAAGAAGCCAAAGGACGATGCAAGCACCTGCCAGGATAGAAAAGCCAATTGGAAGTCCACGAATTCCTACACCACTGTTGGCAGTCAGTACCAATTGTACACGCTTCGAAACTACCTCTTACACAGGATCGTGTCCATAGACGTTGCTGTGAGGAAGTCAGCATCAACTCTGCACGTCTCGAGGTCATTGTAGGGAACAAATACAAGCTCTGAGTTGGCCACCACATTAGTATACTGAAGAAGTTCGCGCCAGAGATGAAAGTGATTATCAATGTTAGAGAAAGAATTCGCGGTTCCTGACGGAGGCGCTTAGGGAACATCGGATACTTGGCACCGTAAGCTTCCCAAAAGCAAAAGGCGACGAGAAGAACAGCCCCGAGGATCAATGGGATCAGGACATGAGCACTGCTCCATGAATATTGGTACCCGCCCCATTCTTTGGTGCATTAGCTTGGTCTAGCGGATGTCCGAGATACCAGAACTTACGCATGCCAGCCATGAACAAAATCATACCACTGACGCTAAGAAGGCCTCCAACGTAGTCGACTTGTTTGAGGATTTCTGCTCTTGAGAGTCCCCGAGAGTTGACTCGAGGAGGCGGGAAGTAGAAGATGGCAGTCAAAACGACTATTGGAAGGTCAGTGGGAATTCTTCAGAGTGGAGGTCATTGTATCCTACGGCCAATGAACGCCCAGATGCCGCAGAGGGCGCCTACCCATCGCCACGAGGAGTTGGCAGCTATCAGCTGTCCCCAGAGCACACTTGGACAGAAAGGCAGGATGGTGAAGATCAGTATCGCCACATACTTGCCCCTCTTCGCAGTAGGAGCAAGTTCACTTGTGGCAGCCAGAGCAGTGAGCTCGTTAATACCAGCACCTACACCTGCAAAGACCATGCCGCCGACGAACACATTCATGCTGTGAGCAGTGGAGCAGATGATCATTCCCGCCACTACGAAGGCTGCGCCGATGATGGCGACGTATCTTCGACCGAAGATATCGCTGAGCGAGCCGACGAAGGGACAAACTGCAGCTAGGGATAAGAGATTCGCTAGGACGAACCAGATCCAACGATCAGCGCCTCCAATATCTCCATAGATGTAAGGAGGGATCTGAAAATCAGTACAATATCATGCATAGAGGTTGATCGACTCACTCCTCCAAAAAGATAGACCGGAATCTGAGACCCAGTCCAGAGAAATGCCATAGCAACAAGACTCATCAGACGATTGATCGACATAGGGGGCTCGGTGTAATGGTCTAGGACGATTAGCCTTGGTTGTGTCAATCAGGACGAAACTCACCTTGATCATCGTTGTCGATACGAAGACCATCTTTTTCGAGGTAACCGGCATGGCCGTGCTCGGAATCTCTTGTATGAACTCGCTCAATGTGCTTGGTGGCTTCTTTGTCTCCTGAAGGAGATTCTGAACCATTGGAATTCCTGTCAAGTTCAGTGTGACCGGCCATGTTGCTGAAACAGAAAGTCTATAAAATGGAAGCTGGTGGTTTTGTGTTGTGGTGCCTGGGGACGGAGAGTCTGGTCGAATGGCAGGAGCATATGGTTCTTATGCTTCAAGTAACCGCTCAAGTCTGGCTCTGCAGCTACAGCGGTGGCATGACACGAGACCAACAACGACAAGGAAACACAGACAAGTATGCGGGGATGCAGGTCCTGATTGGTAGATCAGTAGCAATATTGTTCATCGTGACTAGGGCGAAACCCGTCGCTTCACAGTTTTGGAGATGTGAGCCGAGGCTTGACTGGTACAAGCAAGGTGTATCGTCCGATAGTAAAAGCTTATTACATAGAAGACATGGTAGATTCAGCGCCACTAAATGTCATCGATAGCAGCAGGTACACATTTATCCAAACAGATCCAGGGCATACGAGCCGGAATGACCAATTGCTGCAGAAACTTCGAGGAATCTATCATGGATCGATTATATAGATCTCCAAAGTCACACTTTCATCCCAGTTGTTCAGCTTAAGCAGAGAAGAGACACAAAGATAGTTGAGTAGTAGAAGGGGATGTTTAGGTAGGAAGCGGAGCGGCATGTGGGGAGCATGCACACAGACCAGGTTTCCCCGCGAAGGATTTTGTGGGGGAATATGCCTCGGCCCCAAGTTCAAGATACGCCTCGTTCAAGATACGCCTCGACATTGTAGACTTTCCTTGAAGAGACTGCACGGCATGCTGAGAGATACCGCCTACGATGGGCATATCTAGGGCTTGTGTGCATATATCTGTATTCTAATGTGTGACACACGTATGCAGAGGAATTCCTAATCACCCTTGCCATTCTGGTATTCTATGGATGATGCTTCAAGTGACTATGTATCTCGAAGCGAGAGAAGTATCACGATTCTTGAACGGGGATATAGGGCATGAGTCGGTCCAATGAATGGTCTGGTAAGAGTGAAAGCTAGAATATTGCCTCGGAAAGTCTCGAAGACATGCAGTATCAACGCTTTCAAAGGTATGCATTGCGGAGGCTGAAGACGATGAAGCTAATGTCTTCAGACACTTTGCCCTCCTAGAGATCGTCTGGTCGGTCTGCTTGAACAGTCATTGTGTTTCCACGCCAGCAAAGGTGTGTCAGCTACTCCGTAAAATACTTGTAGATCGTTAGTCTTCAATGACTGTTGATGGGCTTGGCAAAAACTAGCAACTGACGTCGGATTCGACTCAGCTTTCTAAGAACGACTTTACTCACACACGACTTCCCAAATCCTTATTCAGATTTACACAACTCACAACTCACGATGAGCGAAACTCAACAGCTCTCAGCACTTGTGCTTATCGCAGATGGCTCTGAGGAGATTGAAACGGTCACTCCTCTAGAGTGAGTACCTATATACATCTCGATATGGAGGCTGAGTATAGTGCCTCGGCTGACTGAAACGAAGTGTTTTGGTGCGAGCCGGATTTACAACAGTCAAATCTGTGGGTGTCAACCTTAAGAATCCTCTTTATGCTCAGTAAGTGGAATGATCATTGTCCCCCCGTCGATCGACCATCTGGTCTGGTTCGTGTACATCTGGAATCGCAAAGGCAAAGAGGTCTTGCGAAGGTTGGACAATTACCAAAGCATACCGTCCGTTGACCGTGACTGGCTCAATGCAGGCTTGCCAAAATCTCCAGGAGCAAGTCTGTCCATGGAAGAATGGTTTCATATGGACAAGATATCTGCACTTCGTGATGGTGTATCGATCGCAGATGTGGTCACTATCAAGGCCATACCTACAAGAGACGATTCATGCCAGTTCTGGCTTGACGAGAAGCGCGGCTGTTTATTGCTTCTTCTCCGGATCGAGATTCTTAGCTTCAGTCATCTAACATGTATCGCAGATGCTCTCGTGGAATCAAGATCATACCAGACATTCCCTCGCCCCATGAGATTCCTGATCGTCTAGTCGATGCTGCAGATATTCTGATTCTGCCAGGAGGTGCACCTGGAGCCAAGACCTTCTGTCAGAGCGAGGATGTCCTACGCCTGGTTCGTGAGTTCCGAAACGAAGGAAAATGGGTTGCGGCAATTTGTGCTGGAACTACAGCGCTTGTCGAGAGTGTCAAGTCATCTCATGCCGAGGGCGAGGCTGCTAAGAAGTGCAGGGTCACTTCACACCCGTCAGTGAAGCAGGAGATTGTAGACGCTGGCTGGTCTTATGCGGATGACCACGAAAGGGTTGTGGTCGACGGCAAGGTCATCACAAGTCGTGGTCCAGGTACTGCGTTGCTTTTCTCACTTACCATTGTCGAGAAGTTGGCTGGAAAGGCTAAGAGAGACGAGGTTCATGGGCCAATGATTTGCGCTGAGACTCTGTGAGCAAGGCAATAAAATGGGTGTAAAATGGAGTCAGTAACATCAATGTGGAGCACATGATTCCAGAGACGTCGGTCTCGATACAAGGCCGAGAGGGCTAATGACATGTCAAATGAGGAAATATCGCAGCAGTGGCCAGAGCATGAACCATAGAGTGAACAGAAACATGGAGTCATTTAATTTTCGAAATGCATTTCAGAGGCCTATCATGAACGCATTGGGGGTGCGCCTCCAGACGTGTGCGGGGGCGGCTTTTTGATAAATTCCCTGTGGCATGAGAAGTGCGAAAAAAGTCGGTATAAGTAACGAAGATGCATTTTCCCATGCCGTGCCTCAGCCTGCGCCTAAACGACAATCAAACCACATCAACCGCGAGAATCCAGCTGCTTAGCGGGACTTGGCGGCGACCTTGACGGGTGCACCCTTGGCGCCCTGCTTGCTGGCAATCTTGCCGGCCTGGCCCTTTGCGGCGGAGGCGGCGTTCTTTGCCTTGTTGGCCTTCTTTGCGGACTCGGACTCGGACTTCTTGGCCTTGCCCTCCTTGATGGCGGCGGCGCGGGCGGCGGCACGGGCCTCGGGGCGCTGCGAACGGCGCTCCTTGATCACATCGAGCGAGGCACCAACGATGGCACGCTGGCTCTTGACGGTGCGGCGAGTGCGCTTCTTGGCGACCTCCTGTATAACGAAAGTCCATCAGTCACTGTTCTTGTTCTTGATCTGTGTTTGTTTGCGCAATCCGAGCAGCGGCAGCGGCAGCGGCCGTCGTATCGTTGTGTTCATGGCGATGGGTAGGGTGCGCGCAGGCTTGCTGGATGGCGGAAATGGCGACGGTGCGGATGTGCGACTGACCTCTGAGATACCCTTCTTGTGCTGTCTGCGGTAAAGGACGGTCCAGGAGATCTTGCGGGGGTTCTTGCGCTGGAGGAAGAGCGACTCGGACTTGCCGTTCTGGAAACGGAAGATCTTGCTGTCACCACGGACGTAGAGCTTGCCCTGTTGCACGTAACCCAATCAGCCTCGTGTTCTTATCCAAGCTCTTGTTTTTCCTCTTCTTCTTCATCATCATCGTCGTCGTCGTCGTCGTCGGTGGGGGAGGGGCAGCGATTCGCACCTTGCCAGGGTAGATCTTCTGGCCGGAGAAACTGTCCTCGTAGACTCTCATTTTGGCGGTTGTGTGTCGTTGGGTGGTTGTCGCTCGTCGATTCAATTACGCGGGCGATGTTGCAAAGCTGCGTTTGAAAATGGCGAGTGCGTTTTGGACTAGCCGAAGATTTTCCACAGCCTTGGCGCCCTGCCTGTGCCTTCCGCTTCCGTTTGGATTGAACTTCGTCCCTGCACCCCAGCCTTCACAGCAATTATATTCTCGAATGCACGACTCATCGCTCTTCCACCTTCTGATTGCTACTGAATTCACTTAGGTCCTGGAAGCACATCGTGCACGCGATAAATCAATCGATCCGAAATATTGCATACATATATCTACCAATAACCATATCTCATCTCATCGTCAATGCGTTCAATGCTCTTCACTTTCCTCTTGTGTTAAGATACACATCGAGCGCGCTCGACATGTTGCTGCCAGAGCTAAGTCTGCTGCGTACACTTTCTCGTGCTACCAATGACTCAGTTGTCGCTGCTTCCTGACATTCGAGGCCAGGTGCGTGGGATGCCTGGCAAGGGCAACCGTTGAGCATGCCTCCCGTCTTGAGCACCGCTGAAAGCGCCGCTTCCAAGAGCCTGTTCCTGCGTTCGAGTGCTTCCATCCTTGCTTCAATTGTGACAGGGCTGCTTTCGCCTGCCTGCAACTTGAACCTGGCCGTTTTTGCACTTGATGGTGGTGACGGGAAGACCATACTGTGTACACTCTCATCGAGTGGTGGCGCAGGTAAGTTTTTGGTTGAGCTGGCTCTCGCTAATCCTGTACCTGTCGTTTCCTCCGATCGTGAGGTGCTACTGCCTTTATCAAGAGGAGTTGGTGGCAACTCTTTCTTGGGAGGTGGTGACGGCAATTCTGGCGTGCTCGCCCGTCGACTCTTTTTCGAAGCACTACCTGCTCGTGAAGGTGTCGAAGCTACATTCTTTTGCCCTCGACTACGCTTGCTTGTCTTGCCTCGTGGCACCGGGCTGTTCCTGCCTCTTGCACTCGGGGCCACCCGTACATGACTGATTCTAGGCGATGGCGAGGCAGTGGTAGCGATGATTCGATAGTTCTCCGAAAAATCGCCTATGCTCGTTGTGCGCTTGATGGAAAGTGGACTTGTACAATACCCATCTGGCTTCTGGTCGCGTTCAAGAGAATGCTGCGAATGCAGACTGCCGGAGTCAAGCGGTCGCGGGCCTTCGGGTCTGGCTCTACGAAGTCGGCGGCGTGATGTGTTTTGCTGCGATGCTTTGACCATCGCGTCGATGAGTTCGAGAGGCTTTGAAGAACTCGCCTTAGACTGATTCGTGTTTGTGCAAAAGACATCACTGCTGGTTGCGCTACTGCCTGGTCGAAGGAATGAAGGTAGGTCATCGTCCCTTTGCTCTCGAGCAGCGTAAACGACAGCTGCTTCTTTCGTCACCCGAATTGCTTGCGCTTCGTTTACTGGTTTCTTGGCCTTCAGATATGTATCGGGACTGCTTTCCGCAGTTGACCTGCCCAAGATTTCGCCTAGAGATTCTGACGGTATCGACAATCGCAAGGGGCTGCGGGGAGGTGGAGGTCCAGGGCTAGTTGAGACAGATCTCACACCTTGACGAGAAGGATGTGGCAGACGATGACCAGTCACATCACTAGAGGTTCTCGTGAGCGCTGGTACGTTGCCACTTGGCCGTCTGAGACTTGGTTGAGCAAGAGCTGCTGATTTGACCAGGTCGACCACAGGTCGGCTGACTTCATTCTCTGGCAAAGCTGGAGGCGGTATGTTTGGTACTGGTTCAGGAGTTACTGGATGGCTCCGGAGAGGTGCTGTTTTCCCGCGTATCACTCGAACGTGTCTGTCACCTCCTGAAGCTATTGTACGAGCCTTTGTGCCGAGGAACAAGGGACGCACTGGAACTGCTTTACGGTCAAAGACACGAACGGTTTCCTCGTGTGGTAATGTCTGGGATATGCGCTTGATTGGCCATCCTCTGAGTGCTTCTGGCCCTTCATGCACCTGAGAGGTGGCCTCAGATGCAGGCGCCTCAAAGCCCAAGACCCAATCGTGTAAGCTGTCTGTACTGAGCTGATCTGTGACTAGAACGGATACCCTAGACTCGGCTATTGCAGGACTGTTGAAGCATTAGTCGAATTACGATGTGTCGTGTATTATGTAAGTACCTCTTTGCTGGAGTATCATCTTTCACCTTCTGGTTCTTCTGATTGACTGGTTCGATCTCAAGATACTTCTTGCCTGCGAAATGAATAAGCTCAAGCTATGGCATCCCCTCGAGTTCTGACACACCATTCTTGGAGACCTTCGGCACCACAACATCCGGCAGTCTCTGCACTGACGGTAATAGAGAATTCTTTGATGTCTGAGAGGCATCATCTGCAGGCTGGGTCTGGAACTCGAGGACCTCCTCCTCCTCTGCAATGGCCTGATTGAGCCTGAAAATAGTTAGTGCCGGCGTCTTTGAAATATCCCTCGCTTCACAGACCTCTTGTGGGCTGCAGTCGTTGAATCCGAAGGGCGCCTACTGCTGTTTTTGAAGATGCGCATGGCAGACGAGATTCGCTTAGGCTTGACTTCCCTCGGTGGAGGATCTTTGACAGGTCCAGTGGTCTTGAGAAAGTAAGCCATCTGATACGATGGATTCGATGGAGGCAAGACGAGAAGGTTTGTCTGAGTCATCATTCTGTCGACGAAGGGATTCTTGCTCTCTTTGCCAGGACCAACCTCAGAGGATGACGGACGAGTCTCCCCGTCCGACTTTACGTCTGCTCGAGAGCTAGTATAACTACCGCCATCCCCCGTGCTGCTCCCCTCACTTGCAGAAACATCAGGGTTCGCGGGTTTGGCTGACGAAGCTGGCAGCATGACAGGGACCGCCATACCGGTTGGACCGAACATTGCTGAAGACTGATGTAACTCGCCGACCTTTTGAAGCTCGAATACTCTGGGCGTGTGGTTGGCAAATGGAGGTACAGGTCTGCGTCGTGAGATGGCGGAAAGGTGCATCTAAAATTGAGGAACTCGAGCTGGAAGAAGAGCTCTAGGACTCTGTACCAGGTGGCCAGACAGGGTAGCACAGGTTGGCGAACAGGCACGATACAACAAGTGAAGTCAAGAGCAGAGGAGGTCTCATGCAGTCGGTCGAGCCGGCAGAGTAAATAATAACAATCACGGTCAATACAGGTCATTGTGCAAGGAAGAACAGCAGGTCCTTACAGCAGTGATGTGCGACAATCGATGCATGGAGTCGGGAATCTTACCAACAGACAGGTCAGTGGATGCAGCAACCCTACTGAGCGTTATGCGTCTGTGAGTTGGCGCGGCGCTTGTCATGCAAGAATTCGCTTTGGGGCTGGTCGTGACAACAATGTCGGCACCTTGAACCGACCACTCGAACAATGCAGGAGTCCTGATGCATGAAGAAAGGCGTACATGTCATCTGAATGCAAGAGCCAGCCTGAGCTCAATGATCATTTGCAGAAGAAGATCAGAACAAATACACTAAATTGACGGCGCTGTATACCAGAGACCGTTGTCGCTCTGACAGATGTGGCTGGGGCACTCGTGATGCTCATGATGTTCGGGTTTCACTGGCATGCATGTTGCATGTAGGATGCCGCGACAATGAACGCAAGGATCGCAAGGACTGGCTCGGGAGTATCCCAGGGTATTACAAGAGGAGTAGACCATCGAATGATAAGACGCACGGCTTTCAGTGCCTCGAACAAAGGTCACAGTCAAGTGTCACACGTGGAAGCAAGGGTGGAGTCTGAGGGCGAGCCAATACACAATCTGCTCACTTACCTTTCTCCAAGCCTTATAAATCGAATCTCGTGTCATGCAAGAAGGTACATATCAAAAAGAATAACGCCGCGCTAGCCTTGTCAAACCAAAAATGCTCCCTAATGTTGGCCCAATCAATCCTTCCTCGGCTTTCTGGTAGGCTGAGGCATAAAGGGGTCCGCAGGCTTCTTCCTCTTGCGAATGATTTGAGGTGTGGTCGTGGTTGGTAGCAGATATGTTTTTGGCTTGGCAGCCGGTCCCGACGCGACAGATGCTGAAGCAGAAACAGGTTCACTGTTCACTGTTGGCGTGGAAGCGCCACTCCGGGTGGACTCTGCGTCAGCCATCTCTACATCTTCATCGCCGCCCTTCTTCGTGCGCATACTGGCAAGCTTATCCTCCAACTTGACGCGCACGCCTTCCATGGCTTGAAGGCCAGGTTCTTTTTTGAGCTTCTGACCATCGGCTTCCTTTTTGGTGTTGGTACTGTTACTCTGCGCTTTGGTGGCAGTTACTCCAGTACTGCCATTCTGCTTGGCAGCCCCGTTGTTGT
This sequence comes from Aureobasidium sp. Y128-05A, assembly GCA_037042735.1. Taxonomy (NCBI): domain Eukaryota; kingdom Fungi; phylum Ascomycota; class Dothideomycetes; order Dothideales; family Saccotheciaceae; genus Aureobasidium; species Aureobasidium sp. Y128-05A. Next base: position 475,139 of record JAXQKC010000100.1, read on the forward strand.
TCGAGACAACTTTTGAATGCTTGATTAGAGGAGTTTTCTTGGTTGGGAAGCTCGAAGAGTGTGCTTTGAGCATTCCATGAAGATTTCCTGTAATGTAACAATTGCGATCCCGGGCGTCATCCAGAAGCGTCTTCCAGACCTCACCCCTCATCAGACTGTCTGAGTTACCAAGGATCCATAGACTTGACTTGGCGCGAGTGATACCAACGTTCAAGCGACGAACATCAGACAAGAATCCGACACTGCCTGTGGCAGATGCACGAACGCAAGAGAAGATGATTATTTCGCTCTCACGGCCCTGGAAAGCGTCCGTGGTATTGAATTCGATGCTCTCTGTGATGTCGAGGCCGTAACGACCTGAAAAGCGCTGCTTCAGTTCCCTTAGTTGTGACTTGTAAGGAGTGATAATTCCAATCTTGTTCTTGAAATCATGATCACGATAGTCACTGATGAGTCTCTCGTACAGAAGCATGGCGATTTCGATCTCCGCCAGATTGATAAGAGAGTGTCCTTTGGGTGCGGCTTGGTGCTGACCTTGAACGTCAAAGAACCGGTATGGCGCAAGCAAGTCACTGGCGTGCCAAGGCTTTTTCCGAAGACCTGCCATGTTATCTCCATCTAACAGACGTCCTTCGTAGAAAGCTGCACTGGGAAAGGCACTGATATCAGGGTGCATGCGGTACTGAGTGTCCAGCAGGTGCACCGCTTCTGGGTGGTTGTTTTGCATTCTGACGAACAAACTTTGCTCATATTTGTTGGCAGAGGCGGCTTTCGAGAAGACTGTCGGAGGCAATTGCCTAGGGTCTCCAACAAGGATGCACTTGGCACATCCATACTTAAGTGGGATCAAAGCACTCATTTCAACGCATTGGGCGGCTTCGTCAACCACGACAGTCTCGAACTCGATGTTCAGACTCTGAAACATGTCGTGGCCACTACCGCTCAGAGTAGCGCAAATGATATGAGCATCATCCAAAATAGACTGTTGTACCCGTTTACGATTGAGTTCTGCCGCTCGACCAGCCGAGTTCTCGTTGTCTTTGGCATTGTCGATCTGAGTTCCCAACTTGGTCTTGCGGTTCCTGAGAGCATTGAATTGATCTTGAAGCTGTGAGAGCTCTTTGCCCTTGACTTCCCCGCTGTCCAGCTTCGCACGAGTCAATCGAACCTGTTCAGACACATTCTGATGCTCTTTCATGAGTTGTTGAGTCTGCTCCCTTGCCTGTTTATCATTGTTGGTAGACCCCAAGCGTTTGTTGACAAGCTCTTCCATCGTCACATCAACAACAGAGCTGTTCACGGCATCGCTACGACCGACACGAACGACGTTCACCGTTCGATGAACGCCTTTGAGCGTCTTGATGCCTTCCTTGAATCTCATCACGAGTTCATCTACAGCTGCGTTGCTGGGTGCACACACCAAGAGCTTCTTTGACGCAGTCGTGTTAGATGGGAAAGTACCACCACCTCTGGGGACCTCGATTTTGCTACCCAGTTGCTTGTCGGAAAGACTGTCACTGAGCAAGGCACCCACGATCGCGACAATTGTCTTGGTCTTGCCGGAACCTGGAGGACCCTGAATTAGTGTGAAGGCATCATTTTGGACAGCAGACTGAACGGCCTTGGCTTGAGCTTTGTTGAGGGTGTAATTGCTAACGATGGGCGCCAACTGCTTGTCAGTATAGTCCAGCAAGGGCGAAGGTCTAGCTTTGGTAATCTCGTCACACAGGTCGTAGTACTGCAGACCGAGCAAGGCGCCGTACTCGCGTTCCAAAGGCGTAATCGACTGCACCTTAGTACCATGTATGACAATGCCGGGCACAAGATGAGATATCATGCTGTTATTGCTTCCCGGCATCACACGATACGTGACCTCTATGTGTTGTTTCTGGCGGCGCGTACGGTATACTTGAGCGAAACAATGGTCTGCGTCCGCATCCGCAGTGGGATTATTAGACATCGAGAACAATATGATATCGCTCTCTGAAATTTGAATCTCCTTGTTCTCAGCATGAGTGACAGAGCTGCTGATTTCGATGAAAGCGTCAACACTGGACCTGTTGACGACCTTGATCTCATAAGGCTTGAAAGAACTTTCTTCCCTCGATTTTACAAAGCCTTGCCAAGCTTCGAGGATAAGTAGTGGACGGAATGTCTCCTGATAATCGGCAACATGGCGGAAAGAGTTGGCAACTTTCTGGAATTGCCAGTCTTTAGAATTCGGTGGGTAATCGCCTTCGTAGAAGAAGTCCCAGCCCAAGATTGTCTTGTGTAGAGGCGCAAGATCTGGCGCAAGTCGAGCTCGCATATCCTTGGCAGAACGGACACGTCTCTCGATTCTGACAGGTTGATTACGCTGTTCGCGTTTCAAGCCAATGGCACCGGCAGCATCGCTCTTTACGGTATTAGTGCGCTTCTTGGTGGGCTTTACGCCAAAAAGTTCTGCATCCAACTGGTCGTCTTCATCATCGCTACTCTCATCTGAGGACACCATAACACCTTGACCTTTGGTCGAGTGATCTTTTCCTTCCAGACCGATGCCTTGCAAACCTGAGCCTCCTTCCCTCTTAGCAGCAGCAATAGCCGCAAGATCTCTCTTGCGTTTCGCTTCCTGTTCTTGCTGGCGTTTAAGCCTGAAGTTATTAGGATCTTGCTGTGAAACTGGAGTCCTGGTCGGCAATATAGACTTCTTAGCAAAGTGACCACGTGCCTTGAGCATCTCAGCGGTTGGAGAAGCGCTTGAGATAGCCCTCTTAAGAGCAGACTCGTCAGCGGCAGTTCTCCAGGTTTCCATATCCAACGTTCTCTTGGGCTTGGTTGCTGAAGATGTGTCTGTCGTGCCTGGTCCAGACGTAACCCAGGATGCAAGGGAGCCTTGCCTTTGGGGCTTGGATACCTCAGTCGCGCTCTGCTCTTGGATGTCAGATCCGACACCAATGTGAGTCTCGAGTGCCCGACGCAATTCGGCTTTTTGAGACATGCTGAGTCTCGTCTTGACGGTCCCATTAAGAACGTCATCCACATAAATGGTAGAATCCTCAGGCAGGCGCAGGTCGACTGATTCAAGGCGCTTCATGATCTCACAGGTAATGCTCACGGCCTTGCTGATCAAATATTCGTCTCTCAGGCGTAGCCACTTTGTAACATGGCCAGATGCTTCTCTGGGCATCTGAAGTAGTCCTTGTTCTACCTCTTGAGAAGTCTTGTTGTCGCCGGAAGCAATATTTGCATCCCGCAACGCTCCTGCGATGACGCTGTATTGGTTGAATGCGTAGTCTGCAAAGTCCATAGCATCTCGGCAGAATTCAATCATCATGTTCTTGTCATGCCCAGCAAGACTCCATTGCTCAGTATACCTGAACATACACCCTATAGCACTCCACAGTGCTTGCCATGTGTTCTCCGTGGCCTGAACTTCCTCTGTGTTGAGTTTGCGGGAACGCAGAATACCATCTTGAGTGCTGCAGAGGCAGTCGAGAACATCTCTTCCCAATTTGAGAAGAGTCCTACATGGTGAGAACATATGGCTTCGAGCCACACCACGAAGAGTTGAGGCGATGGATCGGAGAGTCACCACGAAAAAGTTCTCGATGAGATACTTCACGGCTTCTCTACGAGAATCCTGGGAGCCCATGCTCTTGATAACTGTTGCCGCAGATTGCTGGATTTCAGCATGGCCGGAGAACACCGCATAGAAGAGGCTTTGAGACGCGCCAGGGCTAACCATCAAGCTTTGAAGCTCTTTGGGCTCGAGGTCTTGTAATCTCTCAAAGAGTTCAGTAATGTACGTCGAAGCACGTTCAAATCCATTGTTCCAGCTCTCGGCATGTTTTGGAGCGTTGGCAGACTCTTTGGGTGCAAGCGGTTCCAGAAGCATAAGACGGCTCGTGCCAATCAATATGGCTGACGCAAGTGATATATCGCCGGGCTTTATGCTTCGCACTGCTGCCTTCCAGATGGCCAGTGACGAGACATTGAGATCGAACCCAAGAGACTTTTGTTGCAAAATTGCGTCACGTATGGATGCCAGCGAATGGCAGTCGAGCGAGAGAGCATTTCGGACGACGTCGAGGCCAAGCTCTGTCTCGCGCGAGTGGGCTGGGGAATCCTTGAAACTGTGCAGATTTTCCAGGATTGTCATGACATGGACACGGACGAGCTCAAGCAAGTCCGCCACAGTGGCACTGCCTGCACTGGTCTGGTTCATGATCTCCATTGTAGTGTTCATAACCTGTAAGCCTTTATGCCAACAGACTGTCTGCGCATATCGCGAGTATTTTTCCGATTGTAATCTTGTCATGAGCTGCTGCAGTACGGCACGACATGCAGGAGCCAGATTCGCAGGCTTGATGGATTGCACGAAAGGATCGATCCATTCCAAAAGGGCCTCGAGCTGTAAAGGCTTGTCCTCCTCGGTGGTCATCATCGGCCTTTCGATGGAAGGGCTATTGAGAATTTGTTCCACAACAGCCTGTGGCGGAACAGCAGCTAAAGCCTCCCAGACATCTCCTGGTGATTTCTTCAAAAGAGAAGTGAAACTGCTGACGATATTTCCATAGCCATCGAACAGAAGTTGGAAATGGTCGAGGGCTAGCTTGTAGATGTCCATGTCTAATGCTCGAAGGTGATGTGTGATGAGGTTCTTGTCGAGTTTCTCAATGATAACTTTGGCGCCTTCCCAAAAGATGGGCAAGAATTCGCGATCGATATTGACAGGGACGACACGACCCATAGCAGTGTTCAAAGTATCGCGGACTGTCCAATCGAATTCTATGCTAGTAATCGGACGCTTGAACTTTGTCCAGCCTCTGAGAGCCCAGGCAGATCTTTCCTTGTTCTGACTGAACAGAAAAGATGTCAGGGCCGGTGTGTATTCAGGCAGAGTGATCTTCTTTCTTGTTTGGACGAGACGGAAGGGCTTATCGAAGTGTTCCTGTAGGAGAGTTTCGTTCCGTAGGAATGCCGTGCAGTGCATCGACTCGAAGAGGGCATACATCTCTTCCTGAGGCAGACTGGCGATGGAGCGTTCCTGAGGAGCAAGATCGAGAAGGGTGTGGGTGGCGCTGTCCAGGCCGGCAGCAATGCGTTCGGTATTCATCTGATCGAAAACTTGCATGAAGGAAGCCACCACATCCGCGTCGTACTGCGCTTCGAGATCGTGCTTCAGCTCCTGCCGTCCACGATGATACTCGCGTACACAGACAGTGCAGCGTTGGAGCTGAAGTTTGAGCAAACTCTTAAGAGTAGAGCCCAGCTGTACCGCCGTTTCTCCATCAAAGGCAAAGATCTGGCAGGCACCCAAAACTTTCTTCTTCAACTGCCGCGCCTCCTCGACCTTTGCATGTCTGGCCTTCTTTTGTGGCTCTGTTTCTTGTGAAACTGGGTTGAGATTGTCTTCGTCGAAATAAACGGATGCATCGTCATCGGATATGCGCGGGCAGAACCAATGCTGGCTCCTGGTGAGGGCTTTGAGGTCCCTGAGCAGTCAGGTCAGCACACAATCACAGTGCAGGGCAGTAGTGTATTGATCCTACTCGATTTCCACCACGACGTCGGCCATTGCAAACTTTATGAAACGTCGTCCTTGCTGCGCATCTGGGTTGGTTGATTCTTAATACGGAGGCTGGTCAAGATCTCATGACCGCGTAATAAGATGTCGTGGTCTTGGTTGCGCCTTCCTTTTGAGGATGCTAGTGATAATGGGCAATAGTCAAAGTATTGGCGATGTCAATACCTATGGTATCGGAAGGTGCAATCTTGAAAGTGGTACTGAAAGATGCGACTCAGAAGGTGTGGTGCGAAAATGTGTGTCGTCGAAAGATGTAGCCGGACTGTCAACATTCACTTTGGTTGCTCAAGGGTCTTTGCTGCCACGACGATGATGGAAGAAGAAACACGCCGAGCGCACGTCTGCGCGCGCTCTTCGTGTTTGGTACTAATAATGTGTCCGTTTTGAGCAGCAATGCATGACACAAAATCGATTCAGTGATGACTCGACTCTTTCATTTTAGCTACCTATTAAGCAACAAATGTCCCGACAGTGCGATGCAACGAGTGTTGTATGGCTGTCGCACTGAAGGTTCCTACCACTTGGGTGGGTTAAGATCTCTGGCAGACGTGATAGATCAACGCTATCCTCACTCGCATCTGCTTCTGCCCCTCGGGTCCCACTATTTGATAAGTGGTCAGTTACAGCAGTACTATATAACTTGGACACCCAAGTTGTAAACAGATCTAAGGTAAGATTTATGCATGAGGCGTCTCTGAGCAGAATGCTGAACAAACACAACATCGTCTGTCCTTGTTTGTAAACCGACAGAGCAATACCCGAGGGAATATGTGAGGCACATAAAAGCGAATTCTGCATTTATCGCACTCGAGTGTGCTGATAGACTAGAATTCGAGAGTGTGGTACACAACCGGCTTCCGTTTATGGCTGCGCCTCCAATGGCATCAATACGTTTTGTCACGAACGAAAGCTCCTCCGTAAAGAAAATCATTCTTGGAAGTCAGACAGCGATGTGTACATTGCGAGTGACTCAAAGGACGGGCCAGATAAAATTGTCACGGTAAAGCAGATAGAGCCCTCGAGTCGTTCGCATGAGGCGATCCAAGTAGTACCCCGGTTTGGGAGGAATGGGAGCGGAACGCTCGGACCAGACAGCCAGGTCGTCGTCGCTCTTTCCACTTGTTACCTAGATCCTTCCTACTTCGCTCACTTCGCACTTTCCCTATCCATCAACATCTTGAGAATAGTCCCCGCACTTTAAGCTGTTAAACTCAGGGCCGACAATCCCAAAGACATCCGCTCATAACAATGGCTGATCAAATCACCGACCCCAATGACGGCAACTCTCCCTCTGCCCACGACGACAGCATTGCGCCCGAACAGAGAGGCATCAAGAGACAGCGCACCTCCAACGCCGCGCCCGCCGACGACGATGACGACGACGACGACAAGCCTGGCCGCGAGAGAAGAAAGATCGAAATCAAGTTCATTCAGGACAAGTCGCGTCGTCACATCACTTTCTCCAAGAGAAAGGCTGGTATCATGAAGAAGGTTCGTCGTCGTCCAATCCTCGCACGCGACGCGACGTGTCGCACCTCTTAGTCCCAACTTGGCCTTTACTGACAAGCTCCAAATCAGGCTTACGAATTGTCTGTCCTTACTGGCACTCAAGTCCTCCTGCTTGTTGTCTCCGAAACTGGTCTTGTCTATACCTTCACCACTCCCAAGCTCCAGCCCTTGGTGACCAAGGCCGAGGGCAAGAACCTGATCCAGGTATGACCCCACCAACATTATCCTGTCAGTCGCTATCCTTACTAATGCTTCCATTAGGCATGTCTTAACGCTCCCGAGCCTGCCGACTCGAATGGTGTCGACGGTGAGTCGACTGTCGAGTCTCCTGAGGACACTCACGCCAATGTCCCCGCCCCAGCTGCTGGCATGCAACCTCGTGCCGCTGGCATGCCCCCCAACCAATACGCAATGACACCCGATCAGCAGCAAGCTCTGCACTACCAAGCATATCTCCAGCAACAACAGACTGGTGCCTATCCCATGTCTGGTGCACCCATCCCTGGTCGTCACCCCGGACACCAATAGAGGGAATGGTCGAGAGACTATACACAAAACGTCAGCTCTCTTATCATTGCTCCGACATAATGACACGTGCGACGCGGAAACCGAAGAGTGATTTTATTGGTGCCATGGGTTGATGAAACGCACCACCATGCTCGGAGAGCTGGTCGGGCGAGGCGAACTGCGGCGTAGCATCGGGATGGTTTTCTTTGATTTCTGTATTCTCCCCTTTTCCTTTTTCCTTCGCTTCATGCCTTGTCTCCAAGGCTCCATCTTAGTCTTTGCAAGAAAAAGGCACCGATGGTGTCGTTTTTCCCCATCTACACGGCTGACCCATGTTTTACTTCGCTTTTCATTTACCAAAATCAAGAGACAGGTCAGGTCGCCCTTGCAGTCAGTTTATGGGTCGTGTATTATATCCAAAATCAAGATCAAGGACTTTATCGTTGCTGTTTAGTTCACTCTGGTATGTTGTGAAAGATGTGGAGCTTGACAGTATCACACGCTAGACAGCCCGAGACACATTAGGCACACCCTTCCCATGCAATACATGGATGCATCTAGAGCTGAAAAGTCTTATCGCTTCTCAGAAGAGTAGTATCCGCCGAACATCTTGGCCCTCTTCAGCTGCGTCTCAGATCCAAATCCTTTGTGTCTTTGTGAGTTCGCATATTGTCATGTCACGTCACATGAAGAGGTCAAAGAGCTAAATTGTCTAGCATTACTGTGACCAATTCCTTCGTAAAGAACACTATTGATCTATGTAGCATGCCGATCGTCGACGTGACTATCATCGTCTCGCTCCTGTCCTCTCCACCGCGTACGCCACCAATCCACAAGCTGCTTGGATATGCTTTCGTGTCTGTACGCCGCTACGTCGAGTTTTAGCGGCTCCGAGCGGCTTCTGAAATGTGCGTGGTTTGGAGGGTCGGTTATGGACCTTGACATCTTCGGAGGTGCCGGCCGTCGATTGTCGAGTAACGGAGCGGCCTCTGGATTTGAGCCTAGGGATTCGCGGCGAGGCACAGTGCCGTAATAAAGTTCTTCATCGCCCAATTCATCCCAGATGTCTTCCACTTCGCGGGCGTTACTGCCTCGTCTGCGTTTCTGGCCAATCAGCAAGGCAGAATCCCGTAACGTGTGCCTTCGCATCAAAGGCGCAGTCTCTGAAGGGCGTCGGCCATCATCTTCGTGTTCATGCTCATCGACGAAACCCATGCCAGGTGCCAAAGCAGAGTGAGGGATCTCGCCTCCTGCGGGTACGGCAGCCGCGTCTTCTTCGCTCAAACGCCAGCTGAGCGCTAGCACACCTGCCAACAGGACTACCGTCCCTATAGCTATGAGGCCAGCATACAGTGGCGACAATTGGTCGGCTTGGCGGAAGTAGATGAGTCCGTCGAGAATCGCGATGATGTTGTAGACGCAAAAGACGAAAGGATACAGGATACTTGTGCTGACCAGTTTTAGACCAAGGTGAAGGTAGTACAGTTGAGTAAGTGCAAAGAGGAGAAAGAGCAGCAACAAGACCCAAGATTGATATCGATCGAACTGGTTTTTGTGATCGACAATAGTACGCACGAGTAGCTCTACAGCGCTTTTGGCCAGGAGCAAGGCGTGGGCAGACAGAACACCAGATACAAGGCCGTACGCCATACCACGCAGTAGCCTGAAGCGCGGTCGCTGCATCTGCTGGGAAGTCATGAAGAAGGCGGTAGTGGAATCGGCAAGCAAAATGGCAACGACCAGAACTAGAGTCAGGGTCATCCAGACAACAAAATTGGGATAGACCAGCAGCTTCAAGAGTTGATCGAGTGAATGTGAAGGTTCAGGAAGAGCGGAGAAACGAGATATCAGAACAGCACCAGCGGCGACAAGAAGAGTGCCTAGAGCGGTGCGACGAGTGAAAGGTTCATGGAGGAGTAGTGTAGCCATGAGGGCGTTAAAGACAAGACCCGAGGCTTGTAGAGTACTGAGCAAAGGCAGAGGTAGAGTGGTGATCTGGATCGAGGAGCCGACGATGTTGCTGAGGAGGAAGAGCAACATGCCGAGTTGCCATCGTCGGCGGCGGTATGGGGCACGGCGGGGGAGGTGTTGGTCCTTTTCATCCTCGAGCATGTGTGACTTGCGTTGCAAGGTAAGACCAACGGACTGGACGCATGTTGATATAAGACCGACAACGATTCCCAGCTAAACAACTTTAGTCAGGCAAGTGGTAGGAGTGGCAGATGTTCAGATGCGACTTACGCCAAGAGTGGCACCAGGTGACAGCGAGGCCATGGTTGTTGATGGGACAGACAGAGTCTGGGGAAATGGAGAGTGTTGTATTATCAGGACGGTCGCAGCGACATGGTTGTGTAAGGGAGGTGGCAGCAAGGAAACTTGACCGGGAGGCTCGCAGTTGTTGTTGTTGTCGTTTAGTGGGTACTAGTCAGAGCAGAGTGATGCGACATGGGGCGTGTTTTGGGCTGCCACTGGTGACTTGGTTGCTGATTGTGGAGAGACGGCGCCCGCCCGCCTGCGGCTTCAACGTCACTTGAAGCGACGCTCCAGACAGCCAATTCCCAATCTACTCTACAGACTCCCGTATCTTTGGTGTCGACCTTGTCCCCTCCATACACCACTACGTACACACCGCCGCCGCCATGTCGCAAATCCACGCCATGTCCGACGACCAGGTATCTTGTCCCGTCTAATTGTCAAGCTGCGACGCCCTTCTGATGAGCTCGTCGTCCACAGGTCGCCTCGGAGCTGCGCAAGATGACTGCCTTCATCCGTCAAGAAGCCCTAGAGAAGGCCCGCGAGATCCACCTCAAGGCCGACGAGGAGTTTGCCATTGAAAAGTCCCAGCTCGTGCGCAATGAGACCCAATCCATCGACTCCCAGTACGACAAGAAGTTCAAGCAGGCCGCCATGTCCCAACAAATCACAAAGTCCACCCTCTCCAACAAGACAAGACTGCGCCTGTTGAGCGCTCGCCAGGAGTTGCTCGACGACCTCTTTGAGCAGGCCAACAACAAGCTTGCCGACATCACCACCGATGCCGCCAAGTACCAGGACATTCTCAAGAACCTTATCCTCGAGGGCCTCTACGCCCTGAACGAGTCCAAGATCACCCTCCGCTGCAGGTCAAAGGATGATGATGTTGTTCGCAAGGCTGCCGACGCTGCCCAGGCAGAGTACAAGGAGAAGATGAGCGGCCGTGAGACTGAAATTACCATTGACGACAAGGACAAGCTGCCTGAAGAGACGTATGCTCTTGACAACTTCCTACAACAGAATTGGTCGCTAACAATACCCAGATCCGGTGGTGTCACCATCGTCAACTCGACCGGCAGAATCGACATCAACAACACTTTTGAAGAGCGTCTTCGTCTGCTTCAGTCCGAGGCTCTCCCCAGCGTGCGAGCCACTCTTTTCGGCGAAAACAAGAACAGAAAGTTCAAGGACTAAGTCTTTTCGTCTCGTCTCCTACTAATCTCTGTCCAACCGCCTCTTTTGCATACCTAGGTATCCGGAGCCAGCGCCATCTGTAGATATCGCTTTTCTTTGCTTTCTGTCTTGTCCGCAATATACCTCATTACGTCTAAATGTGCTGTCTCTTGTACACTTTCATTGAAACTTGCACCAGTAGCATAGTTTAGACAGCATCGCTGCTGCTGTCGGTCCCGTTTTCCACGCCCGTATCCTGTTCACGTCTCGCGATGAAGCTCCTAATCATATCGCTTGTGCCCTCAGCCGCTCCGAATATTCCCTTCTTGGGCTTCGGCCTCGTCCTTGTGGCGAACTCGAGTCTGTACGACAGCTTCTCAATCGCTGTCTTGCATTCGGTTCTTCGCATGTGCGTGGCTCCCGAGTCTCGAATATTGAATGCTATCGACCGCAATTCTGCCACTAACCCATCTATGGCCGAATTGAAGCTACTTTCTGCCTCCGATACCGGTAATCGTGATGTCGACCTGTCTGTGTTGACTGGACTATCGGTTTTGATCGTCGCTTCGCTGAGGAACTCGAATCTTGAGAAACCAGCCCCAATGGCTACGTTCAGTGTGTCAAACCGAGCTGCCAATTTCTGAAAGTCGGTGTTGTCCCTAATCTTGAAAGCCCTGTTCTCATGAAGGCATAGCGTCAAAGTCTTCATAGTCGAAAGGTCATCAAGATTGTCCTTGAAATACGCATTGGACTTCAGGAATGATGCCAATCCTAGACGCCGCTTGAAACTGTGTGATGCGGCCGAATTTGAAGGAAGAGATCCAATCAGATAACGTATCAGGATAGGATTTGGAATGTATGCACGAATCCGCTGTCCAACGTGTTCGATCTTGAATTGAGTCCGAATTAGCACGAGCTTATGCGAAGTGATAGATATAGAATAGACATACTGTTGTGACTTGGACAGCAGGTATAGTATCGGCTTCGAGCAAGTTCACAATGCAATTTTGGAGAACTAGTCGAGTCTCAAATCTCTCTTCTAGTTGCGGATCCACAAGTAGAAGCATTAAAGGTGTCAGCCAGTTCCTTCTTTCGGCAACATGTAATCTGTCATAACAGTCAGCCAATATTGGCACAGAAAAGCTATAGTCATTTTACCTGGTCGCAAGTCTTGTCAGGAGCATACACGCCCAATCAAGACTGAGAGGCATCACCTCTATGTAAGGTCTTTGATGAGCAGGGGGCGGCTTTGATGACATGTTGGAGAACAAGTCTGGCTCAAGGTCTTCTCTACCTGCTCGTAGAAGGAATTGTCTGCGCAGATGGTCGGTCGAAAAAGAAGTGTTAGAGAATGAGTGCTCTAAAGTGCTCACGTAGGCACTAGCCAAGCTACCCTCGAGGTCTTGGAGTAATTCGGACATCATCCATTGAACAATTTCATCAGGAAGGGCAGACACGCGAGCCATATCTGCCACGAATCCGCATTTGAACAATTCTTCCCTCGTTCTTTGATCCTGCAACGAGCTTGTCCAGTCCTTCGATGAAGCCGTGTTAGGGAACGGCTTGTACATGTGCGTCCTCGAGTCGGCATGTCTGAAGAAAGGATACTGAACATTCTTTTCTAGGACGTCGTTGCGCTCAATCGCTCGCACAACACGCTCCCTTGTCTCATCATCACCGTCACCTACTTGCAAATGGGCAGCGAATTCTTCGGCATTCATATCAGACATTTGCCTGAGCTCGTGTTCTTGACGTGCTGTCAAATCCATCTCTTGTCTGTGTTCCTCCTCATACTCCTGAATCTTCTGCATGGATTTGGCATCCTTGTTGTGAGAAGCGACCAGGGAGGCCATGCTAAACTTGTACTTCTTTCGTTCACGTTGGATCAACTTGGATTTGGAGGTTGATTTTTTGTCGCGGCGAGTCGAGCTCCTCAGTTCACGGGTAGAGTTGGTAGGACGTTGTGGAGTCTCTGAAGATGTTGTGGGTGGGGTCATCTTCAAGCGCTTTCGTCGGATAAGTTCGTCAATGTCGTCTAAGGGATCTGAGTCGGCATCGATGCTATCGGAATCCGAATTTGTCACAGCCAGCATGCCGTCTCGAATAATGCGTTTGCTCGAAGATTGCGAGCTGATCGGAAGACTCGAGAGAGATGAAGAAGACACCGATGGATCCATGGCTGGCTGTTTTTTAGGTACCGTCGGTGGAGGTGAAGGAGGACTAGGGCTGGACTCAGGCGAAGTAAGGGGGCTCAGCTCTCGTGGGACACGTGAGATAGGCGCATGGTATGGAGGCGGACTAGAAGGTATTGGCGTAGGAATGAGATTGTCTATGCTTGTCTCTTTAGAAGGTAGGACTCGGGTGTTGTTACGAAGGTTCGAAGAGACAGATCTCTGGGGCGGCATGGAGAAACGAGACTTTGCACTTTGTTGTTGTTGTTGGTGTTGTTGCTGCACCTTGGTGGCTGCGGCAGTCGCGTTTTGAGGCTCTGACGCGCTCCTCCCCTCTCCAGAGATTATTCGCTTGACCTTGGGTTGGGCGAATGGTTTGAAAAAGTCGGTGATATTACGTTCTGGCTTGGGAGCCATTGGATAACGATACTACGAGTCGACCGCACCGGAAAATGCTACATAGGTGTTATATGATCGGATAAGAAAGTTCAGGCTACAATGGAGAGCCGCGTCGCAACTGCCAAATTGGTTTGTGACGCGCGCCGAGCCGACACGCCTGGCACGATTCCTTACAGAACACCATTCGCTGCTCTTGCGACACCTGCGCTGAGCAGCAGACAGCAGTAAATGTCCATGGCATATGCCGATTGATAGAATTTCACACGGTCACGCTGTGTATGCTCAGCCATAAACACAGATCTTAAGCTGTTAATCGCCTCTAAGTCACTAGTGATGTCAAGGACTTGGTTGGCGCCGTATAAGAGAAAGCTTGAACGTTTTCTTTCGAGTCTTGGTGTTCCTATGTGAGATCAATCAATTCGCTTGCCAGAACAAATCAATCTTCTCATTAACAACACCAACTCTTGTGACTGTGCCGAGATATTACGATTCTATGGATTATGGAGGCACCCAGTCGCAAATCTGGCCGCAGAAGGCAGCCTAACAAGAGATACACTGTTGACGCTTTTGAGGGGCTTGATATAGGCGATGGGATCCCAATATCCATCGAGACGCCAGACGATGACGAAGACGACGATTTTCATGTGGATGCCAACGCCTCTCCCGAACCGCCGGATGATGACCTTTCGGTTGATGGCGCCGTTGAAGAAGATGAAGAAGAGTATCAGTCCCGGCACGACCTCGTTTCAGACGAAGGGTCAATTGCTGGGGGCTCGGAAGCTGATGCTCCAACTATCACTCGCGGCTTCAAAAAGGTCAAGTTTGACGAGATTGCAAAGATGAAGGGCGACCCAAGGTATAACCCTCGTGGATTACTGGAACCTGCTGCTCGTGGCTCAAAAGAGCTTCAGAGATTGTTCTTCTTCGGTCCTGCCAAAGACGACCAGATGCCCGCTCTGAAAGCTCACTACAGATGGGGTGCCGAGCTGACCATTCCGAGTCATGACGCAAACGCTGGTGGTTTTGGTGGCTTCAAGACGAGTTACTACCATGGGGATGCAGCGTTCAAGGCCGAGTCGGAAGATGGGTGGAAATGGTATGAGAAGGAAGGAGGTAGGGAAAGCTTCATTTCCTACCAACGATCCACTTCCTTATCTCGCCAAGAAGCTGGGACCTACATATCGCCGGCGGCACTCCAGAGCTGTGAGGTGCTCATGGGCCCGTACAAGCGCCAATCTCTTTTCGAGCTCAAACTTCATGCAAGTCTAAATCTGAACGACCCTTGGGTACCACAGGCATCATCTTCCGATACTGCAGCATCAGCTCAAGACGCAAAATCGCAAAGGAATGGTTGGATGCTCAACTTGGGAGAAAAAGTACAGCACATGGAATGGGCACCAAATCTCCAAGGTTCCAGACAATTCTTGGCTGTCACAACCTCTCCCCTGCTAGGTTCTGAACCAGAAGAACAAAGGTTCAGCGCTCCTTATGCACCAGCCTTCGCTCCACGGCCACCGTCAAAGTCATCCATACAAATCTGGGAATTCTCTGCCACTCCTCCAGGACGAATTGACACCAAATGTCCTCCTATTCTACGAAAAGTCATTTGCTCTGAGTGGGGCGATGTCAAGACATTTAGATGGTGCCCTATGCCTCGACAGTCTTTGGCCCAACAGTCATCAGAACGATTGAGTCTAGGTATGCTGGCTGGAGTCTGGGCAGATGGTGCCATGAGAGTACTGGACGTCTTTGTCTCAGCGAAGGACGTTGAAGATGCAGAGTACGAATTGGTCAAAAGTGCGGCGTTTACTGCTCAACCACCTAACACGATCTGCACATGCCTGGCATGGCTAAGCTCGACCAGTGTGATTGCTGGCTGCGCCAACGGATGTGTTGGTATTTGGAATCTTCCATCTTCGCTTCAGACTGCATCGATAGGGAATCAGCATCACCCAATCGCAGAGCCAATCATCTACTCTCCGATAGCAACGACCTACATACTCAATGTCACGACATGCTACCCGTCACGCCCCAATATCATGATCTCATCTTCCATGTCAGGCCACATTCAAATGACAGACCTGATGGAGATGACTTCAAAAGCAACCATGACTCCCGCAGCGACAGTGAGAGCTAGCCGCTCCCGTGTTGGAAGATCTGTCCTTGTGTGGCATGAGTTCGCCCAAGTAATTCTTACAGTCGACGACAATTTTACTCTCGTCGCATTTCCCATCCGACGATTTTTCCGTCAGATCTCATTCACGCGCTACAAAAGCTCGGTGGCGTGTCTTGCTTATAGCCCTGTGCATCCGTTCGTAATGGCCGGATGCATTGGCGGTGAGGCAATTAGCAACAACCCTTTGCGCCGCGCCTATGAGAACAAAGTGCCCATCTGGAACCAAACCTGGTTCACTCATGAATGGAGACAGCGCAACACCGAAGAGTCTACAAACTTTGATGCCTCCGGTGATGATGAAGTCATGACAGATGCATTGGACAAGCCTAAAGATAACGTCACCAGCACAAAGAGCAATGCCGTTTCCACGCCAAAAGAGATCAGTCGAGTGCTGGAAGGGTTCAAATGCAAAGAGATAAAACTCTTCAACACCGAAGACGCCTTTACTCATCGGGAGAACGGAGCAGTGTACTCGACCGTCTACGATTTGAAAACATCAATCAAGTCGATGGCTTGGAACCCGAATCTCCATGTTGGTGGGTGGATTGCCGCAGGCATGGCTAATGGCCTTGTCAGAGTAGAAGATATTGCATCATGAAGATATCGCGAGGTGAAACGCGTACTGGTTTCCTTTAAAAATATCACTGTATACTAATTTTTCGGCATTGCTGACTATATTGTCACCACGTTCAAGCATTAACACATGGTAGCGTCTATTTCTCTAGAAATTCTCCCTACATTTTCTGCTTGCAATTATTCTGGAGACTGAGCTGCTCTAGACAGTCGCGAAACCAAGCAATCTGCACAGGTGGAAAAGGCAGGTAGTCTCGGCCCCAATTCATCCGATCTACGAACCTTCCTTCGTCTTACCCCATCTTTCTTAATAGCCACTAAAGATCGTACATCACCAGAATTGACCTGAAAAGAGGGGCTGCTACTGCAGCTGGCCCGAACACCGAACACTTGTAAGTATATGTTGCAATGGCCAACCTCGAGAGCATTTTTCAAAAACTTGCAGGATATAATGGCACTACGATCCAAACCATATCTCTGTATTCTTTCATTTCTGGTTGCCTTTTGTGCTTGTGCGCCTACTTTGGAGGTCGAGCTAGACTATGGAACTTTTGAAGGATCATACTCAGCAAGGTATAACCTGAGCTATTGGCAAAAAATTCCGTTCGCTGCCCCTCCCATCGGACAGAATCGTTTCAGAGGACCGCAGCCACCAAGCCCCATCACTAATGGCACATACAACTCAACACAACCCTTTGACATGTGCCCTCAGCGGACGGTGAATGGATCTGAAGATTGCTTGTATCTGGGACTTTATTCGAGACCTTGGACCAGGGGACAACCACTTCGCCCGGTCGTTGTGGTCTTTTACGGTGGAGGGTTCATCCAAGGCAGTGCTTACTTCTCTATACCTCCGTCAGGTACGTACATCATACTCAGTAAGATCCATCAGGTGGAAGTCTACACGATAGTGTATGATCCGAGATGATTTTTATAGTCCACAACCCTGGTAGAAGTAGCGTGCCTTCTTACAGCTTCAGTTGGTCTAAGCAGTGTATGCTGACCTCTTTATAGGTTACCCAGTGCTCAATGTCTCTGATTCTAATGATCTCATCTTTGTATACCCCAACTACAGGGTCAATGCGTTTGGCCTCCTCCCAGGGAAAGAGATTGCCGCAGATCCGCTGTCTGATCTCAATCCAGGGCTCTTGGACCAACATGCCGCCCTTGATTGGACTCACAAATACATTGCAGCCTTCGGTGGTGACCCCAAGAACGTAACGATCTGGGGTCAATCAGCTGGAGGTGGTAGTGTGGTAGCCCAGGTCATAGCTCAGAATGGAAGAACCAGCCCACCTCTGTTTTCTAAAGCGTTGGCATCCTCGCCTTTCTGGCCGAAGACCTACAAGTATAACGCACCTCAGGCCCAGGCTCTTTATGACTCTCTTGCTAATCTTACTGGTTGCTCTGGACCAAACTCATTGCAGTGTCTGAAAACTGTAGACGTGCAGACCATCCGGGAGGCTTCATTAACCATCTCCGGATCCCATACCTACAACACATCGTCTTATACATGGTCACCTGTTATTGACGAAACATTCTTGGCTCAGCCACTCTCTGCTGCGACAGCAGAAGGTCACGTAAACATTGATTACGGGTTTGGCATGTACAACTTGCATGAAGGCGAGAACTTCATACCTCCAGGCTTCCAATATACAGTTGGCTCTGGCTCACCACTATTCAATTCATCAGTAGAATCTCTTACCGCGTGGTTGAAGGGATATCTGCCGGGTCTTTCGGACCGTGATAGATCAAGAGTTCTGTCCTTGTATCCGGCGCAGGGGTCGGCAGAAGGGTTGCCTAGCTATAATACTACCTATGTTCGTGCAGGTCTTATCTTCCGAGACTCAGTTCTGGCTTGTCCAGCATACTGGATGGCAGGTGCTGCTCATAAAAGATCATATTTGGGCGAGTACACCATCTCACCAGCCAAACATGCTTCTGACACTATCTACGTGAGTTGACACCTGTCTGTGAAGAGCCATTTGCTAATATGGTACGCAGTGGAACCAAGTCAATTCAGTTCAGCAGACCAATTCTTTTACATACCAAGGATATACTGGAGCATTTGCTTCGTTCTTTGAAACGGGAGATCCCAACACTCACAAATTGACAAACGAGAGCATAGCTGGTGTGCCAGGATTACGTTCAGAACGGCAATTTTTAGTGTCGCAGGATGGCTTTTCTGATGTGTCAATTGCGCAACTGATTTTGCGGTGTAATTATTGGAGAAGTGTGGCACACAAGATTCCTATATGAATACTGAAACCAGTTTGTGCCCCTTAGCTTGAAGACTGTTGTATTTTAGCCGAGAGAAAGAAGTCGGCTCAAATACCAACTTTAAGGTCTCCTGCAACATGACTCCAGAGCTCTTCGATGAAGGCGTTTTGGCGCTCGCCTTTTCTTACTGCCAGATATCGTCTTTCGTCGACCCTTGGTTTCCAATTGCCTTTGTTTGCGTCAACGATTTGACCTCCAGCTTCTTCAAGAATAACCCAACCAGCGCACACGTCCCAAGCCCAGCATCCTGCTTCCCAGTAGGCATCTAGATGACCAGCAGCAACACCACACAGATTAAGAGCAGCCGAGCCGAAAGAGCGGATGCCATGCACCATGGCACCTCCTTCCTCCGGGCTAGCGCACAAATTGCGGAACGTCTTTACTTTAACATCGTAGTCATGGCCTGCTCGATCGCTTCCCCATTCCACAGCTAAAAGAGCTTTGTCAAGAGCAAGAGGTTCCGGTTCCTTCAAGGGCAGTTGAACGTGATCGTGGAAAGGATCAGACAGGAACGAGCCTTTACCCTTGACGGCGGAGAACAAGGTTTGTGTGAATGGGTTATAGACAACGCCGACAACAGGCTTGCGATCAATGGCGAGTCCGAGGGAGATACTGACATATGGATACCTGTGGACAAGATTGGTGGTTCCATCCACGGGGTCACATATCAAGGTTGGACGATCAGTCAGAAGGTCGCCGGGCTTATATGTTTCCTCTCCCATGAAACTGAGAGAGTGTGTTAGAAAATGTGCAATTCACAATCATGGTGACATTGAGGCGCACTCGAAGTGGGGATATCTCTCGTGAACGAGTCTGGTAATAAGACTCTCGGTATTCTGGTCAATTTCCGTGACCAGATCAACAGAATTCTTCTTCTCACCTGCAGCGGCCGTGGAAGGACGCGCAGTGGTGATGATGCGGCCTGCTTGCTTTGCAACATCGACTAGATAGTCATGCGTCTCTTGAAGGTTGATATCTGACATGACGGTATGTGACTAATCAAAAGAAGACTACACGCGCAAGGAAGCATTCAGGAAGGACAGGTGGAGAAGAGCGAGCATTAGATGGCTTGCATAGACATGACAAAGGGTCGAGCACAGCAAGGGTCTAACTAGTACTGTAGGTGGACATATCGGGGTTAGAGAGAAAGTCGCGCACGGACGTCTCGCTGTCACTAAACGCGACGACCAAACACGTCCGAGTTGGGCAGCTTCCTGATCTTTCGAACACTGCCAATTGCATCAATGGCGCCTTTCAAAGATGAGCAAATCCTGGTAAGTCTTGTTTGTGCCTGTTGAACATTGGACCACCCACTCACTCTTCGTGCGCTTGCCAGATCATCGCGCCCGGCTCGCGAACAACTCTTGCGCAGCTCGGCCTTCCCGAATCTCTGACCCCGGCGCGTTTTCGAGTGCGCTCATGCATGTTCCCTGCCGAAAAGCCTGGCGAGTTCGAACCAAACAAGGTCCGCCGAAAAGACGTCCCTCCAGCAGATGGCGACAGTGAACCCGAGTACGAAGAGGATGTTCTGTCCGAGCAAGGCGCCATCTGGCCCATCCAGCAAGGCCGGATTGTCGACTGGGACTGCTTCTTCGCCTTGATTGACAACGTCTATCGCAACATCAATCCTCCCTTTCACACTGCCATCCTTCTCATTGCTCAGCCGATATGGACTCCCAAGGAACACGAGAAGATCGCTCAATTCATCTTCGAGAAATTGAAACCTCCGGCCTTTGGTTTGATGGACGCTGCTTCAGCCACACTATACGCCTACGGTGTACCCACTGCTACTATCGTCGATGTAGGCTACGAGAAGGCTGACGTTACCGCCATCTACGATTACCTGATTCATGACACGGGGCGCGCCTTGAGCGTCCCTGACTGTGGTGGAGAAGCCCTGACAGAGCGTCTCTTCCAACTTCTTTCTTCACGGGGCTTCTCCAAGGAGGTCTGTGAGCAGCTGAAGAAGAGTGCAATCTGCGAGATCCTTGACGGCGACCTGCCCACTGAAACTGCTGCAGCGCCTTCTGATCAACCATCCAACCCTGCCGCCGCTGCCAGTACTGGCGCAGAAGGCTCAGGTCCTGACCAGAGAACGACTACTGCTGCTCTGGGAGAGACTCCTCTAGGTCCAGGTCCTGGTACCCAAGTTGGCAGCGAGCAGAAGGACGGCGAGGACAACGAGGGCGTGCTTGATATAGCCAGCATCGTCACTGGAGGAAACATGAACGAGTTCTTGGAACGTAAAGAGAAGGAAAAAGCTGAAAGACTGGCGGCAAAAAAGAAAGGCACAGAAGCTGGCCCGGTTGGCGCGAAGCCGGTCAGGCTCCCCAACTCAAAGAGAGTCAAAAACACCTTCATATATGAGGATCACGTGTTACGTGATGCCATGAAGCAACAAAACTTCAGCGACAAGCAAATCGCAGACATGCAGGCTGCTGTCGATGTTGGACCTGCGAAGAAGAACGACGCGGAGGCAGGTGATGCAGATCGTCCAACAACCGATGGAATCCAGGATGAGCAACATTCACACGGAGGAGCAATCCGCCGGGAAGCCGAAGTCGGTATTGAGCGTTTTCAAGCTGCTAGCGGTGGCGTTCTTGATAGATTGGCCGATGTCATCTATCGCACTGTTTCCTCTGTGGAGGAAGTGGGCAAGAGAAGCGAACTGTGGGACTCTCTTATCATCGTTGGCAATGGGTCAAAGGTTCGCGGATTCAAGGAAGCTCTCTTGAATACGTTGCAGACCAAGTACCTGATCTCTCCATCATCAGCCACTATCTTCACATCAGAGCTCCCGTCCAACCTTTCGACGCCAATGGCAACTGGTGCCAACACTCCCCAGCCAACAATACCCCCACACTTGAGCTCTGGAGTCAACCCTCTTTTGTATGCTGCGACTACGGCACAGAATCCGCAGCTGAACCCCATGAATGGTGGCATGCCAGGTGCGCACATGCCCCATAGCTTGCACACCTCACATGCACAATCGCCCACAAGCGTGAAACTCGCCAAGATGCCAGAGTACTTTCCTGAATGGAAGGACGCGGGCTACGAAGAAGCAGTGTTCCTTGGGGCTCAGGTGGCCGCAAAGGTGCTTTTCATGGTAGACCAAGGGTTGAGCAAAGGATATATGACGAGGACAGATTACAACGAACAGGGACCTCAGGGAATCCACGACTGTAGCATGTAACGAGATTTTCGAAAGGATGCTCCGGATGGTCCGCAAGGCGTCAGCGGGCCGAACGAGTCTAGTATGTTGATCAATACAGAATTGATGAGAACAAGACGCTTTCTCGCTTCGTAGGATTATGACCCGGTTTAATAGATACTTTGATCATCGTAAGAAGATGTGTCGGCATGAAACCATGATCAAGTCTAGGCTTGTGCATTCATCTGGCAGGCACCAAGCAGTAGGACACCTTGATAGATAGTGAGTCTCTATCTGTACCACTCTCATTATACGATGAGCGCTCTGGTAGTCTTCAGTGTCGATACCGAGTGCATGTAGAAGCTGTTGAGGTAAGTACCTTTTGCTGCACAAACAAGATTCCACTGCCGTTGAGAATCTCGCGACTACAGAGTAGCCACGATCAAATCGGTTATCCAGGATCCGATGCGTTGAACAGCAATCCCTTACGCTTATTAGTATCAAGTCGCATTTCCCGTATTACGCCGAGAAGCATTACCCCACTGGCAAACTCATGTGATGAGGGTTTTGTCTGGGGAATGACTCGAGCAGGTGCATGCACCATGGTTTGTCCGTCCGTCAATGGAGCCAGGTATAGGCGCACTGCTGCCAGCTAGACGGACACTTTCTGGGCTGTAGCCAACATGGAGGCATATGGCGGAAGAAAGGGCATATCTGTCCGTCGGATAGTGTGTGTTGGGCTTTGTGGCTCTTATTCAACAAGCTGGTGGGACTATTATTTCCACGATCTGCGGGTGGATCGTGCACAGGTTTTAACCATCCTGCGGCGGGAAGCCACAGGGGGGAAAGGACCCGAGACGAGCTTTTGAATAGCAGCTAACCATTCATCGGTTTGGCGTGTTCAAGTTTGCGGTTTTTCCTCTCGATTCCTCCTTCTCTTTTCTTTTCTTTCCTTTTTTCACCTCTCTGCCGAGGCTCCCTTTTCATAGCAGTTTAGCCGACTAGGTCCTACAGGACATCGCATCCCGCTGGCAGGTGCGCATCCATTCTCTCGCTCATCGTGATCCGGAAACAGGCAGGAGACTCGGAGTACTTCAAGGGTGTACTCGGACGCGTAACCTAAAGCTCCTCGATCGCTTTCTGAAGGGATTGCGTTTGCCGCCATCGAACCTTTAGACTCGTCGACGATCTCATTGTAAGACGGCAAATCCGAGCTAGGGAGGAACTATCGTGCTGCGCCGTGTGAACCCCACGCCCACCCTCTTGACTTCGAGCATTGTTCTAGAACAGAAGTCGGCTCGCCGAGGACCCGTCGAAAAACGTTTCGACGTTAGCATCTTCTCGGTCAAGGTCTCTCATCTTCTCAGACCTCCCTGCACTGGTCCCTTTGCGTTTCATCGCGCCAACAGTCGCAACTCCCGACGCCGCTTCCCATCGCTGTATCAAAGAGACGGACTGAATCAGAAAATACTCCCCTTCCTGGACCGACCGCATATCATCCCCCTACGCTGAGCCACTTGCGACCGGCCATACGAGTTGTGCTCGTCAATCAAACGACTTCTTGTTGCCGCGCATCTTGACATGACGACTATTGAGCAGCCAGCTCGCCATATCCACTTCAACTCAAACTACTCCACTCCTTCCTCGACCCTGCCGGTTCCCGTCCTCACGACCAGCGCTCCAGACGCTGACGCCTCCCCTGACCCAATGGATACGAGTTCCGACAACGCCGCCAGGGATTCTCAGAATGCCAGTCCCAGAGGCGACAAGCAGACCATGCAATCTGAAGACAGTCAAACCAATCTGCGAAATGGAGCCATTGGTCAACACGCAGTCGGCGCTGCTGCTGCGGCACAACAGCCCAAGGCAATTAGTGCAGCTTTCATCCACAAACTATACAGGTAGTGCTCTTCCCCGTCACTTTAGACCTACTATGGCTGACGCTCGTCCAGCATGCTCGAGGACCAGAGTATACAGCATTTGATCTCGTGGTCCAGCACCAACGAAAGCTTTGTCATGTCACCCTCGACTGAGTTCTCCAAAGTACTAGCGTAAGCAACATGTTTCTTGAGCACCAGGCTTCTGACGGCAAACTGATGGTTGCTCCTCAGGTCATACTTCAAGCACACAAATATTTCATCATTCGTGCGTCAATTAAATATGTATGGCTTTCACAAGGGTAAGCAATAACTCGGGCTTGTGTTAGCCAGCACGAGCTAATGCCAGACCGACAGTTAGCGACGTTTTTCATACAGGATCTCCAGATTCGCCTCTATGGGAGTTCAAACATGGCGCCAATAACTTCAGAAGAGGCGACCTGAACGGATTGAGAGACATCAAACGCCGTGCTTCAAGGCACACTTTGATACATCGTGATTCTTTCTCGAATGCGACCCCCAAGATGACGCTCCAGCCACCGCCGCCACCTCCTCCCGGTGCACCAATGGAGCCACCGATGCCGGATCCTGTCGAGGCTCGACTTAGCATGCTAGAATTCAATCTTCAGGACGTCTATGCAAGGCTGGCACGGTCAGAAGATGCATATGCCAACCTCAGCGCTAAATGCCAGATGTTATCCGAGGGATTGGCAAGGTGTCACTATGTGAGTCTGTGGAAGCAATATGTGTATCAGCCAGTCACTAACGCCAAGCTAGTGGAGCGGAGAGTTGTCTTCTCAAGTATTGGGAATGGTACCTGACCCAGAAAATGCCATCCACAGAGATGTATTGGCATTGCGCGCAGAGATCAACAGAAACGCGGATATTCTAAGGTCACACGAAGCGCCGCATGAGAACTTGCAGCCAACTCGTCCTCCGTACATGGCTGCGCCTTCTTACGATCATGGTGGTCCTGTTTCACCCCGCCAGCAAGCAATGGATGCTTCTCGCAGGCCCTCATTACAACCGACTTCTCGCGCTTCTTCATTCCGGGCACCCATGCCACCACACATGACAGCATCGCCTCATAGATTTGGTTCCCTCAGCGGTCCTTCTGGTCCACCGTCGCCTTCGTCTAGGCAGCCTGCACCGCCACCACCCCCGCCGCCAACCTACACAACACTTCCCCCTCCGCCAGCACCAGCGCCCGCAGGCCAGGCATCCTTGCAACATCGCCCAGCATCTCCTCCTATGAATCTTTCCCGGCGCCATACCTCTGCGGATATTAGACTACAAGGATGGAACGGACCGCCTCATGCGATTCCTCCACCTCCGCCACCTGCGCATGGAGCTTCGCCTTTCACGACAGGAGGTCAGGGGTCTGCACCATGGCCAACATCTCCCTTCCGCCAGGGTAACAACGAAGGGCAGCAAATAAGGGATACTCTGGCACAATACGAGCTGCCACGCGCGACATCCAGACTCGGTTCTCGGCAGACAACACCGCCCGATTCAGGACCTCCATCGTACGCCAACAACAGTAGTGAAGCCGGATGGCAGCTCCCTGGGCCCAAGTTCTCGTTCAAAGGCGTTGAGGCTTCGGCACCTGCGACTCGCCGAAGTAGCATGGCTAGCAACGTGCACTCTTTGCTCAACCCTACAGCAGATTCAAGTCATGAGCGGGATGGGGAAGACGGGCCCGAAGACAGGAAGCGGAAGAGACTAGGATAGAATCTGCATTTGGAGCGATCCGCCGATGACATGCATAGCGAGCTAGAAGAATTCAGGTATAGAAATTGAACATTTTTCCGAGCGACGTATAACGAACAGAGGCCTAAACGAGACAAGCATGTGTAAGAAAATAGGATCGAGTCAGTGAGTGGTTTGCGTTCGGGACCGGCCGCAGACAGTCCCTGAGCTTGCGGGTCTGGCCTCGGCGAGCAGCAATGGTCTTGGGCGCGGAAAAATAAAAATTATTGTTGGAGCAACCGACACATTCTCGTACCTTGCTGGTTGTCGCATATCCCTACTTTTCCTTGCATCTAAATCGCATACGCTCAGTTCACAGTCAAGATGGTGCAAAAAGTCTATGTCACGTACAACGATGTATGAAAGCTCGAGTCACGCCGGACGGGCTGGCAGATGGACCATGTGGACGCTTTACTGACAAGTAGGCAGGTACACAAGCTCTGCCAGAACTCGGCTGAGCGCATTCTGAACGACTGCAAACCCAACCTCATCATCGCCATCGGTGGTGGTGGTTACGTGCCTGCCCGTATCCTGCGTTCCTTCCTCAAGAAGCCCGGCAACCCCAACATCCCCATCCAGGCCATCGGTCTCTCCCTGTACGAGACACTAGGCACCGAGACCCCCGAGGAGGTTCCCGGCACAAAGGTCACCCGCACACAATGGCTGGATCTGTCTTCGCTCGAGATGGCCAACCTGATCGGCAAGAACATTCTCATCGTTGACGAGGTCGACGACACACGCACAACCCTCGAGTACGCCGTGCGCGAGCTGCAGAAGGATGTCGATATTGCTACCGAGAAGCTCGGCCGCACCGCCGAGAAGACCAACTTCTCCATCTTCGTCCTGCACAACAAGGACAAGCCCAAGAGAGGCACCCTTCCTGAGGCAGTCATCAAGGACCACTACGTCGCTGCCGTCACTCTTCCCGACTATTGGATCTGCTATCCTTGGGAAGCTCAGTACGTTTCTTGCTATTGCTTTGCTCTCGACTGCATAATTGACCACTCTTTCACAGGGACATCGACGAGCACGACCGCAACGCTGCTGAGCAGAACAAGCAACAACAATAGACCTTGACGAACAATCTGGCGGACGGGGGGAAAATAATACGGCGTTCTAGGGTAGAGCCTGTCGAGTTCATGAATCCAAAATATACAATCTCGAAATCTTCAAAGATTTGCATAGACCATGTCATGTTGTTAGTGTGACGACCCTGACCCAAATTATGCACCCGACCAAGGCGCTCATGGATACCGATTATATTGCTTCTAGACCATGGATATGGTGATTGCCATCTTATTTGTTGGTAATGTACAAGTCGATAGCCAAAATTCGCATGTTGTGTCCCCTTGGAACATTCCAAAGGTTCACGAGCAACGTGAAGCGTCGACTGCGTTCAAAGTAGGCTCTATATTTGAATTCACCATGAGACGTCAAGTACGATATTCCACATGTTCAACATCTGCAGAGCGGTCCAATCATTTCGTGCGGTATCCTTCTGTGAAACATACGAGGGATAAGGTGACCTCTGACCACATTCGAGTGTCAAAGATGCCTGAATTGAAGTGAAGATGATCAAGCAAGCAAGCAAGCATGTGCAAGCCACAATTCACCGCCGATCAGCCGTCAATGTTGACCATGACGCAAATGAATGTTTGACTTGGTGTTGGATTGCCTTGTTTTGCTGACTCCTTTCGAAGCGCTTACAACTTATTATTCAAGCGCTTACCATCCATTCTTCTTGTTTCACAAACAACGCAAAAATCAACCCAGACAACTACAAGCCAACATGATTTCGCAAATCCTCCTGATCATCATCACCATCTTCCTGCCTCCTGTCGGCGTCTTCATGATTGCTGGCTGTGGCGCAGACCTTCTCGTAAGTGAATGCATCAATTGGCCACTTGATGACATGACTGACATTCGACTAGATCAACATATGCCTCACCATCCTTGGATACTTCCCCGGCCATATTCACGCCTTCTATCTCGAATACGTCTACTATCACAGACAGGAACAGGCCAACCTGGGCTTGTACGACAACAACAGAGCAGCCGGAGTATACAGCGACAACGTCCAGACTGGTGGCCGTGGCTATGGCACCATGCCAGCTCCTGCTACCGGCGCTCCAGTCAACTAGAAGGCGGCTGTATAAACGGCTTTATTGAGAACAATACCCGAACCTCCCAGAGAATGTCCCTGTGGTGAAGGCGTCTAGCATCGATCGATCTGGATTCTGCACTTGCTTGGGGATATGGAACCTTGATATCACGAATAATGATCTTCTCCCGTCTCCCACCCATGTTCAACCCTGTCACATCACAGCTATAAGAATGCACAATGTCACTGAGGAACGAAACGGAGTCTTACCAGAGAACACTGTTCCAGGGGCCGTCGACGCACTTCTGAGACACAGGCATTTCAATCATTGACGGTCGTGTCTCGTACTTTCGTAATCTACAATGACTTGCTGCAAACCGAAATTCCGACTGGACTCTCTTTCGCAAGCGCAGGTGGACCAGACAAGGTTCGCATGTCCCTTTTCTAGAGTTGCACATTCTACATAGGCAATAGCCCATGACCAAAGCGTGGTGTTACTTATCGATCATGGTCTGGTAGTTGTCCGACAAGCATAATATTCTGACAGAACTACATGACTCTGCCCTGTATAGCTAAACTGATGTATCCAAAGCGTGTGATTCAAGACTCTGCTTCCGCATATTGGTCACTATCAGATCCACTACCATTCTTCACGATCAATACCGCAATGCGCCTTGCCATTGTATCTTGACATACATCTAGCGGTGCGCTTAAAGAGGCAGACACGCTCCAGACTCCGTGATAGATCGAGCTGTAATAGAATTCTAAGGTTGACATGCATGTATGCCAGTATAGAAAGTATGCAACAAGGGGTATACGTTAGACACTTGTGATCCATCATTAACGTCAATTAATCAACAACATCCGAGCTGCCGACATCAGGGAGATAGGATCACTCCTCTCGCATCAGAGATTCCGTGTAGCTTCGGCTCATCCATCGTTGATCGGTGAATGCATAGGACTGCTCTGAACGAACTCGAAGTGAGCACGCGACATGTCTCGCACACACGTTACCTTGGAGTCTCAGCCGCCAGCCAGTAATCACACTCTGTCAAGGGAGCTCGAGATTAATAACCATCATGGCTTGAAGCATATCAGCAAAGCTTAGAGGGCAGGGGATACCCGTATTTTTGGCATGCTTGTCGAAAAACCTGTGTTGAGACATGAGGTCCAGAGCGTGGGTCTGGTGAACTGAGGCCGAGGAGCGTCACCTCTAAGTCAGACACCGCTGAGGCCACACACGGTCTGTCATGCAGGGTTTCCATCTGTACGTCAAGGATCAAGAATCGTGCTTCCCAGATCAACCAGATCTCGCATGTCGCAAGCACGTGACTTGCTCAGAGCTAGCCTGGTTTGGTCGCGAGGTCTCGCGCCAGCGCCATGCACGAACGTAAGACGTGATAGATAGTCATGTTTGGCTAATTGGTCGTCAATCTACTGCTCTAAGAGAAAAAATCTGTACTCCTTTGCGCGCATCTCCTTTGCTGCTATTTTAGCTGCATTGGCTAGTATCTTATAGTAAGTACTTAAGCTATCTATGGCTAAGAGGTCTAGTATCGCCAGTTGCAACATAGATTCAAGTCGCCGTCTCTGGTTGTTATGAGAAACGACTCGTCGAAAGGGCCGAGAAGTTGGCTCAATAGCTGTGGTGGCTCAGATCTACCTACGCGAGCTTAGATGTTTTCTGCGATGGCTAGGTATGCGACACAGACAACGGCCTTGGTATGCATTTCCTGCCATGTGTTCGAGGCATATGCAAGGCACTGGCAGAGCATGATCACGTCTATATGTGCAGGGACGACACTCAATGGGTCTAAAGTCTCGCGGTCATCTCGGGCTTGCTCGGTCCACTGACCACTCAAGTCTCGAAAGGGTGAAGTGTCGCGCCTGCAGCGGTCAACAGGAGCTTGATTCCTCCACAGTCGGTCGACCCGAATATCGATAAGCTCTGGCAGAGATAGCTTAGTAAAAGAGTTCTGAAGCTCGACAAAAGCGCTAGACTTGTGGATAGTCAAGTCGACGCCCGATGCTGTCCGAACGCAGCGGTAGACCCGAAGTCGAGCTCGTAATCCACTTCGAAATTCAAGCCGGCCAGACGAGTAGGCTGCAATCAAGGCGCGATACGAAGGAGCCTTAAGCAATAGCTGTTATTGGCAAGTATCACGTGGCGACGCGCTGCGTCGGACGTAAGGCGAGCGACAATTCTCTCACCCCCAAGCAGTCATCTTACTACTTTACACAGATACAGACGCCGACGACATGCTTGTTGTAGGTTACTTGATGTATCATTGAGACGTGAGTCGTCGTTGCTATGTTTGTCCGACTTATGTTCTTTGGTGTGACTCGATTTCGACTCCCACCAACCTCTATACCATTTCTACGAACACTTCACCCTTTTGAGTCCCCCAGCTCGAGAGTACTACTTTCTCAGCTTGAGCTGGACGAAAGGGATTTCAACATCTTCTTCCGTAGTGTCTTCTGCAGTGATCTCAAAGATGACATTCTTCTGATGCTTGGGGATAGGCTTCTTGCTGATGGTTTCGACGAGTTCACTGAGCCTGAAACCGAGTTGTTAGCAAGCACGATAGTGAATTAGGCTGTATGCAGTAAACTTACTTGAGAGGTAGCCTGTCCTTGTTCTTGGCAGCAGGGTAGAAGCTAGCGTAGAGTAAGCTGACTCCGGAACTGATCATTGTGATCTCCAAGCCCTTGTCGGCAAAGTTCTTCAGGAACTGTTCTAGAGTGACGTCCTCTGTATCGAAACGATCCCAAAGCTTGTCAATCACAACCTCGCCATTCTTTCCCTGGTACTTGCCCTTGGGTGAGGCGATGGGCTCCGAGAAGCCAAAGAACGGCAAAGCCAAGTTGACGAAGCCGTTCTTGTACTGCTCGATATCATCCTTGCCATCGATGATCTTGAACAGCTCGAGGACCACGAGACCAGTCACCAGAGCTGTAGTGGTTGCGATGGCAGGAATAATCTTGCCTGCAATGAACTTGGTCTTGTGACGGTCAGCAGTGGCGATCTTGTAGTTCTCAGCGCGCAAATTGCTGGCAGCGGTGATGAAGTCGATGTGGAAGTTTGAATCATCGTCCTTCTCAAACTCGACAGGGGTCAACTTGAAGTCACCAAGAGTCTTGGGCGAAGGCAACGACTTGGCAATCTTGTCAAGCTCGTCGTTGTCGTCCATTGATGCTGAAGGACCGTTCGGGTCGGGCTCGTTCTCGTTAGCCTGAATCTTGACACCGGGGTCGGGCTTGAAGTCCTCGATGATCATGTTGTCGACGAGCTGGTCAATCTCGGCCTTGTCTTTGGTACCCTTCTGAGGGATACCATAGTTGAATGCATGGAGGTTGGCAGCTGAGAGAATGAAAGTAAAGTGAGTGTCGTTGTTGGGGTCGTACTTCAACGGGTCTGGAGCGCGTTTGGGACCCGACCAGAAAGGCTGACCGCTAGATGTCTTTGCGTCCTTGGGGAAGTTGTACAGGAGCTGCTGAATAGCGTTGTTGTACTGCTTTTCGAACTGGGTTCTGGCCCACTTGACACAGTCCTCGTAGGTCTCCGGCTTGTCAGTAACCAGGAACTCCTTCAAGGTCTCTAGTGTCTGCTTTTCATTGCCAGACTGCTTGAGTGCAGCACCCAGATAATCAGGCTGAGTAATATATGCGTTAACAATCTCAGCGGGTCCGGCAAAGTATGTATGGAAAAGATCCTTGGCCCAAGCAATGGTGTGCTCGATGCGGTTGGGGAAACTGCGCAGGGTACACATGGGGAAAGACTGCTCAGGAGGATCTTGCGAGCTAGAGTAGGACTCAGTGATTCTAGGTAGGACAACTTGGGTGTTGCCCTTAGTACCAAGAGTGCCACTGTCCAAAAGAGGCTTTTGGAAGAAGACGCATCTACGATCGACGTAGGTACGAGCATCGACGTTGTCGAGAGCATTAGTCACACCATCGAGACCGTTCCAGAAGTCCTCGTTGAAGAGGTGCTCAGTATCTTGTCCAACACGATCCTTCATGGACTCAATCTTACCCTGAAGGTCGGGGTTCATGGCTTGGACGGCTCTGGTAGCAGACTCACTCTTGAGCTGACCAACATCCTTTGATCTGAAAAGGAATTGTCTGTTCAAGTTACTGCGTTCGATCTGATCCATGTCCGTAACGGTAATCTTGCCCTTAGGACCGGTAGCAAGACCGATCATAGCCCAGTTCTTCAGCATCTCGCAACCAATGGCTCCAGCACCGACCAGGAATTGTTGGTTGTTGGCAAGCTTCTCTTGAAACTCCTTACCAAAGACAGCGATCTGACCATCATAGCGGGTACCAGTGGGCTTGCAAAGCTCTTCAGAACGCTTGACAGAGGTCGGAACGGCTTCCAGAGCATCGAAGTAGAGCCACTGGACGATAGGGTGGAACTTTCCAGAGACGGACTTAAGGACTTCTTGCGCAGCGAGCCCACCAAAGAAAGCAGCCATAGGGCTGAGATCTCCCTGAGCCTGGTATGACAACTCGCGAATGACCTTCTCGTCCAGCTCAACCTTCTCATCACCTGAACCTGCCAACTCTTGTGCGAGCTTCAGGATCTCAGCAGCATCCTGGTCGTTGTGAGGTCTGGGGAAATGGCCGTGCTTGTCGTTGAATGCATGAAGAGCTTGGAAACCAATGTGAAGCTGAGCGGGACGATCGAACTTGGCAAAGTCGGACATCATTAATTCAGGCTTCTTGAGTTGCTGGCGTAAGGGCTCAAAGTCGAGGAACTTGGGCATCTTGACCTGAGTGTAGAGACCTCCGCGCTTGTAGTCACCGAGACCAGAGACATCTCCAATGGAGAAGGTGTAAGGACCCTTCACGGTAATCTTGCGCGGGGCGGAGTTGTTCAAGGCGTCCATACCCTCAACCTCAGTAAAAGTGACAAAGTCGCCATCTTCCAGACCGTGTCTTGTCTCATCCAAAGCTGAAACGATACCATCTGAGTCGATATCTGCAATGATGCCGCTGACAGGGTTCTCGCCGTTGTAGTCGCCGATTGTGAAGTTCTTGCCAAAGTCGGTGAAGATGGTACCAAACAAACCGAAGGTATCGGCAACAACAAGGTAGATGCCATTCTTGTGACAGTAGTCGGAGATGAGGAGCTGGTCCTTGAGGGGAGTATCGGTGAGGACAACACATTGGAAGTCTTTGAGCTGGCTAGGATCGTTGGTGATTGAGGTCGATTTGAGGAGGTTTACGGGGGTGTAGGGGTTGAGCTCAGAGACACGAGGGACGGTAACTTCGGCACGCGGCTTGCCAACATCTTCGGGGTGGAGGAAGAACTGTGATGACAGATCCTGGATCTGAGCAGGCTTGGGATCGTACAGGGTCAAGCTCTTGACACCTGCGAGGGCAATGTTCTTTGCAATTTCGACACCGAGACCGCGCAGACCAACAACGAGGATGTTGGAGGAGCCCATGCGCTTCATGGCCTCGTGGCCCAGGACGTAGAGCTGTCTGCTGTATAGCGATTCATCAATTTCACCGTTTGCCTCCTTCAGCTGCTCGACTGCAGCGGCGGGGCTGTCGACATCCATCTTGATGTCCTGCATCTGTGTCAGCATGCTGTCTCTGGCATAACAGCTATATGTTCAGTTGTCTCTTACAGTCATAGCTTTCTTGGACGGACTGGCCTCGGCCTCGCCGGACAAGCGCCTTTTACCCAGTTTGACTGTGAACGAAGAAATCTTGAGAGCGGAACTGGCGTTCGGATGGGAAAGTGCGCGTAATAGAAAGGACAGTCGATGGCCGAGATCGATGATGCGAGGGAAGGGAGCGATAGGCGTGCGGGATGTACTGGTAGAGGCGAGAGTTTGTTTGTCCCTTGTCTGAGTTGGCTGCGTGCCAAGTCTCACACGTCACATGCAATGCCCCGCCATGTGAAGCTCTACAGAGTCCACCATCGAATTCCATCGAAACCACCCGTGTGGTCAGTCAGCCAAGACATGGTTATCACGAAGACATACATCGCCTCCCCATGTGCTGAAGACCATCACGGGATAGCTACTGAGATGCGTAATACATTCGCAAAGAATCTGAGCCTCACAGAAGAGATACCTATTGGAGGTCATCTTGGTGGCTAGAGTTATACCTATTCAGATTGCAATTGTGCATTTCGATAGCTTATCTTCGAATATATCTATGTCTCGGTATGGTGAAGGGGCTACTGGCGGAATTGTGACAGTCTTCGGCATACGGAGAGGTGACACAAAGCAGAGTAGAAACTTGTAGATCCTTTGGCATAGCGTGGTAGCAGAAAAGCTCCGGGTATAGTGCCAACAAAACAGAAAAACAAAACGGAATACCTCCAGAAGAACAGCAGCTTCTCCCTCACCAAACTCACCTGCTCAAACAGCTTAGAAACAATTCAACATTCCCTTCTTCTTCTTCTGTCCTGCGTTCAACTCTCGCATACGTTCTTCGAGCGCCTGTCTCGCGCGTTCCGCACGATGTCTCATCTCCCTCTCTTCCTCTACCTGCTGCATGCTCGCCCTTGAATTTGTTCGCTCTTTGCGTAGGCCCACTAGTTCGTCTTCCAGATTCGAACACTTCTTCCTCCATGACTCAAGATCTTGTCTGGTCTTATTCTGTGACGTCTCGAGATCAACAAGAGCTTCTTCCAGTGTAGCCGTAAGCTGTTTCTCAGCAAACAAGTGCTTCTCAATGGTACGGATACGAGACTCTTGCTCCTCTATGACTTGTGCATAGCCAGGATCAGGCTGCACAGTTGAAGGTGCAGTTGATGGTGGTAGTGGGAAAGAGGTATGGAGGGGCGTTCCAGGAGGTGATGAAGCGGTGAAGGTAGTGGTAGGTGCAGGGCTTGAAGTGCGAGCATCAATGCCCAAGCCCATGGGCAGGCTGTTACTCTGGCTCAAGAAGGG
Organism: Aureobasidium sp. Y128-05A; assembly: GCA_037042735.1. NCBI lineage: Eukaryota > Fungi > Ascomycota > Dothideomycetes > Dothideales > Saccotheciaceae > Aureobasidium > Aureobasidium sp. Y128-05A. The sequence continues at coordinate 509,538 of JAXQKC010000100.1, forward strand.
ACTCAAACCATTTAAACCCGGGGTGGGAATAGGAGGCAAGGGAATCGCAGGTGGTGGTGAAGGAAGGCCCGAAGCTGCGGTCGTAGCATTGGATTTTGGACGACTCATCAAAGAGGTTTGCGAGCTTGTACGAGCAAGCGCAAACGCGGCAGCTTCAGGTGATAGTGACTCGCGAGCATAATTCATCGAATCGCGAGAGGTAGAAGCCATCGAACGGCGTTGCAGTTCGGCAAGCTGAGACTCAAGTAAGGAGACCTTCAGTCTGGCATCCTCAAGTTCTTTCTTCATCTCGTTTCTTGCACTTGTCGCTTCCTCAAGTTGTGTATGCCGCTCACTTTGTATAGCAGACAGTCTGTTGCTTGTGTCTTGGTGTAAATCGTAAGTGGAGTTGAGCTGATCCTCCAACTCTTGCACTAAAGCAGCGCTCTTACGTTCATTTTCCGCTGCACGCTCCATATTAGACATGATCTCCTGGTTGCTTGTCTTCAATTGCGCAATCTCGGCCTCAAGAGTGGCAACCTTGGCATGAGCGACCTCAAGATCCTGCTCATTGTTGTTGACAGGACTGATGCCCTTATTATGGCCGATAAAGTCGGTCAAATGAGAGCGGAATCGTCCAACGTCGGTTTCGTGGCCTAGCACGGCTGATGCTTCAGCAAGCAGCTCTTCCAGATCAACCTGCGATCGTTTGAGATCTTGCTGGACGGACTTGTGCTGCACTTCTAAGGCCGAGTATCTCTCGTGGAAGTCTTGCTCAGCTGTCGCCATAGCAGTTTTGACGTCCTCAAGCTCTTCCGTATGTGATGCTTTCAGAGTTTCAAGGTTCTGCTCGTGTATCCCGATTGCGGACTTATGAGCTTCGATCTGACTTTCCAGGTTAATCACCAGATTGCGGTGAGTCTGCAGCTCCTTCTCTGTAAGTTCTCTGCCTTTGCTGTCTTCATCGACTTGCTGTCTAATGCTTGCGTAGGATTGCTCAAGCAGTGAAAGCTTCTGATTGTGTTCCTTGCTAGCAGCTTGGTAGTCACCAATCTGCTTCTGTAACGAGCCGACAAGCTCTTGGTGCTGGGCTCGCTCTTGGTCAAGGTTCGCAATTGCTGCATCGTACTCAGCATCGCGGCTAGCGACCGATTTGTGTGCCTCGGAAAGCGATCCTTCCAGGGTTGCGATAGTAGCAAGCAGCCTAGTCTCAGTCTCTTTCATTGAATTTGTCGTATGGGCATGTTTTGACTCCCAGGTGGACAATTGCTTCTGCAGATTAGCAACGCGATCGTCGCTATCGTCATGCGAAGGTTCACTGCCTGGGACAGCATCTCTTTCGACGTGCTGCTGTAGCTGCGATTTGAGCGCATCGACTTGGGATTGGAGCTCCTTCTCCCTGCTTTCGTGAGCTTCACGGAGGAATGTTACCTGCTGCTCACTCCTCGTAAGCTGATCGCGCATATGGCCGACAACAGTGAAATCAACAGTGTTGGCAGCCGAAACACTAGCCCTCTCGCGAGTCAAGCCCGTGATTATCGCAGTCTTGGCGTCGAGGTCTCTTCGAGCGGCCGTGACTTCTGCATCGAGTGCCTGCATCTTCTCAGTCCGGTCATGTAGATCACCCATGATGGTGTTGAGATGAATCTCAAAGTTCTGGCGGACATCAATGTTCGACTCGAAATTGTCGAGCGCAATGTTACGCAATGAGGCGAACGAACGCATTGCTCGATCGTTGTTGGTAGTAGTATTGGCCATGAGATCCTGACTGGGCTTGCGACGAATGATGGGCTTGACTAGCGAGGGTGATGATTGTCTGTTAGTCGCCAGTTGAGCCCGTTGTATCTCACGCTTGAGATCTTCAACTTGGCCTAGTGCGTTCTTGTGCTCTTCGGACAGTCTTAGGTAATTGTCCGAGATCTCCTTCAAGCTCGATTCTCGCTGGATGTGCAGCTGCCTCAGCATTTCCATCTCATGGGCAAGTGCCCGTTCTTCTGGACGAAGTGGTACCTCGTCCTCATCGACGATTGTGCTTGCATCGTCACTCTCAATATCTTTCTGGACTCTGCCTTGAGCCCCATTTGTTTCGTCTGACTCCTTGTTCGTTATAGTGGAAGAGTGTCGCGATAACGACCCCGATGACAACTCCGCTGCCAAGGAACGCGAGGATGCGGCCGGTTGTCCATCCTCCTTCATACCGATCATCCCCGCGCCCTCTAAAAAAGACTCTGGCTTGTCTGAGTTTCTCGATTCCGGTCTGGTTTCCTCCTCATGTGGTTCATGCATCTTGGCGAGTGCTTGCAGTGCAGTTTCATACTTGCGTTGAAGATTGTCGTAATCATTGATCGTTGTTTCGTGTTCGCTACGAAGGTCGAAGAGTTCTTGCGTCATGGTCTCGAGTTTGTCGGCCATGAATTTGGACTGAGCCACTTGCTGCTCATCTTTTCTGCGCAAATCCTCCACATCCTGGCTCTGTTCAGTGGTGGACGTGGTCGATTTGTCGGTTTCTGACGAGGGCATTGTTGAGTCTTCTGGCTGTTCTGATGCCTGTTCGCCAGAGGCCATTGTACTGAGAACAGCCGGCTCCTCATCCACTGTATCGCGATCCTTGACCTCGGATGTGTGACCGTTGAGCTGCTGAGGCCGTCCAGCCTGTTCACTATGACGGATATTGTCAAGCTCTGCAAGAAGGTTGTCCAGCCTGCCGATACTCCTTTGGCGTTCAATAACATTTTCGAGACGATCAAGCTCGCGCTGCATAATTTCTCGATCCTGCTCTGCTTCTGCCAGTTTCTCCTCAATTGTTGCAATGTACTGCTCGGCGTTGTTCTCAGTGTCTTTTACTCGGCTCAGCTCCTTTCGTAGACTGGCAACAAGGGCGGAACTTTTCTCTTCGCTGGTGGTGGCTCCCTCTATCTGGGTTTCTAGGTCTCTCAGATAGGCATCATTGTTAGCTTCACGCTCGCTAGCCTTCTGCAGCCTGACTTGTAACTGTTGGGCTTGCGACTCCATGTATGCAATTCTAGCTTCACGCTCCATAAGTGAGCTCTCATTCGCGGAAAGTGTGGAGCGCGTGTTGGACAGGGATGCCTCCAGCGACTGGATCGTCTTCTCATATTCCATGACAACTTGCTCGACAGCTTCGGCAAACGAGTTAGAGCGCTTCAGTCTCTCCATAGCGGACTCTCCTACAGCATCTCTGAGAGTCGGGGTGTCCTCTTGGTTGTTTTCCTTGGCTTTTGAGATTTCGGATATAAGTTTGGCATGACGTCCACTGAGCGCATTGTAACTTTCCTGCATATCCATGAGCTGATCCTGTAGCTCGCTTTCACGACGCTCTTTGTGATCCCCAGCAGCCGAGATGCGTTGCTCGCCTTTATCGCTGTTTTTGTTGACCTGTTCTCGGAGAAAGGCGACCTCTGCTTGCAAACGAGCAATGATGGAGGTTTTGTCAGCCTCCTCGGTCGTCTGTTGGATTTCAGGCTTGCTTTGAATGGCGCGAGCACGCTGAGCATAGGTGACAGTGTTGAGTGTTTCGCTAAGATGGAACTCGGCGGGATTAACACAAGCGACCATGTAGGTGATAGCATTTCCGCCTAGAGAGTCTTGCAAAAGACGAGTCAATCGGGAATCCCGGTAGGATATGTGGCCACCCTGCTTTGCAGTCGATAGCTGTGAAATGACCTTCCCTAAGCTAGCGAGACCGGCATTGATCGATATGCCCTCTTTTGCTCTATCGCCCTGGGCACCTGTATTCTTCAGTCGTTCACTACCAGCTAGGTCGACAAAATGGAGCTTGCTTTCCGTAGTTACAGTAGTGTCATTGGCGGTAGAACTGTCGACTTGAACGGAAGCACGTCTGTTGGCTGAGGGCCCTTTCTTCAAAGTAAGGTTTAAACTGAGGATTGCGTGAGAGCGCGAAGACTTGGCATTGATAGCGGTCGAGTCGGTTTGGCGGATGTTGGAACCAAAGCTCAGAGCCTCTAGAAGGTCGTCTGCCGAGTTGATAGGTTTCTGGGTTAACCCAGTGAGTAGAATGCGGCCCTTCGTGTCTTCGCGAATCGAGACCTGTGGGCGATCGGCCTCAGGGACAGTGCTCGGAATGAGCAAGTCGCGGAGCTGTTCGTTGTAAATTTCGGCGTAGGTGGCTGTCAATGCCCAGGATTTGTCGCTACTTGTTTGGCGATGCAGGTTCGAGAGGCTAGGCACTGTCGAGACGGAGTAGCGTGCAGGTGACCGAAGCCCTGATTTGCTCGGAGTCAGAGGAGCCGATGTGGTTGAGGAAACGTTCAGCTTCTCGAAAAGAGCGGCAGCAGCCCGAGGGACAATGCCTAGTGCTAAGTCAGTCTCGAGACCTATGTGAAGGTTGCAATGCGACTTACCAGCATGGACAGGGTCAAAGGCGCCATCAGAACCAGCTGTACCCATAGTATACGACTTTCCGGCGCCCGACTGCCCGTATGCGAGAATGGAAACATTGTAACCCTGGATGAAGGAATCGACGCTGTCGCTGACATATTCCCAAACACCTTGTTGGGTCGTGTCCTCGCCGAAAACGCGGTCAAAGACGAACAGCTTCTTCCCCTGGTTCGATTGAATGGCGAGATTGGTGGCAGAAGAGACATCGCAGGTAGAAGTGCGGAAACGCTGGGGGATCAAGTCGTAGCCCGGGTCAGTTGGCTGGAGAGGAGGGCGCACTCGAACGGCTATACGCCAGTCAGCGGAGAAGGACGATAGGGGTTGACAGCAGGGCACCCACCCACTTTCACCGCTGTCTTGGAGTCCTCGTCAGACGCACGACTGCTTCCTCCACGACCTCCAAGACTCAGGCGGCTAGAACTCCTCGGCGTGCGCAAAGCACTTGCTATCGAGACGCGGTGCGCGTGGCCGCTCATGGGCGAGGTTGGAGGGGTGGACGTCGAGTCCATGTTGGTTGGTGCCAGAGGGTTGGGGCACCTCGTGGCACTGGCGGCCAGGTGAAGTGGACTTCGAGTGAGATTCACGTCGTACAAGCGTCACGAGAGGGTAGAGAGCGACTTCAGTCTTGTTTGATGCTTCCTGACTTCAAAACGCTCGCTCTTGTCCAACCGTTAGAACGCGCAAGGGCCACTCAATTCCAAAAGCTGCTGTCGGTGTCGATCACTCACTCGCTCATTCACCTCAGTCTCAAAGTCTCTCTTGTCCTGATTGTGACTACAAAGCGACAAAGCGACAAAGTGAGCCAAACGTCTGCAAGGCCAGACGAACGCAAGACGGTCAACCAAAGGACGTGTTGGAAATATTGATTCAGTCCGAAACGGTGACCCTCGGTACCTGAGCAGACCGCCAAGGGTGCGCCGTCCGACGGCACGTTAGACTCTCATCATGTTAAAGTAAGGTAGCGCCGTAGCGGAGGATTTAGCCCAGCGATTTGACTTTCGGATCTATCTTCCACTGCAGCGTGGCTGCTCAGATCAACGTATACACACAATAATAATCGCTCTTGTGTTTGCTTCTGTGTCAGCTTTCTCCTTCCATGCAGCTTGAAAGTTAGCGCTCCCGGCTCAACGGCTGCACATCCGGGTCGACGGATTCTCGTGCCTGCACTTGCACCGCGCCGTCAGAGCACCAGTGGGATACTGGTTCCAGAGTAGTTTTCAAGAAACATATCAGAGGATCATGGAGATCAACTATTGAAACTACCGCTGATCCACGGCCTCACGGATACGGGGAAAGGGACAGCGCATATCACCGACACATTTGTTGATCAAGCGCGTGCCACTGCATGAACCAAAAGCCAGGTGGTGTGCGAATGGTTGCGGCTGTGAAATACATGACAACGGTACTTGTGCTGGCAGAACTCATCAGTCTTTCTGGATGTTTCAGCCCCAGACTAGACCACGTCGTGGACATTCAACAAGCGAGATAGGGGAGATTGCTGTATGATTCGTGATAAGAGAAGGATAATAACACGTCAGATGCAACTCGATTGGCCGTCGCACTTGCACAGTTATCGGGTCATCGGCTCCTGCCTACTCGGACGGGGAAAGGACGAGGCCGCGTCAGTAGGATGCTCTTAACGGGACAAACAAGCTTGTAGGAAAGAGAGTACTCGTGCATGCCCAAGCAAGTTATAAATCCAGGGCGCAAAAGCCAGATTGATAGATTTCAATGTAGTGATAGTCAGGGGTGCGCGATCGGAGAGATTTATTGAGCAGCAAAAGACGCAGGCATGGTGGATCGTGATGAGCGACTGACGTGAGGCTTCAAGAAGACTTCGCTCAGCCAGACTGCCAACCCACGTTTTTCCAAAGCGGCCTATCATCGTCAAACACCCGCACACACCCTGCCTTGTCTGACAGGTACTGGCAACCCAAGTGCTTCCATCAATCCGATAACGACATCAACGGCAACGCGGCAGCCGTCCGACCAATGTCTTGGGCCTCCTCATGCAGACGACTCGTACAAATCTGGCGCGTTCAAAGACCAGCGATCCAGTTCTTACGCGCAGCGATACCATTTCCTCCCAGCATGCCTTTTATCCTACCACCGTCCCGCTGTCTGAGCGCGACAGCATCTTCGCCACGAGCTACCAGGGCGACACTCCCGTAACTTCTCCTCAGCAGCCAACCAAGGATCCGCCTCACGAGAGGGCCGGCTTGATATCGCAGGCTCTGCAACGCAATCAATTGCGACAAGAATCGCAAACCGAAGACGTTGGCGACCCCAACGAACAATCGTACCAACTCCGAGCCAACTTAGCAACACCGATACACCATCAGGAACAAAGCTTGGATCGCCATCAGAGCTCGCTCGACCACGACGCTGCCATGTCGGCTTCGTCGCTCTCACCTATGCGGACTAGCATGACCGACCTGTCCATGCTTTTCCACACGCTTCCGCATACCGACCTGAACCGTCTTCCTTATCCGCTCACGTCCAAATCCAATCGACACTCGCTTTACGATCCCCAGCTCTCGTCGGCCCTCGAACGATCCGTCACACCAACTGGCTCGAACAAACCCGATTCACCTAAGGGAACGACAGCCGAAGACCTGCAATCTAGTGCTCACCGTTCATCTTATAGAGCCTGGCGTCAAGGCCAAGGCCGCATGGCTGGAAAGTCCATCGCCGAATCGCAGGGCAGGAACCTCGGTTTGGGAGACAGTGACGTAGACCGCAAGATCGATGCTAAAATGCCCAAGATCGAACAAGGCCTCAATGTCCGAAGCAGGAAGACCAGTCACTATCTCGGCCTCTTCAAGGACCATGACTCTGAACACGAAAAACGTCGCGACAAGAAAGATAGGGAAAAGCACATAGACGAGTCACAGGATAAGGACCAACAAGTGCTATCTGCTATTAACGAACATAACGACCATACCACAACAGGTATGTCTGTTCCACCTTCGCACCTGCATGCTGCATATCTGACCGTGAATTAGAAGTGACCCCATCGTTTACTGTAAATGACGGTCTATCTGCGAAGCCAGCAACCGACCCCGATAGTCAAGATGTTGCCGGCATGCCTGTGCTTACACCAAGCACTTTCGAAGCAGAAGCTGAGCAGAAGCCATTAACGACGAACAACGCCGAAGGTCGTGTTGCACATCAGATCCCGCCTAGCCTGCTTGAAGAAATCCGCAATCACCACATCATTCTAGGTCCTTCAAACAGCAAAGTTCCATCGGAGAACAATATTGTGTCCGAGTCTTTCGAAAAGGTCAGTCCTCTGATTTCCTCATGCTAATTCTGTGGTGGTTGAAGCTCCAGAAACCGTCTACAAATTTGCTTTGAATGCTAACTCGTCTAGGAACTCTCCCCTGAAGAAAAACCTCACACATCGCTTTTGACACGGCAGGCGCGGCTGCTTCAACAAGAAGTAGCAAAGGAGGTTGAGGATGAAGAGTCAGATCAGGAACAAATTTCTTCAGCGCAGTACATCCCCCATCGTGGCAAGTCTATACGTACTGCTGCTGTACTCTCCCTGCCCACCTCTTCCGCCCAAGATGAGGAGAAGGAGGTTGTGATCTCACCGCCTCTGCTTGAGCACCGAGTCCACCCACCCATGAAGAATTCTCTCGAGGATGGCATCGATGTCCCGCAGAGTAACGTTGAGATTGCGTTGCTGTCAGAAGACGAGAGTCAAGTATTGCATGGTGAAATTCCATTCTCCGACAAGCGTCATTCCAATGTGATTCCTGCCCTGCAACCCTCAGATTCCGATTATGACACCGAATCTTCGGCTTACTCGCACGATCAAGAAGACGAAGAAGATGCCACTCCGACTCCTACTCCCACTAACAAGAGCGCCTTCCCCAAGCGCCCTTCGGCGAATCGACAGCCATCCGATGCCCAATCACAACCTCCTCCGCTCGGCGCTGTCGAGCTGAAGCCCTACAACCATCAAGTGGGAGGCCATAGCACTGTATACAGCTTCTCGCGTCAGGCTGTTTGCAAGCAGCTGAATAGCAAAGAGAATGAATTCTACGAGACTGTCGAACAATATCATCCGGATTTACTTGACTTCCTTCCCAGGTACATTGGCGTTCTCAACGTCACTTACAAGAAACCAAACAAGAGGAAGAAGGACAACCTCGACAAATCAAAATCACCCGACATGCAGCCTCAGGATCTGCAGTCTCCTAAAAAAGGGTCCGCCATGCCCGAGGAGATGAAGGAGGACACGCCTCGTATTGTCAGCCACTCACAGTCGCAATTCAACGCCGTGCCGGAGGTCAGCCTGATCAACAATCAGCATATCCTGCCAGACTTTCTGAAGCGGACCTTGCCTCAAAGACCCGCAACAGCCGTTCCTGCCCATGTCAGCCAACCAAGCCGACAGACTCGTCCTCACTCTATCAGCGAGATGATGAGTGACCGGCGCCCCTCTTACTCTCCTGAAACAAGCCACGGTCACCAAGATCGTCCACCTTTGCGTCAGCAGGCCAGCTGGGGCGCGACTAGTGTTAATCAAGATCTGAAGCTACAAGTCTTCCGTGACGTATTCTCGCCTCCTGTCATCCATCGCCATGATCGACGAACTAGAAGTCATCATGGTCGCAACATCAGAAGGATTCAACAGCGCGAATCGATGCCTTCGTTACCAGATGCTGATGTGGCGAGCAATCCTCAAACCATGAGCTTACACGAACGTCGCAACAGTGCCGACGTCTCGGCCATGCAACTACCTTCGTCACCTGCTGACGCTACGCGCAGACTCGCGATTAAGAATCATCGGGAACTCAAGTCGCCGCACAACAGCGTGCAATCCCTTGAGAATTACATGATCAGCCCACGCAAAGAGCAGCCTATAAGCTGCGAAAGCAGAAGTATGGAAAACACAGAAGCAGACAATTCTCTACTACAGGCCTACAAGACGCCCAGACGTCGTCACTCTGGAAGCGGTCTGCGTAGAAAGAAGGGCGATATAGATGAAACCCGCGGAGATCTTGAGTATCACGAGGACGAAGGCTACCGTGGTGATGGTGAGGATGTCTTTGCGATGGATGACCTTGAAGGATCTCCGACCAAGGCAGGCGACCGCACCGCTGTACCTGATGTTTCCCAAAGCGGTCTTGACCTGAAGGTCAACCCAACCTCAAATGTTCCGGTCCTAGGCAATTCGATCGACCTGAACAATGCACCACGCAACCCTGACCAAGGAGTCGAAGACTCTGGACGTATCGCACATTTCATCCTGTTGGAAGATCTCACAGCTGGTATGGTTCATCCCTGCGTGCTTGATCTCAAGATGGGCACTCGTCAGTACGGTATCTTTGCCAACGAGAAGAAGCAGAAATCTCAGGGACGCAAGTGCAAAATGACTACTTCTCGCGAGCTTGGCGTTCGTGTGTGTGGTATGCAAGTCTGGAACGTCAAGACCCAATCCAATATCTTCGAGGACAAATACTTTGGACGTGATCTCAAGGCAGGTAGTGAGTTCCAAGCCGCGTTGACACGCTTTTTCTTCGATGGAGTCAGCCATGGCAGAGCACTCAAACACATTCCTGTTGTTCTAGAGAAGATCACTCAGCTCGAGCGCATCGTTCGGAAGTTGCCTGGGTACCGTTTGTATGCAAGCTCGCTTCTCATGATCTATGATCGCGGCGACGTAGACGAACAGGGCAAACCCCGCCAAGCTCAACCACAACAGAACGACGGTGAAAATGGAACTAGTTCACCAAGCTCCAACAGCCAAATCTTGCTCAAGATTGTCGACTTTGCCAATTGCGTAACAGCCGAGGATGTTGAGACTAAGGCGTCAGCCAGTTGCCCACCACGAGATCCCGATGGGGTGGACAGAGGATATCTACGTGGACTACGTACCTTGCGACTGTACTTCCAACGAATTTATGAAGAGTTGAGTGCAGAAAAGGGTGGATATGTTGAAAGAGGTGAAGGTGAGGGTATGGCTACTCAATCCCACGGTGGTGCTGGAGTTGGTGGAGGTGCTGGCTTAGATGCCCAGAGCAGCTGGGCATGGAGCGATGCATTAGTTGAAGAGGATCCAGGTGAGGTCAGTGTATGATCGATAGTTCTCTCATGTTGAAGGCGGGCGCAAGAACAAGGGTCAATGATTAACAAGGGCTGAAGTAACTTTCTTTGACTGCACAGGGAAGGGAATTTGCCAGGCATACCTACAGGATGGCACGCTTCTTCTCCTGGGTCTCAGGGGCGAGCATTCTTTATTATCCTCGTTTTTTTAGCATGGCGTTTGGTTGTGTCCTTTTATCGACTTTCGACTTTTAGCAATCAATATCATATTGCTTGTGCACATTGAATCAACTCGTACTCGAAGGGCCTGGCCCTTTCGCCATAATTCTCGGATTGTCTGAACTATTTTCTATCTTCGTTGTTTTTATCAAGCTAACTTGCCTGGTACGAATGGCAAGCCGGCACTTAGACCTCCATCAACGGCCCAGGCTTGTCCATTGACATAACTGCTTTCATCGGTGGCCAAGAACAAAGCGACTCTTGCGACCTCGTCTGCAATAGCACCTCTCATCAATGGATTCAACTGGCCGATCTTGCCTTCACTGCCTCTCGCCCTTGCGGCTTTGTACATCGCAGCCGTCATGCCGGTCTCGATAATGCCTGGACAAATGGCGTTACAACGAATGCCAGTGCCTGCGAGTTGGTATGCTGATGTTTGGGTTATGCTGATGACAGCGGCTTTGGATGCGGAGTAATCTGTAGGACCAGCGTTGGACCGTAGGCCAGCTACTGAAGCTGTACTTATGATGGATCCTCTGGGATTAGGTTTGGTCTGCAACATTGCATTGGCAGCATGCTTTGTCGCCAGGAAGACACTGGTTGGAGATGGTCAGCCTGAAAATCTCGAGGCTAGAGCATTGGAAGGAGACACAGCCACTAACCTCAATGCATTCACTTTCATGGTTCTCATAAACTCTTCTTCCGATTTTCCTTCCTTCTTGCCAACCTCGTAGACCCTCTCCATGGTACCTCCAATACCAGCATTCGCAAAGAAGACGTCTAGCCTTCCCCACTTGTCCACTGCCAACTTCACCACTGCTTTGACGTCTTCCTCATTTCCGGCATCGACCTTTTGTACCACTACCTGTGTGCCTGGATGCAGCTTCTCGATGTCTTGTTTCCAATTGTCCAGGTTGGAAGTGTCAAAGTCAGATAGAATCAATGCCTTTGCACCTGCTGAAGCGAACTCGTAGGCTGAAGCTCTACCGATACCTAGAGCACTGTTGCAACCAGTTATGATGCAGACTTTATCTTTCAGGCGAGGCGAGCTGGGAGGAGAAGCTATGGTAGGTATGCCAGGAAATGAAGAACCGCCGCCAATAGTTTGAGGAGTTGGCGGGGGTGACAGGGCGAGAGATTTCTTAGGTGCGGCCGTCATTGTGTGAGAGGGATAGTCGTATCACAGTGGTGGAAAGAAAGCTTCTTGACCTCAGTAGTAATTCTAGCTGATTGACAATCCCCGCATAAGATGACCACCGAGGTGGTTGTTTCTCTAACGAGCCGAGGTTCCCCACGTCGAGGCAGTCTAAAAAGGTGCAGAGCAGGGTGATGGACACAGCTTCATCTACCCCCCAGTTCTAAGACAAGATTACATTCATATGTTCAATATATCGTTATGATGCGGGTCTTTATGAGATCTCTCAATTTGGCTATCTGATCTTCAGCCTCCCCTGGCTTTGGAACGAAGAAAAAAATATCCCAAAGTGACGTGATAACCTTCGACAAACAAAGGACGCCCACTCAGCATTCTCGAGGGTTTGATCGATCTTTCACGCTCTCAATCAAGAGCTGTAGAGGAAGCCGGCCCACCGGTAGTAGTGTAGGTGAATGTAGCACAGCCAGCTGGACACTCAGTAGCACAGGTCGCAAGCTCAGTCTCTGTCACAGGAACACCACAAGAAGGTACCGTAGTCGTGGTCTCAAACACACATAGCGGTCTGATACATGTCGAAGTGTCGAATGTGCACGCTGGGTTGGGAGCTGTAGTCGTAATTGTGTACGGTGCACAGCCCTCGGTTGCAGTAGACGAAGGTGGATAGATGGGATCGGTGATAATTGGGCCGCCAGGATTGATGGTCGTGTCTGGCTCATAAGACGTTATAGGAGCAACAGGGGGTATGGTCGTAGGTTCTTCATGCTCAGTTATGGTCTCCGTGTAGCAAGCAGCGCAGGAGCGTAGACATGCTGTGCGGGTCTTCGTGCTGCAATAAGAGGTTGGAATGGTTGTCGTGGTTTTCACAGTGCAGGTGGCTTCGATACAGTTGAGAGCTGGACAACCGCTGGGTGTGGTATAGGTGATTGAGACTGGACAGCGCGGGCAGGCTGCTGCATTGACAGTGCTTGTACGGTGTCAGTTTTGCCGATGGAAGAATGGACGATTGATGATATTCACCTGGTGAGGAGAAAGATGAGAGCAATGGGGATAAGCAAGCAGTGCATGATGATTAAGGTTAATGTATATTCAGACACAATGTAGACGATCTTGCGATTGCAGTGTCGAATCAAACTTGCTGGATTGATGAATGCACTTCAAACACTCAGGAAAGAATGCCTTCTTAAATATTCCAAAGATGACATATGTGAACGCATTTAGAATCAACCAGCCTCAAACCGTTTCTTGGGAGCTATGCGCAGACTAACACCAAGGAAGGAGCGATGGACGAGTGACTATTCTGCATCGATAGCAGCACATACCTTGGGTGAGACTAGAGAGATATGCAGGGTGGAGTTATGTAGCACAGTGGGGAAGGTGCAGGGAGAACACGAGACGTTGCGTGCGATAGTCGAGTCTCTCTTGGAACAATAGTCGCAGGCCAAAAAGTACGTGCATTGTTGATCATGGTGTACTCAGCTGGGCATCGATAGTGCTAGATGATCTTTTTCTTTAGAGCCTGGTGTGTTTCGTACGAGAGGGACAGATTTTCGCAGATGAGCACACCGATTTCTTAGTGCTCGACGGAGCTCTTCTCCTGTCTCAAGCTTCATTCCTGATAGTATACAAGAGACCAACCACGATAAACGCCATGCATATGCGCCTGACCAGATTCAGGGCAGCGTAAGAGCAGAAGACGATGTTAAGTACAAAAAGAAACTGGTTGAAGAGAGACAATTGGTGTGTGTGCTGTGAAACGGGATGCTTGCAGCGGTCATGGCGCCAAGCTCGCTTTGCAGCACGACGATGAGACACCAGGGGGTTGGCCTCATGACCTTCGGACGATCATCCCTCAAGTAAAGTCCAGAAATAGCAGAGGTTAAAAGTGTGATGTAATGTCGTAAATGAAGAATCGTTTAGGCAGCCTTGGGCTTCTTGGTGCCGTACTTAGATCGCGAGGTGATTCTGTTACCAACACCACCCTGTAAATTTCATGAGTAAGATGGTTACTAAAAAGACAAACGAAACATACCAGATCCAAGGCGCCTCTGACAAGATGGTACTTGACACCAGGACAATCCTGCGAACGACCACCACGGACCAAGACAACAGAGTGCTGCTGAACATTGTGACCTGAGATGAATCCACATTAGCCATGAAGTTCTATATTTCCATTCCTTCGTCTCGCCCGCTCAATTCATCTTTCCGCCCTCTTCTCTTCAAGGCAACGCACCTTCACCAGGAATATAAGCGGTAACGACTCTGCCGTTACTTAATCTGACTCTTGCGACCTTGCGCTCTCCCGAGTTGGGTTTCTTGGGCTTGGTAATACCGACACGCACGCATACGCCCTTCATCTCAGGTCTGTCCTTCAATTGCGGCGAAGTGGGTTTACGTGCTCTTTGAGCGACACGGCAGCCGCGCATGACTTGGTTGTATGTGGCCGACAATGGTGACGATGTGCTAAAAGTGCGCGGTGAAGGGGCGATCGGTGTGCGGAGAGTGGTATTGAGTGCCGAGAAATTAGGGCGCGCCGTGGCAGGCAGCCTGAACAGGCGGGTGAAGAGGTTGAGAGCCATGCTGAGTCTATGGCTATGTATGCGTGTGCGGTATGGTTGAGTTCCTGGTCGCAGATGTTCAATTGTTCAAGTCGCTCTGACTTCGCCGCGGGAAAGCCAAGGCAGACTTGGCATTTATTTTATCTTTTTCTTCTCAAGAAGATAAAATTGCCTTACCTACAATCATGAACTCCAATTATCGCAATGAGCAACGTATATACCGTATAAAGACACAGCAGTTCTTGGAAACAGAAGTATCTCCACAGGAGGTAAATGGCTTGCTGCTTTGCAGCACGTAGTCCCCGTAGTCTCCATATTTATAAGCACATGCATTACATATTTGAGCACACGGGATGCACCAAATGGCACAGGGATTGCAGAGGCGGGCGGTGTCAAGAAAAGGTAACATCAAGTCTAATGTATTCATTGGATCATATCAGTGTCAGTGGCCCTGCCAGATCTGACTCCTGATTGAAATCCTTGTATCTTTCTCTGTCATCTATGTTCGCTTTTGAGTAACCCAATTTAGTCTAATGTTCTATGAGAAATAGAAGAAATTTGAAAGTCAATTTAAGCGGTTGGCTTCACGCCAGCCTGTCCCTTTTGGTATGCCTCGACACCCTGCTTAGCAGCCTCTTGGACGGTGACCTTACCCTCCACAACTTCCTGGACCTTGGCCTTAATCTGGCTCCAGTCCTCGAAGACGGTGAAGGGAATGTTGTCTCTGACACAGAATTGAATAAGATCTGATCCGAATTCAGCTTTATGAATCATTGTGTCCAGCAAATCGAAAGACTCACCGTGACCAGACTTGGCAAACAGAAGGTCGGTCTCCTTAGCAGCACTCAAGTCTGAGACACCGTCACCAGCGTAGAACAGAGTAGGGCGCTGATCAGCGGGGAGCTGAGCGTAAGGACGGATGGTCAAGCTCTTGTCGTGACCAAAGTGCGAGTCGTCGTGATAGACGAGCTCCCAACCTCCCTCCTCGTTGATCTGCTTACCAGGCCTTGCTTGAATGTTGTTGCAGATGACATCAATGTACTTTGCGTTCTCGCCAACAAGCTTCTCGAGAATGGCGCGGATGATGGGCTCCATGCCAGATGATAGAACAACGGTCGGGATGTTGTTCTTGATGGCCCATTGCAGGTAGTCATTGAAACCAGGATCGAGCTTGACATTGTCCGAGACATACTTGATGCACTCATCGTAAGGCATCTTGACACTGTCCATCATGCGCTTGAACGAGTCTCTGGGTCATGTTTTAGTTCGAGATAGCAGAAGTTAGTGACTCTGAGTATAGATGTACCTGAAGCTCTCGGTGCCGTTCAAAACGTTCATGTTACCCTCGCGTCTCTTTTCGTAGCCGAAGCCAACATTGTCGGTCTGGTCATATAGTCAGGTATATGTTCTTGGGAGATGAAGCAATCCCAGAAAAATATCTGGAATCTGCTAGCCTATTTACCATGAAGTCATTGCCTGTGACAGCGTTAGCACATTGATACCAGCAGAAAGAGCGACTACGCATTTGTTGCTGAAGGGCATCCCTAGAATATATATGATATGATTATAGAGATGGCTGATCTGGAAAGGATCGGCGGGAGGATTCTCGTGTTGTGAAGTAATACTGCTGCAATGCGTGGGTGGCACGATATCCTTCATGACAAAATACAGATGGGAATTTGAGACTGTGAGAGAAGGTACTCACTGTCAAAAAGGGTGATGGTTCCATCAAAGTCGGTGAAGAAGATAAACTTGGGGTTTGTCTTCATAGCAGGGAGTGATTGGGCCATAATGTATGATGTGTGATGATTAGAATGTCTAGATCAAAGAGAACGAATTGTCGAAAATGCGAATATAGGACCAAGTTGATATGCAGGGTCAGAAAGAGAGACTTGAGATGACTGAGATGCGTTGAGAGCGGGCCAAAAAAAGTTCGGTGAACCAAGCAATCGAAGCACATGGCAAGAAGGGCAACGCTCCTGCCGCATACGTCAAGGGTAAACAAAAGGGCAAGATTCGGCGCCGATCCGCGCCTAAATGCAACTCCGCCGAAAAGTGTCCGCTCGCTGCTACCCAGACGTGAGAGTTTCATCTCGATACAAGCTCTAACCAGATCCTTTGAACCCGTTGGAACTGCTCTGGGAGGATGAGGTAGAAAGAGAGGGACACAAGGGAAATGAGCACGCCATCACCGCCGTATGCATTGCTACGCAACATCGTCGCCTTCACAAGGTCAAGCTCCGTCACGATCCGCCCATTCGCAACTCGATGTCGACCTTCGTCTTCAAGGTCATACTCTCCAGCCAAGGGCCAATGGACCAGTAAAAACCAATGGAGCTCTTCGGCTTGGAGGGCTGCATCTACGCCAGGTCGCAATGATCCTGAAGCCAAGGATGACAAGACGAAAGCTGCCGAGCCTCAAAAGCCAGACGAGAGGTTCTATATGCCGCCGCCGCCTGAAGATATCCAGCAAAGGATCGATGCAGCTATTTTTGACGCCGCAAGAGCTTCTCGGCCCACTCCTCCACCTGAACCAGTACCCGAGGTGAAGCCTGCACCTGTAGCGGAGGAACAACCTGCTGAACCAGCTCCCGCAACTGCTGCGCCAGAAACATCGGAACAAACTTCGAAGGAACATCTCGTCGGAGAGAAGATCCTGCAAACAGAAGCAGAAGTGGTTGCCGAGAAGGTTGTGAAAGAGGAAGCAAAGGCGGAAGAGGCACTGCCCTCAAAATACCAAGAGCAGAGATGGCACCTGTCAAAGCGGGTACAAGAACGTATGGATGAACTGCTAGCGAAGGCCGCAGTTGTCAGTCACAAAGTCAACAACTATACCGGTACTGACTACTCTGGCATTGAACGCCTGCGTCGCGACATTATCGAACAAGGTATCTCTAAGTCAACATACCCTCTATCATCTGTGTGATCTAACTTCAAAACAGAACAGATAGTCAAGGCCGCCCATGCCGAGGTTAACGCCGCAAAGGTCGCATACACAACATCCTACAGCCAACAAGCCGCTTCGCAGAAGGAAGTTGTTGGCCTCCTCGAACGCAAACACTCATGGTCAGCCGCCGATCTCGAACGCTACATGTCTCTCATCCGCTCCGAACACTTGAACGAACAAGCCGTGCAGGCCGCGAAAGAGCACCTTGCAAAAACTGAACGCGATCTCGAGGATGCCAGAGGAAAGCTGGAGAAAAAGGAACGCAAACAATATCACGAAGAGCAGATTTGGAGTGACACGATCCGTCGCAACAGTACTTGGGTGACATTTGGTCTTATGGGTCTGAATATCTTCTTATTACTGGCCAACTTGATCATTTTCGAGCCTTGGAGGAGACGAAGGATCGTCAGAGAGATCAAAACTGCTCTAGATGAGAAGACAACCATAGCACCGTCATTGGCTTCTGCTGTTGAGGCCGAAGTCGACAAGGTCATTGAGCCCGTTGGACAGCCTTTAGAGAAGATTGAAGAGCAAGTCGTCAATACAGCGGAGACAGCTGCTGCACAAGTCATACTAGAGACGACCGCTGAGGTCGCCCCCAACGTACAGCCTGAAGCCATGGCCGACAGCGAAGTAGCGGTCGGCGAAACACCACTCGCAGCTGGACAAATTCTGCCAGAAGAAGCCATTGAGATCAACGACCCGGTTGCAGAGGTTGGCGAGGCGACCGAGAACCTAGTCGACGAGACTCTCCAACCACCGGAACCCAAGAGCTGGGAAGAGAGATTCGCCCTCTGGAAGGAAGTTGTGTCTGCCAAGTTGGCACTTTACCAGGCCAAGTTGCAAGACCTGTTCTCCGACCGTCAAGTCACAGTCAAGAGAATTGACGTGACGACGATAGCGCTCGAGGGTGCTGCAGCTGGTGTGGCAGTAGTCGGACTCCTGTGGGCGCTGCTCAACGCTAGATCATGATGATGAAGTCTTTTGCAATGTAAATAAAGCATAACCTGTATATCAAGCATCCTGTATTATTATCATTTATTGGAACTCGCCAAATTCGCCATCGTCGAAGCCCAGGTCCTGGGCTGAAGGCTGGTTCTGGTTCTGGTTCTGTTGGTATTGCAATTGTTGCCTTGTAGGGGATGGAGTCTTGGAAGCAGCCTTTACGTGAGCAGCTGATGGGGGCGGGGCTAGAGAAGGAAGTGCAAAGTCGTCTCCAGAAGCAGGTGGTGGTGGCGGCTTGATGGAAAAGAGGGCAGTGCCATCGTCCTTGGCTGCAGCAGTCGATTGCTGTTGCCTTCTGCCACGGCCTCCAATCTCGACGTGAATGCTTTCTCCCTCTTTCAAACTGAAGTCTTTCTTGGGCTCCTCAACCGTCTTCCTATTCATGAGTTGGGGCTGTGCCTGACCAGGAGCGACCTTCTGTTCCATGCCCAGAAATTTCCTGGCTTCGGACAGAGTGATGCTGAAGTCGAAGGCATCGGGTCTCTCCTCGAAGCCAATACCCAGAGTGGCCTTCATACCACCTTCACCTACAACGCGAACAGCAAAGAATCGACTACTATCATTGGCTTGCTCAACGACGGCAGGCGACGTGTATGGGGCAGCAGCGAAAAGGTCGGCGGTCTTGGGGTCCTCGAGCACGATATCCGTCTTTATTTGGTTCGAGAGCGATGTTTCAATGATACGCAGGCGGGCGGTAAAGATCATCTGGGCGGTTGGGCGCGGAGGGGCCGTCCAAGAACCAGCAGAGAAGCCCTTGTTGGAGGTGAGAGGGGGAATCTGGTAGACATGAACGCGTGGGCAGACGAACAAGACTCGCTGGATGGCAGAGTCGGGCAAGGGACGACCAGTTGCTGGATCGAGAGTTGTCATTGTCTCGAGGAGCGACTTTCAGCTTGATTGAGTGGCACAAGAATACAGAGACCAACGCGCAGGATGAGCTGAGGGTCAGTCAAACAGCACGGAGCTGCCCTGCTTGACATGTGAATTCAATTCAGCCGCCTTGGCAAAATGCTCAGCAAGGCATGTCAGAATGCAGTCACAGTCACGGCATATCAAGCAAGCTACTTGGCCATACGCTGGCATAGACGCAAAAGTGGGCTTGAGGGACCCTATGGTCTTTGCGGCTTCGTTGTATAAAACCAGAAAAGGTCAAGACAGGCAGTATCATGGAACAAGACGAGCAGCAACGACCGGTCTTGAACTCCGAGCAGATGCAGGCTAATGACTCGCTAGTCGAAGCTTCTTCTGTCGCAGCAGTCGAGCAGAAACAGTCACAGTCCAAAGTTCGAGTTCAGCTTCAATACCAGAACCAGAACCAGAACCCACGCATCGACTTTCGACTTGATCCTCCTACACCCACCAACCCTTCGCAACTTCTGCCTCCTGCTCGTCCCTCGGTCCTCCGTCTCTCTCTGCTTGACAGCTACTACCTCGACAACATGGTCACCTCCAACAAGCAGCAAAATTTCAATGTCGTCGACACATACAAGCGTCTGCTGGCTGATGACCCAGAGTTGACCATGCCCGTCGCCGCCATTGAAGCCTTAGTTCTCGCTCTTGCCCACACTCCCGCGACCACCGTCTCGGAAACCCTGGACCTTCTATCTACCCTTACAGCCGAATTGAAGGCTCGCATCCCCAACCCCATTTCTCTTTCTGCCGGTACCGACTTGTTCCAACGCTACATCATCACCACTCTGCAAAAACCCAGCGCCGGCCGTAACAGCGACTTCGATACCATCCGTACTCATCTGGTCCAGAACGGACGCTTGTTCGTCGAGCGCGCAAAGGAGGCTCGTGACAAAATTGCTGGTTTTGGTAGACATTTTGTGCGCGACGGCAACACTGTCCTAACCAACGGAGGGTCGCGTGTCGTTGGTGCTCTCTTGCGTTCGGCTGCTGAGACGAGCGCTGGTTTCGGTGCTCAAGGCAGCATCCGCTTCCGCGTCATTTACGTTGTTTCCGACTCGTCGGATGCAGAGAGCAGAGACAACATCGCCCAGCTGCGCAAGCTTGGAATTCCTGTCGCTACAATCCCTCCTACCGCCATCGCATACAGCTTGAACCAGGTCTCGCAATGTTTCGTCGGTGCTGAGGGTGTTGTGGAAAATGGAGGTATTATTAGCAGATTGGGCACCTATCAAATTGCCATGCTGGCCAAAGCCGCGAACAAGCCTTTCTACGTTGTGTCAGAGAGTCACAAGTTCGTCAGACTGTACCCGCTCGGCCAGACTGATCTGGGTATTGACCAGAACATCGTCGAATTCAAGACCACGGGCGACGCTACCAGCACTACTGGAAGTGTTTCTGCGAAGGATGAGGGCGTCGCTGATATGGATGTCCAATCAGATGCAGGTGTCTCTGACAGCGTAGCCAACACTGATGCTGTTGACTTTACAGTACGTATACCTCATACAACTCTCCCAGACAATCATAGCTAACGTCTGTCTCATAGCCTCCTAACCTCATCTCTGGTATCATCACCGAATCAGGTGTCTTGCTACCTTCCGCAGTCAGCGAGGAGCTCATCAAGATTTGGTTCTAGGCGCCCGGACTTGTCGAAGCTCGTCTTGTGAGCTTGATTGAACATGGACATGCGCGCAAATGCAGTGCGAGTGCATACACAGACACCTCTCTCTGAATAACAGCCTTCATACATGGTAGAGGAAGCACGCTCAATTGCCTTGGGCAGAAATAAGTGCCGCGCCGATATAACGAGAGTCATGATGATCATGATACTGATGAACCCCGGAGAGGCAAGTCGAGTGCGGGAAAGATGTCAGAAGGAAGTGTAGCGGAGTGACTATCACAGAGTCGTAGTTGGGTGAGAAGGGCACAGAGAAGGCTACAAACTCCCGAGATAGAAGAGAAGGATCATCTCGAGCATCCTATTAACTCAAACAACACTGCGCGGCCTTCGAGTCACCCCAGTATTCCACCTTCCATGTGCCTGGTCTGTTCACTCTCCTTTGGTGCCAGGTGAAGTCACAATCTCAGGATTGATACCTCTCCCAGAGTTACATATTATAGAATATAAGCTATCGAAATGCACGGCACAATTGACGAATAAATGAGACCCACAGAGAGTGACATTATTGCAAGGTGTCGCGTCGCTTGTTTGACGCCACTGCTGCCTGTCCAGGCGCGACGTTCATGAAACTGTAGCCTGTTTCTAGAGATGTAACAACCACATAAATCTTCAACACCTAGCACACACAAGAGTTCTCCTCGAATGAAGATACGAAGAAACGAAATTTGACTGAATTAAAGAATAACGACATTGGAACCAAGTCGGCACACCTCTCTCGGATCTCTCAACCCAAGCGACGATGGACGAGCCAACGACCTACGAGAAGCTGGTGCAGAGGACCGATTGCCTACGCCCTTTTGTAGTACCAACAGAGATATCAACATACGATGCCATCTTACCAGCGTCGCCTCACCCCAAGATTGCAACTATAGCTTCCCTGATGAACGAACTCTATACTCTGTTCATCGACATGGGTTACCTGCCGCCAACTTCTGTATCTTTTGCTCCCCACACTAGCTGCCCAATTTCCTTGAAACATGCTGCTTTGTTTGGATTAGAGAAACAAGTAGTGGATCTCTTGCAACTGCTTCCGTACTATGACGGCACAGGACCAAACTGGAACTTTGGTTCCGATCAAGGAGAATTCTTGAATGGGGGCGAGTTCGACGATGATCTCAGGGGAGAGGGGAAAGAAGTCTTTTGGTGGAGGAAATTCGGGGATCCAATGTATTACTCTGATGTCGGATGGAAGGGAACGAAAGTGATCGGGTGGAATCTGGATTGTAAAGAGGCAGACGAGGAAGGTGGGGAGATGGAGGAGGAAGAGGACGAGGAGGGAAAGGGAAAGGGTTGGTTGACGATCGATGAGCCTGAAGACGACGATCCCGAGGATGCGGATTGGAATGGAGACATGACTGACGATGGACAGACAAGTGACAACGGAGAAATGACTGATGACGAGGAGATGACAGACGATGGAGGGATGACCGATGCCTCCTTCTCCGACGAAGAGCCAATCCAACCAGAAGAACTTCTTGCATTGCAACATGACACTCTCCTAGCGAACGCGGCGCTGGAGCAACAAGAAGCAGCGGACGCAAAGGCGGCCGAGGAGGAACACGCCAAGCGGGAAGCAATCATGGAGGATCCTAGGGATGAACGTCGCCTTCTTTATATGCGCCCCTGGCACGTCACACTTAACAGCATCGGCAATCATGGTACAGTCCTCTTCCTTAACATTCACAACTTCACTATTTCTCAAACTTGCTTTGGCAATATCTGCGATTTCAGACACAACGCAATACCATATCTCCGCAACATGATCAACAACTTCAAGACCCTCAATTGGATTCCTGGCGGACTCTATCCGCCAGATCACGACAATGAAAGATATGCAGCCTACCAAAAGCTCTATCTTGAAGCAGGATGGTCAGACGCATTTGACGGCGAGAAGTTCGACAGATCAAGGCGGAATTACGAAGCCGAAAAACGCCAACGCTACATCGCCCAAAATCCTTTGAGGGAACTATCCGAGCATGTGTCCAATATGCGATCGCGCGAACTCTCAAAGATTCACTACCACCACGCTCTCGAGAAACTAGCCTCCCTGCTTTCTACTGCCGGCGCAGATGAGCGCAAGAACCTAGAACAGGGGGTTGATCGCTTCGGAAGAGAGTTTCTACCCAATTACTTTGAACCTGTTGCCAAGGATGTGCTCGAACGTCACAAAACTCGCCTCAACGATATGTTTAACAACGGACACACAGAGAAGACGGCTAAGTATCAGATACAATTCATACAGGAAACGGAATTCGTGATGCAAGCCACCAGCTTCGAGGAAAGAGATTAGCTGTTATATGAGCTTAGGAGGAAGGAAGCACTTGCTGTCGATGCAAAGATAAAGGAAGGGTTTGATTGGAAATGTGCTTGGAGAGGAACAACAACTGATCTGGTCGACGTGGAGTTGACGCCGGAGATTGTTAAGGAGATGGCAAGAGAGGAATATGAGAGGTGCTTGCCATGACAAACCTCAAGCTCTGTTTGAAATGAGGCCAGGGTTACTATATCAATCGGTCAGTTCACTATCTTCGCAAGTCAAAGCTGTCCTAGCGTAGCTGTAGAAATACAGAATAATTTTGAAATGGAAGTGGCAACCATAGAGAAAGATGTCATCGTACGCATTCTCTATGGCTACACCCTGGATGGAAAATGATCATGCATTTCATCAGCTCACATCACTAGAGTTCGCTATGCGAGTAGTTGTAATAATGAGAGCGTGGCAGTTCCTGATATATCGAAGAGATTTGCTCACAAAAACTGCAACATAGCGAGAGGAGTCAGGCTGAATATTCGAATGAGTTAATTATATCTGCCCAGAGTCATCGAACAAGGTTGCGAATAACTATCGTGGCTGATATGTATGGCTCGATATCTTCCGGAGTTCCTTCCATCTCTTCAAGTTACAACATTTGCAAGCAAACGCAAAGATATAGCTCTAGAACTGGTTCATCCTTGCAAACACAGCCATGGTGATGGCTAAGCCATTTGAGCAGCACGCCGACATTGGCACACTACCCGAGTGCATGGTAAGTCAACTCCTCTTTAAGATCAGATCGACCTTAGTGAGCTAATATGAGCTGACCGCAAAGCAACAATGCATGCGTCAGGAAACTAAACACTTCAACATCGAAGAGGTGCCCATGCAACGTGTCTGCAACAAGAAAGAGCTTCAAAATCACCATATTCTGCAAATGGGCAGAAAGAGATTTTGCCCTTTACATGAGAACAATGTGATGGCCAACGCACACAAAGTAACCTAATATCGACAAGGTTAGATGATAGTCCTACTAACACTTTGCTTCGCATAGTCTTTCTGGACTGCTACTACGATCTCTGGATATGAGTTTTGAGCATCAACCAGTCGCTACGCAGATGGAGAAGATTGTAGTCTGACACTTAGACAATGCGATGTCTCGACTCGAAGCTTTTCGTCTTGCTATAGCACGAGAGTGAATCTATAGCCTCAGGTGAATCGTTAAGTACCCAGGTAAATCGTCAAGTAAGCGTCCACAGTGTTTAAAGAACAGGTGACCATCAGACTTTTGTATCTGCATGGCGTTCTAGAGGTGGTTAGCATGACGTGTCAGTAACCCAAACCGCGAGTTCGAGCATAGATCGTCCACAGTTCTGTACGTGACGTCTGCGTTTGGATATACACGTCAACAGCAACAAAAGGTATTTAGGCTAAGTAGGCAAGCGGCCATTGACGACGGATCTGCTATGTCAAAATAAGCATCTTGGCTGAAAGTCTAAAATCGAGGCCGACCACGGCGCAACACAAACGTAATTAGATCTTGAGCGGCAGCCATGAACTACACTTGATATCCAGATGTGTCATTTTACTCGCGCAGTCATTTAAAGTAAGCTCGCAGAGGCTGAGAACATGTTCTACGCTTCAGTCGAAGCGACGGACTTGGCCGCAGAGTGTCTGACCCGATGCAAAAGTCAAACTCAGCTGACAGAGCTACGATGCGTTATACGGCAGAATGCGTTTCGAGCGCACGACTCCTTGGGAAGGGATGTTTGTTCGGTTTCGGGTGCAGCCGCTTGTGGCTATCCGTAACTGACGAACACAAGGAGGATGTTTCCATATGATGATTGGTCAAGGGTGACACCGTGGTGTAGATGGTTTACTGCACAGCTTTTGCTGTCATGATCTTGGGTGACACGAACAGCATCTGCAATCCTTCGGCGAGATAGACGAGTTATGAGGTCACCACATGTCAGCAAGGCATTGTGACCGAGATAATGCCAGAAAAAAAGAGAGCGAATGTGAAGAGATGGAGTAACACAAATAGAGGCGCCGGGGACGACCGGGGGGTGAAGGTGGGGAGTTCTGGGGGCTCGGTCTCGATCCACAGCAAAATGTGATGACCGTGCGAAACGGGTCCGCGAGTAGATCAGGTAATTGAAATAGGCCCGAGACAGAAGTGTTTGGGAGTATTTGAGCAAGATGCACGTGGATGCAGTTCGCCGCGAATCTGACAAGCTTCAATAAAAGGCAGGCTACAGACGTGTCAGATGCGGACGTCGCAGCCCTGCAAGCTGGGGTCGTGGAAAAGTAGAAGGGATCATCAAGCTATTGAACGAAGTACGCAGATGTATTCGGCAGACTCGGTCGGGTGGCTGATATCACGTGGACCAAGCCGACATCACGCCTTCCTGAGTGGGTCACAGGACAAGCTAAGACGGCTCTAAGACAAACGCCACCTAAAACCTCGCTAAACAGAGGCTGCGTCGGACTTGGCCTGCGAAGATGGATGCTGCTCAACAAGACGAGTTCGGAGATGTGCAAAGGGTTGACACAAAGTATATCTCTGGGTAATTGAGATTGCTCAGGGACTGGGGGAAGGTTGGAAGAGCCAGGGAATGTCACACATTGAAGGTTCGGGCAGCGGAATCGGTGCATGCATGGTTAAAAAAGTGACCGCTGGTTCGGCCGAGGTGTGGAGAAGCACTTGGCGGTTTCCCGGGGCTGCATGGATCCCGCAAATGATCCCCAAGTTGTGCCCGCATTTCCTGAGTTCGAGAGCCTTTCGAAACGCTCTTTCCTACTTTAATTTGCCCCTCGTCTTGTATGAAAGCGACTCGACAAAACTCGACTTGACGGCCGAGGACGCGACCATCCAGGACACATCGAAATGCTGTCAGCCGGCGGCATGCATTATCCCCAGGGCTTTGGCCGCATGTCGAGTGCCAACATGGTGACACACCACGACCACAACCAAGCTCCCATGTCTGGATTGGACGCTCTGGCACAGGGGTCGCAGTACGCATTGCAGCAGCTCCACGACTCGCACCTGAACCCAGCTCCGCAAGACCACGATGCATTTAGCCAAAATCAAAACGGCCAAGACCAGAGCGCGAACAACAAGGGCAGCAGCAATGGAGCACCAGTACGACGAAGAATCAGCCGGGCGTGCGACCAATGTAACCAGCTCAGGACAAAGTGTGATGGCAAGACGCCTTGCGCGCATTGCGTGGGTATGTTGACAGGCTGTACTCGACCACGCCCAGCCGAGACCAAGCCCGGCTAACGCGTCATGATATACAGAATTTGGTCTTACGTGCGAATACAACCGCGAGCGCAAGAAGCGAGGCAAGGCGTCGCGCAAAGACATTGCTGCCCAGTCTCAGAATCCCGCGACAGCCACTTCAGACAATGGTGCCAATGACAGTCCCAAGTCGAGCAATGAGCAATCCGCTCCCCCGGAAAACGCCACCGACATCGCCCAAAACTCGCTCAAGCGGCGGAGGTCGAGTAATCACCATGTGCCTCCACCACCACCACAGAGAAGGGCCTCGATGACTGTACCAAATCCACAGACTCTGGTCCCACCTCTACCTCCACCTCCGCCGCCAGCTCAAGCACAGCAACCACAGCCCCAACCACAGTCGCAGCACCATCTACCGCCGCTGAATCTGAACAAAGATGCCGTTCCGGGTGCTCCAAATGATCGTTACTCCAATGTACGCGCCTCGGTAGATGGTCAGAACCAGGCCGGTATCCTGCCTACTCCTCGCGCAAACCACTCGGCAATGCCTGATCGAACTCCTGTCGGCGTGACGAACTACTCAGGTCCCATGGATGACTACCACCGTAGCGTACTGCAACAGCCTCCGTCCGCCGTAGCTCATCATTCCATGATGCCCGCTGGTGCTGCTCCCCTTTCTGCTCCACTCACCTACCCTAATGGCATGACCTTCAATCCCGAGAGTCCTTATGCTGTACCAAGCCCGCAGAGTCAAAACAACAACTTCAACGCGAATTTCCGCATGGGCGAATCGCCTATCTCTGCCCATGGCTTGATGGGTACCTCTCCACACGCTGGCTCACCGGGATGGTTACAGCTGCCCTCTCCTTCCGCCGCTTTGTATACAAATTTTCAGCAACCCAACAATCAGACCCTGCGCTATCCTGTGCTCAAGCCTATTCTTTCTAGGATATCAGCCATCATTCCAATCAGTCTGGCCTGCGATCTCTTGGAGATCTATTTTTCAAGCTCATATAGCAAGTTCATTCAACCTGCCTCCCCTTACGTTCTCGGTATCATCTTCCGCAAGAACTCTTTCTTGCGCCAAAACAATCCTCGAACATGCAGTCCTGCTCTGCTTGCGAGTATGCTTTGGGTTGGTGCTCAGACTAGCGAATCTGCGTTCTTGACCTCCCCTCCATCAGCCAGAGGAAAAGTCTGCCAGAAACTTTTGGAGCTTACCGTCAGTCTCCTGAGACCCTTGATTCACACACCAACAGAAGGGTCTACCCAAGCAGCTAACCCCGTGGTGAATGGTGTTGCACTTGGAGGCTTTGGTGTTGC
Source organism: Aureobasidium sp. Y128-05A (assembly GCA_037042735.1). Classification (NCBI taxonomy): domain Eukaryota; kingdom Fungi; phylum Ascomycota; class Dothideomycetes; order Dothideales; family Saccotheciaceae; genus Aureobasidium; species Aureobasidium sp. Y128-05A. The sequence goes on from JAXQKC010000100.1 coordinate 537,283, forward strand.
ATTGCATACCGCAAGGCACGACAGTGAAGGTGGCTCTACAGGGGCTGCGGGAGCTTTGGACGACGTCGCGACGTACATCAACCTGGCTACTGTGGTTTCAGCTAGCGAGTACAAAGCTGCTAGCTTACGCTGGTGGAACGCAGCTTGGTCCTTGGCCAGAGAGCTTAAATTGGGTAGAGAACTTCCTCCCAACCCGGATCCCTCAATGCAGCAGGACGAGAGCGCGATCGCCGAAGGGAACGCCGAGAACGACATGGGTATGAATGGTCAGCAAGGTTTCAACTCACGACGATTCAGTGGCATGCCTGCGTCTATGTCGCAACCAGGCGCTGTGACCGAAGAAGAAAGAGAAGAGAGAAGGAGAGCCTGGTGGCTACTATACATTGTCGACAGACATCTTGCGCTTTGTTATAATAGACCGCTGTTCCTTCTGGATGCTGAGTGCGAAGGCTTGCTGCAACCTGAAGATGAGTCCGTTTACCAGGCAGGCGAGTACTACACGACCGAAAATATGCCAGAAACCTACTATCGACGAAGAGGTCCGCCGTTGGAGTGTACAGGGCATAGCATCTTTGGCTATTTCCTGCCATTGATGACCATCTTAGGAGAAATTGTGGACCTCAATCATACTCGCAATCATCCTCGATTTGGTATGCGATTCAGGAACGGTACAGATCTGGACGATATGGCACACGAGATCAGTCTCCAGCTGGATTCATATGGTCGCAGTCTGGAGGCATTTGAAGCTCGATTCATCCCAGCTGATGGCACCAATCCTGACGGCACGCATGTCGATAACGCCAGTCCTTCGAACCAATCCACGAGCAGCAATCGCATTACCGAGACTATACTTCTCACGAAGACGATTGTGGCTTATGGAACGCATCTGATGCACACGCTCCATATTCTTCTGAACGGCAAATGGGATCCCATATCTCTCCTAGACGACAATGATCTATGGATATCTTCGCAATCGTTTGTTTCGGCTACAGGACATGCTGTCTCGGCTGCAGATGCTATCAGCGGCATTCTGGATTACGACCCAGATCTTAGTTTCATGCCATTCTTCTTCGGTATTTATCTTCTTCAGGGCAGCTTCCTGCTGTTGTTGATTGCAGACAAGCTGCAAGGAGAGGCCAGCGCGAGTGTTGTCAAAGCATGCGAGCAGATTGTCCGAGCACATGAGGTCTGTGTTGTGACTCTGAACACAGAGTATCAGGTTCGTTTGTCTTCATTCACACGTTTGACTAGTCGTCAACTAACGTTTTGCACAGAGAAACTTCCGTAAAGTCATGCGTAGTGCTTTGAGTCAGGTTCGGGGACGCAGTCTCGAAGACTTTGGCGAACAACAGCAACGCCGCAGGGAGGTGCTTGCATTGTATAGGTGGACAGGAGATGGCTCCGGATTGGCGTTGTAGATCAACGGCAATTCAATGGTCGAAAAAAGTTTTTACATCAACAACGAAGTCATGTGGTATTGGGTCTGTGGCTGCTGTGTGAAGCCTATTGTTTCTATTTTCTTCTTTCTTCTGCTCTTCTCTTCTCAGATACCCTATCCTGTTTCTTGCATTCGCGGTACACAGAACATTCCATATGCGAGTACATGCTTTACAGACGATGCCGTTGCTCACAGCCTTCGTCCTTCTTCCTGTGTCTAGTGGCCATTTGATTGTGCTCATGGCCAATACTGATCAAGCCAAGCGCAGCCCATCTTGACCCAGTCGGCATCCAAGGTCACCGCACCATCGAACCCATGCTCGCCAGGTTCTATCGTATACCTCAACGGTGTTTCAGGGTGGACTCGCTTGAGCTTATCGACAAAGTTGTTCGAAGCTTCGATGGGTACCTTTTTACCTCGTCAGCAAATCGAGCTCGCCCCATCCTATTCTCCGCCGACAAACTCACCAGTGAATCCTCTTTGCCATGAACGATCCAGCATGCAGGAACGTTCTTGGTCTTTTCGAGGTTGTCAATCGCATGCACACCTTGACCATTACCCAAGAATTCCAGATATCTTCCAGCCTGCACAGTGGCACAGATGAAGAGCCACAACTCCCATGGATGTGTTTCTGTTCTGACGGATCCTTTCTTCATATCCCTCAGGTAATCGTCGATTTCGGACTCTGGTTGCTGAGGCGCCCCAGCCATGTTCTTCTCCCCCTTTTGCGAGAAGTGTGGGATTCTGTTGTCTAGCATGCCGTATTGTGATATCACTGCTTTTATGCCAGCATCGGGGTGCAACAATGCCGATTGAACGGCTAGGTATCCGCCTGCTGATTCTCCAGCCACCAGCACGTTATTCACATTCACCTCCACTCCTTTGGCCATACTCTCGACTTCTCCTGGTAGAGAGCTTTTGATCCAGGACCAGAAGTCTGCGATATCGTCAAGTACTTCTCTGCCATTTGCTTCGGGCAAAAGTCGGTAGTTTGGTGTGACGAGGATGGCGCCTTTTTGTGCTGCAAGTTGGATTGTCCATACTGCGTGCCACTCCTCGTAAAGTTTAGATCCGCAAATTAGAAAACCGCCGTGGAAATGGACGAGCAATGGGTGTTTTCCTGGCTTGATGTTCTTCGGGATTAAGACCGTTGTGGAAATGTCATGGTTGTTGACCCTTTTATAGACAACTTCTTTTTGGGTAAAGTCGGTGTATCTGGAAGTGGCCATCGTAGTCGTACTTTCTGTCTTTTACGAATTTTGGTCTATTTGAGAAGGCGCTGAGGAACAAAGTACGCATGAGAATGGCTTATGAGATATAAGGTGGACTCGGATATAATGGTGGGCCGAAGGTACTATCCCCGACCCTTTCGGACGTCACTTGCTGAATGCGATCTTCCATTACAAAGACATGACCAGCCGAGCGGCAGTCTCGATAGCTCGGATGGTGCAACTTGGGCAAGAGACTATCTAGACGCACGATCTGATCCAACTCGACGCTTCGACTTGATGAAATTCATGATTTGTTGTTCAATGTTGGAAGGGTGGTCTTCGAGGTGAGTCAACAGTTCATATTCGAGCTTATTTACGAATCCGAGGTGTGCATATCATGCTGCGAATCAGCGCAACATTCTCGCTATTCTCTTGGAGTTACTGGGTTATCAGGCTCTATACGCCTCGTGTAGCAGCTTCGCAAGTTTTTTCATACCAAGCCCAAAGATCTATATGGTGCAGGATCAGTAACTCTGGTTTGAGTGGAGAAATGAACGGTAACCTCACCTTTAATCTCTTGGCCGTCTCGCTGCAACCCACAATGATAGTAAAAGCAAGGTTCGAGCTGTTCCCGGACCCAGACAAGAAACGCCATCCTACGATGTTCGCCCACGCAGAAAGTCGTGAAAGTGACTTTGTCGATGTTGAGCTGCCAGTTTTCATGGCGCATACATTCTTGCTATGGGGGTTATAAGGTTTCTGGTTATTCTCGATGCCATGACGAGTTTGCGTACCTCACAAACAGGAAAGTGGTCGATTTTGATAGGTTCTTCAGGCGGGCTAGCAGCCACCATGACCCCAGCTGCGAGGAAAAACCAGTTTCTGAACTGCATCTTGTCTTTGTAAGGGGAAGTCCACGTTAAAGGCGTGATAGAAGTGTAGAGGAAAATTAGAGGCAATATATGCTTGAGATGAGCGGGGTTTTTCGATGACTATGAGCAATTGTAGTCAATTCACGCAATCATCCGAGCAACTTTAAAGCCAAACAACAGTGACAGCAGCGATCGCGCCTCAATGAGGTTGTCTGGTGATTGATGTGGCAGAAGGTTCATTCGGGTTTCGAGTTGTTCGAAAGATTATTATCCGACATACGCAGTATAGCTAGTTAGCTCATCGTGGCCATCATCAGATGATACTCACAGCATCTGCACATGCTTGACTTGGTGGATCAGCTACTCGAACGAAGAAACTATCTTTCTCGCGACGCTCGTGAATTTCTTGTCGGCAGAGTCATGAGCGGTCAATGTGTCTGCTTTGCTCTACCCCGAGTCTTTTACTCCCGACCTTTGCAAACTTCACGGTGCCATTCATGGTATGCTGTGAGAGACAAATAAACATGCGCCCCTGTGCTCCGTGCGTCTCAAATTACATACCTTGCCACTGAGGACTGTCTCGGTCGCCAGGACATGTCAGATCCGTACACGGCACGACATGCTGGCAACAACACGGTTAGCTTTTCTCCGCCTCTGCTACATTCCTCAGGTGCTTACATTGTGCATCCAGTTTTCGTACCGCCCTGATCGTGTGACACCGCAGATGTGCTTAACCTTCTTATGTTCGATATCGAATTGCGAGCTAGTCTCACGCATACAATCTTGCTGTAGATTTGCTTTAGCTGCCGACAATATTTTTTATCCTTTGGATCCGAGATGTACTCACGATACAGTCTGGTAGACCATCGATATTGACTAAATGGCTAGCCTGACAAGCGGCCACAAGTGCAGCAAGAATCAAGTACAGGCGCATGCTACGAGAAATTGTACGTTTTTCGCTCAGAAAGCAGACACGACTGGGAGAGGCTTTTATACTCTGCCTCTACATTTTGACCTCTTGAGTCATGGAAATAGATGGAAGAGTCTCAAACTTAGTGCGGCACTCAAGCCATAGTGTCTGTGATACAATTGGAGGGGGAGTTCGAGGTCAAAGGTTCAGTAAAGAAGCTTAATACGTATCGAACTCCGAATTTACCGTCTCTCTTTCCACGAGGGTGATTTTTGCCATGTACATACTGGATCGATGTGTTATGATAGCTTATAACGTAAATGAAGAGCCCGTGAGAGGCGAGCGACCGGACATGCTCATCAAACCATGTCGAGTTCGTGGTCATCGCTCCCAAAGTTGCGACGATGAAATGTAGCAGGCATCAGACGAGCCAACGTAGTATGGGTTGACTGTGGTGTGCTCTGAATAGGTGCATCCTCTTCAAATGCCTCCTCCTCTTCTTCTGCTTGTGTGCTTCTTTCTTGGCGAGCGTTGACGGCCTGATCTCTGTCGAAGTACATCAAGGGTTCCCAAAATTGAGCATGGTCCTCATCCAAGTAGATCTTTCTACCTACAGGGGGCTCAAGGAACATCCATGCTGGGACCTTCCACCAAGAACCATTCCAGCCAAGGAGAGAGCGCATGTTGGCTAACGTGCCTCTGTTGAAGGGACCTTCTTTGCGAAGGATTTGATCTTGGGGTATTGGTCCATATACTTGATCTTTATAGTCGTCGATATTGTATGGATCAGGGTAGGTACGTACGCCAACGCCGTCCCTCTCAGGCATGACGCGATTCAGGAAGATTACCTCTGACCAGACGCGTGCGGTCGTGCCTGTAGCTACTGGAATTGCAAATAGCAAGCTGGCGAGCATGAGAAAAACGATAAGGGCTGTGAACCTGTTGTGGGGGTTCTCGACGAGCCCGAATATGGAGAAGACCAGAGGAGTGAGGAAGTGTAGAGGCAGCAGTGTGACCGCGAGCACATAAGCTTTGAGGTTGTGTAGGTAGACTGCGGCACCAAGCCAGGGACATGTGTGGTCGTAAAGGGGAGGGCACTGCTCCATGCCCAGACTCGACATGTGGTACCAGCGCGGTGGCATGGCAGGATGACCGAGGCACCTGTGGCAGCTTCGGGAGAGACCAGTGTCCCAATCGACCTGGTAGATCTGCTTCTGTCGGCCCCAGATAGGCATTTTGACGAACCAGCGAGCCCAGATGTTGGCTACCACGAAGCAGTAGTACCAGGGTAGCTGAATTTCAAGAAGGGGAATTAGCATGTTTCCTGCTGACAATGGGCACATTGACCCAAGTGTCGCATTGTAGAGTGCTATACCAAATCTTGTAGTTGTTCACCGAGATCGAGTCAGCCTCCACGACGCTACGAGCTCTCAGTGGGTATCCCTAGTTCTGGGATAGCACTTTGCATTTCCATAGGTGCGATTCGAGGAGTGTGATGTTTGGAGATGATAGCAAATGCTGTACGTACCACAGTGAGGAGGGTCAAAATGCCCTCAAGAGTAAGGAGGATGATGGCTTTTTTGGGCTCACAGTGATGGGTGTCGTAATTGACTTCCCTATCGTCGGCAACCATGCAGGTCCAGAGCAGGCGACGCCATGCGTAGAAGTAAACAATAAACCAGATATGTATGCCGAAATAGGCGGCAATGACCTCTGGAAGGATGTAATACTCCGCAAAGGTGCGGATCCACTTCTGCCAGAACACAGCGAAAGAAGGACGCCAGATTGGAGAATTGTTGGCTGACGAGTTGGAAGACATGACTGACGGTTGATTAGATGATGACTGATGGGTTGCATGAAAGGAAGTTGGTTTGCTGTGCGCTAAGAGGGAGGAGCAAGTGCGCATAAAGTGATCGATGTTTGCCTTAGTCTTGTGAACGCGACTTCCCAAAGCGGTCGACGTCAGAAGTGATTTACAAAACAGCGATGACAGTGCAGTGAATGATGACCAGGATATGAGTGGCCTAGTGATCTTGAATGACTACATTTTTGATACTTAGACGCCCACTGAACACGTCCAACATCTTACTCAGTAAATAGCATATCAATCATAACAATTATACAGGCGCCTAAGCAGTTGAATTAGCCTTGTGGGAGATCAAAAGCGTACCAAAGACGTTGGAGTTTGCCACGGCCTTGCCAACCTTGCTCTTGAGATAGCAAGCCGAGCCAGACAATGAAGCGTCAATACAGCCAGGTGTTTGCTCACAAGCAGCAACACAGCTCTTGATACCGCCATTCACGTAAACCAACTTGAGATCACCGCCCTGATGGTCGACACCGCACTCGACAAAGTACTGAGAGCCAGAGGTGGTGTTGTAGATTGTGTTGTTCCAGCTGGGGCAAGATACAGTGGTGGTGAGCTGAGCGTGAATACCGACAGGCTGGGAGATGAGGCGGGCGCCAACGGCACCGGGTCTGGAGACAGCAGTTCCTACTGCACCCTTGAGATAGCAGGTAGTTCCGGAGAGCTGCACATCGATACAGCCAGCAGTACCTTCGCAGGCCATAATGCAGTTGTTTAGTCTGTCAGTACCGTTGACATATACCTGAGAGAAGACACCACCAGCGTGGTCAGTGCCGCACTCGATCTTGTAAGTGCTTCCAGTTGAGGGAGTGAATTCAAGGCTGTTCCACGATGGGCACGATGGTGTTGCAGTCTTGTTGTAAGCACTGAGGCCAAGGGTGTCAAGCAGAACGCCGAACTAAGATCTGTCAGCTAGGTGAACTTTTTCGAGAGCGAGTGTAAGCTTACATTGGGCAGTCCAAGTCCAGTGACCGGGTCCCAACCGACAGTTGCGTTCCATGTAGCCCATGGGATCACTGAAGCGCCAGGAATCTGAGCACCAGTCTGGCCATTGACACCATTGCAGCCAACGGATCCACCTTGCGTGACGTCCAAGAAGCCAGACTTCAAGGAATAGAAAAGAGGATTGACGAAACCAAGAGTAGGTTGACCGGCCTTCAATCGAGCGTCATTGAGCATTCCAATCATGGCGGCCCAGGCTGGGGCTGCGGCGGAGGTACCAGAATAGAGCGCGAGGACACCCTATATAGTCATTAGTAAATGCACATCGCAATAATGAAAAGAATGAGGTCTCACGTTTGCGAAAACCGGCCAGTACGGGTTTGAACTGTGAGCCGAGATATCAGGGAAACCACGTCCGCTGAAGTTAGTGTAAGGGGTATAGTATTGTTGGACACTTTTGCTGATGTAAGAACCAAGGTAAGTCTCGACGGCAGCCTCCTGATACCATGCCCGAGGGAAGTAGTTGCTGAAACCACCGGTGGAGTCGTCCCAAGCAACCTCAGGATCAATGCCCTGTGTGCCACCAACAGCTGTGACATAGGGGCAGGTACCGGGGAAGGCTGGTGTAAACTGAGGAGTTTTCTTTCCGTTGTTGGACTGACAAGGGGCACCAACACCTGTATCACCGGATGATTCAAGGATGGTGATACCACGAAGGCCCATCATACCGATCTGGTTACAGACGTATGTAGCATAGTCGATAGGGACGGTCTGCTCATCATCTCCGTAAGAATTGGAGATGACCTGGGGCAGGGCCTCATTAGGCTGAGACAGGAGGTATGCGTAGTAGTCCAAGTAGGGCTCGTTGGAGTTGTCGGCCTCGGTAGGCTCGTCCAAGTTAGGGATGAATGGAGGCGAGCCACCGGTGATGAACTCGGTGACTGGCAGAGGGTGAGCCAGGCCAAAGATGTTTTGTGCATCGAGGTTAGCCTCGCCTATGGTGGTGTATTCAGGCTCCTGGTGGTTCACACCACCATTAATAAGTGTGACGTTGAAAGACTGCTTGGCGATGCCGTACTTCTGTTCGTAAAGGAAGAGGTCAGCTTCGATAGCTGATTCATTGAGGAAACTGCCGAAGCCGATGCGACTGCCGCTGGAGGCATCGGGAACATAGGTAATGTTCAGAACCTGCTTCCAGCAATCAGGACCCAGGTAGGCGGTTCCGTGAGCCGAGTGTGAGATACAGGTAGTCACACGATTGGCCAGGTCTGATTGCGGCTCTGATACTGGTACACGTCTGTCGATACCAACATTCTCCGGGAGCCTGAGAGCACTCTGTGCGTCTGTACGTCCGAAGAAAGTAGTAGGGGAAACAAATTCAACGTGGTCGGAAATCTTATCCGGGACTGAATATTGGAGGGTTCTTAACTTCTCAACTCCAGTGGAATCGTCCTTGAAGGTTGTGAAATTGGCTCCGAAGACCTTGTTGGCGTCACCGATGGTCGTCTTGACAGTAACATGCAGACCACGGTCAAGGCTGCTTTCCAATCCAGATGACTCGGCCCACGAAGTTACGGCATCAACAGAACCGGTGGATGGTCCGAAGAGTGCCTTGACCTGATCAGCAGTATAGTATTTTCCATAGTTCGGGCTTGATGGGTCAGACACCGACTTTAAGAGACCTTCAAGCTGATCGATATTCTGTTGCTTGACGGCGAGCTTTAGAGTGATAGACTGAGAAGCATCAGGTGTACCTGAGACAGACCATCCTGCTGGCACTCCTGGAAGCTGATCACGAAGGGAAGCTGCCAGAACACTAGGAACAGTCAGAGCCGCAATGGAAAGAAGGGAAGCCGACAACATATTGATCGGCGCAAAGAAAGCACGGCTGGATGAAGAGAGAGACTTGGATCAACCACGAGGGGTTCCTGGCCTGTTTATACCTGTCTACACCCCCTCACGGGTAGCTGCTGGGCTCGATCAACTACCCAGTAGCACCTGTGCTATACGGAAGCCACTTTGCAAGATAGTGGAGAACATCTGGGAGATTGCACAATACGATAGCTGCAGATCGCTTCCAGTCTACTGCAAGAGCTTAGACGGTGATCATGAGGGCACCTGCTAACAAGTTGGATGGTGGCACGGCAAATGCTTAGACTCGATGCTTAAGCCTCCGATTGCTATACGAAGTGGTGGAGTATATGCCCAAGACTTGGGTCCAGGGGTCTCTAGGGGAAGATCAGTGCATGTCCAACATCTTTCACCTGCCTTATCCAGAGTTAAGGTCGCGTCAAATGGCTTTAAGGCCGCAGGTCCGTATACAAGCTCGTAGCCACAGCTTCGGCTAGATAGACCTAGAGCAGCAGGCAGGAATGGAACACGGATCTTTGTAATTTTGGCAAAGGCACGCGGGGCACGCGACATATTCCGCAGGCAGGGCGATCGCGAAAGAGGAAGGTGGAGGGTGGAAGTCGGCGTGCAAATACGAAGCACGACGGGCGGCATCGGCCAAGCGCGTTGAAGCAACCATGCAAGAAGCTTGTTAATGTCATGACAAGTTTTGACCCTAAGTTCTAGATAGCATCTTGCTGCCTCGGGCCAGGCACTTCTAGCAGATGTGGAAGGAGGTTTCGTTGTCAAATTCGATTGACGATTACGATCAACGAACGTAAAGTATGGCCGCCACGGGAAGCTCGGTTCGCGATAGGTGTTTCCTTCGTAGGTCTGAGCATGCTACCTAGATAACGGAAATGAGAATGGCCCCAGGATGCAGCGTCTTATCTGTCGAATGATGGTTCATATCTAGATCGATCATCAAGACAAGTCTGCTTCTTCCACGTGCGTCAAAGACTTTTACGGGAGGCAGTGAAGCTGTCAAAATTTGTTCCCTTCCTGCAGAGTATCGTGCATTGTTATAGCCGAGAAGGTACATGTCAGTATGGAACAGGCGACATATCATGAGTTTGCGACAGATCTTCAGAACATGGAGAGGTTGTACGCAAGTACCGCCAATTTGCTACATACTCTAACATGCTGCTAAAAACAGTTTGCACTGTAGTTTCCGGTCCTACGGTATGTGCGTATGCGACCGCGACCTTGCTCGCCAGCTCTTCCAGTCAGTTGAAAGCAAAAAATGAGCCGAGTTCATATTTCAAGCGTGCCCTTGCTACGCTGAAAGTACAGATATTATAACACCACCGAAGAACCTGGTCCATGCAGAAGAAAAATAGAAAATAATCGTGAAGTTCATGATTGAGAATCAGTCCAACTCGGCCATCTCTCTTTCTTTGGCCAATAGCGCTTCCCTCATCGTCGCCATCTCTTGTTCCAGTCGGGCTCTTTTCTCTTGTCGCGAGAACTGCTCAGATGGCGTCAAGCCTCCAGCGCCCATGACAGCTTGCGGGGCCTTGTTTTCTGGGATCAAAGTACTTGAGCCAGGTGCAGGGATTGTGGTAGAGAGGGAAGGGTCTATGTTCTCGGCTTCGCTTCTTTGACTTCGATCACTTTGAGCATATGCTGGCGAGGGAGGCTGGCGTGCTTGGTCTGAGGCATTACTGATCGAAAAAGAGCGTTTGCGCGAGACTGGTGGATTTGAAGGCTGAGCGGATTCGGGCTGTTCGGCCGATGTCGGGCGCAATGGCTTGCCAAAATGCGTAAAGTCGACAGCGATAGGCGCGCGGGGAAGGCGAGCAGGCTCGAAAGAAGGCGGCGGAAGTTGGTGAGAGTGTGAGTGATCAGAGTGCTGATGTTGATGTTGGGGCGGAGGATAGAATGGAGGTACGGATCTCTGCGCAGCGGGCTCGGGAGGAGGCGAGATTGGTTGTGTGTTGTTGACGGAGAACGGGGCGAGGTGCTGGTCGCTAGTGGCAGGCATGACTCTGCGGCGACGCTTGATTTCTGATTTCTTCATGCCAGAAGGGCGGTGCACACCGTGGAGTTTGTAGTAGAGACCTAGAAGATTAAAATCAGAACTGATCAAGATAAGATAAGAGATTGTCGCAAACATACCGCAAGCATTGCAGATTGTGTGTCCGTTGTCGTCGCGTCTCCACAATGGCGTAATTGTCGTACCACAATTCTGGCAGGCCACAGTGACATTGGCCGCCGGCGCCTGACTTGGTCCCGGGCTGTTCTGTGCATGCGGGTATGGGCTCTGGCTGGCAACATGTTGGCCTTGTGCTCGGCCGTCGTTTGCTTGTGCCAGAGCAATCTGTGCCGTCTTGCTGACTCGATTGTTGTATGCCGGGCATCCATTACATCCATCGTGACCTCCAGTTCCGTTACAACGACCTCCGCCAGGACATGTGCCGTTCGATGTCGTGTCAGTGACATATGTTGCTCCTCCAAGCTGCTTGGTCGTTGCTGTTGGCGATGAACTCTTTCTGTTGCCCGATGCTGTCGTCTGCTGTTCTTGTTGCTGTTGTTGACCTGCTGGTGATGCTTGGGCTCCACGTTTCAGGTTGACCGGTCGCATCTGGTTTCGCGCCTTGAGATAGAGTCCACAAGCGTTGCATATCGTGTCGCCAGCTGGGGAACGTCTCCATAGTGGTGTTCTCGTCGTACCGCAATTGCTGGACGTGGTTAGCTTCTGAACGTCAGACAAAGGTAGAATACAAGTACCTGCACACTTGGCCTGCTCCGCCCATGCCCGTGTTGAATGGTTTCCGTTGTTTGACCCAGGTGAGTTCGTGGATAGATGGCAACTGGAGGTTTTGTTGTTGCTGATGATTCGAGTGTTGTGGAGTGAGCTGTTGTTGTTGCGCCGAAAGACTTGTCTCACTGCCGCCATCTTCAGACAAGCGCTCGACATCTCCGCCATTTCTGCTTCCACCGTCTGCTGTCGAGGGAGTGGTGCGACGATCTGTTATTGGGGGACCATGTTGGATGCCTTGGGAATGCTCGATCAATCTTTCGGCGAGTTCGAGTTCTTCCTTGGAGCGTTCGTTGGACAAGCGTGGCGCGGCGACAGGAGACGGCGCAAGCGTCGAGGCTGGGTTGGACATTCTAAGAAATGGACTCGAGATTCCGGTGTCTTTTCGACAGGATGCGTAACACCCTTCGAGGCAGAGATCTGTGAGCGAAACAGTCGCGCCAAGCCAGAGGTACGTGGAAAGCGCGCAACTCGCTGCAGCCTCAAGGCTGTCTATCGTCGTTTGACAACCTGGGGGAGTATGCTCTTTCTTGGCAATGTGATAATCAACACCGGGTATGCAAGTGTCCTGGGTTCTTCAACGATCGTGTCTCGAGCTGGGCGGCACCTATCAGGTTATGTCTTCTGCGCGTGTGCGACCGCGTATGTCTGATTTGCCTGCGAGATCGAGGAGACAACACGAGAGCGAAAGCACCAGATCACAATTGATGACATTGCCCTTGCGCTGATTGGCTACTTTATACTGGCTTGTGATGCTGATCTGGAAGTCTTCCGACTGGCTCACGAGTTCCACTTTATTGCTTTACTTTTAGGCAATAGAACCTTCTGCGCTCTCTCGCTTAACTTGGCATTATTCCCGAGTGACATTGTTGTTGCTCAACTCTCTCGTCAGGGCATTCGACTCTTCTAACCACACCGAGATGTGCCCATAGGCTGTGGCTAGCATTTGCAACGTGCTGCTCGCTTGATTCTATCTATTATCTGCTTACCCTCAAAGAACACAATGGCATTTCTCGAACCATGATCATAGCTCTTCTCGGGCCGGCAAAGCCTTATAGAAGCGAGCACTCTATCAGCGCATCAATGCTTCCCGCGGAGCTCAGGGTCTGTTGAGACCGTGCTGCACCGCCTGCGAAAATCTCGGCACGTTTTTTCCGATGCTATAACCTCTATTAGATTCCGAGGGAGAGCTTTTGTTCAATCCCGTGTGGGTGTTGTCTTATCTCGTTATGGACTCGACGCGTGGTCATCTACTCAGCCACAAAGGTTCCCTTTGGCGGAATAGTAATTTTGCCTTTGACTTCTTTGGTTCGCCATTGAATCGCCTGGAGGAGATGGTAGAGAACCTGCAATGTCGGCATCGGAACACCTAGAGCAGTACCCACCCTCAGAGGCTCTCCTACAATGTTCTCGAATTCGGTGAAGTTGCCCTGCATCTATCAGCTGAGGGCTTCTTCTTAGGATTTGGGCTTCAGCTTACCTTTCTGATATCCCCCAGCATACTAGGAGGTAGATACATCGTTAGAGGATCAATGTTGATCATAAAGTCACAAACATCCGGTGGCAGATTTACGCCGACTGCTTTCGCTGCGGCTCTTATCTCCTCCATAGCAGGTTTGACCAGTCCATCGATTGCACCATCTGCGAGTCGAATACGACCAGTGTCCAGTCCAGTAAGAGCACAGATCGAGTTCAAGCAAGCATTATAAACCAACTTTCGCCATCTAGCAAAGTTGACGTCCATTTGGAGCTCGCAGTCGGTCTTTCCGCCAGCAGAATAGATACGGACAAAGTCCCTCGCAGCGGCTTCCTCGTCTTCTGCCTTGAGATTAGTATTGCGGAAGGGTCCGATCAGTACCCGGTCATTGTCATCATGCTCGATCACACCGGGTTCAGTCTCGTGTGAGCCGATCATACTCACACCTGACAGTACAATGTTGTTGGGGAATGCCTCAAAAATCGGCTTTTCGATGTTAAGCCCATTCTGGATCAGAACGATCACTGTACGGCCAGGCTGGACAGCAGGAGCAATGAGTTCAGTGAGAGCAGGTGGACAGTCGGGTTGATTCTTTGTGGTGCAGACGATGTAGTCAAATTGCTTCTCCGATGCCTTGGGGACATGATTGACGACTGATTGCTTTAGCATCATTGACCATCATTTCGGGACAAACAAGACTGACCATCTGTGGGTCGCCATCCTTTGAGTGTGCCATGGTCGCAAGATGCGATGTCAAAACCTCTTTCCTTAACGGCCTTGTAGTTCGAGCGTAACACAGCTGTGACTTCTGCATGACCACCGACTTCAAGGTTTAGTGCTGCAATCGTACCAACTCCGCCGCTTCCAAACAGAAGAACTTTGGATTTGTCGGTGTGCATATTGAACCAAGAATCGGAATTATGTGAATGTCTTGCGACTGAAAAATCGAATGGCTTGAGGACAACTATCTGTATCAAGCTTGAGTAACGTCAAGTGGGAGGTGAAGTTGATATCTCTATCGCGGCCAACATGATACCCTCAAAAGAGCAAGTGTTGGCCGAGGAAAGAGGAGATCACAATTCGGCCAAGGGACAGGAGCCCTACGCCGATAAGTGGCACAGGGAGAATTTGAACACGCCGGCTTGTCCGAAGACGCCGATCGGCAAGGAGAAAAGCCTACTGCAGCCTTGGCCTCTTGCGCAAAGCAGACGGAGAACGCACAGTTAGATGTACAGAACGTTTCGCGATCAAGATTTACATGGGGCTGTTCTATAGGATGCCCTCTATGTTCTCCGACCATATTCCTTGCCGTCGGTTTTCGACTTCCAATTTGCCGTTGAGAGTGTTTTCCCCCGATGCACCACACCTTTACTCCGAGTAGCAGTTCACCGGTATGAGCAAAACGACAGGCCTTCGGCCTTTGTGGCCTCGCATATTTTCTAATCTAGTAACTCGGTCTTGCCTTCTCTTTTTTCTGTAATCTTTGCAGCAGAAAAGCAATGAGTCCGCGATCAAACGCGTGTTCTACCTGCCGTTCTCGCAAGGTCAAATGCGATAGAAGCTTACCAAAATGCTCGGCTTGCAGGCGACTAAACCTGGACTGTGTTCAACAAGGCGCTGTTCAAGGACTAATCTGGCTCGACCCCGGGGTGCCTAACAAAACTACTTCTCGGAAATGCAGTACAGAATCGCCGGAAAGAGAAATGGGTCTTCGTAGGAAACCAATCTTTTCGGGTGAGTCTTCACAGAAAACATTAATCTATTCTGATACTGACCACACGCTAGATCGTGAGCGTATTGCAGAATGCTCTAGGATGACAAGGCAAATGCCCGAGCACCAAGTTGAGGGCTTTCTCTTGCAGCTGGATTCTCAAGCCGAAACTCTGGATTACGATGCGCCCGTTCACCATGGACCTTTTGGAGTCTTTTCTGTGCACAAGCCGAAATCGCCGTCGCTTACTCCTTCGTCACCTCCTGTACCTGAGCCTGAAGCTCTGCCAATTATCAATTCACTACCCGAGGATGACTGGTATGGCATTGACTTCATGAACATCGAGCAGCCTTCGAATGACTTCCAGCCTGTGATGACGAAGAGCCCTCTTCCTCTATCATGGGCTACCTCATCGCCTATGTTCAACTTTGGTGAAAGCATGGATGAAGGCTTTAACATGAATTTTAATGCAGTCGAGGATCCTTCCAGTATTACAGACCTGACGCGGTTCTTCCCTTTGAGCCCGCGACTACCTACGCCTGTCACATTGACCTTCTCTCAAGATGTTGCAGGAATGGCACCTGGAGTAATGCGTACCCTGCTGGATCACTACCAAACCTCGATGATGTCCTGCTTTACACCGTTGCATCATGAGAAGCCTCCATGGAAGATTCTTCATTTGCCTTGTGCGATCAGTGCTTACGGAGAATTATCACTTCTCGGAGATTCAAACAATGCCAAGATGACATTGCTCTTTGCAGTCCTTGCCATGAGCGCTTTCAACCTGAAGCATCTACAGACTGATTCGATGGAGGCAGACAACTGGCAGTCAATTGCAGAATCTTACCGTGAGAAGGCAAAGGCACGGCTGAAGCTCTGCCTCCGTGAGCAGAGCGAGGAGAAGAAGAAGTCGAAGTACAAGGAGGTTTTGATGGCCTTGACCAGCATGGTCACAGTCTGTGTGGTCAGTGGACAGATGCAGGAAGCAAGATGCTACCTTCTGGATGCTGAAAGATTCATCTACATGCAAAGCTTGAAGAAGCCCAAGCAATCACGAAAAGTCAACATGCTGCACAGTATTTATCTCTACCTACGGATCATCGAGGAGAGCACTTTTACTCCAGTGGAGGATGCCCAATCTTACTTGGCCGACCACTCGTACGCTATAACTAACGAAAAGCCAAGCGCCGTCTGCCGCTATCCTTCGCTGTGGACTGATCGTGTAAAGATGGGCTCGGATCTCGATTATCAGGACATGGCAGATCTGGAGACACGGTTGGTAAAATTTCCGGCCGATCAAGACGAACCAACCATGTTCGAGCAAATCTACGGCATTCCCGAATCACTCTTTCGCTTGATTTCGCACGCCACTCATCTGGCCGATGAGGTCCGTAGGAGTCGTACAACATACCCTGGCGGTATGTCTCAGGATCTTGCGCAAAGAGCCAAAATGATCGAAAGCAAAATTTGCGACTGGAAGAATCCGTACAAACTACTGGCTGAGAGACAGACATTGATCGTGTATGGACCGGCAGAACGATCTGACAAGATCGAGGTGCGAACCGACCTTCTCTACAACTTCCTGGAAGCGATGCACAGTGCCCTGATCATTTACTTCTACCGCCGAGTAAGGGATACCAATGCAACTACATTGCAATTCTACGTCGGCAAGACCATTCACCACCTCCTGGAGCACGAGAAGAAGAAGAACAAGTACGGCGACACTTCTGCCTATGTCGCTTGGCCCGGCTTCATTGCGGCTTGCGAAGCTCTTGATCCTGTCCATCGCGAGCAGATTTCTGCATTCATGTACAGAGCTGGACAGCAGTCTGGCGTGGGTAGTTTGTTCGTGGCTGCTGATGTAGCCACCAAAGTTTGGGCTGCAAGAGATGACACTGGCTCTCTGGATGTGTCGTGGAGTGACATTTTGGCCACCAGCAAGAACGGCTTGATTGTTACATGAAAGAGATGGGATTGTTGATGGAACTAATGACTGATAATGTTTATGACGATACGAATTTACCAAAAGCTGCGATATGATTGTCGATATCTACATCTTTATCCTACCAGCTCTGACCTCAATGGTGACCACAAATTGACATCCGACGATCGTTTTGTGTGACATGCTGTAGCTGAACTATCCCGATATGCAGAGAGATGATGTGACCAGGTGGTCGAGAGCCCTCGAGCAGGTACTTGTATCCACTCCATGTGCTCAAGTCTGTCATTCTGTGCCTGCGAAGTCACACAATACTCTGGACAAGGAGGCACCATAGGGAGAAGACTTGTCAATGGTCTCTTCATGGCGACACTCGAAAATGAAGAGGACCTTCTCCTTTCACTTCTCACATCACTGTATGCTACTCTACCATGGATTGAAAATGTTCAGATCAGTATCGAGTTGCCAGGGTCATCGGGATGGCATGGAGATATCGGCCTCGATCTGCGGGATCTGATCTGACGGACTATGACGCGTCGTATACCCCACACCTCGAGCTCTCTGTTCCTCGGTGGAGCTTCCTTGGGCTAATAAATCATCGATTGGGTAAAGAGAAAAGATGCGCTTGCCCGTTACACCTTCCTCTTTGTGCTTCAAACCCATCTCAACTCGTTCCTTCTTCCGCTACACAACACATATCAGACCTATCAGATACCAGTCCACAATGCAGTCTCACGCTTGCTGTACCGTTCCTCCCGTCATTAGCAAGGGCTATGATGCAAAGGGCACTTACACAACCATCGATGGCATGAAGACGTACACCACCGGTCCTAGCGACGCAAAGAAGGCCATCTTGGTCATTTATGACATTTTCGGATTCAAAGACCAGACCATCCAGGGTGCTGATATCCTTGCAACCAGCGACAAGGAGAACCAGTACCAAGTCTTCATGCCCGACTTCTTCGAGGGCAAGCCTGTTGACATCAACGACTACCCTCCTGACACTGTGAGTCTCTCCTTGGATCACATTTTCAACACCAGATGATTGACAACCATGACAGAAGGAGAAGGGCGAGCGTCTCGGCCAATTCTTCCAGACCACCGGTGCACCACCCAAGACTGTCAGCCGCATCCCCAAGGTCATCGAGGAGATCAAGAGCCAAAACAAGAACATTGCATCATTTGGTATCGTTGGCTTCTGCTGGGGCGGCAAGATCGTGAACTTGTCCTCGCAGAAGGATACCGTCTTCAAGGCTGCTGCTGCATGCCACCCTGCTATGGTTGACCCCAACGATGCCGCTGGCATCAGCATTCCCATCGCCATGTTGCCTAGCAAGGACGAGGATAAGGAGGCAGTCGAGAAGTGGGAGCAGGGTGTCAAGACCAAGCACCTTGTCAAGTGGTACAACGACCAGGTTCACGGATTCATGGCTGCTCGGTAAGTCTTGGCGTGATGTGCAAGTCACCTCAATCAGTCTGACCAAGATTCAACAGTGCCGACCTTGAAGACGAGAACGTCAAGAAGAACTACATGGATGCTTACGGCGTCTTGCTGAACTTCTTCCACGAGCACATGTAAGTGTCTCTTCTACTACTGAAATGAAACGAAAGCTTGGTGTTGGTAAGCAACCCACTGTCGGTATTGGCATATCGATTGATGCAATGTGCTGATCGCCTCCCAATAGGACCATTTTCAACGCACATAAGCTATGAACTGGCGTGGACGAACACGGCAGTCAACAGTAGACGAGTAATGAACAGTTTTCCTCGGATATCATCATGAACGTCGTGAATTAGATGTGTTGTATCAGATGCCCTCGTCCTCGACCTCCTCCATTTCGACGTGTCTCAAAGCCTTCTCGGCCGCTTGTCCCCCATCCTCCTCTCGGCTCATCATCTCAAACTCGGCCTCCTTCTCCATCTCGTCAGCGATCTTGCGCGCATCATTGTAGCCGGCCTTTTCAAGCTTATCCGCTTCTTCAGGCTCCAGCAATCGTCCCCCTTGCCCCTTTTGTCTTGCAATGTTTTGCGCCACAGCAGCAGGCACGAATCGCTTCGCCTCTTCCTTGAGATTGCGCAACACAGGCGCAGAGCTGTAGGTCGTTTGCGCTGGTACTGGAGCAGCAGCAGGTTTATTCGGCAGTTGATGCGGTTGGTTTCTGCGTGGAACAGGCGGCGGTGTATCTCTGGGCATAGGGATTTTCCTCACATCCTCATCTGTCTCGTCTTCATCTCCATCTTGTCTCCTTCTCTTTCTTCCCTCGTGCCCTTGACCCCCTTCTCTGTCTTCTCTCCTCGGTCTGAAGCCAGGTGCTTTGTCGCCCAAAACATCCCTTGCTTTTTTTACAGCGCGCAAATCCTTCTCCAATTGTTCGAGAGTGGCTTGGTCTTTTGGTCGTAGCTGTTGGGTCGCGGCGAGGGACTTGAGATCGTCTATTTGTCGTTGGAGACGTTCTGGGTTGCGGCGAGCGAGCTTCTCATTTCTTTGCGCTTGGACGTTTGCTTTTGACTTTTTAAGGGCTTGCTTCTTGTCTGCTTTGTGCTGGGCTGCGACGGGATTGATGCTTCGTTCTTTCGGCATGTTTGGTTTGCGCTTCACTCAAATTCTTTGGTTCGTTTTGCAGTATGAGAGGTAGTGACGAGGCTCAATCGGTCTGTACCGAATTGAATTGAATTGTGAGGCTTGATTGTTCTTGCACGAACTGTAATGTTGAATGTAAGGTAGGTAGTGGATGGATAAGGAAATTCAGAATTCTGACGCAGTTGGAAGCTGCCATGCATGTGTTTGCTTTGTTTGACCTGATCGTGCCCGTTCCCCCGGTACCTTCACAACCTTGAGCCATCAAGGTGTGTCGTGTGTGTATCATCTGCGAGGCCTGCACCTTTGATTCATGTGATTCCATTCATCTATGTTGAACTACGAGTCAGGTTGGTATGACCCCAGGATATCCTTGAGCTGGTCTTCCAATTACGCCGCACCCTCCTTTCTGGCACCGGTGTAAAAGGCCAAGCCATAATCCTCGGTTGTGAACGTGATGGTCGAGCCTTTGGGAAAGAAGAAGACATCACCAGGCTTGGCCTCCACTTTGTTGCCCGTCTCATCCGAGATGGTATATTGACCTGTGTCCCGATGTTAGTTCTATTGGGCGGAATTAGATGAATTATTACCAACACACCTTCCACAATGATCTTCATTTCGTCATAAGTGTATGTGTAGACAAGTGGGGTGCCTTTGTTCGATGTCAGACCAATTTGTCACAACCAGCAGCGATTGGAAAACCATACCCTTTTCGAGCCTGTAAAAGCCGCAGCTGATAGGATACTCAGGATTGGTCTGATCACTGCTGTATACGTCTCCGAGGAAAGCATTCTCATTGGCAATGAGAGGAGGCTTGTACTCTTTCTGAGCGTTCGCAAAGTGCTTCATTGCAACGGGGGCAGGCATGTTGTATATGGTACGGAGATGTAGGAAACAATCTTGTCGGTATGGATAGCAATTTGACCTGAACAAAGGAGACGTATTCACCACCTTTTATCTGGTTCTTCGAATACGTACATGCTGATAGACTTACTGTATACCAGTCTCGACAAGGTAGTTCGGCACGCTCTCTGAGATTGTGAGATTGTGAAGTTGTCGGACTTTGACATGGTACAGGGTAGATAGTGGACTAGATATCCCGAAGAAGGACACTGGTATCTTCACGATAGACATGTAGATAAGCCGTAATGGGTCAGGGCAGGCCAGGGCAAACCCCGCCTGTTGTCCCGCGGCGGTGGAGAAAGGCGGTAGGGAAGCGTCCTAAACCAGAAGGTCTGTCCCGGAAGTCATGCAACCCCGCTATGGCGTGCGGGCTTGCCAAGCTGCTTTGCCCGAGGCGTGCGCCCGAGCCTCTCTCATAAAACGCTCCGTCTCCCTCTGCCACCCGAGGTTACGCTTCTTTTTGGACCTCACGAGAAGCAGAACACGATTCAGCAGAAATATTCTCCAAAGACATCAGAAGTGTACGTTACTAAACATCCATGTCCCCGAAATTGCAGAGAAGAGAAAATCAAAACTTCATCCCCTGTTATCTTCAACTCCGAATTATCCATTGTCATGCTATGATAATCAAATCGGTGTCGACACTACACAAACAACACTCCAAAGCAGCAACCATGTGTGAAAGATGTCCATCTTCATGCTCCGACGAAAAAAACCAAAGCGACACTACCTTAGCGACAACCCCGAAGTTGTGTACCAATTACCAAAGCAGTATCTCCTGAGCGACTCGATCCAGCCACATCCAGAGCGACTTTACCGACCATTCCTAGCGACAATCTGAGCCCCTCCTCCAGGCATCATGACCTTGTCAACATTATGTTCAAGCAGCACTGCAGCCTTTCCCTGCAGGATTGCCTGAGTGAATGAACTGATACCGTACCTCTCCGGCACGGCCACACGGAGACCCCTTCCATAGCGACACATCCATTGCGACATTATTACGACATCCTCGATCAATATTTTCGGTACTCAACCAAGCAACATACCACCAGAGCAACACACCAGTGCACGCAGCAGGCGTCATTTACCCAAAGGCCGTTCCATCTCGACGACGACAATCCTTTTGAAAACGTTGTTATGCACTCTACATGATTATTTGATCAAGAGGCATCATCCAAAAAATCCGACAAACTCCACCAAGCGCCTACCACTATCATACGACATTCTTCTCAGCAACATTTTGTGTACGCGACCTATGCAAGCGACAAGTTTCCTGGTGGCCGTCTTATGCAATCATCGTCCAAGCAACATCCATCCATGCAGCAACGTCATTATCCAAGCAGCACTATGAGATGGTTAGCTTATGCGAAAGTCTGGACTTTTTTTGCAAAGGAACTTACCTTCCCAACCCCAGTCTTTCATCACACCGATCCAATGCAACCTTCCACGCACTGTGAGCAGTGTTCCTGTTGCTCCATTCACTGCATCACGAGATCCTCGACACGAGATGGATGCCGAATCCATCTTGTCTGGATCGCCTACAGTCATCCGTCGGAGCTTGTTCGCCCAGGCCATAGTGCCTTCACTTGCACCTGCAATGCTGTTGAACGACGAGCCACGTCTGTTTGACGCCGGTCTGTTGCCCATGGATGATTGCAAATCTGCTGCAGTGGTTCGTCGTACAGGCACGACCTTGTTAGGCAAGACTTTGTTCTTGTACTCGTCTCTTCTGCGCCAGACCTCTTCCATGACATCGACACACTTGTCAATGATGCCAATTCTCATGCGTTGTGACATGGCAGCCCAGCGGCTCTTGATCCACTGTCTGTCCTCTTCTACGTCGGCTTCGCAGCCAGCCATAAACAGAGGGTAGACATGGATGATGACACAACGACTGGCGAGAGGCACTGTAGCTAAGAACACGAGCACTTTCTTTGCCATGTCTGCCATTGTGAGGCGCTCAGGGATTTCAGGAAGTGCTTGGTGCAGGTACAAGAGAGTGGCCCAGCGATACGCCTCCGCTGTTTGCAAAGCATGACGAACGTCACATGTGGGATCTTCTGGCGGCTCAACGAAAGCTGGTGGCTCCCATGTCTCGAGCATTAGCTTAAGCTCCATGGCCTGACTGATCATGGGAGGCGAGTTTGACTCGGCGCGATACACGCGTCGGATCAGGTTTGCTGTGCGACCGATCAGTGGGAATAAAGTGCTTGCACAACCCATCAAAGGGTCAAGGGTGGAGTCTATCGGCAGACCGAAATCGATGCCAAAACCTGGGTGGCCTGATGGACCGATTTGAGGACTGTCGGGCGTACTGTAAAGGCAATAGAGATTGTCATAGTCGTCAGACGTGTCTTCATCTGCGGTGGTCACGCGGGAAAGGACATCCAGGTAGACCCAGGCGTTAGCAAGGAACTTGAGTCTGGCGAGATTCAGTCCCGTCAAAGCCGATTGCTTGTGCTGGTTCAGAGCAATGTTAAGCATAGCTCGGGCACCTTGAATGTGGTCGTTGCCACTCGAAAGGTGCTGATCCCAAGTTTCTGCGAAAGCTAAGGCCAGCGTGGTGGCAATGGCTGTATCAAGGTTCATGGTACTCTCCTCGATGCCTTCAAGCAAGTTTCGCACACTCTCACTCTTGTGCTCATGTCCTGCTACACGTAAAGCGGGTATATCACGAGATGAGTGGAATGCGGTCATCGAAGAGATGGCGTGGTACAGTGCTGGCGAGGTCTGAGCCATAGGCCAGATTAATGTACGCCAAGGGTTCTCGTTCGGTCCATCCTTGATGGAAAGGATACCACATGTTAGTCGGTCGAATCGCAGCATCAACATCTCTGGACTGGTCTGTGCGAATGAGGGCTGCTCATACATGTAAGTGATTCGTTGGGGGAACACCATGGCTGGCGGACTCGACATGGTGTTGTCGTCCTGGAATGTTGGACAATGAGAAAGCTGCTGTGCCCAAGCATCGTAGTCTGGTACAATCGGGGTAAGTTCTTCAACATTCTTGAAGTCCATCTCCATGTCCTCCATGAGTGGAGGGTCTGTCATGTTCAGGAACTCATCCATGAAGTGCATGTCGAAATCAAAGACCTCTTTGGTGCCCGGCATCATGGCTGTCGTTGTCATGTCATTCTCTTTCGGCGAATCGCTGACGATGGGTACGTCGTTGGGTGAGCCTTGGGGCGATGTCCCTGCATCATTGGCAGAGTCTGTGGGAGATGCGGCTCGCTCGGGTTGTACTTCAGCAGGCGAGGTTCTCGACGAATTAGGCACCGAGCGTTCCTTCTCGGCAGAGGTTGCACGTGGAGCACTCGGTTGTGAGGGAGCAGCCACGAACAGCTGTTGTGCGAATGAGGACGACAGTTGAGCGGGTGCTTCTGATGATGGTGCTCTTGCTGGCGGTGACACTGGACTTCGCTTGCCGGTGCCATCAGCTGCATTGCCCAGCACGATCAAAGCTGCAGATGACGAGCATTAGCATCAACGATGACAAAAGCAGGTAAGTTGTAAGGACTCGACACCTAAAAATGTTGAGTCCTATTTCGTTTGAGTACTCACATCCGTTGTTCTGTTTAGCGATGTTCGAGGCGACGTTGGTCTCTTCAAAGGGTCTCCACTTGAAGTCCTTCTTATAACCGCCACAGTCCACGTTCCTCTTTTTGCATTGCTCGCAACCGGGTTTCTTCTCATCGCATTTTAGTCGCTTCGCCTTGCAAGTGACACAGCCTGGAAGTCATTCTGCTTCAGTACGGGAAACAAAAGGGTGAGTATCAGTATTCGTGATGAGGTTGCAGCCTACCATTACGACTCTTGGACTGCTTTGGTTTGGCTACAGCAGCACCGTCACGACGAGGTTTCGCTGTCGAAGCGACAGACTTTTTCCTCGTTGTGTTTCGCTTTTTGGCGGCAGCCGTCTTGTTTTGCTCGTCGTCGACTACTTGCTGGCTGTTATCAAGGCCTGGAACAGGGTCCGGCGAGGCACGGAGAAAGACCGACGGCGATGGAATTGTGATTGTGTCCGCCATGTTGGTGATATGATCTCGACAGGGTTCATTGAGAAAGGGACAATAGGACATGCTACGGGAAGGGGTCGATTGTTCTTTTCCTGAAAGTGTTCCCTCAGAGATACAGGATAGATACCCCGCACGGAAAATGCGGAGCCCAAGAGATAAAAGGGCCTAGGACAAGACCTGGCGTTGCATCATCAGCGCCGCCATTGGTCAGCTTACCACGCTATCTTTACTCTCAGCTGCATGTTATCTAGAACGTTGGTCCATCAAGGAAGATTACGGCTTCAGATAAACCAATTGGAGTCTTTCAAAAGCTCAGGATAATCCTTATCATGAGTGACAAGTCATGAGCTACCCGTGTGCAGCAATTCAAAGCGCTTTCACCGCTCCTCTGAACATCGTGTCTCGTTCAAAAAATGTTGCCAAACACTTGCTCGTACGAGAACGCGCCTCCTGCCTCCTCCATGTGACCAAGAAAGCCGCGCTGTCCTCAATGTGGGGTAGCCTCGGAGATACTACGAGTTTAGTACCGCCGGCTCTGTTTTGTTTCCGACTTCGGCAGGTAATTGGCCAGACAAGGAATTGATACGGCATTTCACCGAGAACCAAGGAGAGAAGTCCTCATAATCATCTGGCAAGCCTTGCTGCTTCTGAAAGACCAACATCGCTACCTATATGTTGTTGCCAAGGAACAATAATGGACGAAATTGAAAGGGGTGCAACATCTCGGCGTGGAGACCAAGATGGAGAAGAAGGAGGGGAAAAAAGAAAAGAAAAAGAATAACACGCTGAAGCTTCTTCGTGTTTGAGAAGTCGTTACATGCGTGTAGCCGTGGGATGGCACCACACTTTTAAAGGAAAAGGCAATGTCCACCAAAGCGACGACTTGCTATGGATGTTGCTTCGTCCTCTGACCGTGCAGGAGTTCCTGAACATCTCTGTCGGGTGACTTTGTG
Source organism: Aureobasidium sp. Y128-05A (assembly GCA_037042735.1). Lineage (NCBI taxonomy): Eukaryota > Fungi > Ascomycota > Dothideomycetes > Dothideales > Saccotheciaceae > Aureobasidium > Aureobasidium sp. Y128-05A. Next base: position 562,751 of record JAXQKC010000100.1, read on the forward strand.
CCAACGCGAAAGATTACCGGACGGGACAGACTGTCACATAGAGCAGTAAGCGAGAATCACATGGCCGAAAGAAAGGAAGCAAGTAGGTGGGAGGTGGAAGAGGAGCCAGACGCACGTACAAAAGGGTGCGAACAACCAGAGAACAAGAACGAGGAACGAGAATGAAAGGAAACTGTTATGGTCGAAATACTTTACCAGACAATTGAAGTGTTCTGTCTGTCTTCCGGTGGTCACATGGCGCATGTCCCACTTATCTTTCAATGTCACTCTCATACGCGCAACAAGTAGCCAGGAGATCGCGTACGGGGCATATGGTATTTCGCTTACTATCTGGACCTGAATTTTAGGGCCTGACTCCTCATCCATCCTACAATCTACTCAAGCGAGATTACATTTTCTTAGCTAACCAGTACCGAGCAAATTCAAGAGCCAACAGAACCCAGGGAGGCCTGGGAGCAGCTAAGCGTCACGTCTGAGTATCGCAGGCATTCGTCTGCTTCAGATCGAGGTCGCCAACACGAGTCATCTACAAGGTATAATGATCATACGAGCTGAGCAGGCGAAGTTACAGCAATGGTTTGAGACATGATAGTGCCTAGGTGCTTCGATATGCTTTGTTGAATTCTTCCAAGGTTCGGGTCGTTACATTCGAGCACGCAACACTTGCACGTTCCAGGAATGGCAAGCTGCACCAGGGTGATTGACTGGCGACCAACTGCAACGCTCCGCAATCAGCTTTTCACGTGGTGATAGACTCTTTTAGAGTCGAAGCACGTATTGATCGTCGCGCTGAAAATGGGTTCTGTTCGGCGGACGTTCGCGCTCCGCTAACTGAAGTGGCTAGAAAGCCTCGTGTGTGTGCGGAGCCGGTAGAGTCAATCTCTTACATGTGCTTCTCACATATGCTTCCTTGAGGCCTGGTGCCTGGTATGATGATTTCTCACGAGTTAAGGATCTATACAGAATCCCAACGATGCATCTCCAGATCTTGTAATGCTTGCGCCAATTGCCGGCAGCTAGAGCGTGGCACTGGGGATCCCGCTCGGTACCACAGCTGTTGGAGCGTTCGAACGCCTTTGTGTGTGGCTGATTCTCAGACTACGCCTTCTCAACCCCTTGCTTGGGAGAGCTCGCGGCATCAGAAAATTGTGCATCGCGCATGGATCGCTGCTTCAGGTGCAAGAAAGTGGTAGCTCTGAGACGAAGTTCCTGTTCGAGGAGCGTCGTCGCAAGACTCGGTGGTGGAGATTTAGTCATCCACTTGATCGCATGCACATCTTCTGCTGGATCTGCCAGCTCCCCACCAGAGCCGCAAGTCAAGCGGTGGGGCCAATGTGGCGCGCGGTCCTGGAGCTAATCGGTTCAACGCTGTTTCCTGCAAGCAAACGCGCGAACTTTTGGAACTGCGTCATCGATGACAAGTGACCGACATTGGTTGACCACGCATTCGGAAGGTCGTTATGAAACAGCACTACGAGAAGTGATACGCGGCGCTGTTCATCATGATGGGCAACGGAGATGAGAATGGCAAACTCCATGACACTGACGATCCATTCTCAACCAGGCAAATTCTGCCAAATAACGTGGCGCTCTGGGTGGCCCAACGATCTGTTTAGGCTATGTGAACTGCGAGTGCAAGAGAAGGAAGATCAGCAACGCATTGCTTACAATTCATCGCCCCCTCGCAGTGGAGGAAGATCCGAACTGTCGAGCAGGCTATGCGCGGAGACGCTTGTTCTTGTGGATATTGTATCGCTGCTGCAGCACGCGCCTTCCAGGAAAGTGCCGTGCGCATATCGTACAAAGCCCATGAGGGATGGATGCGTTATGAAGCCTCGGTAGATGAGCCATGTGTTTTCCAGGTCTAGAAGGCGCTCCTTTGATCCCACGTACATCAGCGGGTCCGAGCACTCTTTAGCGCGAGACCCAGGCATGGATCATGAGTGACATTTCCGCCGTTGAACTGGGCAGAACAGCCACCATCCATCATGCCCAGCCCAATGCAAGGATTGGAACCAAAAATGCAACAAGTCAAGGGCTCTGTCTCCCATTTGCCACCTTAGCTATGGCCAATCTCGTAACCGACTCTTCTACTGCATCCAGAAGGCGTGGGTCTTTCCCCCAGGAATCGGTAACTCCGTCTCAAGGCCCGAGCCTGTTCGCTCTGCAAACCTGTAGCCCATCAGTAGCCCTCTTTTCCTCTTGAACTTCCTCTCTTGTACTTGTTTCCATTCATTCATTCGTTACTGTTTCCTCATTGATCTGCGAACTGATAGTCCCGGCAACTCTGCTCCTCACGCGGCTTCAACCTTGTCACTTTTCCATCATCATATCATCTCGCATTCATCCTACGCGTACACATATAGGGTCAATCTTCATCCTTGCATCGGATCTAATACCGCGTTCGAGGTCTTGGTGTCACGGCGCATTTTCTTCAAGGAACTGGAAATCTTTGAATAGTCGCGCCCTTGCAACTCATTGTTTTCTCCTCTCCTGAGTAATGGCTGGCGCTTGTCAAAGTCTTTGATATCGAGCTGTCTAGTGTTTCTCACCCTAGCTCTTTCATTGCAACTACAAAGTCTATTGCCCGCTCCTACCAAACCACTCAATTTCTGTGTTGCCTCGAACCTCAATTCCACCGACATAGACATGCCGGAGATCGACATCCAAGACGGCCCCTCGGACTTCGAACCAACATCACCTACAGACTCTGCACCCTCAGCAAGCTACTATCATACACCAACCATACCACATTCGACATCTGCCGGAGTTGCGAAAAGAAGGAAGAACTCAAAGGTCAAAATGAGCCCTATACTCAAACGCGCTTCTTCAACGCCGCAGTTGAATGGACTTTCTGTTCAGGAAACAGGAGGACTATCGCCTAGCGCTCTTGATAAGAGGAGGAACAAACTAGGTTATCAGCGCATATCAATCGCTTGCTGTAAGTGAATGCTGGGCTGTTCGTGGTTCCAAGGTTCGTTTACTGATTATCACTAGCTCATTGCCGGCGCAGAAAAATACGATGTGTTCTCGCGGAAGGTGATGATATGGGCAGGTGCAACAACTGCATTCGACTGAAGAAGGAGTGTGTTTTCTACCCTGTTGATTCAGCAGGGGGTCCAGAGAGTCGCGCGCAGACAAAGGGATCCAAGGATTCTTCAGTAATCTCCAACTCACCAACAGAGATGCATCCTCCAGGCTCCAAACTTGAGCACGATCACGAAACCAATCGTTTCCCCCATCTTGCGTCAAACGCACCTCCAGAATATGGCGCAGTTGATCCTAGTACAGGATTGGGCATTTCTACAGCCAGTAAGATAATCCGTAGCGCCCAGAGAGTTCTTTTCTTTTACTGATCAATTTCTAGCACCAGTTGCATCTGAGTTTGCCTTCGCTCGCCCTGGTTATCCCTCCATCTACGCCGGTGATATGTCAGGAACTGAGCCTGCAACACCCGTACACTGGAACTCTTCTTCGCAAATGGGCGACTACTCAAACTACTCGACGACGGCCGAACATTCCCCGAACGTGTACCCATCTTTCGCGTTCCCACCGCAACGAGACGAATATGGTCTCCAGCAGCCTCCGATACGCTCCATGTCGTACGGACACATCGAGCCTCAGCTTCAAAGCTTTGCGCCTGCTGGAAACCCGATCGAATACACAAGACCGGGTTCATCACATTACAATCTTACAGCTCTTGATACAGGGGCACCACCTGGTACTATTTCTGAAGCCTCCTTGTCCACCCCCGTCACTAGCGAACCTACCATGACTCCTATTGGTATGTATCCTCCTCAATGGGGTTTTTACCAACAGCAGCCCCCTATGGGTATGGACTATTCGTCAAGACACGATTCTCTTCCCACGCAATGGTACCACCCCCAACAGCTCGGATCAGGCATGACAGAGCATGAGCTACATCATCAGCATCCTATGTCTCAGGCTCCGGGAGGCGCGTATGTCAAAAGATCTTAGCGAAAATGCGCCTGTCTTGCAGAGTTCGTTCTCACCCAGTTTGGACGTCTTCCCTTTGCTCTTTGCAAGACCTTTTTTCCTTGGGCATCACAATTTTGGCGTTCTTAGCGGGGTATAAAATCGGAGGCAGGCTATGTATTATCAGGCGTTTCTAGATGTATCGACAGCACACGACCTGGAAGGTTATCTCGGACAGAAGACTCGGAGTTATGAGGGTATGGGAGGATTAACATGCTATGCGAGTTCAACTCTGGCACTGGTTGCGTTGCACATATAGTGGTTTCCTTTTTCCTGGGTTGGACCAGAACACATGAGAACGCTTCTTTTTTGCTCATGATATCTTCTGCTATGTTCGCCGCTTCTCTAGGGTTCTCGGCCCTCCTGTGTTGTTGGCTGGTGTTTTCATCCGTTCCATGACACTTCAAACCTACACAAGCGCGACCTCTTTCCCTTTCGAACTCAGACAATGTGGAGCCGCTTCTAGCGTTTACGATTGGACGCCACAACGGCCATTCTAACGATTATGATCAACATCGTTGCACGAATCCTCGACTCTTTTTCCACGGGCCACGATTCCTTTGGTGAACCTGCCAAACTAGATGGTGGGTTTTCCGAGATCCTCTAGCGCGGGTTGCGAATCAGTCGGAAGGATTGGCCCAGTTTGAAGGCAGGGGCAAGATCTTATTATTATCACATGCAGCTTCATTATCAGGTGGTTGGCATGATCAGTAATCTCCAGAGATGATGTGCGCCAGTTCGACCAGACACGTATGCGTAACGAAATGCGTGAGCCCCCAATGGACTCGGGCACAGAGTTCCTCCGTCAACATTGCATACACCTAAGTACCTACCAGGCATGATCTGCTCCTTTTTCGCGACATGGCATTGTCCGTGAGTAGGGCTTTGAAGATCACACGCTCTGCAGAAATGGACGACGATGGTCCCAATGGTCCCAGCACTCACGTGTAGCTGCTGCTGCAGGCAGCGATCATCTATCAGGAGAGGTGGTGTTGCTCTCGAGACTCGCACTATTTGGCGATTTAAGCGCAAGAAGGAGGGTCCAGATGCGCCATTGGCTGTTCTACGAGACTTGACAGTCGTTCCTGTTGCGTTGCAGCAAGAAACACTAACGCTGCTCCGACCCAGCTGCTGTCCAAGCTTGTCTGTTGGCATCTCCAACAGTCAGAGGTGCTCCGGCGCGCCGCGTGCGCAACTGAAGATCCGGCTGCTGGGTTCAGCGCATGCCGACTACATCACCATCACCCAACATGAGTCGATCCGCTGCCCAATCAATAACAAGACCTTTTTTACTCAGAGGTAATATTGCGGAGAAGTTCGGATAGGATCTGCGATGGTTGTAGTATCGAGTAAGATGGAACAGAGGGGAGATTGCGCACACAGCAGCCATGTTTTCCAATCGGTTCGGTAGCATCGGAAATCAAGAGCGAAGGCCCAGATATCTATAACGAAAACCTTGATATAGGCATTGGAAGGAACAAAACTCTCTTCGCGGCAAGTGCAGGAAAATGTGCTGCCCATGCTCACTGCCAGAGAAAATGTTTCAAGAATAATGCGAGAGGCACAAAATGTTGCAATCGATTGTGAATCTCGCCCACCCAATAATATTCAGCCCGGAAAGCCCTCTCCTCCTCTTTCCGATTTTACTTTTGGCACAGCCACTCTTGACAACGCCTTGAGCGCTGAGATAACAAAGCGTGCATAATTACGGGGTAGTGACTACTCCCTTAGCCAGTAACGCGAGAGCGAAACCGCAGATCAACGCCAACAGGGCGCGCGACCGTTGTGTTGTGTGCGCAAGCTCTTGACGATGCATCTTGCTGACCGTCGTCACTAATTTCCTCTCGACTACGTTTTGCAAGGTGGGGCTCCTGACGGTCTTTCTCGCCTTTAGTAACTTGCATCAAGACATAAGTCAGGACTTGAAACACAACGAGCTAGTAGCACCGAGCAAACCGGAGGGCAAAAGTATGACGAGTCGGATGTGATGCCACAGGCTTTTCGAGTAAGCGCCTGCTGGACGGCTATGTTCGGTGGGTACGACGTAAGGCAGGCTTGTGCTTATTATTACCTATAGGTTTTCTGGATATAATCGGCGATTGTAACATCAGAGCGAGAACGACTAAGAGAACAAGCGATGGATCCGCAACAGGCTCAAACGATAACATTAATAATATGCTTGGAAAGTAATAGCGATGGAAGAGGGCTGCATCATATGGCAGTGGCCGGCAGTTGTCTTGATGGAAAGATGTTCGGAATGAAGAAAGAGATAGAAGTGTAAACGTGCATCGCAATATGGCAAGGGTGACGCGAGTGGTAGAGGTCACCAAGAGCCTACTCTAGAACTCACAGCAATCCGTTGCACGTCATGCCATCTGCATGGGTTAGCTATTCTGCATGCTCACGATCATTGATCCACCAATGCCAAAGATATGGATCGGATACAGGTCCGTCACGCGAGAGGAGCCTAGATGGACAATTGTGTCTGTCATATGAAAAGTACTTTAAAACCGTCTCAGTGTGACGTTCGCCGTCACGTAGGCATTGTTGCTGTGGGCTCTCCACTGGAGGTGGCCTGGGCCATCACTTGGACTAAGTGTGCAACTCGACAGAGCCTGATACTAACCAAGCCCAATCAAACATGATCACAAGAGATACGTAGGACGTCTTTCCAAGGCTGAACAGCAAGGAAGACAATACCGCCAGATCCGAATGACGATGGTAGTATAGAAAGAGTTGTGTGAGGTGAAAGCTCGCTGTTGTCACACTTCACGCCAGCATGACCCCTCGCCTGGCGATATATAAGAAGCTTGTTCGCAGGTCGATTCGAAGAAATCAACTACCCATCTCGTATTCCTCGATTGTCCAGTCCAGATAAAGCCTTGATCATACGAACGCTACCATCATGTCTGACCAGGGGTATGTTGCTTGAAAGCCTCGAAAGAAATGGAACCAGCTTGTCAATGACCCCGTCTACACAGCCGCGAATCTTTTACCGACAAGGTCTCCAAGACCGTCATGCCCGACAGCCAGAAGTCTGGCATGGACAAGACGAAGGACAAGGCATCTGGTGGCATGGATAGTGTGGCCAGCTCCATGCAACCCGATAGCATGAAGTCTGGTTCTCAGAAGGCAGGTGACAAGAGCTCCAGCATGTACGAGCAAACCAAGGATGCTGTCAGCAACACTTTCTCCAGTGACAACAGTAAGTGCCTGCCCTGTCGTGCGAGAAGTGATAAATGGAGCAAGATGCTGATCGAACGATGGACAGACAAGCAGTAATCTTCACGATAGCATGGACATGTCAAGCCGTATGCAGCTCGTGGACAGTAGCAGATATTCGTACTTCTATGACAATGAAGCCGTGATCCATGTTTGCTTCCAACCCATCACTTTGAGCCAGCGTGTGTGAACGAATGCTTCTGAAAAATGTGGTGCTCAACTAGATTCTCGCAAGGTATCGAGTTTAGCAGAAGTGCTCTTGGAACATATGATTGGAAGATCGTAGCTTCGCTATCATTCTGGAACGCCCTATGAGGCGTCGATCTACATCATGTTAAGCCATACATCAGCCCGTTACAAAAGTTCAGTGTGCAATGATGAGTAATTGCCATTAGGGTCAGGGTCATCCTGTTAACCACCTCGAAGGTGGAGGCCAAAGAAAGCAAATAAGAAGAGAAAACAATAGGAAATGAACGAAGTCAAACCAGACACAATCAGAAAAGGGAATTGGGACAGGCCTGGGACTAGACGGATGTAGTAAGAGTGTTAGTAAACAGCTTCACTGGAAGTCACTGCCGTCAGACGCCGTCCTATACCAGGACTAGAGGAAGGAGTGGTCGAGCAGGCTTGGCAAAGCAGCAACCTCCGTCCCTGTCCTTTGCTAATTTGGCACGCTCAACAAACACCGGACGACCAAATAAATACAGCCGTCATGTCCAACAGAGATCCGAATGAAGCGAAACAAAAGCGCGCAAGAAGTCAACTCAGCTGTACAGCTTGCCGCCAGGGCAAACTACGATGCAACAGGGCAACACCATGCGACCAATGCATAAAACGAAGCAAAGATTCAGCATGCTCTTATCTCCCTCCGAAAACAAAATCCAGGGGCCCACAGGATGTCAAAAGTCGAATTCATCATCTCGAACAGCTAGTAGTCGACTTGATGAATTCAAGGTCATCGAATGATAATGCTACTACAACCAGCAGTGGAAGATCGAATAGCACTGCTGCCAGTGTCAGAGAATCTCCATCCACGCTGCATTCTGACTCTTCGCGATCTGCTACTCGAGACCCATCTGAGGCAGACAAGACTCTACCCGAGGTGACTCCACCTTATAGCGAGGATGGCAATTCGCCAACAAAGCAGCATCAGCTTGAAGCACCACAACAGCTGGATTCCTTTGGACATTTAAAAATCACTAGAGACGGTACCAGGTACGTACGTGATGAAGTGAAAAGTACGAACAACAGACTCTCAGCGGCATTTCCACCTTGCGAGCGCAACTCTTCTATGGCATTGCAGTGTCAACCGCTGAGCAAGTATTCGTGAAGAGCCTGCTGCTAGGTTCAGAAGCGTTGGTGCGAGATGGATCTCCGACGCTGTAGCAAATATGGGCCGTGAATCACTCTTCCTACAGAATCATGCTGACTGTACCTTCCATCTTGTAGCTATTTTGGAGAATCTCACTGGGCTACAATCCTGAACAATATCTGCGAGCTGAAACGAGATCTGGAAGACTCCGGCGATGAGGCCTCGGACGACGACTTTGATGCATGGCACAACGAGGAACCGTTGAATGTGTATGATGAAGAATTGCCTGGCCTTTTACGCTCACCTCGTCGAGTCACAAAAGCTGAATTACTGTCATTTCTGCCACCAAAAGTCGAAGCAGATGCACTGGTCTCACTTTGGTTCAGAGTACCTCATCCTTACAAGGCAATAATCCACGCCCCTCAATTCCAGCATGAATATCGACAGTTCTGGCGATCGCCGACTAGTGCGCCAGTCATGTGGTTGGGTCTACTGTATGGAATGTTTGGCATGGCAAATCTGTTTAAATTGCGTGCTCTGAGAAATCCTGATACTCCAGACGTGCGGGCCACTATCAGAAAAGCAGACCTTTACCAAGAATTAACGGCGTCCGCGGCTGTACTGGGGAACTACATGAAGCCGAAGACGTACACGATAGAATGCTTGATCCTTCATGCTGGGGGTAGCATGAATAACAACCATAATGATGTCTGGCTTCTCATGGGCATCGTATTCAGGTTGGCTCTTCGCATGGGTTACCATCGAGATCCCAGTCACTACAGCAACATATCAGTATTCGCAGGTGAGATGCGACGAAGAGTTTGGTACTTGCTATACATGTTCGACACCCTTGGATCTTTCCAGCTCGGTCTACCTGCTATGCTGCGTGCAGTGCAGAGTGACACTCAACCTCCGCACAATCTTTTCGATCAAGACTTCTCCATAAGCAGCAAGACTCTACCACCACCGAGACCCATAGAACAGCTCACCCCATCGGCTTACGGTGCTAGCAAGACCAGATTGGTTCAGGTATTTGCTTTGGCGGCGGATATGTCGCATGCAACCACACCGCCCTCTTATGCCGAAGTTATGGAGCTAGATGCAAAATTAGATGCGACAAAGGCATCAATACCACCTGGACTAAAACTTAAAGATCTAGAACTTTGTCTTACAGAAGACCCGGAGTCGCTGATGTGTCGATTTGGTCTTGAACTAGTCTATCTCAAGGCCAAGATAGTCCTCCACCGTCGTTTCATGGTGGCATCAGCATCCCAAGTTGCGGTTACTTACTCTCGAAACTCTTGTATCGACTCGGCGATGAGAACACTTGAGCATCACCGGACAATCTACGGAGCATCCCGCCCTGGTGGGCAGCTCGAAAGCGTCTCTTGGTACATGTGTTTCATGGGTACATACGATTTCCTGCTAGCAAGTATAATCATATGTTTGGAGTTAGCACGCCAGCTCAACGAAAATCCTGATCCGGAAACCGAAAAGATTGCTACACGCGAAGACATGGTGGCAGCACTGGAAGCATCCAAGAAAGTCTGGGAGGAAGCGGGCGAGGATGATCTTGGGATCGACAGACCAGGCCAGACCATCGAAAATGCCGCGGTGGCAGAGATCAGAAAGGCATGCAAAGCAATGACGATCATGCTGGACAAGATAAGAATGGACAAGCGTAAGAACTTCGCACCTCCAGCCCTGCAAGGAACAAATTTTACGCAGATGTCGATGCCCGAAGAGTTTTTGACAACGTCCCTGACACCCCTGAATAATGGCTGGCCAGCAGCAGACCAATGGAGCGCTCAAGACGACTTTCTGAATCTAGACAATATGATAGACGTGTCCAGTGACATCAATTGGGTAAGAGAGACAATACTCCACAATCGACAATATATGGTTAACACAAAATGACAGGAGATGTGGGATCAACAATTCTCGACGCAACCAGCACAACAACAACTTGATCAATTCACTTGGACAGTGGATGACATGTTAGCTGCTAGTGCACCAGGAATACCAGAACTCAATATGAATTTGGGCTAGTGGCCTTTTCTGCGATACTCAAGTCTATCACGATGGCATATCGCATAGTTGTAACTATGAGTATGTACAGATAAGCCGCAAACAAAGTGCTCACGGAGTGTCCGCGAAGAATCATTCATCATGCACCCAGGGATACTGATGGTCTAAAATTGTGTGTCTCGATGCTTACAGGGTAATACTTCATACTTGACAAGTATCATGACGTTTCTGAGGGCCTGAGGCCTTCGATCAATGGGAGAACGACATGACAGGAAGTCTTTTGGAAGGTTTCAGAGAGCCGATATAGAACAAATGGGCTCCAGGTTTAGAGGACATGGATTCTAAGTACAGAGGAAGAATCACGAGTGCTGAATTATAGGCTTACTTCGGGAACAGAAATTTCTTCAGACTACAATCGTCGTCATCAACCTGATAGAGACTCTCGTGCGTCCCTTCAGTTACACGCACGAGGCGGCATCTCCATGGCTCCAGACACTTCTCGGAAAGTTAGAGTGCCTTGAACACTTCTCTACGGTCACAGATGCTACAAGATGCGGCCTTGATCACGAGATATAAGCCGTAACTTGTTACCAAACACATGACTCCTGCTGGAGCATGATATGGCGAGGAAGCGGAGTAGTGCCAGAGGGAGCGCGAAGTAGAAGGCGCAACCAGAAACTGGTTGATGTGCACAAAATGAAGGCAGGAGCAGTCAGGTCATGAACCCTGCTCAAGCTGAAGCGTCAGAGTAAATCGGAAATAATCACCACTGTATGGAGAATCGTTCCTTGCACCCGGAGAAGTTGCACTCTGAAGACTTGAACTCGGCAAAGTCTTCATCGGTTAATTTTGCAGAAGTCATGAAAACTTCTTTGTTGCCGTATCATTCGAGGACTACTCAAGCGGAGCGGCGACAAAGACCATTATGGCAAGAGCATTGTTACTTTATCCATCTCGGTTGCAAGACTTTGACCGTGGAATACGAATGACACTCAAACCATCTTGGTTAGACTTCAATGTATCCTTTGACGCACATGAGCGGGCACGACAACACGAAAGCTACCTTTCCTGGTTGGCCACGTTGGCCACTTGACTGTGAGCCACAGATCACGAAATATTACAGGACTGCTGATCAGATGTCAGACCAAGTCATTAACATTTATGTCACGCAGACCCCTCCACCATCTCCCACATAACAACGAGGGCAGAGGAAAGAGAAGCATGGTGAATTGAAAAGTATGCCTTTGAAGCGATAAGGGATGATGTTGATCACACCCAACGACAAAGTGAGAACAACTGATCTCGGACCGAGAGCAGGATAGCGAGCTAGGCAACATATATGAATCTTCGTATGCATATTAAGGTCAAATTCAAGTTTGTAGACGAAGGCATCGGGTTCCGTGGTGCATGACCCACGTTGGAGGCCAATTGAGCAGACCCTGTGCTTTGCAATGCCATACCCAAAAATAGACGAAGCGAACGAAAATAATAAAGACCGTAAGCATCAAGGGAAAGATCAAGCGCGATACGAGAAGGAAGGATCTGTCGAGCATACGTACGTATGTCATACCACGGTCCTTTCAACTGTTTCATCGACTCGCAAAGGTGGAACACCGCAAGGACGACGCAATCCTGCGACCGAGCCAACGTGCTGGGACAGCAACGGCGATTTGACTTTGACCATATGGAGAACCTCCATGTTTTCCGATCTGCCGGCTTTTGAGACATAGAAATACGCTTCTAACGTCGAGATCTGACAGGGACGAATAAGAGAAGAGGGAATGAGAAGCATGGAAGAAACTTTGTATCGTCAGATTAAGAAACATTTGAATTCGGAAGTAAGCATTCCAAGCGGGTATATTGTCAGAGAAAGAAAAGAACAAGCCCAAGACCATCCCAAACCACCATGCCCAACACCAGTAGGGTATGACTACCAATCCCAAAACGCCACTTTGATTATATACATTACACCACTTTTCCATATACATGACCCAATCGCGAAGAGACTTTCAGCCAGTCTTGGCTCTCTTCCTTCTAAGCTCGCCAGCAGCGGCGTTCATCATGCTTTCCCGGAGCATGTCATTCTCTTCTTCGAGTTGTCTGATGTACTCAGCAGCTGCTGCGAGCACCTCAGCCTTTGAAGGCTTAGGAGGTTGCCCACTTCTTGCAGGTTGCAGAGTAGCGATCTCAGGCACTGAGTTGCGCAGACGTTCAAAATTATCGGAAAGGTTTGCCCGATACCTTTGCTCAACTTTCTGGTGGTCTACTCTGCTGCCTCTTGGGCGTCCGAGCGCTGGTGATGAGGGTGCCTCGACCGAGCTTTCTTGTTGTTGAAGACGAGATTGTTGGTCTGATGAACAGGAGCGAGGAGGCGATTGAGAGAAAGCACTGAAGCGCTTAGGTTGCGAAGCACTGGTGTTGTGGTAGGCAGCTGTGAGCATGGAATCGATATCGCAGTAACCGGTCATGGAAGTGATGCCAGCATCGATGGAAAGCTTCTTGACACTCAGGTCGAGGCTCTCGTAAGGATTCCAATTGGGTTCATAATTTGAGGGTGTGCAAAGTGAGTCTGCATATTCGAAAGGACTGCTGTGGCTACCATTGCTCGATGATTCGGAGCATGACGAATCAGAGAAGGCTGACATGGGTGTTTGTTGGCTCATGTGGTTCGATGTCACTTGAGGAATGCTAGGAAGCTGTGATTCGAAAGCCTTCTCGAAGAGATTGTGGTCATCACTGGCGTAACCTGAGTCCTTCGGTTGTTGGAGTAGCCATTGGTTGTTGGCCATGGCCGATGTGTTGTAGAAAGCTTGTTGAGGGAAAGCACCCATAGTGTTGGTATATACAAAGTTCATTCTGAAATGTGACCTTTGAGTGATGAGGTAATGAAGTCTGTATTGTGTTGATGAACAAAAATCCAAAGGCGAAGACATGAAGATGATGTGAGGTATATGTATTTGAGGTCGCAAAGGATTGACCACATTGAGCAGTGATCTACAAATGTCAACAATAAGCTTCTTCAATGCTCTTTCAGGGGTAGAGAACAGGACCTAGTAAACTCTAAACCCTTTTGGAAAGAGCTCCAATGTTTAGTCGTTGAGACTGTTCGTCTCTGGCGCGAACGGTAAGACGTCGGTGGACTTGCGTTCGGCCGGGACTTTGAGACATCCAAGGATCTGGACTGAGGTACCGTCAGGTATGAACTCGAGTCGACTGAGCTGATCACTGCAACAGATGGATTGTATCTTGAGCCCCTGCATTTACGGGGTCCATTGACAGCTACGACGCATCGCGCAACATGGCATGGCAAGCGTCGTGACTTCAGCAGAGGGCTGACAAGCCACTGCCACTCTGCGAACAAGATACGCCTGAACCCGCCTGGTTGGTACACATGCGGTCAATGGTTCAAGCCAAAATCAGATCAAGACGCTCTATAGGTCAAACTTCCGGTTCGTGCTGTGCAAGAGGCTTGAGTTCGAGACGATTTTGTCACAATATCATCTTTTTGCGCAAGCCACAGGTCTAGACTTGCGCTGACAGATTGGCGAAGCCACGTGAAGTCCTGCCTGCTCCCGTGAACCGGAGGCATGTTTGGACGCGACGTTAGAAGAACGAAATTGCTCCTTCCAATCAGATCGCGTCTCGGAAACGCAGCCGAAACGGTTTCTTGCAACCGTGACAACTTCGAGGTCAAATCCCCATCTCTGACTTTATCGGAAAGCCCGGTGGCTTGCAGAGGAATTTGTTAGTTCGGGAAAGCTTGCACCCGAGTTCTCAGCGCAAACGTATTTCAGGGATGCCATCGCCGATCTACCTTGAAGTCTCTGATGCAGAGGCATTTTTGATGCACAACGTTGGACAAACACACTGGATGAGGAACCTGGATCTCTCACAAATGCCGGATTGACGATTCAGAGCCCGCCGATCTTCAGATATACCCTGCGGCCCGCTGCCGTAAATGGTGGCAGATGTCTTGCATACCGAATGAGTATTGACATCTAGGTCTTCAGATTTATAGAATATCAAGACCAAGCAAAACTCAGCATCCTGTAGGTGACCTGCGGGCGCGCGAAGAGCATCAAGAGCCCCCTGGAAGAGCCTGCGTGATCCAAGTGGGTCGTAGGCGCTCAACCATGCCAGCTGAGTATTCAATGTCTTCTGCAAAAAATATTGGCAGCGTCGAGGTGCGTTCGGCGTTGGCTCTAAGGTCGAAGCGACTTCTTGCCCTACGGTCGTCGGGGCGGTGTGATCGGAGTGTTGTTCACTCCGATTTTTTCTTGGCAGAAGCACAATGGTCTAGAGCGTGCATAGTTTAATCGCGAAGCATGAAGTTATTTGACCTTTTCCAGAAAAGTCTTGGCTGTGACCATATTTCTTTCCGGCATCGATGTAGGGTTTCTTCTTCGTAACGCGCTCCGAGATGAACCATGAGCTTACCCACCGTTCCAACCCTTGCCGAGACCGACGTAGGCGCTTTAGCTGTTCGACTGTGGGAGCGCATCGAGAAACGGCAATATTATCCACTACAGCCTCGTGTTACCAGATCGCCGGCTTCGCTTGCATGATATGGCGAACAAGCTCTGCGCCGATGGATTTTAAGGTCAGATGCAGACAGCCAAAGAAACGATACTACAGCATCTGTCATCTGCCGTGACAGATGTTGCGGCCCAGCACGGGTCACTGTGTAAGAGGCTCTACGAGTCAAGATAGGCCTGGCTGGACCGCTTGTCTGCCTTGTTTTCAAGTCGGCCACAACGTTGCATAAGGCTGGAATCGATCTGGAGGAACATAACGGCGCATTGGCTGTCAACATCGGGATACGAGATCGCAATATGATAGAGTCGTAAGATGTGCTTTCTGCCATGTTTGGAGAAGGAAAAGACTCGTAAAGATTGCTAGCGTACATCAATATTGAAGCCCCAATCAATAAACCCTCTACTGGTTTGTCGTACGGATCGCAGCAGCAGCAGCGGGCACATCCTGATCGAGAGGCAGGATGTCAGGCACTGGACCGACTGGCGTGATCGAGAATGGGTTGATCTGCTTGTGCGATTTGGTGTAGTGACACTTGATGTGAGTAAACTCGGTGGTACTCTTGAAGGCATCGTGGTTCCAGTACAAGTTGCGCACCCACCTAAGATAGACATGTCAGCATAGTATTCCTTCATCAATGGTCAATGAAAACATACTTGTGTAGGTTGGGGTAGCCACTGCGAATATCACGAATGTTGCACTTGAAATGTTGAACGTAGACGGCATCGAATCGGATGATGGTTGTGTAGAGGCGCACATCGAGCTCGGTCAGCTTGTCACCCAGATAGTAGGGTCCACCAGATTTGGCAAGGTCCTTTTCTGCGCGATCGAGCGATTTGAACAAAGTCTTGACGTTCTTCTCATAGGCTTCTTGTGTTCTAGTCGCGGTCAGTAAGGACTTACGTCGGGGTTGGCAAGCATAGACACGTACGTCGCGAAGCCTGACTTGTAGACACCGTTGTTAATGTCATTGTAAGTCCACTCATTGGTCTCGTCAATACGCTTCTCGAGGTCTGATGGAAGAAGATCTACGTTCTTGAACTTCTCAGGAAGTAGATCGTCAAATGTGTGGTACATCATTCTGATGATTTCACTACTCTCATTGTTGACGATGCGCTTTTGCTTCTTGTCGTAGAGAGTGGGGACAGTGAAGCGACCATCATAGTCCTTGTTGTTCTCAAAGTAGATGTCCCGGAGATGAGTATAGCCTTCGTGCAGAGGATCGGGTGTGGTGTTGTCTCCGGGAACACCTTCGTCAGGCTTGGCAAATCGCCAACCTTTCTCAAGCATCTCCCAGTGAACAGAAGTGTAAGAGATGATATCTTCAAGACCCTTGAGCTTGCGGACGATCAGAGCACGGTGTGCCCAGGGGCATGCATATGACACATAGAGATGGTATCTGCCTTTCTCGGCTGGAAATTCTGCACCAGGCTCATTTTTGATATAGTCACGGAAGACGGAGTGTTGTCTCTTGAACTCTCCAGACTTGTCCTTGGGATCTACCCAGTGGAGAATATCCTTCTTCTTGTCTTCAGTCTATCATGTCATCAGTATGCCACAAGTAACGAGGGATGTTCAGTTGACTGACGGCCATCTTGCGAATGCAAATGCGTGTTGGTGTTAGATGTGTATGGATCAGTTGTGTGCGTCTAAGCAAGGAAAACATGCGATCCAGTCTCGAGCAACAGACAATGGGCAGTTATATGTAGTTTTGTCTTATGCAAAGAGAGCTCGAGATACATGTAGCTTGTAAGCTGCTGACCTCATCGGAAGCTGCGAGCAAAGTGATGACCGAATAATTTCGTTAATTGTCCTTAATCTTGGCTAATTTGGCATAAGTGCCACTAATTAATGATCAATTCATCCTCAACGGTACCTTCGGCCGGAGCTGGCTGGCTGCACCTGCAGCACCACAGCTTGATCTTCCCGCACTCCCGCATCGCCGCAGGAACCGACTTCACGGGCTGGAAAAAAAATTGGCCAACCAAACACTGCCCTTCAAGTCTTCACGAGCGAGTGTGAAGCCTGATAGACAAACGCAGCACCTTTTGCTTCTATACAGACAATATGGAGGGTGGTAGCTCAGCGATACCGCACTCAACAAAATGCTTTGCTTGTTTCAACGGCCTGACTCGGCGGCCACTTGGGTGTAAAAAGTTTTGCACGCTTTATGCAGATCGAAGGTCACTGAATCCCTGATCGAGCGTCGCTGCAACTGTAGAAATAACACAACAGCGAATACATCTGCTCAATCATCGTCCTCGAGCCTTTTCGAAGCATTCAGGTCTTCAGATTCATAATTGCACATTCTTCTTCCCCGTCTTTCTGCGATCTCCAGGAGAAACATTGACCATTAAAGTGACGTCTTGCGCCGGCGAGCACGTTCCTCAGCGCGGGGACACAGCTTTAGCGCCAAGACCCTGGAGACATTTTTTCATATCCAGCTTGTCTTTTTCCTCCCTCCTTGTGTCATCAGTTCAAACTGGCCTCGTCTTGCACAATGGCTGGCCACACTGGAGACAAGCTCATCGCCCTTGAGGCCAGAGAAGGCACTGAATGTGTCCGTCTCGCCGAAGGCAAATCCTTTGGTGCTGAGAAGAGCGTAGCTGGCGAGCTGGTTTTCTCCACTGGCATGGTCGGCTACGAGGAGTCAATCACCGACCCTTCATACAAAGGCCAGATCCTGGTCCTCACCTACCCTCTGATCGGCAACTATGGTGTGCCCGACAGAAACGAGATGGATCCTCTCCTCAAGGACCTCCCTGCTCACTTCGAGGCCTCCCAGATCCACGTTGCTGGTCTGATCGTTGCTTCTTACTGCGGCGAAGACTACTCACATTACCTGGCCACCTCTTCATTGGGCAAATGGCTGAAGGAGCAAGGCGTGCCCGCCCTTTGCGGCGTCGACACCCGTGCCCTCACCAAGATCATCCGTGAGAAGGGTAGCATGCTCGGCCGCATGAGACTGCAGAAGTCTGGCTCCGGTGCTGCTGCTCCTATCACCAACGGCATCACCCTCAGCAACGGCGAGACCGAGGAGAAGCCCGAGTTCGAGGAGGTCGAATGGTCCAACCCTAACAACAAGAACTTGGTCGCAGATGGTGAGGCTACCTGACAAATATCGGTTGTGAAGCCGCTTCTGACATGACCTAGTCTCGATCAAGGAACCCAAAATCTACTCGCCCGAGCCTTCGACTGCCCTGAAGCACCCCTCAGGCAGACCCATTCGCATTGTCTGCGTTGATGTTGGCCTCAAGTACAACCAGCTTAGATGCCTCGTCAAGCGTGGTGTCGAGGTCCAGGTCGTTCCCTGGGATTACGATTTCCCCTCGTTGGCTGGCAAGGAGTACGATGGTCTCTTCATTTCCAACGGTCCTGGTGACCCGGCATTGATGGAGAAGACTGTCAAGAACATTCAGGCCAACATTCGTGAGGCCCGAGTCCCCATTTTCGGTATCTGTTTGGGACACCAGCTTCTTGCCCGTGCTTCGGGTGCCGAGACTGTCAAGATGAAGTACGGTAACAGAGGCCACAACATTCCTTGCACAAACTTGATTTCTGGCAAGTGCTACATCACATCGCAAAACCACGGTTACGCCGTTGATTCACGCACCCTGACCCAAGACTGGTCTGAGCTGTTCGTCAACGCAAACGACGGCTCCAACGAGGGTATCAGACACATCAGCCGCCCTTACTTCAGTGTCCAGTTCCACCCCGAAAGTGCTCCTGGTCCCCAGGACACTGAGAACCTCTTCGATGTCTTCCTGGATGCTGTTCAGAAGGTCATTCAGGACCCCAGCATGATGCACCAGCCTATCAAGTTCCCTGGTGGCGACCTTGCCGAGAACCAAAAAGCCAACCCCAGAGTCCACGTCAAGAAGGTCCTAGTCCTTGGCAGTGGTGGTCTCTCCATCGGTCAAGCCGGCGAGTTCGACTACTCTGGTTCGCAAGCTATCAAGGCTCTGAAGGAGGAGGGCATCTACACAATCTTGATCAACCCCAACATCGCCACCATTCAGACTTCCAAGGGTTTGGCCGACAAGGTTTACTTCCTTCCTGTCAACGCCGACTTTGTTCGCAAGGTCATCAAGCAGGAGAAGCCTGACGGTATCTACTGTACCTTCGGTGGTCAGACTGCTCTGTCGGTCGGTATCCAGCTCAAGGATGAGTTCGAGAGCCTTGGTGTCAAGGTTCTCGGTACCCAGATCGACACTGTCATCACCACCGAGGATCGTGAGCTCTTCGCCCGTGCCATGGAGTCGATTGGCGAGAAGTGCGCCATGTCCGCATCTGCCAATAACATGGAGGAGGCTATCGCTGCCGGTAAGCAGATTGGCTTCCCTCTGATTATTCGTGCCGCCTACGCTCTCGGTGGTCTGGGCAGTGGTTTCGCCGACAACGAGGAACAGCTCGTCGATCTTTGCAACAAGGCCTTTGCTGCCAGTCCTCAAGTCCTCATCGAGCGCAGTATGAAGGGCTGGAAGGAGATTGAGTACGAAGTCGTCCGTGATTGTCAGGACAACTGCATCACTGTCTGTAACATGGAGAACTTCGACCCTCTGGGTATTCACACTGGTGACTCTATTGTCGTTGCTCCTTCGCAGACACTTTCTGACAAGGACTTCATGATGCTGAGACGCACTGCTGTCAACGTCATTCGTCACCTCGGCGTTGTCGGTGAATGTAACATTCAGTACGCTCTCAACCCTGACTCAAGAGAGTACTGCATCATTGAGGTCAACGCTCGTCTGTCGCGTTCCTCAGCTCTTGCTTCTAAGGCTACTGGTTACCCCTTGGCTTTCGTCGCTGCTAAGCTTGGTCTTGGTATCCCATTGAACGAGATCAAGAACACCGTCACCAAGGTCACCTGCGCCTGTTTCGAGCCCTCCCTCGACTACGTCGTTGTCAAGATTCCCCGTTGGGATCTGAAGAAGTTCACTCGTGTCTCTACTCTCCTCGGTTCCGCCATGAAGAGTGTTGGTGAAGTCATGAGCATTGGTAGAACATTCGAAGAAGCAATCCAGAAGGCCATCCGTGCTGTCGATGTTAGCAACCTCGGCTTCCAGGAGACCAGCGCTCTTATGTCCATTGACCAGGAGCTGCAGACTCCCTCTGACCAGAGAATGTTTGCAATTGCCAACGCCATGCACTCTGGTTACAGTGTCGAGAAGATCTGGGAGTTGACCAAGATTGACAAGTGGTTCCTTAGCAAGCTCAAGGGCCTGAGCGATTTCGGCAAGCTCATGAGCACCAAGAAGGTCGCTGAAGTCCCTTCGTCGCTTTTCAGACAGGCCAAGGAGCTCGGTTTCTCAGACAAGCAGCTGAGTATCTTCTGGTCTACCAACGAGCAGACTGTTCGTAAGCACAGACTCGATTACGACATCATGCCCGTCGTCAAGCAAATCGACACGGTCGCTGGCGAGTTCCCTGCTTTCACCGTAAATGAACCCCAGCTTCTCTCTGCCTTCATGAATGATTGCTGACATGTTCTCGCAGAACTACCTCTACACAACCTACAACGGGACCGAATCAGATATAGAGTTCAACGACAACGGTGTCATGGTTCTGGGGTCAGGCGTGTACAGAATCGGATCTTCCGTCGAGTTCGATTGGTGCTCAGTCCGTACTGTCCGTACCTTGAGGGAGAACGGGTACAAAACCGTGATGGTCAACGTAAGTGAAATCTTGTCTCCTCATCTATGACATCTTTGCTAACTGAAATGGGGCAGTATAATCCGGAAACCGTCTCAGTACTTAGGCCTCCTATCATCCATAATATGAGAGAACCTGCTAACCATATTCCTAGACCGATTACGACGAAGCCGACCGCCTTTACTTCGAGAACATCACCCTCGAAACCGTTCTGGATATCTACCAGCTCGAAAACTCCAGCGGTGTCATCCTCTCCATGGGTGGTCAGACTCCCAACAACATCTCTCTGCCTCTTCACCGTCTCAATGTCAAAATTCTTGGTACCTCCCCTGAGATGATCGATTCTGCCGAGAACAGATACAAGTTCTCGCGTATGCTTGATAGAATTGGTGTCGATCAGCCTCAATGGAAGGAGCTGACCAGCATTGACGAGGCTAAGAAGTTTTGTGACGCTGTCTCTTACCCTGTGCTCGTCCGTCCTTCATACGTTCTTTCTGGAGCTGCCATGAACACCGTCTACTCGGAGCACGACCTTGCCAACTACCTCAATCAGGCTGCTGAGGTTTCCAAGGAGCACCCTGTTGTTATCACCAAGTACATTGAGGGCGCCAAGGAAATCGAGATGGATGCTGTTGCCCGTAACGGTACCATGATCGGCCACTTCATCTCTGAGCACGTCGAGAACGCTGGTGTTCACTCTGGTGACGCCACTCTTATTCAACCTCCTCAGGACTTGGACTCTGAGACCGTCAGACGTATTGAGGAAGCCACCAAGAAGATTGGCGAGGCTCTCAACATCACCGGTCCTTACAACATTCAGTTCATTGCCAAGGACAACGACATCAAGGTAATTGAGTGCAACGTCAGAGCCTCAAGATCTTTCCCCTTCGTTTCCAAGGTTACCGGTGTTGACCTGATCGAGTTGGCAACCAAGGCTATGACTGGTCTTCCTCTCCAGGAGTACCCTCCTACTACCATGCCCGCAGACTACATTGGTGTCAAGGTTCCTCAATTCTCGTTCTCTCGTCTTTCCGGAGCTGATCCCGTCACCGGTGTTGAGATGGCTTCCACTGGTGAGGTCGCATGTTTCGGTCGCACCAAGTACGAGGCTTACATGAAGGCTCTCGTCGCAACCGGCTTCCGCCTTCCTAAGAAGAACATCCTTCTGTCTATCGGTGCTTACAAGGACAAGCAAGAATTGTTGCCTTCCATCGAGAAGCTTCACAAGCTTGGCTATAGCCTGTACGCTACCGCTGGTACCGCTGACTTCCTCGAGGAGCACGGCGTTCCTTGCAAGTTCTTGGAGGCTCTTCAGGATGACGAGCAAAGAACCGAGTACTCGCTGACTCACGCTCTTGCCAACAACTTGATCGACTTGTACATCAACTTGCCCTCAAGCAACCGCTTCCGTCGTCCTGCCAACTACATGTCTAAGGGTTATCGTACTCGCAGAATGGCTGTTGACTACCAGACTCCTCTGGTTACCAACGTCAAGAACGCCAAGATTCTGATTGAGGCTATCGCTCGCAACTACGACATGGCCGTCAGCAGCCAGGACTACCAGACCTTCGCCGAGCTTCCCTCAACCTCTCTTGAGGAGCCTATCGCCAAGCAGACACCCTCTCTCCAAGAGCTTCTTCACAACTCACCCTTCAAGGGCAGAGATATCACCTCCGTCAACCAATTCACAAGAAAGGAGCTCCACCTTCTCATGACTGTCGCTTCGGAGATGCGTCTGGGTGTTGAGCGTGATGGTGTCCTTGATATCCTCAAGAACAAGCTTCTCTGTTTGATGTTCTACGAGCCTTCAACTCGCACTTCGTCTTCCTTCGATGCTGCTATGAAGCGTCTTGGTGGTCAATGCATCATGATTAACGAATCTCACTCAAGCACCAAGAAGGGCGAGACTTTGTCAGACACCATTCGCACTCTTGATCAATATGGTGATGCTATTGTCCTTCGCCACCCTGATGATGACAGTGCCGATATTGCTGCCGAAGCTGCTGACCACCCCATCATCAACGCTGGCAACGGCTCCCGCGAGCACCCCACCCAGGCCTTCTTGGATCTCTTCACCATCCGTGAGGAGGTTGGTACTGCCAATGGTCTCACCATCACCTTCGTTGGTGACCTCAAGTACGGCCGCACCGTGCACTCTCTTTGCGAGCTCCTGAAGCACTACGACTGCACAATCAACTTGGTGGCACCCAAGGAGATTGGCCTTCCTGAGAAGGTCCGCAGCGGACTCCAAAGCCGTGGCCAACTCGGCGCTGAGTCCCACGAGCTGACCCCTGAGATCGTCGCCAAATCCGACGTCATCTACTGCACTCGCGTGCAGAAGGAGCGTTTCGAGGACCTGTCTCTGTACGAGAAGGTCAAGGACGGTCTCGTTGTCAGCGCTGCCACTCTCAAGCACGCAAAGAAGAACATGATCGTCATGCACCCTCTTCCTCGCAACTTGGAGCTCAGCCCCGAGGTTGACAACGACCCCAGAGCTGCTTACTTCAGACAGGTAAGTCTCGCACCATTTGAACTTCTGACTTGTTTACTGACAAATGATACAGATGAAGTATGGTATGTTCGTCCGCATGGCCCTCTTGGCCTTGGTCATGGCATCGTAAACCAGGAACGCGTTTCGGAACCAAAGATACAAAATTGGGAATGGCGTTTTCTTGTAGACTATCGTGAAGCGATTCGGGAGGATCTTTTTTTGCTGTTTTTTCTTTTTTTTTTGTATACAAACATACTATACCTCACCCCTTATAATCGGGTTCGACATGCATTTGCGTTCAGTATTATCAATC
The DNA here is from genome assembly GCA_037042735.1 of Aureobasidium sp. Y128-05A. Classification (NCBI taxonomy): domain Eukaryota; kingdom Fungi; phylum Ascomycota; class Dothideomycetes; order Dothideales; family Saccotheciaceae; genus Aureobasidium; species Aureobasidium sp. Y128-05A. Next base: position 586,298 of record JAXQKC010000100.1, read on the forward strand.
TGTTCGCCACGCCGTCCCGTCAATCACGTATTCGAGCCTGGATTGCTCTGCGTGTGTTACGTGTTATGCGTTTACGTCGTTTACGTCTTTACGAATTATGTATATATTTTATTTTATTTATTCTTTGTATATAGAGAAGTTATTTCAATTTGATTTTACCGTCCTTTGCTTCTTCTCTTTGTTTGAGTTTCTCTTCCGTCTGAACTTCTTCAGTTGTCGTTGTTGTTGTGCTTTGCTTTTTCCCAACTCTTGTCTTTCGCCTCCAGTCGTTACTTCCTCATTCGTTGATTTTCTGCCTCCTCTTTCTCTTCCTCATTATTTTCTACCCTTACGATCTCGCTCTCTTGATTGGCAGTCCACTCTTGTGAGTCCAGGTGTTCTTTACTAGCTGCTCGACGTAGCTGGGTAGCCAGAACAACAGTGCGCTGAAGTTGCTCTTTGGAGATTGAGACGTGGTTGCTTATTGGTTTCGGTGGCAGAGAGTTTGGTAAGTGTGTCTTGATAGGCAAGTTTGGACATCTTGTTTGTCAGAGCTGGCAGCTGAGATGGTCTGAGAAGGGGGTAGTGTACGGGGCTGATCTACTGTATGGACTGCGAGGACTCCGCAGTGTGAGAATGTATACAAGTCTTGATCGAGGTGTTTTTGAGTGCCACAAAGAGGTGAGCAGAGAGAAAGATAGTTGTCGCACTTCTAGACAAAGTTGAGTCCTACTAGAATTCGAAAGAAGTCTGCAACTGTGTTCTCGGGTTTTAAGTCGTATGAAAACAATTTTGAGTTATAATAAGTTTAAAATTGCTATGTTTCGCTGTTGTGGACGGCGTTCCGTATTCTGCCCCTCTGTGAGATGATTTTGATTCCGAGAATGACCAATACTCTCTGAAGACCCTCATATTGGCCGTTGTTGCTCTATTTAACCATGCTGACAGCCTCTCACTGCATGAGACCAAGCAGCTGCTTGTTAATGCCCTTCTGGAACTCTTCGGTAATGGCAGACTCGGCCGCCTTCTTCGCTTCAGCAGCGATATTTCCAGAGGACACACTCTCCATCTTCTTCTGAGCAGCTTTGGTGATACGCGTGGCAACACTGCTCTTGAGCCCGGGAGGAAAGAGATAACGTTCGAGCTCATAAGAAAGGTTTCCGTCTTGACTTCCATCGCAATTCTCTAATTTGCTGCGAAGGTTAGCCAGCCTGAGTTTGACCTCGCAGGTGACATGAGCAGAGATGAGATCATGGACAGATTTGGAAGTGCCGTGGCCGATCTCAGAAGACGGATGATAGTGAACTTTGCTTGGAGACTGACTCGTTTGTCTTCTCCTGCATGCTTTCGAAGATGCGTGTGAGTTCTTCGGTGGCAATCTGGTTGGCAGCAGAGTTCTTGAAATCGGCATCATCCTTGACACCATCGCGTAGCTGTGCGGCAAGAGTGCTGGCACGCTTGATCTGTTCTTGAAGATCAAGGCGAGGTTTCTTGTTGCCCTCGTTGGCGGGCGTAGGCTCATTAGAAGGCTCAGTCTGAGTGCGCTTTGATGCTTTAGGTGGCATGATTGGTGATGAGTCGGTGTGGTTGGACAAGTGTGTGGAAGATGCAGACTTGGGAGAGAGGTGGAGACAAGGTCTTATGGAACAGAAGTAGTGATGACGAGACCGTGGTTGAATAAAGCAGTTGCTTGATTAAGCGTACTGTGAAGTAACAGCAGAGTGGTGAAGGACAGAGAACTGCAGTGATGAAGATCGATCGAGCGACAGACTTTCGTTTGTCGGGCCTTTGAGGAAGACATCAGAAGGAAAGAAGGTCAATCTTTGCTGGAATGGCTCAGTGCACATCAGTGAAGTTGTGGAATAGAAGGTGTACTAGAAACAGTTGGCGAAGAAGGTACACTGCAGTGTTTAGTCACTTCTCTCACATTGCTGGTTTTGCACCTGCCGCAGACCCCTGGCGCAACATCAACGACTCGATCCATCTCTTCGACACTGAGTCGAAGGCGATTTGGTGCTTGTCTTCTGCCAGCATCATAAGAAAGTTGTGCGTGACGCTTCGCAGAAGCAAAAAAGAAATCACAGGTCTGGTGGCTCAGGGGTATCACTTACTTTCTTTCTCCCCAATTGTTTGCTCCTCTCTTGTTTCCGCTCTTCTCCTCCAGCCTCTGATAGTGACCAGACCACCTTTCCACAGGGACGCGTCTATCAAGAGACTATTGTTCTTTCTGGAGAAAGCTTTAGCTGATGCAGAGGCTCGAACTCGAGCAAGTTGTCGTTGGTGATGTTGGTGGTTGGTGAATTAGTTGTTGTTTACAAAGTGACTGCCGAGTTAGGTTAGCTTGGTAAGGCGACAGTGAGGTGGTTGCTAGCCACCAGACCATTGAGGATATGATTGCGGTTATAGCAGATTCGCTAGAATATGTAGACAGTGCCATGATGGTCTTCAAATGTGACTAGCAATGCTCTTTGGCCATACTGAGATCTCTCCTTTTAGTGTCCCAACCACGATCATTCGAGAGTCCTGCCGAGCCATTCCAGATAAACAACGATAGTCACAGAGATCGTATGGTAGAGCCAGGTGACTCGAAACCAGAGACTAAACAGTAATTGCGCACGTGATGATTTGGTTGGAGTAGGAGACAGAAAGTTGGAACAAGGAGAGAAGGAAATGCAGTATTCAAGAATGAATACTACCAATGTACTTTGGTATCTTTTGGGCATGAACATGATGAGCAGATGGCACGTATGACATGAGATTTTACAACAGATGAGAAGACAGCACCACCCTATTTGGGAGGTTGTGCCTCCTTGACACTGACAGAGCCGTCCTCGTTACCAAAGTAAGCAGCAACGGGCTTCTGACCGCCCTGACCGCCAGCGGCCTGGACCTCGTAACCGTTGGGACCGAAGAAGAGACCGACCTCGAGAACACCAGAGATGGACTTGATCTTGTGTGCAAGGGCAGTGACTTCCCACTGACCATCTTTGCCTGAGCCGTCCTTGCCATTCTTGATGTCGTCCAGGGTAAGAAGGGGCTTGAAAGGAGCGTCGATAATGTAGAAACCTTGGTCGGTCTGGACGGGACCAGTCTTTGCAAGAGTGTGCTCACGCAGCACGGGGTCGACAGATCCGATGAGCTTGAGCTGGCGCATAACGGTAGCGTGGGCGATAGGAGCGACCTCGATGGGTATTGAGGGCCACTTTGTGATCAGACGGGTCTGGTTCTTGCGGTAGTCTTTGGCAGAGTGTCAGTACAAGGTGTTGCAGAGGGGATGTCAGAGTGAGAGTCTTACCAGCAATGCAGACAAACTTCTTTGCGCGGGTTGCGACCAGCTTCTCCTGGAACAAGCAAGCACCACCACCCTTGATGCAGTTCAAGTCGTCGTCGACCTCGTCGGCACCATCGAAAGCGACATCCAACATGACGTTCTCGGGCAAGCTGTCGAAGCCCATGGGCATCAAACCAGCCTGCTCAATGACCTTTCTCGACTGGAAACCAGTAGGGACAAAGAAGATGTAGCGACCGTTCTTGGGAGGGTTCTTGGCCAAGCAGTCCTTGATAGCCTCGACACCGTAGATGATTGTGCTTCCAGAGCCAATGCCGACGAATTGCATCTCAGAGTTGAAGTGGTCGGCGACGGCCTTGTACGCAGCCTTGCGCTTGGCCTGCTCGATCATGTCGACGGCAGCAGCTGCTGACGCACCGGGACCACCAGTAGTGACGGACATGTTGCGGAAAAATTGGTATGGGCGATACAGCGGGCGGAGTGAGCGTAAGGTGAGTGTCGAGGGAGAGGATGACAGCAGACGAATAAATGTTTGTTGGGACGAAGCTGGAGCGGTATGAGCAATCGAGGCCTCAGTCACAATGACAGCAAAGAGAACAGGGACTTCGTACCAAACATACACAGCGGATGGGTTGGATAAATAGCATCAGATGGTGATAACCAAAAAGGTGATATTAGCCGCAGAACAAATGTTGTCAGCGGGGTGCTTGTCAAGCTGTCTGCCGGCGCCTGCGATCCACCGCCCGGCATCGCTTCTCCCGCCGTGTGCCCCGCCATCTCCCATCTCACACGTCATGCTCAAACGCCGACACGACGCCGTAGCTTCCTGATCTGGATTCTGGTCCTTGTCTTTAATTGAACTCATACATTCATCACCCACCACCATCTCATCATGGCAGCCAACGCAGAGGCCACTCCGCCTCCTCTCCAGGGAGTCCCTACATCCAAAGAAAAGAGATATGACAGACAACTCCGTCTCTGGGCCGCCAGCGGACAAGCCGCACTGGAGGAAGCTCACATCCTGCTCATCAACAATGGTCCCGGTGTCGTCGGTGTCGAGACTCTCAAGAACCTGATTCTTCCTGGAATTGGTCACTTCACTATACTAGACTCAACCCTCGTGTCAGAACAAGACCTGGGCGTCAACTTCTTCCTCGACGAGAGCACTTTGGGAACCTTCCGCGCCGAATCGAGCCGTCGCCTGCTGCAAGAGCTGAACCCCGATGTTCACGGACACGCCATTACCGAGCCACTCTCGGCTTTTATCGCTCGGGAGGGCGCTCTCAACCCATACACTCTCATCCTCGTCACCGCTCCCATCACCCCAGACGTGCTTGAAGTCATCTCAGCCCATTGCCAAACCCACGCCGTACCTCTCTTCTACATCCATTGCTCCGGCTTCTACTCGCACTTTTCCCTCTCACTACCCCCAGCCTTCCCCATCGTCGATACCCACCCCGACCCTGCTTCGACCACCGACTTGCGTCTGCTCGCTCCATGGCCAGAACTTGTCCAATTCCAGAAAGAGAAGACTGCCAACCTCCAAGCATTGTCGCCCGAAGATATCGGTCACGTTCCATACCTTCTGCTTCTACTCCACTTCCTCGATGAATGGCGTGCATCTCACAACGGCCAACCACCTCAGTCGTACCAGGAGAAGACTGACTTCCGCAACATGGTCGCAAAGGCTTCTCCACCGGACGAGGAAAACTTCGCTGAAGCTACTGCTGCCATCATTAAGTCGCTGAATCCTCCTACCGCTCCTGGCTCTGTCCTCGCTGTGCTCGACGCTCCTGAAACAAAGTCTCTGGAACCTACCTCATCCGCATTCTGGTTCATCGCAAATGCTGTTCGCACCTTCTACTCCACCTATCATCAGCTCCCACTGCCCGGTGCAGTACCGGACATGAAGGCCAGAAGTGCCGACTACATCTACCTGCAGAACATCTACAAGTCCAAAGCCCGCAAAGATGCTGCTGAGGTGTTGCAGACTGTCCGCTCGCTCGAGGCCAGCGTTGGTCGCACAGATCCCATCGACGAGAAGGAAGTCGAGGCTTTTTGTAAGGGTGCTGCTCATATCAAGCTAGTGCGTGGAAAGCCTCTTCGCATTGCACGCGGCGACGCCCCTCTTCATTGGGGCGAGGAAGTAGCCAAATCTGCTGTTGAGCATCTCAACAACTTGACATTCGGCCTTGACAGCGGTATCTTGCATTACATTGCCTTTGTCGCGTGGGATGCATTTGTCGGTAGCCACAATGTTGACGCACTCGGCGGAGAGCCTAGAGTTCCTGGTTCGAATGATGCTGAATTCGAAGCTGATACTGAGAAGATGGTCGGCATTGCCTTGAACATTATCGACTCTCTGATTGAGGAAGCCGGCACTTTCATTGAGAATCCTGGTTATGATGAGCTGAAGACAAAGTGCGCCAACATCGTGCACGAGCTGTAAGTCCTTTCCTTGCAGTAGATTTGAGTGTTACTGACCAACGACCAGTGTTCGCGCCGGTGCTTCCGAGCTCCACAACATCGGTTCTTTGACTGGTGGCATGGTAGCTCAAGAAGTCATCAAGGTCATCACCAAGCAATACGTGCCCATCGATAACACATGCATCTTCGACGGCATTGAGAGCAAGGCTTCCGTTCTTCGAGTCTGAGCTGTACATATATTCTACGACTAATCAAAAGAGGTGGCGTTCACAAGGCATTTCATGGCTATTAAGACGGCATAGCGAGGCGTTTTCTAATTTTCCTTCAATTATATCCGGGTTCATTGCACTCTGGCGCTTTCGAATCTACGCTAAACTGTGAGCTTCATGTTAGCTTCATACCAAGATTAAGACAAGCATTGCTTTTCGATCAAATATTACAAAATGGTAATCCCAACCTCTGACTTGATGCAACCTGCACGTTCCGCAAACACAATTGCTTCTGGTATAGCATTGTGTGCAAGTTGAGCCTTCGGAGACAGTAGCTCTCAACGTCCTCTACGTTTCTGAAAGTATCGTGTAGGTTTGCAGTTACATATGCAAGAGAATTGTACTTGGAAACGAGCTGCCTGTACAGATAGGGACAGGAGCCTGGTCCTTCACGTTCAGTCACGCAAGGACCACTGGTCCGGAAGTGCTTCCACAAGCTCAGTTATGCAATCCTTCAGGTCACGTTGATGGGCCTCGTTCTTGAAGTTACGGCCAGACTTTTCTGCCTCCATCTTGATAAGGTGTGTCATCTGGGTGGTGATGAACTGTTTTGCAAGACGCTCGGTCGAATTGCAGCATGCTAAGAAATTGAATGGTAAATCTCTTGTAACGATATGGCGATCTTCAAAGCCAAGATCTTTCATGCATTGTGCTTGTGATATCTCAAGTGATCATCATCTATCTAGCCTTCGTCTTTGCCTTCACTCTCGCAAGGAGTGAATTCAAGTCTTCACCACCAGAGGAAGCTTCAGTCTTTGCCTTCTTCTCCCTCTTCTCGACTGGCGGCGCATCAGCTCTCTCACCATCTTCGTCACTTCTTCCTTTCCTCTTCCTCCTTCCTTCCTCAAGCAAAGCCTTCATACCCTGCGTACCCTTGAATCTCGGATTCGTAGGATCAATAGCAAACTCGTGACTCTCAAACAACTTGGCAAATCTTGGATCCTGAGTTTCCATACTAAAGTCATCTTGTTCCAAAACTTGAGCAGCATCTTTGGCTTTCTTGTTGTTCTTTGATTTCTTCTTGAGTGTCTTCTCAGCTTTCGCGATTTCGTTCATGTTGAAGTGGCGGATGTTCTCAGAAGCGGTATTTTCATCTACCATCAATAATTCCAGTTCGGCGCGTTTGGCGGCATTGGCTGCATCTGCTGCTTCACGGGCTTCGCGCTTCTTCTGGCGATCGGCTTTGCGGGCGAGCTTTTCTGCTTTTTGGGCTGTGGCTGTGTCGTTGAAGAAGGGGTCGTTGAAGGGGTCTTCTTCGTCTACTGGTGCTGTGACTGCTGACTCCTTTTTCTCTGTGATGGCCTCGTTGTCGGAACCTGCTTCTGCGGTCTCGCCGCCATTGCGGGCTGCCTTCATCTTTTCCTTGCGGCGGGCTTTGCGTTCTTTTTCCTTGCGGATGTATTTCTCGCGTGTGGTTTCTTCGATGATGGGTTCGTTTTCGAAGACACCGTTGGACTTTGATGCGGCGTTGGAGAGGCCAGAGGTAAAAGTGATTTGCATGTCTCCTACCGGGCCATCATCTTTGGACTTGGACTTTGCTGCTTCGGTGGATAGACCCAGCGCAGCACGCATCTTTTGTCTTTGCTGCTCTGCTTTTGTCATGCCCGTGTCGTTTTCTTCGTCGTCGCTGCTGTCGCTGCCAATGTAGGCTTGGAGGTCGTTCTCGTCGATCTCTGCGCGTGAGAAGGCACGTTTCTGGACTTCTTTTCTTGTTGTGTCGTCGGCGTCCCATGTCAAGCGGACTTTGCTGTGGGTAAGGGCATCTGTGACGAATTCGTTTGGCTTGTAGCCTGCGGGAATCTTTGTGCACTCATCGCGAGGAGTGTCGGTGTCAAAGTCGACATCGTCAGGGACAAATCGCAGATCGAAGAAGTTTGCTGTTGAGAGGTATTCGCGGCCATCCATGCCATCGTAGAGAGATTTGGCTGTTTCCTTGGAGTCGCAAGTGATGACGGCGTAGTAGTATTTTAGGCGGTCCAACTGGTATTGACGCAGTTTTGCAGAGTCAAACTCCTCGCCTGTGTCTCCCTTCAGCAGCTCCTTCTTGATTCTTTCTTCCTCGTCATCACTGTCTTCGTCCTCGTCGATTTCCTTTGTGGTGCTGGCGAAAATGTCTCTGGGTGGGCCTTCGAGCTCTTCCTTTTGCATGCGCTCCTTGCCGAACTCGCTGGGGTATACGACGACCTTGGAAACGCGCCCAGTGGCAGCGAAACTCTGTGCAACTGCCATGAGATCTTCTGCGCGGATGTTGTCCCAGTCGAGGTTCACGACAGCCAGACGAGACGAGACATCACCAAGAGGCACATCAGCAGCTCCCTCGTTGGGGAACTCTACTGCATCCTCTTCAATCTCCTCTTCCTCTTCGCTGTCATCTTCGGAGCTGCTGTCATCCTCGGAAGATGAGAAACCGCCCTCTCTCGCCGGGTCCCTGACTCTGCCATCCAGTCTCTTGAGTTCAGCCTCGATCTCGTCATCATCAGCGACAGCCTCCTCTTCACTCTCCTCATCACTCCCCACAACCTCTCTGACTGGCTTCTTGCTCTTCTTGGCCTTGACCTTCTGTGCCTTTCCCATCTCTTCCTCTGATTCCTCATCTTCCTCCTCATCTCCATCTTCAATCTTGTAGAAACGTTCCAACTCTTTCTTCGCATTGCTCTTGGCAACCTTGCGACCGTACTTGTCGACAGTGGCTTTCTTTGAGAAATCGTCGTCCTTGAACATGCGGGTGAAGCGCTTGTCGACGCCTACTTTGCTGTGTCGTGCTGAAGGAAGACGGAAGCGGGGATCTGTGGTCATGGATGCAAAACGAGGGTCGTCTGTCATACATGTCAGTCTTTTCTCCTCCTCACATCCCAAGTGTTACACATACTCGCTGCTGCAGAAGCGACGCCATCATTGCGGCGACTGCCCTTTGCTTTGCCCTGGGCTGGCATTTTGGCGTTGGAAGTGTGCGAAAATTAAGGCAACACAGTCTCTAGTATCTACGACCAAGCTGAATATATCGAATCTTGCTTGTACGCGATAATTGTGTTCAAATGGTCGCAAGGAAATGGAGGGTAACTTTTTTCTTGGGAAAAACATCCAGCTACGGACTTTAGCCATTCTTCGCCGAGCTTGGCATGTGCTTCGAGCAGGGTCACACCATACACAACCATATAAACATGTTTCTTGCGGATAACTCGATCAGATCTGTTGTGCTATTGTTGATACTTCATGGACTATTTCTAGAGCAGGTATAGTGTCATTCTGAGTTATCTGGTGTGAATTAGATGTCCGATTGTGCTGTAATTACAATGGAAGAAGTACTCCCAGGTTTCGTGGATGGAACATGCAACGCTGGTTCGTGGCGACAACACGCATGAAGTTCGGAGAAATAGCATGAGCAGGATTGCCCAAGTCTGACGCTCCAAACAAGAAATCAAGTATCACTGGTACATCGACTGAGCAGGACAATAGTTTGAAGGATAGCAAACAAGGCCGAAGTGCCCTTGATCTTGTTCATAACTATCTTGGACACTGAACCGCAAACATCATCCTTCTATTTTGTCTTTTCCTGGTCATTGGCACTTTCGTTGGTCATCATGCCTCCTTGTTTATTCACAACCGGTCATACGCTGTGATCAGTAACGTATCCTCCTGCTGTTTGGAGGCCCTGAAGACGATTCCTAGCGTCTACTGCCGTAGGCAGCACCCATGCCTTGGAGCATGGGCATGCCCATACCAGGACCTTCTTGAGGACTGCGCATGCCAGGTGTGCCCTCGGGACTTCTCACGTTGGAGCCGGGCATCATCATCATGCCTGGAGGAGCAAAACCTGGTGGCACGCCAGGAATGTGATTTGGGTTGTTGAAAAAGCCAGGTGGAGGAGGACCATGAGCGCCGAAACCAGGAGGAGGCAGGCCCATACCTGATGGGAAGCCGGGAGGAGGTCCTTGCATGCTTGCGCCTTGCTGCTGTGGAGGTTGCGAACTAGACTGCTGGAAAATGTTGGGCATGTTGGGGAAGCCAGGAGGGTGTCGCATGTTAGGATTGAAACCAGGAGGCAGGCGGTCACCAGGACCAGGAGGCGGGGGACCGCCAGTCATGTATGGGAAGTTGGGAGGAAAGTCTTGTGGAGCACCGGGGCCAGCATTTGGCATCTGTTGAGCAGTGCTCTGGCGGCGTGGCTGGAGAGGACCATTGGGGTAGCTGCGCTGAGCTTGCTGCAATACGATTGAGGGATCCTCGATGAAGCCAGGAGGGGCACGAGGACGGCCCTGATCCATGTGTTGGTTACCACGGAACAATTGCTCCTCGATTGATTCAGTGGGACGCGGTGCTTGCGGCTTGGGTGCGATAGTTTGAGTTTGACTCTTCGGCGGTTGGTCAAGGAAGAGCTGGAAAGGCTCAGGCTCGTGTTGGTTGCGAGCTGGTGGAGGAGCTCTGTTGGCATTCTTTGCTTGAATCAAGTTGAGCAAGAACTCTGAATCCTTGTTCAACGAGTTTTGCTTGCGGGAGTGTTGTTGGTTAAAATTCTCTGGAGTTGAGCCGTTGCGAGGAGCTTGGTCGAGGAAGATGTTCTGCATCTGCTGAGGTAGATGCGAAACAGGATTGTTCGATTTCATGGATGCCGGATCAGGGGAAGCGACGTTACTAGTGGGACCTCTGAACTGAGATGGAGGTGGTAAGAAAGAGTCAGAAGCAAAACCAGACTGAGGTCGGGGAGACTGATGAGATGTCGGATCCTTGCCGAACATGGCCGCCAACGGGTCTTGAGACGGTTGGTTGCCAAAACCGGGCGGCGGACCAGCAGGAGGACCCCTTCCATCCTGCTCTTTAACAGGCGAGTCAATACCGCCAGACTGCGATTGTCCTCTACGGAGGCCGGCCATGATTCTAAGGAATCCTTGCTTGTCTTCGTTCGATTCGAGTGCAGCGGAGCTAGCAGCCTCTTCAACAACAGGTCGAGCCTCTTCTTTAGGAGTGAATATGGATGCGAAGCGGGAGGACTTTCCCTTTGCTCCGGCCGGCGCCTTAGTTGCGCGTGTGTCGACAGGACTCTCGAGCCTCTTGCTCTCGCCCCAAGATCCAAAAATACTCTTGTCGAACCCGGGTGCCTCTACCATAGGAGTTTGTGGTTTCGAATGTGCCGGCGTTGACTTGACAGGAGTGGCGACCTCATCGGCGAGGGTGTCTGGCTTGGTCTCGGTAGCCGATCCGTTAGCAGCAGCCCTCATACGTTCCTTCCACTGCTCAAAGTCTTCTTGTGTATGCATCTGATTCTTGTTCTCCTTCTCCAACGGCTCATCCATCCATTCTGGCTCCTTCTCGGGAACATCCTGTTGACGCTCGTTGCGCGCCTTGTCTCGCCAGCCACCGCGCTGACTAGGTCTTTCTCGCTCTCGCTCACGTTCACGTTCGCGCTCGCGATCACCACCACGATCACGGTCGAGATTGTCGCGGGCCCAGCGTTGGTCGAAGCGCTGTCCGAAGCCATTGCCATTGCCCTCGCGCGGTTGGCGCGGTGTGAATCTGGGCTCGGAAGCGAAAGCATCGTCGTCCTCTTGCTGTTGCTTGGACGAGCGCCAATCTCTGTTGTTACCAGTCTTTGTGGTTTCTCTGTCACGGAAGAAGCGCGAACGCTGGTTGGCGGCAGGTGAGTCTTGTTCCTGTTCGCGCTCTTCGAGCTTGTTAATGTTTCTAGATGATGCGAATGATGTTTTTGGTGGACCAAGTACGATTTCGTCTGGTAAATGTAAGCTATCGGCAGGTGGAGGCAGAGCGTATGACGTACCAGGTTGTTGAGCAGAGCGCGATGTGTGTCTGGTCTGTAGTAATGATGGTCTCTGTGACGAGAAGTTGCCCATTGGAGCAGGCTCCTCAGGCCTCTGGGACTGGTTGCGTGGCTTGCGACCGCCATTCTCTTGTTGCGATTGCTGAGTACCTCTTTCCTTTGTTGAGCATTCGGACTTGGTAGGAGGCGGTCACAGGAGGGGCTTACTCTATCCACTCATCGATTGAGGGCAGTTCATCTGGCTTCCGTACTAGAGGCGACTCACGAAGAGCTTTCAATTGCTCTATCGTGTAGCGCGCGCCGTAGACGGCCATTTTGTTGCGGAAATGAGGGGCAGTGGCCGGTCGAAGCGACGGGAGATGGTGAAGAAGAAATAGCTTTGCAGGCGAGCAGATTGATGGTCGAGCTCAGGTCTCGGTTGCGATAACGAATTGACTCTGATTAGCGCGGGGTGTCTGGGCCTTTGGAAGTTGAGTGTGGGTGTTGGCGAGATGTGTCTTGTCGCCCCGATGAGCGTTGATGGCGCTCGAGTCGGTCGGAGACGTCAGCTGCTTCGATTGTGCTGACAGGATCGACAGGCCGGCAGAAAGTAATATCGGATTGGACAGGTGCGGTAGGTGGAGAAGAAGTCTGAGGTTCGAACAGAGAGCAGTAGGATGATAGCGACGAGATTGTTTTGTGATTGCGCCTTGTCAAACAGGAGAAACTTGTGCTTTGCTGAGTGCTCCACCGCTCCACCGCCATGCTGCAAATCCCGCTGCCCATCCTGTCTAATCCTGATTTCTCCTCTCCCACCATCGACTTATCGCTATATTTTATTGTAGTGGTAGCTTCGAGCATCATCTTCAGATGGGAAGGTCTACTGCGGTCCGTATAATCCAGTCAATGGTTTTAAATTCAATGTTATTGCTCTAGCTCTCCACTTTTTTCGTCCCTGTTTTACTTGCTTCGCAACCCTCGATTGTTACAATAAAACCACTATTTGCCTATATCTCGCGTGCCAGTACAATGGAATCTGCACCAATCGAAATGCAACATACACACTCAGCAGTCAGATTGTCCAGAGAGAGCAGCCTCATACGTTCTTCATGCAGCAAACAATGTCCTGCAATGGCTGCGCTGATTCGGTTGGTGGACACTCTGCATGTTGACAGTCGATAGACCAAAGCACTTCGGCAGGGGAGGGTCAGCCTGATTCACAGAGGAGGTCAACACCACACAGCGTATGAGGTCAATGTAGACATCGTGATCTGACCGTAATCCACGCGGAAAATTGAGGAACATGTATTGCTATAGTGATGAACTCGAGTGAGAGTAACAAACAATTAGTGACGAGTGAGAAGCCGCGTTTGGTCTATATCAAAACAAATTCTCGACTTCGCCCACTAACCCTTCTTCCTTTCTCAGCGCACCGCAACCAGTCAGCTTTAGTTTTTCTGAACGACGACAACAAGCACCACCAACTGCTTCCTTTGCCCTGCGTCTCCCTCGAAAGTGTCTCCAGCAAGCACGCCGTAGCCTTAAGCAAGCGAAAGCCTTGCACGATGGAGCACTCTTCCACCTCTCCTTCGCGCGCTGTCTCGCTTCGCGGCAGCAGCAACAGCAACAGATCTCCTCCGCGCGAGAAGCGCAAACTCGAGTCTTTCCTGACCGAGTCCGGCGAGACGTGGGAGTTCTCACGACCCGTCAAGAAGTCCCGTTCGTCCGGGCCTGGCAGCAACGCCAGCACTACCGCCCTGGGTTCGCCTACCCGTATCCAGAGGCCTCCTTCCTCAGCAACCTCGCCGACTCGCGGCAAGCGGTCTCGCGACCCGTCGGACCAGGATACAGACGCTCAGTCCCCTTCGCCCAAGAGGCAGATGACTTTGGTCTCGAGCTCCGGCGACCACGCAGCTGTCCTTCGCAGGGCTAGCTGGCTAAGCTCTTCTCGTAGCAGAAGAAAGGGGGCTGCAGCAAGTAGGTCCCG